>CM062816.1:543987867-544705044 GCA_031772625.1 Pinus tabuliformis | reverse complement strand
GCACACAAATGGGCCCACCTGTGTTTTTATTCTGAATTGTGCCTTCTTCTTGGCCAGTAGAAAGTGGATGTTATCTGAGTTCAACATCTACCTAATATACTCTAGAGCAAAGATCCTCATTGGGAGGTAATTTGGGAGTTTATAGGGGGCTAGTTCACATCCATAAACTCTAATCTCTGTGTAGTTTTGATATAGATACCAATCACCAGTCTTTGCTTGGTCTGAGAGATGCATAATTCTCTTGATTTCCTGACTAATTCTGGGTTGTACCGCACTATTTAGAATGTTCATGGCTAGATGAATAAAGTATTTAATGAATTGCTTGTATGTGAATTCCTATTGTTCTTTCATGACCAATGAGGTCCAAAAGATCATTGGTTGTTGATTCCCTGCATCATCCAACTTCTATAATGCAAAAGTTAACTTTTCTTCTTGATAATAGATGAACATGTAAATCAAAATAGAGGTAATTGAACACTTGCTTTGTAGGAAATTTAATAAATTTCTCATGGATATTGTCAAATTAAAGATCATAGAGGGCTTGCTAATTGTGGAAAATGTGAAGAGGAATCCTAAGATGGGCTCATCTACCCACTGATCAGAATGATAGCCTAAAATGTAAAAAATGATGGAAATAATATTATTGGACTGATCAGGGAAAATGGAAGAAGGATATGGAGGATTCTTCTTGGGTAACTAGGCATTCTCTGGCAATAAAATCTCAAAAATTTTGGCTTTGGTGGCAAATTCCAGCTTTTGATAATGTTGGGTGAGGGCTTCTAGGGAGAAAGGGGCAGCATTTTCCACAATGGGGGTTGTAATGGTGAAAAGAATGTCACCTGTAGGGGAAATTATGGCTCTTTGGGCAGGGACATAACAAGCTTGGCATCTGGTAAATTCTGGGGTTTGGAATGTTAAGGGAAAAATATAATGGGGAGGTTAGACTCCTAGAGTCCAATCTCATATGTCTTGTCTATGTGCTTATCCTCTAACTAGTAATACAAATCCATAAAATCACAGTCACACAGAGTTTCACTTATCCTGTAATCCCTCTCTGCTAATGGTGTATGATCTAAATCTATGGAAGGAGGAATTAAAGGATTAATGGTCTTGTCTTGGGTCTTAGTCTTAGGATGCATGACTGTAAAAGATTTATGAACAGTATGAATATGCAGAGGAGGCTTACCGAGCTTAGAAACAATAATAGTCTGTCAAGCGAAAATGGAAGAAAGTCAGTTTCTGTTGCAATCTGGATGCATGAATGTTCTAATGGAAATCATTGTCGAAAACTATGAACAACAGAAACAATTAGGAGTGAAAAATGGGGAGAATGAGAGGCTCAAAGGGATTTTTAAACAATGCGACAAAGTTATGTTGGAAATGGCGCTAGACCATTACTGAATGGTTACTCAGGAAAAAATAAATAAATGAAGAATAGGTATTTGGTCAGGAATGCATTCAATTGGCTCAACAGTCATGACAAGTGATGGGTGGAGATTGGTGGAGGAAGAGTGGTGGGGCATGGCATAATGGATAAGGGAAAGGCAGCTTCCGAAGGACGCAGTGGGTGGTAAATGGTATAGGCCGGGGGGTTTGAAATCACCACAATGTGCCACGTAAGGGGTAGGGCTTGGTAGGAGAAACCACCTATCGGAACCCCCCCTCCCCTGGCCCAAAGGTAAAGGCAAAATGCATATGGGGGAACGAAAAAGGATGAGAGTCGTGGATGAAGTGGGGGACCAGATCCCGAGGCACACGAAGCTGCTGACCTTTAATCATAAACGACAAACAAAATCTGTCCACTTGCACTTTGTTATTTCTTTTAGAACTTAGGATAAGGAAAAAATGTAAGTTATAAAACACTTTTATCCCAACGTGCATTTTTTTGCCTTGAACTTAGGATAAGGGATGAAAAATGAAACATTTTGAAATACTTTATCCCATCATGCATATCCTAACCTTTCATGATATCCTCAAACTTAGGATAAAATTTGTATATACAAATATTTTCCAAATCCCCTAATCTACCTACCCTTAGCTAGACTAGCATTTTTATTTTTGTCTCTAGGGTGCACTTAGACTAGCAAACCCATTTTTATTTTCTTTTATGCAGAATGAAAAACTAACTAACATATCCCTTATTTCTCCTATTGACCTAGATTAAACAGTTGGGTCAATGTCATTTTCTACCTAACTAATGATTTACCTAGATTAAACTGTTGGATAAACCTTTATTCTCTATCTAATTTACAGAAATTTAAAGGAGTTTAATCATGATTAAACTACATCTAGTGATTGTGGCATTTTGAACAAGTTGCACACAACTTTATTTTATAGTGTTGAAGCAAAACTAAGTATGAGTAGTGGAATTTAGACTTGCAATACTTTCAGTATTATTCTTTTTTTCTTTCTTTCTTTTGGTGGGGTTCAATTTTTCTTCTTTTTCAATATTTTTGTTTTTCTCTTTATTTTTCTTCTTTATACCCTCTTTTCATTTTTTATTCTATTTTTTCTTTTATTTGGAAATCATTGGTAGATTGACAAGTATTTACAAAATAGGATTCCTAAGATATAACATTCAATTACCTTGAGATCCTATAAATTGTAGGACCCTAACACGACTTGTCTTCCTCTTTGTAAACCAGGTCACAAACAGGGGGATTTGAACCTTAGATCTATTAATTTTCACAGATTTCACATTACTTCGATCCCTAATTAAAATGCTCAAAAAAAATTACAAATATTTTAATTTTATATATTATTTATTAATATATTTATAATATGTGAACTTACCTTATTATTTAAGAAATTATGATTTAAAGGGGGTGTATCTAAATCATAAAAAAGAAAAGCATATAGAAATCACACCACTTGGAAAAAAAAATTGTCTTCTCCTCCTTACCATAAGTTTTGAATATCGATATCTTTATAAAATAAAATTCTCAAAATGAAATTACACTAACAAAATTTAACACTTTAATTTTATCCATTAAATTAATAAGCTAATTAAAATTGCTTATTAAAATATAAATTTATTTTTATAAATTTTTTAGAAAAGTATAGATTTAATTAAATTTGAATCTAACATCTTACAAACTGTTAACTTTTAAATCATTTAAAATGGACTTGAACGAAAATGAAAAAACAATATTATGCCAATTTTATATTTATAATATATTTATATTTTATAACCTAAATCTTTCTTTTTATTTTTTTATTATTTATAAAAAAATTATATTTATAATATTTAGAAAAATAACAATATATTTTTAAAATTTTATATTTTTAATATATAATTTTTAATAAATTTAAAATTTTCATTTTTATTTTATATATATAGGAGTAGTCTAACTTCAAAATAGTCATTTTCATGACATTTTTTCTAGTTAATTTTAACCAAATTACGATAGATATTTTAAAAAACTTGAGTTTAACTTGTTTAATTTGTAGAATTTGAGTGCCCTAAAAGTGTTTTAAGGTGTTGAATTCATTTATCCGTTCAAAAATGTATTTTAAACAACAAAAAATCACAAACTTGCTTGAAATTTTATCACGATATTCTTGTGAAAAGGCTATTTTGTCTATAAGTTAGACTATGCCTATATATATATATATATATATATATATATATATATATATATATATATATATATATATATATATATATATATATATATATATATATATATATCTTTCATTTATTTTTAATTGTCTCTCTCTCTCTCACATGTTATTAACATTATTATTATTATTATTATTATTAATTATTATTATAAGTGTTATATTTTACGAATTTGTTATAGAGGAGGAGGATCAACTTGAAGTGAGTAGGAAAGGAGGGTGTGATGAGATAAGGAGTGCAATGGTGAAATGATGCAGAGAGCATACACCATTAGGAACGCCACAAGAAGTTGAAGATATTAAATAGGAGGTGGCAGACAAGTGTGAAGAGATTTTAAATACTGAAGTGCTTGAGTCGATCATTGGCTCGAGACCCCATTTGTGCTCCCAGATAAGAAGGCACAACAAATACCTCCTCACTGTGGAGTCGTATTGGAGGCTTAAAGAAATGTTTGGGAATTTTTTATTCTATCAGAATACCAACTGTGACATGAGCTCCTCACTATGATGGAGGAGAAACACTTACTATAATAAGTCATGAATCAACACATTGAATTAGTCCTCCTCTATGATTGGGTGCCTCCTCCAAATAATCTTGGGTTTGGTCATTTACATAGTTTAAATGTTAATGTTACCTAGTTGTTTTGTCTTGTCTCAAGCTGCAAGCTTCTTTTTTTTGTTAAGTGTTAAGCTCTTATATGGGGCATTAGAACCTAGGTTTTTGTCTTGCCTCAACAGAAATATCATACATATTTTGACAATTTTAATGAACTCATGCTCAAGCCTCATATTTTGCCTTTGGTCTGGTTTTCAGACTGGTAGGCCGTGGCAATATGTAGCATTTGCGATGTGATATAATATAATTGAATATAAAATTTGAGATTACAAATAAACAAATAATAATAATCATCATCTATTTTTAAGGTCACTCCCAAGGTAGACACCAAATTGGTGTATGATATCCCCTTGTTTGTGGGACAAGGGACTTGCCTCCTTGCAACAATTTAAATGCTAAAGTATATGGAAGTGTAGATAGTCTATTACTCCCTAGATTTGAACTTGTGACCGCTTACGAGAAAGCACATGTCCTTAACAATTATATATATAATAAAGAAAAAAAGCTCTATTTGAGGAGAATTTGTAATTCCTTCCATGCTTAACATGAAAATTACACATGATTTTTACATACACATATTAAGAAATAGTGTGGATCTATCTTAACTTAAAATGTGAGAGGGATCAAGTCTCTCGAGGTGATTTTCTTTTCAAATTGGAAATTCTTGAGGAATTGATTGCATCAACATAAATAAATTTTAACTCTAGATCTATCATGCAAAGAGAGTGACCAAATCACTAGAGGTACAAACTTTTCTTTAAATTTTTTCAATGTCATTTTTTTTCATCTCAGTAGCTTCAATTTCCATAGTTTAAATAAATCTATATTGATAAACACAATACATTGATTTTAATGTGTAATCATATAATATGAAACCACCAAATCACCACCTAAATGGTTATGCATATTGATACCTGTTATTGCCTAATAGTTTTATTAAGTTTTTGCAATACTTAAGAAATATAAAAATCATTAAAAAGATATAAAGAAAAAAAATTAACACTATAAAATTATAAATAATATAATATATCTATAAAATTAGGACTTTAAATTTATCTAATAGTAAAAAAAAATTTAAAGACTAACAAAATTGATAGCTGCAAAGAAGCATATTCCATGCCTCTACCGCTAATTAAATGGTCAACGCAGTGCGAGTTTTTTGTTTTTTCATTATTCAAGAATGTTTTGTTTCCGTAGTCATTCCCACAATACGTCATTTTTCCTACCTCCGCATGCACTTCCTCCACACCTTTTCAATCCACACAATGAAAACCACCACCGCACAACTTCCTCCACACCTTTTCACTCCGCACAATGAAAACTACCACTGCAGAACTTCCTCCACTGTACCTTCACAACCAAAAAAAAGTATAATCATGATAATTTGGGACCTTTTACGGAAGGCATTAATGAGCAGTTGCAAACTTGCACATTAGGATTTTAGTATTGTTGTAGTCATGTGGAGGTGGCTTTGTGTTTCTTTTGTTATATATTTATTAATTTTCACACAATTATGCGAGGAGTGTGGGAGAAAGGTTATGCGGAGGGGTTTGTGTTCCTTGATCCGCACACACATTCTCCTACACTCTCTTTTTATGCACACACATTCCTCGCATGCACTTTCTCCTACACACTCTTTCTCCACACACCAAAATAGAGCTTCCACAAAGAATCAAAATGTAATCCCAAAGTAATGCTCCAGAGCGAAGTCATTAAAGATAATGAGATCCAAAGCCATCAACACATAAGCATTTTTGTGAAACTTTTTTTCCAAATAAATTATAGGTTTATATGGTTGTTTCTAACATGATGCTAACTCAATAATTGTTCAAACTGCTATTTTATAACATTTCCGTGTAATTGTTTTTTAATTTACAGTTTCAATGAAGCTATCGATATGTTGACGCGATTAAGGAAGCGTTGGGTCCGTGTTTTGTCGTTATTTGAAAATTCTCTATTTATGCAATAGTTTTCACAATTTATCACTATTCACACCTCCACACACCTTCCATACATCTGTACCATGCAAATGACCTCTTTTGCACATGAACTACTCCGCACAATTTCTTTCCTACATTTGTTATCGGTATGCTGACACCAATCACAGACATGAAATTATTTTAACTTTCAATGTAGTCATGCACTAATGTATTTTGATTACTAATTCGTGAGGATAATTTATAAAATCATAATTGTACACGTTTGTTGCGATCTCTTTTGTTATTTATTTATTGTTTTTCACACAATTATGTGAGGAGTGTGGGAGAAAGGTTATGTGGAGGAGTTTGTGTTCCTTGCTGCACAATGCATTTCCCACACATACTTTCTCCTGTGCTCCCTTTCTCCACACACCAAAATAGATCTTCCATGAAGAATTAAAATCCAATCCCAAATTAATGCTCTAGAGCGAAGTCGTTAAATTTCATGAGATCCAAAGACATTGGCACATAAGCATTGTTTGTGAAGTTTTTCCAACAATTGGTTTTAACGTGTTGCTGATGCAATAATTGTTTAAACTACTCTTTTATTACATTTTCATCTAAGGATATTTTTAATTTAGAGTTTCATTGGAAATTGGATGCATCAATTGGTTGGGCCATAACCAATTTCACTCCGAGGTATGGAGGAAAATTTCATTGTGTGGAGTGCATACGTGCCAAAATGCAATGGTGCAGAGGAAGCATAATGAAAGGCTAAAGCTTCCCTTGCATCTCCACAATCCACACAATGAAAGCTTTGTCATATGCTCTTTTTTCATTTTTGGTTTGTTATTCATTGTTAGCTATAACTCTATCATAACAACTCTCTCTGATGGTGTTTGTCCACCATACTTTTATTCCATCAAGTAACACTTTAATTGATCTAATCCTATTGACTCTTCCGTCAATGAACTCAATTGTGTCATCAACTCTATGCAATTATCACTCTTGTTGATATATCATTGGGTTGTAGATGGTGTGGTTCCCCATTTCTTTTCGAGAAAATTTATTGTGGATTGGTAACTTATTATTCTTATCGACCATCAATATTTTGTTGAGGAATTGAGATTTAATTCTTGTTTTTATGATTGTGATGCGTATTATTCAAACTTTAATCAAGTAGTTTTTCACACATGTAATGGTGATAATTTGTTTGGTTATAGTTTTCGATGGTTGTTTTTGATACATCTAAATTAACATATTTTTGGTATTATTGTTAAATTATCATCATAAATTGGATTGACTATCTTATAGAATATTTTGAAAATAATTATTATTAAGGTTTTTAAATAATTTGTTTTTAAAAATGGGTTCAAAATAACAAGATATTGACTCAAAAAGCATGAACCAACACCTCAAGGCGGATATAAAGCACAAAGACATTATTTTAATAAATTTTATTTATAGAACTTTTTTATGTTAATTATAGATTTGGATATTTAATAAATATGAAATTACTAAGTTTATGTTAATAATAAATTTGGATATTTAATATAGTTTGGATTTGATTAATTGAATAAGAAGTTAGATTTTGCTTGTTTCAAAATTTGAACAGTTTTAAATTTATGCTCATCCGTAAATATAGTTGGATGTTGTAGAAATCATGTATATAGTTGTTCATACATTGTGCAAAGTGTGGAGGTGCAGAGGAACAAAGCTTCATCCATATATGAAATATATTGTGAAATATATATGAAATCAGTAAGTTTATGCTAATTATAAATTTGGATATTTAATATAGTTGCAATTTGATTAATTGAATAAGAAGTTACATTTTGCTTGTCTTGGAATTTGAACAATTTTTTATATCTATATTCATCCATAAATATAGTTGGATACTATAGCAATCATGAGCATAGTTGTTGATATATGTGCATAGTGTCCTCAACACTCGACAGTTTTTATATTTATATTCATCCATAAATATAGTTGGATACTATAGCAATCATGAGCATAGTTGTTGATTGATGCAGCAAAAGCTGCATCTACCCACATTATGCAAATAAAATTGCATGTCACACTATGCCCCAGGAATTCTAATATTCTTGCTTAGTAAAACCTTCCTAAACCAAGGTTTAATGCTCTTAATTAAATGCTTAAGCGGTAACTATTTAATCACGTGTTAATCAGATTATACCTGTGGATTTTCTTACCATCTAATCCACAACAAACCTGACCAATCACCGTTAATTGCGTGTTGCACAACTGATGTATTTATTTCAACACTTGACTTTTGGGCGCTCCAAATTACCATCGTCGATCTCTCCCATCTTAACCAATGGCTATCGCGACATATCACGTGCCAACTAGCTTGGCTGATCTCCATTGTATATTTCATTTACCTCAATCCAATGATGATCATGTAATCTCGTGCGATTACTAGCACGATACATAACAGGTTGAGAGCGCATGAGATAAGCAGTTTTGCTTCCCCACCGATGTGCTACGTGTCAACCCCTCAGGTTAATTGCGTGAATTTGTAAAATATCATTTACCATTTTGAGACCATGCGAGATACTACTTACCGTTGTCGTAGATCGCTCCATTATTCTGTTATCACATGGCTTAATCTGATCCCTTCACTTCTTGAATTTATTTTTCGTGATAAGATCTCTGTCGATCTTATTCTATCAATCCTTTCCATTGATCTGACTAATCCAATGGTTCCTGTGCATGGTTACTTCATTTCTTCCTCCTTTCCTTTCTTCATATTTATGCAATTCTTTAGTGTTCTGGTCTATTCATCCAACTTGCCTATACGATTCTTTATGCATCTATCCTTTCTGAGATTATTCAATCACTTCTGATTGTTGTACTCCTCCTCTATGCATTGTCCTCTCTCTCTGTTATTCTATGGTTTAGGTTTTCTCCAGGGTTTTTCATCTTTGGTTGTTCTTCAGCACAACTTCCTCTTGAACTTTATTCTACGTACTTTTAAGTGTTATCACATCTGAACTTCAACTTTGATCCTTCAATCGGATTCAAACGATCAGACCACTATCCTTCATTCTCCACCTCTATGTTATGCTTTAATTCCACCTGCATACATATACTATGCAGAAATTACTCTAATTCATACACAATTTATAATTCCATTAATCAACACACACCACACAACGCAGGAATAGAATTCTCCATCTTTATAAACAATTATTTACATAATGAATCTCTCTCTCTGGCCTGATTTTCTAATCAGTGGCATTTTTCATTTCCTACCCATAGGCTTACAATCAAACCCTATCTAATCTTTGAACTATGATTCTCACTCTAACTCACTAACTCTCTCTATGCCTTTTAGGCCTACATTTATACAAAAGGTTCTGTAACCCATTTCAGTTCAGATCCTTAATATTTTGAACTAAATCTTGAATATCCTCTCAGTCCACTTTTGACTCAACTAATCCCTAAGGATCCTCTCTAGTTCCACAAACCATGAAACCAATTCCTAATCTAAGATTTACAATTGATTTCCAAATCTCTCAATCCCTATGGAATCTTAACTAGCCTAAATCTCTCATGTTCTCCAACATTCGAGAGCATTTACAAATATCCTCACAATATCCAATTAATTCATATTCTTAATATCTCTCATAAACTTACTTAGAAACCTTAATAATTACATTAATTTAATACTTAGGAAACCAACTTCCATGAAAACACAAGATCCCCTATGTCTACTAAAAGACAATGAAATTGCTGAGCTAGATGCTCTTGCATTAGACTCCCAAGGTTAAAATAATCATGATCTCTAGATCATGTGTTCTCATATGTTGATAGAAAACCTCCAGGGTCCCAAACTTTAGTTTGTAGTTGTCTGAATGCTCTATTCCTTTGTTGTTGTTGTATGTTTGTTGTCTTCTATTTCATCTTCCTCTCCTTGTCAATCAGTTTCAAATTCTGATTGATCACTCTTCCTATTGCTGTCAATCTCCTCCATCTGGACTGCTTCATCATTAATTGCCATAATTCTTCAATCTCTATCTCCAACACATCCTTGGGCTGGTACATACTCTGCCATTTATTGTTGTACTCTGTCCACTCATCTTCAAACTGCTGTTCATTATCTTCTCTTTGAAGTTGTTAGATTCTTACTACCGTCCTTTCATCCTTACCCTCTTGTGACTTTCCAAACAACCTCTATTCAATATCTGTAAATTTACTTTCAAAAAATAAATTGTCTTCCAATTCCCCTTGTACTTGATTCCTCTCAAATACATCACTATGTTGTTCATCAATTCTAGCATATTTTCCTTCCTCTTCCTTGACAACCCTCAGTAATTGTCCTTCACTTCCTTGACTGATTCGGACAATCAATTTAATTTCTTCAAGCACGGTATCTTCATGCTTTTCATTTTCCTCATCAGCATGTCTAACCTGGCAACTTCCAGTCTTCTTCAGTTCTAAAACTGACTCTTCAATTTGAAACATGTATGTCTTATTCTCATCAAATCATGTAATCATAAAACAATTATCAGAATTAAAAATATAAGGCCTCATTACCTCTTCTTCCTTTGGCAATATTTCAGTATGCTGCTCTGATTCTTCCTTCTCTATCAGCACATCAGTATGCTAATTCAACCTCTCTAAAGAAATCTCCAAAGGACTCTTGAAACTGTCAGCAAGTCTCTCTTCCACACTATTTGCTTCAATGATGTCTTTCTGCTCTTGTCCACTATAGTGAACTCCTTTGTCTGCAATCACACTATCATACTCTAAGTTTTCCAGCAAATATTCCAGCAATTCAATTTCTCTTTGACACTTCATAAGTATTTAATCATCACTTCTAATTCCTGTATTTGTACGCAATTTATCAATTTGAAAATTATAAGATTTAACAGTCTCAATTGTTGCTTCACATATCAACTCTTCGGACTGAATTTCATCTCCTCCTTTCACAAGAAATTGTTCCTGTGTTGTAACAGCTTCAAACATCAATGTATTACTAAATTCTTTCTGCTACAATAATTCACTGCTTTTCTCATTCAAGAGACATTCTCCATCCTTCTTTACTTCAGAGTATTTATCTTCTGAAAGATACTCTTCCATACTTTTGACAGTCTCAAAAGACTGCTCATCTTCTGCAAAACCTGTAATCACATCAAAATTATTAGATTCAAATATACAAGGTTTCATATCCTTCTACTTATCTGAATTTGTCCAATAGTTCAGAAAAGCATCAATAATTCCTTCTTTAGCAAAGTAAACTTCTTGCTGTCATGAATTCGCACAATGGTTCATAAGATCTTTCACAGATCTCCAACCTTCATCTTCACCCAGAACTTCACCCTATTCTACTTCACAAATGGAAACTTCCATTCTCAACTCAGCTTCTCTGAGTTTTTCAGATTTCAATTTATCATTCATTACCTTTTCAAGCTTCATCATCTCTTATGCTAACTACATATTCACCTGCAGATTTCTCTTCTCTTGTAGCCTCTGCCACTTTACTTTCTTCCTTATGACATAACCATGCTTCTGGTCTTCTTTATTTATCTGCAACATCTCCATCAATAACTCAAGATGAATTGCAATCTCAGCCTTCTCCCTCTCATATTCTTCTTCACTTAATTGTCTTTGTATTCCATTTGCCTTGGCATTCTCTTTCTTTACCTTTCTTCTACTGTGTCCTTTCTCAGAACCTCTATTATCTCTGTTATGACTATTAGTAGTCATCTCCTTCTCTATCTTCATGAGTTCCTCACTCACTTACTATGAACTGTATTAAAGCCTCTGCAACAGCAAGTCCTCCCTGTTGTCACTTACCTCACCAAGCTTTCCTCTGTACTTGGTCTTTTGGCAAGCACTTGGTTCTCTATTCTCTCGAACCTCTTTGAGCACTTCTCTTTGCTCCTTCTAGGCTTCAACTCATTTGAACCTTTTAAGAACACAATTGTCCTCTTGTATTTCAATCACAAATGAAATACTAGGTTCTGGCCACCTCTTCTTTCACTCAGAAATTCTTACCAGCTTCCTTCATTACTGCTTCTTTTCTTTTGCTGAGATACCTTCTTTTGTATACAACCTAAATTCTGCAACCACAATCTTCAAACCAAATTAAGACAAAAATATATCATCTCACCTTCAATATCTTTGCATGATCTTGTTCTCCCATTCACCTACACTTTGAATGGATTGTTCTCCATTTCTTTGCATCTGCAAATTCTGTTACACTTTATCTCTGTGTGCCTACTATTTGTCAGATCTAAAATCTGATCTCCTCTTGCTTCCTTTCATCACCATTCACCTGTATACACACCTTCAAAACATAACTTTGTTCTAAATTTTCTTAAAGAATTCTTACATGCAGAGTTTCCTTATTCAGCTCCGATACCAAAAATGAGGCAGCAAAAGCGGCATCTACCCACATTATGCAAATAAACTTGCATGTCACACTATGTCTGACGAATTCTAATACTCCTACTTAGTAAAACCTTCTTAAACCAAGGTTTAATGCTCTTAATTAAATGCTTAAGTGGAAACTATTTAATCACACGTTAATCATATTATACCCGTGAATTTTCTTACCATCCGATCCACAACAAACTTGACCAATCACCGTCAACCACGTGTTGCACAACTGACGTATTTATTTCAACACTTGACTTTTGGGCGCTCCAAATTACCATCGTCGATCTGTCCCATTTGATCCAATGGCTATCATGACGTATCACGCGCCAACTAGCCTGGTCGATCTCCACCATATATTTCATTTACCTCAATCCAACGCTGATCATGTAATCTTCCATGATTACTAGCACAATACATAACAAGTTGAGAGCGCGCAAGATAAGCAGTTTTGATTTCCCACTAATGTGCTACGTGTCAACCCCTCAGGTTAATTGTGTGAATTTGTAAAATACCGTTTACCATTTTGAGACCGCGCGAGATACTACTTACCGCTATCGTAAACCGCTCCATTATTATGTTATCACGTGGCTTAATCTGATCCCTTCACTTCTTGACTTTATTTTGTGCGATAAGATCTCCGCTAATCCTATTCTATCAATCTTGTCCATTGATTTGACTGATCCAACGGTTCCTGTGCACGGTTACTTCATTTCTTCCTCCTTTCCTTTCTTTGTCTTTATGCAATTCCTCAGTGTTCTGGTCTATTCATCCGACTTGCCTATACGATTCTTTATGCATCTATCCTTTTTGAGATTATTCAATCACTTCTGATTGTTGTACTCCTCCTCTGTGCACTATCCTCTCTCTCTGTTCTTCTGTGGTTTAGGTTTTCTCCAGGGTTTCTGGTCTTTGGTTGTTCTTCAGTGCAACTTCCTCCTGAACTTACTTCTACGTACTTTTAAGCGCTATCACATCTGAACTTCAACTTTGATCCTTCAATCGGATTCAAACGATCAGACCACTATCCTTCATTCTCCACCTCTGCGTTCTGCTTTAATTCCACCTGCATACATATACTATGCAAAAATTACTCTAATTCACACACAATTTATAATTCCATTAATCAACACACACCACACAATGCAGGAATAGAATTATATGTCTTTATAAACAATTATTTACATAATGAATCTCTCTCTCTGGCCTAATTTTCTAATCAGTGACCTTTTTCCTTTCCTGCCCGTAGGCTTACAATCAAACCCTATCTAATCTTTGAACTCTGATTCTCACTCTAACTCACTAACTCACTAACTAACTCTCTCTATGCCTTCTAGGCTTACATTTATACAAAAGGTTCTGTAACCCATTTTGGTTCAGATCCTTAATCTTCTAAACTAAATCTTGAATATCCTCTAAGTCCACTTTTGACTCAACTAATCCATAAGGATCCTCTCTAGTTCCACAAATCATGAAACCAATTCCTAATCTAAGATTTACAATTGATTTCCAAATCTCTCAATCCCTATGGAATCTTAACAAGCCTAAATCTCTCATGTTCTCCAACATTCGAGAGCATTTACAAATATCCTCACAATATCTAATTAATTCCTATCCTTAATATTTCTCATAAACTTACTTAGAAACCTTAATAATTACATTAATTTAATACTCAGGAAACCAACTTCCTTGAAAACACAAGACCCCCTATGTCTACTAAAATACAATGAAATTGCTGAGCTAAATGCTCCCGCATCATTGATACATTGTGCAGAGTGTCCTCAACACTCGACAGTTTCCGCCCTCTACACAATGTATCAGCAACTATGCGCATGATTGCTATAGTGTCCAACTATATTTATGGATGAATAGAAATCATGAAATGCACATTTATCAAATTCATACAATTAAACAATGCACCATGACACACAAAGCATGAAACAACACCTCAACGTGGATATAAAGCACACATGCATTGTTTTAATAAATTTGATTTACAAAACTTTGAGTTTAGGTTAATCATAGATTTGGATATTTAATATATATGAAATTAGTAAGTTTATGTTATTTATAAATTTGGATATTTAATATTTATGAAATTAGTAAGTTTATGTTAATTATAAATTTGAATATTTAATATAGCTGGAATTTGATTAATTGAATAAGAAGTTAGATTTTTTCTTTCTCTGATTTTGAATAATTTTAAATTTATGTTCATCCATAAATATAGTTGGATGCTATAACAATCAAGTGTATAATTGTCATACATTGTATAGAGTGCGGAGGTACATAGGAAGAAACCTTCATTCTCACCTCCTCATTCCACACAATGTATAAAAGTTATGGAGATTAATAATAAAATTAGATTTCTATATCAGTTTACCAGCCTCCTTCCACCCCTAATATATATGAAATTAGTAAGTTTATGTTAATTATGAATTTAGATATTTAATATAATTGGAATTTAATTAATTGAATAAGAAGTTACATTTTGTTTGTCTGAGAATTTGAACACTTTTGGATTTATGTTCATGCATTTAGCAATCATGCATATATTTTTTTGATACATTGTGCAAAGTGTGGAGGAAGAAAGCTACATAAAACATAGATTTCTATGAGCATTGTTTTCTTCAAGTGTATCAACCCTCCCCACTATGTAAGGGACATCATTGGACAAAGCATTAGCAGTGTCATGAATAACAATGTCAATGTGAGTGTCAGAGCACTCACCTACGTTATTGTCATTTACAAAATTAGTCTTTTTTATTTATTTTAAAATAAATTTTCAGACATTGAAAAATACCAAAAATAAGAATTCTCAGCGTTACTTGCAAAATTCACATTGATTAGTGTGTTATCAAGCGTTACGTCAAAATTAAAATATTATAAAATTTAAATATATCCATATTTTAATATTTAAAATTATTATTATATATTAAATTTTGAAAGTTATTATTTACGAGTTATCGCCATTTTAAAAAAGATGAAGATTAATATAATAATTGTTAAATTTCACTTATTTTATTTCAATATTCAATATACAGATTTAAAATTATTGTAATATTAACTTTTGAATGTTATTATCAATCAATACCAATGTTGAAAATTTATTTGATTTTTTTAGAGATACAATTTATATATTAGTTTAAAAAAATGAATTTGCATATATTTACAAATTTTGGTATTTTAATTGAGCATGCAATTTGACATACAAATTCATTTATTAAATTTATATAATGTAATTTTTGAAATAATATTTTCTCTTATTAAATTAAATTAATTAATAATAAATATTAAGTAAACTATTTAAGTTTATAAAAAAAAATATATCAATTTTATCCATGTTAATTTATTGTCATAAATATCTTATTTACTTGATTCAAATCTTTATTATATTACTAAAAAAATGTCACGCTATACCTTAGGCTCAAAAAATCTGAAACTCAAACATAAATAATGATTTATCTAAGGCTTAAAAAACCTCTAAATCCAAATCCAAACATAGACAATGATAGGTAAGAGTGCATCGGTCTCCACGTAAAACTAATGATGGAAAGTTAGGCCGCCCTTAAAGAGACAACCTCGTGCTAGACAAAACACTAATACATGTTGTCTGGAATATCTTCGGCAAAATCACATAATCAATCTTTTGTCGACGCGTTTCGAACCAACCAGTGTGGTTCATCGTCAGGACAAGTTGAAGAACTGATCAGGCTAAGCTTGATTAAATAGAGTGTGCAGAGACTCCAACGGCTATATTGCAATAACCGAGGAATCTCTGCAACGTTTAAGAAACACCAGATCAGATTTCAACTTAGAGACCTGCATGCGTGACCGCTCGAATTGATGAACCTTCTTAGCAGCGGCTTCTCCGTGCAGGGAAATTATTAAGGAATTTAGACTTCTGTGATCCATAACATTGTCTGGAATATCTTCGGCAAAATCACATAATCAATCTTTTGTCGACGCGTTTCGAACCAACCAGTGTGGTTCATCGTCAGGACAAGTTGAAGAACTGATCAGGCTAAGCTTGATTAAATAGAGTGTGCAGAGACTCCAACGGCTATATTGCAATAACCGAGGAATCTCTGCAACGTTTAAGAAACACCAGATCAGATTTCAACTTAGAGACCTGCATGCGTGACCGCTCGAATTGATGAACCTTCTTAGCAGCGGCTTCTCCGTGCAGGGAAATTATTAAGGAATTTAGACTTCTGTGATCCATAACATTGTCTGGAATATCTTCGGCAAAATCACATAATCAATCTTTTGTCGACGCGTTTCGAACCAACCAGTGTGGTTCATCGTCAGGACAAGTTGAAGAACTGATCAGGCTAAGCTTGATTAAATAGAGTGTGCAGAGACTCCAACGGCTATATTGCAATAACCGAGGAATCTCTGCAACGTTTAAGAAACACCAGATCAGATTTCAACTTAGAGACCTGCATGCGTGACCGCTCGAATTGATGAACCTTCTTAGCAGCGGCTTCTCCGTGCAGGGAAATTATTAAGGAATTTAGACTTCTGTGATCCATAACATTGTCTGGAATATCTTCGGCAAAATCACATAATCAATCTTTTGTCGACGCGTTTCGAACCAACCAGTGTGGTTCATCGTCAGGACAAGTTGAAGAACTGATCAGGCTAAGCTTGATTAAATAGAGTGTGCAGAGACTCCAACGGCTATATTGCAATAACCGAGGAATCTCTGCAACGTTTAAGAAACACCAGATCAGATTTCAACTTAGAGACCTGCATGCGTGACCGCTCGAATTGATGAACCTTCTTAGCAGCGGCTTCTCCGTGCAGGGAAATTATTAAGGAATTTAGACTTCTGTGATCCATAACATTGTCTGGAATATCTTCGGCAAAATCACATAATCAATCTTTTGTCGACGCGTTTCGAACCAACCAGTGTGGTTCATCGTCAGGACAAGTTGAAGAACTGATCAGGCTAAGCTTGATTAAATAGAGTGTGCAGAGACTCCAACGGCTATATTGCAATAACCGAGGAATCTCTGCAACGTTTAAGAAACACCAGATCAGATTTCAACTTAGAGACCTACATGCGTGACCGCTCGAATTGATGAACCTTCTTAGCAGCGGCTTCTCCGTGCAGGGAAATTATTAAGGAATTTAGACTTCTGTGATCCATAACATTGTCTGGAATATCTTCGGCAAAATCACATAATCAATCTTTTGTCGACGCGTTTCGAACCAACCAGTGTGGTTCATCGTCAGGACAAGTTGAAGAACTGATCAGGCTAAGCTTGATTAAATAGAGTGTGCAGAGACTCCAACGGCTATATTGCAATAACCGAGGAATCTCTGCAACGTTTAAGAAACACCAGATCAGATTTCAACTTAGAGACCTGCATGCGTGACCGCTCGAATTGATGAACCTTCTTAGCAGCGGCTTCTCCGTGCAGGGAAATTATTAAGGAATTTAGACTTCTGTGATCCATAACATTGTCTGGAATATCTTTGGCAAAATCACATAATCAATCTTTTGTCGACGCGTTTCGAACCAACCAGTGTGGTTCATCGTCAGGACAAGTTGAAGAACTGATCAGGCTAAGCTTGATTAAATAGAGTGTGCAGAGACTCCAACGGCTATATTGCAATAACCGAGGAATCTCTGCAACGTTTAAGAAACACCAGATCAGATTTCAACTTAGAGACCTGCATGCGTGACCGCTCGAATTGATGAACCTTCTTAGCAGCGGCTTCTCCGTGCAGGGAAATTATTAAGGAATTTAGACTTCTGTGATCCATAACATTGTCTGGAATATCTTCGGCAAAATCACATAATCAATCTTTTGTCGACGCGTTTCGAACCAACCAGTGTGGTTCATCGTCAGGACAAGTTGAAGAACTGATCAGGCTAAGCTTGATTAAATAGAGTGTGCAGAGACTCCAACGGCTATATTGCAATAACCGAGGAATCTCTGCAACGTTTAAGAAACACCAGATCAGATTTCAACTTAGAGACCACTCCAACGGCTATATTGCAATAACCGAGGAATCTCTGCACACTCTATTTAATCAAGCTTAGCCTGATCAGTTCTTCAACTTGTCCTGACGATGAACCACACTGGTTGGTTCGAAACGCGTCGACAAAAGATTGATTATGTGATTTTGCCGAAGATATTCCAGACAATGTTATGGATCACAGAAGTCTAAATTCCTTAATAATTTCCCTGCACGGAGAAGCCGCTGCTAAGAAGGTTCATCAATTCGAGCGGTCACGCATGCAGGTCTCTAAGTTGAAATCTGATCTGGTGTTTCTTAAACGTTGCAGAGATTCCTCGGTTATTGCAATATAGCCGTTGGAGTCTCTGCACACTCTATTTAATCAAGCTTAGCCTGATCAGTTCTTCAACTTGTCCTGACGATGAACCACACTGGTTGGTTCGAAACGCGTCGACAAAAGATTGATTATGTGATTTTGCCGAAGATATTCCAGACAATGTTATGGATCACAGAAGTCAAAATTCCTTACTAATACATGTTATTTATTTATTATAATAATAATTGTCTCTTATTTTGCTATTTGCATTTTGATAATACCAAAAAAATACAACTCAATACCGCAAAAAAAATAATTTAATAAATATATATATATATATATATGTTTTAAATATATAACATTTTATATATAATTAAAAAATAAATTTTAATTTTATATTTATTATAATAATAAAAAGTTGGAGGGTAAAAGGAAGTTAAAGTACTATAAGGAGGTGATCAACTTATCAACTTCACTCTTCATAATCATAATTATCTCTTTATGTTGATTAGCACCAAGAAGAAAATGAACATTGCTAGGATTAGAACTAACTCTCGTGAGCTTCAAAGTGAGACCGGAGGTGGTCTACTCACAAGACTCCCTGAGATGATAGAATTTGTCACATTTGAGATACTAAAACGGTGGAAGATGAAAAACACTTCCTTTTAGATTGCCTAGCTCTTGATCACATCTGCTCTCAATTCTCTATCATTAACGACACCTCCAATCTTCTTTACTTACTAAACCAGCTCAATTATAGCAACAATCAAAAAACAAAATTTTAAAAATAACAATTAAACTCAATAAAATACATTAATTTTAATAAACGTTAATCATCATCATTATTATAATAATAATTATTATTATATCCATAAACTCACGATCGAAAATAAAATTATAATCGAGATTTCTAAAGTCGTATCTTCGTCAGTGACGCTTTCCAAATGACTCGTAAACACTTAGTTTAAAAAAAAATCTCATACACATTTCAATTATTACTACTTGATCCTATTTTGGGTAATTAAATAATTTTTTTTGAAATATATACACATAAACATAAACATAAATATAAATATATATATATATATATATATATATATATATATATATATATATTTATTTAAATGAAGATTAATTTTTTATAATTCAAATTATAGGGTTATAAATTTTTGTTATAAACTTTATAATTTTATAGTTTAAGTGGAAGCATGCAACTAATTTTTTTATTAGTATCAATTTTAATATTTTAAAATTTTGTAAAATAGCTTTTATTTCTAAAACTTTGCAAAATAAGACATCATACTTTTTGATGGTTAGATTATTTTATATATATATATATATAAAATTTTGGATAATATTTTTCAAAGCAATCAATAAATTTAAATATAATATGTATTTGTTAAAACATTTTACATTTCTTAAATTGATTTTTTTTATTATATTTTAATTTCAATATTTGATATATAATTTTAATTATTATTAATTATTGATAAATAAATTTAAAAATTATATATGGTTTTTTCTTATTGAGAGTTTAGCTATGGTTAGGCTTTTGTTGTACAAGCACAAACTCAATAACATATGAGACCATAGACTTCCTAACTAGTTTTAAATTCTAGCCAAAACCACCTAAGGCTCAAACGAGGTTGGTATAAAGACACCAGGGCTTGGTTAAACCATTGGGAGATCGACGAGAATGTTACATTACAAAACATTAATAACATTAAAAATATTTTACTTCTAAGTTCAAAGAAGAAATGTGGTGTGAGAAAGATTTAGCAGCTAAAAGAAAATTAAGATATTATAAGGAGGTCATCAACCCCACCCTAGAAGATCAAAAATATCTCTCTATTTTAACTAGCTCAAAGAAGAAAATTAATATAGCCAAGATTAGAATGAAATCTCATGAGCTCCATAGTGAAATGGGTCGTTGGGCAGTTCCTAAAACACCAGGGATGGAAAGGATTTGTCATTTCTGTGAGAATATGAACATCGAGGAAAAAAATCACTTCCTCTTAGAGTGTCCCGCATACAACCACATTAGATCGTAGTTTCATAATCTTTGTTGCAATATTAAGATATTATAAGGAGGTCATCAACCCCACCCTAGAAGATCAAAAATATCTCTCTATTTTAACTAGCTCAAAGAAGAAAATTAATATAGCCAAGATTAGAACGAAATCTCATGAGCTCCATAGTGAAATGGGCCATTGGGCAGCTCCTAAAACACCAGGGATGGAAAGGATCTGCCATCTCTGTGAGAATATGAACATCTAGGACAAAAATCACTTCCTCTTAGAGTGCCCCACATACAACCACATTAGATCTTAGTTTCATAATCTTTGTTGCAATATTGACCTTCCTACCCTTTTACGATGTCAAAATTATAGTGAGCTTGGGAGGCTTCTCTCCAAACTTTTTGAGCATAGGAAGAAAATCTTAAATCAAACTAAATAATAATTTGTTTCTTTAAGTCCGATAGACCAAAATTTGGTCCCAGTAAAAGTTAACCACCACCACCACCATCATCATATATATATTAATATTAATGAAAAATATTAATCGTATGATTAATTTATTCTATCGAATTTATAAATATAAATATAAATAAATTATTAATATATAAAATTATAATTTTAAATTATTTATAGATGTTTTCATTATTTTATGTATTAATAAAATGTAGGTTATTAAGAAGAAATTCAGTGTAAATCACATATAGAGAACCTTTGTCGACGTGTTTCGAACCAACTAGTGTGGTCGTCAGTACAAGTTGAGGAGTCAGATCATAGTTGCCAATTATATAGGAAGAGCAGATCATCCAAACGGCTAGGTTGACCAACAACAACTATCCAAAACGGCTAGATTGATGAAAATAAATAAAAATAATAGAATAAATAACTACTTGTGATTTATCGTATTAATATCTTTCTCCAGGTTCGCAAATTATTAATTTAACTCATTCATAAATGAAAAAGGGTTTTTTATGTTATAGGATGTTAAATTATTTTATTTTAATTATTATAGTAAGTTACCTAATTCCAATTTATTTAGTCAATGGAATTGTTTTATATATTAGAAATATTTATTTATTCGATTATTTACTAAATTATTAATTCATTTACTTATTTTAACGGAATAAATTATGAAAGTAGGTTAAAATTAATATATATTTATATTTTCATTTAAATTTATTTATATGGTAAAGGTAGAACTAAGAATATTAATATTCATAAAATTTTTGATAAGGAAAAAGTAAAAATTAAAACCAGCGTCAAATTTTATTTTAATTAATACTAAGTTTTAGCCAAAGGAATTGCTTTATATAATAAAAATATTTATTTATTCAATTATTTACTAATTTATTAATTCATTTACTTATTTGCTTTATACCCAATACTTTTATATTATTTGATTTATTTATTGTTATTATATTTATTTTAATTTCAATATAATTAAATTATTAATATTAAAATACTTTATTTACGGTTATTATATTTATTTTATTTTCAATATAGTTTAAATTATTAATATTAAAATTAAAATGAATTAATAGTATTTAAATCAATTTTAAATTATTTATAAAATTTTAACTTAAATGATTACAATATATATTCATAAATAAATTTTGGTACTCGTAGATTAGCAGTAGCAGAGGTGGGTCTCTTGTTCCACAAACAAGGGGGTCTCATACATCAATTTGGTGTCTGGCTTGATTGTGACCTTAAAAATAGATATTATTACTATTATTATTATAATATATATAATTTAAATTATTAATATTAAAATGAATTACTAGTATTTAAATCAATTTTAAATTATTTATAAAATTTTAACTTAAATGATTACCATATATTTTTATTATTTTATTCATAATAAAATTTGGTATATATATATATATATATATATAATTAATTTAAATTATTAATATTTAAATGAATTACTAGTATTTATATCAATTTTAAATTGTTTACAAAATTTTAACTTAAATTATTATAATATAATATTTTTATTATTGTATTTATAAATAAAATTCGGTATTCATTAATTAATTAATTATATATAATATTGAAATTATTAATATTAAAATGAATTACTGATATTTAAATTAAGTTTAAATTATTTATAAATTTTTAACTTAAATCATTATAATATAGTATTTTTATTATTGTATTCATAAATAAAATTCGGTACTCGTTTTATATATTTTTATCTATATATTAAATTATTAATATTGAAATGAATTATTAGTATTTAAATCAATTTTAAATAATTTTAAGTTAAATGATTACAATATAGTATTTTTATTATTGTATTTATTAATAAAATTTGGTACTCGTTTTATATATATATATATATATATATATTATGATTATGGATATATAATTTGTCATTATTATGGTTATTTTGATTTTAATATAATTTAAATTAATGTTATTAAAGTACTACAAATTATTTAAAGCAGCAGTAGTTGATTTTTTAAGTAAACTTGTGTTAATTATCTTTATTATCATAAAGATTATATTATTTAGTTAAAATAAATTTTTATCACTAACATAAATCTATCTTGATTTTAAATTTATGGATCAAATTTTTCTAAGTGTAAATGTTTTCTTAAAATTTTTCAATTTAAAATTAAAAAAAAAAAAATTACTTTTAAAAACTTGATTCCTTTTTGCTTATGATAAATCTTGATTTAAGATAGATATACATTGGTTCCTACATACACCATGTGTCAATTCTGTTAAACACACATGGACAACAAACAATGTGAAAGATAAATCATGCAGTACAATTTTTATTAACAAGAGATTTACATTTATAGTACATTATGTGACTCTTGGGTTTCAGATCCCAAGGTCTCTTAGACTGCTTAGTCTATTCGGCTTCCACACTAACCCATTTAGGATTAGGTGTCCAACATCCCCCCCCTTAATCCGAAGGGTTATGTATGAGTCCAAGAAGAGAGCTGTAATACAAAATGTGCAAAAAATGCATGGCAACACTAGGCTGAATGTGCTCTATGAAATGTTGGTATAAAGGGCAGTGGTTTAAGGATGACCACCAACACTGGAACGCTTAGTGCAGTTCCCGGAACTCTTCCAAAACTGGAAAGAAACTGAAGTTTTCTGCTAGAGGAAGTGATCCTATTGTTTTAAAGAGGGAAACCTTCAACCATAAAAGGGAGGTCTCACCTCGCATAAAAGGTAAAACTTCAACCTGAAAAGGGAAGTCTCAACCTGTGATGGTTTAAGGATAACCAACAACTCTGGAATGCTTAATGCAATTCCTGGAACTCTTCCAAAGCTGGCAAGAAGCTGGAGTCTTCTGCTAGAGGAAGTGTTCTCAATTTTGTTCCTGGAATGCTTCCAAAACTGGCAAGAAGCTGAAGTCTTCTGCTAGAGGAAGTGTCCCAGATTACCAACTGAAGGCATGTTCACGGGCATCTTTGTCTCTGGCTCAGGCTTGCTTGATGTGACTTTGAAGCTTGTAGATGACCATCATTTCCCCCCCTGTCAGATACAAGGTGAGAAGATGGAGAAAACTCAACTGCAAGACTGTTCAATATTCTAGAACAAGTTCTGACATGTGTTTGGAATATCTTCTTGGCTGTTGATGCCCATTGCCAAGAAGCGATCCATCCAAGATGAATCTTTGTTCTTGCAGGACGTTTGTTTTTGAAGCATCTGTGTGAAGAATGGCTGGTTTTATGACAGTGCTTACATGGATGAAGATCAAAACAGTGATCTTTCAAATGGCCAACTCGGTCACAGTGTTGGCATTTCACGATATGTTGTTTTTGTTGTTGTTGTTGTTGTGGGAGAGGGGCAAAATCTGGAACAGCTGAAGCTGAACTGTCATGAGAAGCAGGTGAACTGTCATCAATGAATCCAGCACTCTGAAACTGAATGGGCTTTGAGTAGTTTGGAATATGAAAGGACAAGTCCTTGTCATATCCAAGACCAGTTATGTGCTTGTTGTGGACAAGTTGTCCCCTTGGGAAGTGCAGACTGAGTTTCTGCATCTGCATGTACAACTGCTGCTTTATTGGATTCTGGATCTGATTCAACCTCAATCTTACTAATTTCACCACTTGCTGGTTTAACCTTGAACAACATATTGTTTTGAGTAGAAAACAATTTGGAATGACAAATCTGTTGAAGCTCATCTTGCTGGAACTGAGATTCTAGTTGCAAAAAATCAATCTTTTCTTGTGCATCATGCAAGCAGGTCTGAATGTCACAAAGAGTGTCTTTGCTAACATTTACCTTCCCACCAATAGTGGAGTGTATTAGTGTATTCAGTAACTATAATACATCATCAAATCTAGCCATTGTCTCAACAAAGAAATGAACACTCAACAATCCTAGTGGAGACTATAGCAAGCCTATTGAAGATTTCAAAAATTAAGAATATCAGTTTGAAAAAGGCACTCAACTAATTCCAGCTAAGAATTTAGCCAATCACTAACAGATTTGTGTCCAGCAAGAATGAGAGGCTCAAAGTCCTTCCAACACAGATACAATAGATATGTTTCACCCTTAAAATGCTCAGGTATACCAAGATACGCTTTGTATGGATGAACAACTAAATGACTTCTTCCTTCTTTGAAATTCGAACTTCAACTACAGGAATGGATTACATATACCTCTGATATATCAACTCTAATAATAACAGAGATCTGAAGTAGAATATACCAGCAAATGTTAGGAAGAACAGTGGTTGTAGATAAGTGTTATAACATCAAAGAAGCTCCACAGTGATAATATATGCAACGTATTCAGCTCCAAAACAGAGAAATAAATATGGAGTGTCTTCAATATATTCACAGCCACACATCCAATGAGATGAGGAAGTTTAAGACCCTCTATAGCAGAGGTACATCACCAAACATCACTTCCAATAGTCTATACCCATTAAGGTTTCAAGCACAGGTACAGTGATATGCTGCTCAACTGAAACAACCATAGAAAATACAAGTTTGTAGCCTTGGGCCTAGATCATTCTTTATGCCCTTAGTTGTTATGCTTCGCCTCTTGAGTTCGTCTTTCAGCTCTGTAACCTTCCACTGCTTCAGAGGGCGATTCCTAAAACCCCTTCAAGGCAAACAATCCAGGTAACAATCTGAGTTCGAATCCGAACAAGTGCTCAACAGAATATTCACCTCGGATAAGCAAAGCAATATCGTCCAAACCCTCAAATAAGGCCTCAGAATGGACTTGCTGCTACAGGTGATACCTTAGATAACTCGCTAGTCATAGTTATTGTGCTAAAGTCAATTCGCTAGCTCAGATAAGGCCTCAGAATGAACTCACTGCCACAATTTATGTGCTAAGGTCAATTCACTGGCTCAGAGAAGGCTTTAGAATGAACTGGCTGCCATAGTTGATGAGATAGAATCAATTTGCTTGCTTAGATAAGTTCTTAGAATGAACTCGTTGCCACAGTTGATGTGCTAGAGTCAATTTGCTGGCTCAGATAAGGCCTCGGAAATTATACACTGCCACAATTGATACCTCAGGGATGATCCGCGGTCATCAACAGTGCCTCAGAGGTATATGACTGTCTCAGAATTGTTTCAGAGAGAGATTGCTGTCAGAGATAATACCTTAAATATTGGTTGCTGCCATTGTTAATTCCTCCGAGGTAGTTTAATGTCTTAGAGATAGACTGTTGCCTCAGTTAAGGCCTCAGAGATGGTCCACTGCCTCCACTTTGATGAGTTTAGCCCGACGTCCTTAGTAAACAACCCTCACGAGCCTCAGGAACATCTTGCTGCTACAGAAAGGGCCTCGGGAACAACTCGCTATCACAGATGTTGCGTCATAGTTAGCTCACTGCCACAGGTAGTGCCTCAGTGATGGTTTGGTTCCTTTAGCTTCTTCTGCTTAGAGCGTTTGCTTCCTTTACGCGTCCACTCTGCTGAGCTTGGACGCTACCGGAAATTATCACCAATACGATGGGACCCTCTGCTTCCTATCGATTGGGTTCTGGCAACGAAGATGCTTGTTCAGCGGTACAGATTATTCAGAAAACGCAACTCTCCGAAAGTGATTGATTGCTTAGTGGAATCAAACTGGAAAATGGTATTCACCTTTAGGCAGCATCGGCCCTTTTTCAACTTGCATTTAGAAAGATGTCACTCAATCACAAACTTCTGCAGTCCAATTCTAGTATCATGAGAATGCCAAAACAGATCGCCAAAGCTTTAGTATTCGAAGTGCCAAGCAGAGCTCGAGCAATACCAATACCAATTCCGTTTACGTTCCATCTTCAACATCGGTGTAATGAGCGTTGCCACACAATGCACACACCCCAATTCTGGATTCCCAAGCTTTTACGTGAGAGCCTTCATATGGAGCAGAGAATCAGCAAAGCCAATTGCAAAAGTATTTGCATTTTGGGGAATGAGAGTAATACTAAGGCCCTTTCGTCGTTAGAACCCAAAGCCGTCAGTATTCCACAGTATATCTGTGGCGTGGCAAATGTTCCCAACAAGAATGTCATGCAAACCAAATCATTAGTGAAGGGGCTGTCATAAAACTTTGTAAGAATGACCGACTGAGAGAGGCATTCCACCTTTTACAGCGGATGGACTACCCACATTTCTCAACTTACGCTTCGAACACTGCTCCATAACAATCACACGCACACCTTGCACCGCGAGTTATATCAACGCACAGACTCCGGAGGCACCATGGTTACGCTGGTTAATACCAGGAGGTCTTCTTCAGCAACCGGTTAAGCTGCGTGGAGGTCTTCTTCAGCAACCACAGTTACGAGCTATGATACTCTGCTCGTAGCTACTCGAACCAGGCATCATTCGAACTAGGGCGCGTGGGAGGTTCGATCTTGGAACCTCCACCCAATTTTAATGTTTCCGGCATTGCAGCAGAGGAAACTTTGACTATGATTAACCGTCTCCACAGAGAAGAAGTCTCTGGAATATCACCTCAACCAAAAAGATTATGAGGAAAGAAGAAAATGCGATTGGCACCAGATATGCAGATAATCCATAGAGAGAGAATGAGTAAAGAAATCAGTGCATATCCAGGGAATCAAAGACCCTGTCAAGGAAGAGAGGAGTTACAACAGAAGGCGGAGAATAATGTCAGATATTTGCAGCGTCTAAACAGTGGCAGCGTTTAATGGGTAGCGACTGTGGAGGGGCAGTGGACAGACTGACCACGCAGAGGTTCTTGAATCATTTCAGTTTCCATATTAGATAACCATTGTATCTGCCCGTCGGACCCCTGATAGACAGAGGTGGCAGCGAATCTCAGACAACGGTTATGGCAGAGAGTATAGAGCGTAGGAAAGAATATGGCGCAGAATGAGGAATAAAACGCTCAATAAGGTGGCAATTCTGATCAATTCTGATTAGTAGAAAGACAGAACTGACATGTAGGTAAAGACCACAAAACAAGTGGCTCAAATATGAGCAGGGCCAGAATTCGCCTGCTCTGATACCATGTTAAACACACATGGACAGCAAACAATGTGAAAGATAAATCATGCAGTACAATTTTTATTAACAAGAGATTTACATTTATAGTACATTATGTGACTCTTGGGTTTCAGATCCCAAGGTCTCTTGGACTGCTTAGTCTATTCGGCTTCCACACTAACCCATTTAGGATTAGGTGTCCAACAAATTCAATGTTTACCATGGAAGGAGTACTCATCTTCCTTATGTTATTAACACTTTCTTTTAAATACCACATGTCAACTTCACTTAAGTATGGAAGGAGTTTTTTTTTTTTTTTGAACAAGAACTAAGAATAACTATGATATTGAAAGACATTGAGCTAAAGTTCGGTTTGGACGCTTGTTTTACATAAGCAAGTTGAAACCAATAGACATGGTTGGAATGGACTATGTGTCAATGAGCATCTACAGAATTATGACCTTGAAGCTTTTGAACAAAATGCTACAATATCTATAGTATCCACTTGTACATTTGATAATATTGACTTAACAAAAACCAAAATTAAAAAAAAAAAAAATCCCCCATTTTTCCCCTATTAAGGAAGGGGGACATACCCCTTTTTCCCTTGCCACCAAAGTTCAAATTGATTTAGCCTTGACCCCAAATTATCCATGTGATCAACCTTGGAGTTGTTTGATTCGAGAACATGGAGACATTTCTTCTTGGGGATAAACTGATACAACTAATAAATATTCTTCAAAATATGACTTAAATTTTTATATGAGGGGAGAGATCCTGAATATAAACGATGAATTGTATTCAAGGAATCACAAAAAAATCACCTCCTAAATTCCTAGATTCATAATTTTCTTGAAGCCTTGATATAAGGCATAGGCTTCAACAACATTGTTGGAAGAATGACTTTTAAACCTCAAGCATACATGTGTTCTTGTTGATTATGAGGGAAAAAAAATTACTCCCCCCTCCCCCCCACACACACTTCAGCTCCTACCACCCCTGGGGGTATGGAAGGAGTTATACATCTCCCTCATACTAGGTTGTGAAAAGTGACATTTCGACAAAATAATAGAAAATTATTCTCATTGTAATAAGAATTTTTTTACATAGATAGCCCAAGTGGTTTGGACTAATGATGTTGATGCCACCCACCTCAATTTAGACCTTACAAAACTTCTTGATATGATTTTCCAACTATTATATTGAGATATGAGATGGTGGCACAGATGATAATGTGTTCTAACCATTACTAATTCTTATATATAATATTTAAATAAACATTAAAATATTATATTCTAACTAAAATGTCACATATCAATTTTTATATTGGTATGAACGTGTAGAAAATCCTTGAAACCTTTCAATTGCTAATGAGAGAAAATTGATCACAAAAGACACAAGATTTCTCTACCAAGAAATTGTGGAAAGAAAACAATGAATATAAACACAATCACACGTAGAACACATAATATATCTGGGGAACCCAATTGGGAAAACCCCTTGCTTTCTTGTATTGAATCCACTAGCAATCTGATCTATTACATAGAATCTTCTTCAAACCTAAAGCTCCCTGCAATATTGATCAACTCTCTATGCAAGACTTTCCCAACACTTAGGTAAATAAGGCCTACTAGGAGCCTCCTATTTCCTAGCGCAAATTTTCCCCTAAAAACTAGGAATTTCTTCTACTTCCTTACACAATTCCCGAGAGAAATTGTCTTGCTCAATCCTCAAACCTTGCACACAAAAACCTGTGTATAATAAATAAATACAATTGTTCTTCATCCAATCTCAATAGGCAATTCGAATTGCATGACCTACTAGGGCTAAATTTAGCCATTGCTATTGTTAACTGAGAGTAAGTTGAATTAACACAAAGTCAACTACTCAAATAAACTCATGTTTATCTCTATTTTAGAACTAGATATTAGTTAAATAACAAACACTAGAGATAACTCCACTAAATATCTAATTTTAGCCATCAACTAGTCCACAACTCACTGTATGTCATCTAACTCGAATTAACTGACAATAACTCAGTGATAGGCCACATCACACATGTTAACTGAAAGCTAACTCAAGCAACTATGAGATTGAATTCAAATTGGAATCTTTGACTAAGGCACAAGTCAAAGAAGCCATTCCTTGCTACATTTTCAACACTCCCTCTTAGCGAGGAAGGGATTCTTGGAAGAAACTTGTCCACTTGGATCTGTCTTCAACTCTACCAAGTTCTTTGTTGTTGCGGCTACTCCCTATGAACTTGAAGACTTCTCTGCTTCCTTCTGTGAAACCTGCTTTGAAGACCCATTATTTCCCACCATTCTCTGTGAGTTCACCATTTTAGGCATAAGCGCCATGTACCTTGTGTACCTGGGTGTCTACTTCTTGATGTTGAGAGACTCAACTCTCTTCTGAGCTCCCTTAACCAAATAATTTGTTCACTTGGCTTGAAATTTCCCTATACTGGAAGTTTATGACTAAGTGGTTTCCTCCACTCGCCTTGGGATATGGTCCTCCTCATCATCCCGTTGGTTAGCCCAACTGCCAACTAACTTAGACTGAAACTGAGATACTTGTTGAGGCTCCATCTTGAGAGCTTTATCCTGCTCTTGCTCAACCAACACATTTCTACTTTGGGAACTCTCTTCCTTGTTGCTCAACTTTTTACATGCATCAACCTCCAATTGGTAGAGGTTATCGATCTTGACACCAATCTTCTTCACTTGTGTAACACCCCCCTCCCACATTTACCCAAGCTAACTGACCTACCGGGCTAAACATGTGACGAAGAGTTACTATGATATGATTCAACATCCTAGATCACCTTAAGGAAGTGGAATCGACAAACCAAAACCAAATTGATCTTTCTCAGGAGCTACAAGACCCCTAGGGCTAATCAACCTCTCCAGGTGCCCAACCCTTGAATTAAATTTCTTATTCATTGAGCTAGACCCCCAGTCACTCCCATGATAAGCCCTCCATGAAACTGCAACCCTCTAGTCACTCCCACAACAAATCTTCCATGAGACTATAGTCCTTTTGAGGTAGTTATGTGCTAGCGGCCTCGAATTCTAAGCCAATTTTTTAGGGATAAGACCCAGGCTTCTACTGATAACTTGATGAAACACTTAGAAGTGATAAATAACAAGAATACAAGGCCTCTAATGAAAAATTTGAACAAGGATATGACCTTACTCATCGTAACCATGACAGACATTCTGTTAAACACATCATGAACATGCAATGTACATGTCATAAATACACATATGAGCATAGGGATTTCATGCTTATTTGAGAATCGTCAAGAAGGTCTGATGCCTTCTCACCATAGCTGCAATATCATCTATTAGGTCATTGATTCATTAACATTTAATTTACTAATCAAAACATGATGAGAGCCATAACTCAAGTTTGTCATAAATCATGCTTATAACCAACACATAACCATATAAATATCAATGATAGAACAACCATTAAAGCCACATAATAAGAAGTACATTTACACAATACACAAGAGGAAAAGATATCTTATTAACATATGCAAAAGAAAACCAAGTCAGGGACTTCCACGTACCACCCAACCATAGATTAGGCTTAACCAAATCTTTCTTTCATCAAATCACCCCCGTGCCATATTCCAAGCATGAATGTGTAACTCACAACCAAACAACCAAGTTGTCCTCGGGATTTACCACAATCCCTCCATATATCAGTCAAGGATTCCTAGGCCCAAACCCTCATCTATACAACCAAGCTTTATTGTATATCCCACCAAGGGATTCCTAGGCCTAAACAAGAAACATACACTACCAGGATTTACTGTAATCCCATCACATACCGGTCCCGAGATCACTAGGTCTATACAAGAATGGATACATCTATATATCTCACCTAAAATTGTGAGGAATTTATCTATCTCCACCCTCAAGATTGATCGTACATCCTGCCATTTACTAATCAAGGATTCCTAAGCCCAACGAGGGTATACACAACTAGGCTTTACCACAATCCCACCTTTATTGGTCTAGGGATTCCTAGGCCTTGTGATTTTCCTGATACTGCCTCACTTAGTTTTGAAACCATCTAGAAATCCAGCTCGACCAAATGAAAAAACCCCATCACACCATGGTCATCCGGAAATGGAAAAGCAAGGCTAAAACCACTGTCACATTTGGAAAATCCCATGCCCATGACAACAAGAGAATCAAATACACACATGCATATACCATGCATGCCAAAAATAGTAAGGAAATCATACATGAAACTCGATACCTATAAGTAATCTCGTTGTAGTCGCTTGATCCAACTCTTCCTTGCTTGATCTTTGCTTCCCTTTGCTTTCTTGTCCTTCCTTTTTCTTCCTTTCTCTAATGCTAGTGTGCTCCAAGAATGCTCTAAGTGTGCAAGAGTGTGAGAGAGTAGAGAGAATAGAAAGAGCTCCAAGCTAAATATGAAAAAAGGTTGTGAATTGATCCTCAAAATCCTTTATATGATTGAGGCCTCTATTTTCTTCAATTTCCATTATTTTCCTTCATTTTCATCCTCACATGTAACCTGTGACCTTTCACCTTCCTTTTCTCCTAATTTCCATTTTTTCATAAATAAAATGCCAATTAATGCCTCTTGCCTTTTCAAAGCCTTTTCTTCCATTTCCTTTTCCAATTTCCCCTTAGCCATAATAAACCAAATGAACACCCACTAGGATGTTTTGCCCAACATTAAGCTTGGAATATGTGTCCCATGACCTTGGTCCTATTTTTCATTTATTAACTTTGTTACATGGATTTTTAACCCGTGGCTATTACAAACCCCCCCCCCCCTTAGGGGAAACCTTCCTCAGTGTTCAATTTCCCTACAACCAGTAAGGCCGTTGAAAGTAAAACATAATTCCCATGGAGCTTTATAACTTAGCTTGATGTAGTATTTATAATGATCAACCTGCTGAAAATCATAACCGACATGACAAACATGACAACATAACAACCATACTGCTTATTGGAGATTTATAACACAATTAATTGCGGTATTTACATACATATACATATATACATATACCAAGATTGCTTTGGCTCAACCGACAAACAATGAAGGATACATAGCCTGCATCTGATCAACATATCCCATGTAGCTTCATCAGGCCCAAAGTGCTTCCCACGAGGGTGTCACTCAATGAACCTTTGACATAGAACATGCATTCATGACATACTAAACAATACCCTTAATTTGACTACATATTGGAAAATACCTCTAAAAATCACATTATTTAACCCATTACCATTATGAACCCAATACAACTTCCCAATTAAAAAAACCCCTACTTTCACTAGATATTGTAGGTATCCATTTTTTCATTAACATTTTTTATACCCCTTTATATTTTTCATTAAATTTGAGCTCCATTTTTTATACCTGTTGATATTAGAACCCTTTACCCCCTATTATATGCTCAATATATTATGTCATTTTCCCCTCAATATATATCCCCCAATATGAATCCATGTGTTATGGTATTTCTCCCCCATTGAAACCTTCATGGTGCTTCCATTTCACTTTAACCTACTCGATTGCTTAGTTTCAGAGCATGAGCATCTTTCTCTGCAAAATGCATTGAGGTTTCGACTAGAATTATCCTTCTGGCTCCACTTGCAATACAGATCAATCAATAACATGATAAATATCCTTTACATATATTTTAAGCAATGAAACATGGAAAAAATCATGGACTTTCACTGTCAGAGGTAGTGCAAGTCTGTAGGCCATTGGTCCAATCCTCTCAAGGATCTCGAAATGCCCACAATATTGAGGTGTCAACTTTGCACATGACCCAAACCTCAAGGAGCTTTTCTTGGGCTTGATGCAAAAATACACATGTTCCCCAACCTAAAACTCCTTAAACACCCTTTGCTTATCTGTATAACTCTTTTGTTTGTCCTATGCTACCTTTAGATTCTTATTGATAACCTGCATTTCCCATTCCATGTCTGACCCTATCAATACCTTGTTCACTGGATCACTCCAACTAATAAGAGTATTACAGCTCCGCCCTACAGCACCTCAAATAGAGTCATCCTCAATGACTCCTGATACCCATTTTTGTAAGCAAACTCTACCAATTGAAGATACTCTTCACACTTTTGTCGTTGATGCACAACATACATTCTAAACATGTCCTCAAATATCCTATTGACCCTCTTTGTCTCTCCATCTATCTGTGGATGATAAGTTGTATTGAAGGAAAAATCTATGCCCAATCTTGCAAATAACTCTTTCCAAAATTTGGAGGTGAACTTGGCATCTGTGTCCAATATAATGATTGATCACTAGCTGAATAAGTAGACTTCATTGGAATGAAGTGTGCTACCTTTGTCAACCTGTCAACCACGACCATAATAGAATCATGTTGTCTAGATGTCCTCGGAAAATTTGAAATGAAATCTATGGAAATGACCTCCCATTTCCACTCTAGAATCAGAATCGGCTGTAGTAGACCACCTAGATGCTTGCATTCTGGTTTCACATGTTGACAATCCAAACATCTAGCCATAAACTATGCCACTTCCTTCTTCAGATTCGGCCATTAGTAAAACTTATCCATGGATGTCAATGTCTTCTGATATCCTGAATGACCTGAATATGAATTAACATGGAATTCCCTCAAGATAAGATTCTTGAGCTCATTATTGTCTGATACATAGATCCTATGCATAAATCTGACCAAACCATCCTTTGTGAGACAATATTCCACATCATGTTCATCTATATCCTTTTGTAACTTGTGCCTAAGCTCCCTATACTTGTCATCTTGTTGTCCTACCTGTAAGATCTGATCCTGTAAATATATCCCATAAGAACTCATAACAACTAAGTGATTTACCTTATCTGTCTACTAAGAGCATCTACAACATTGTTTTCATTTCCCTTAATGTACTTGATCTTGAATTCAAACTCACAGATCGTCGCCAACCATCTAGCTTTCCTAGCATTCACATTCAGTTGGTCAAATAAGTATCTCAATCCACTGTGATCACTCATCAAGATGAACCACCTTCCAAGAAGATAGTGTCTCCACATATTCAAAGCATGGATGACCGTTTCCAACTCAATATCAAGTTTCACATAATTAAGCTCGTGCTCATTCAACTTCCTTGACTCATAACATACCACCTTTTCCTTTTTGCATAAGAACCCACCAAGTCCTCTCTTGCATGAATCTGTACACACCACAAACTCTTTGTCTGGATCTACGATCTTTAGAAATGGAGCATTTGTAAAAATATTCTTCAAATGCTCAAATCTGGCTTCACATTCTTTTGTCCATTCAAATTTCTTACCTTTTCACTGCAAAGACGTAATAGGATAAGAAATTTGTGAGAATTTCCCGATGAACCTCTTATAATAACCTACTAACCCCATGAATGATATGACCTCATTCAAATTCCTAGGAGTTACCCATTCCATGATAGATCTTATCTTTTCTGGATCTATTGTTATGCCTTCCTTAGAAACCACATGTCCCAAGTAATGTACCTTTGTCTGAAAGAAGATGCATTTACTAAGCTTAGCATACAACTGATGTTACTTGAGTAATATCAACATTGTTTCTAAGTGTTCAACATGCTCTTCCTCATTCTTATAATATCTCAATATATCATAAATGAATACAATAACAAAATTGTCCAGATAAGGATGTAATACACTATTCATCAACCACATAAAAGTAGTTGGAGCATTAGTCAAACCAAAAGGAACTACAACAAAATCATAATCCCCATACATGGTTTGGAAAACAATCTTGTAAATATCCTCTTCTTTGATGCATACCTGATGATGCCCTGATCTCAAATCAATCTTCAAAAACATTGTTTCTCCCTTCAATTGGTCAAACGAGTCATCAATCCTCGCCAAAGGGTACCTATTATTGATTGTCACTTTGTTCAACTACCTGTAATCGATGGATAACCCGAGTACCATCCTTCTTCTTCACGGACAATATCGATGCACCCCAAGGTGATAAACTTGGCCTAATGTATACATTTTCAAGCATTTCCTTCAGATGCAACTTCAATTCCACTAGATTTGGAGTGCTCATCTTGTAATATGCCTTTGATATTGGTGTTGCCCTTAGTACCAACTCAATAGAAAAGTCCGCTTCCACGGAAAATCTGAAATCTCTGCAGGAAATACATTCTAAAACTGCTATAAAAGCTGGTACCTATTCAATACTTTTGCATCCTCAACATCTTTACCTTTGTCACTAGAAATATGTATTACAAATAACACACCCCCTTTCCTGCGACTGCGCTTTGACTGCATATTTGTGACCATTCCAACCAATGTTTCCTTTTTCTTACCCTACAATATTTTGTGTTCCCCATTGTCATCCAATCACTCAATAGCCTTGTCATAACAATCCACCTTTGTCTTGTGAATATATAGCCAATCCATATCCAGAAGCATACTATATGATCCAAACGAAAGTACATTCAGATGTGCTGATGTAGGCATACTATTCATCTCAAATGAAAAATATCTTACCCAATGGTGAACTCTTTTCTTTTTACATGTATCCAACTACTCTAACTAAGACTCTGCATGCACTTATTTATTCAAGCCACACTTGTCCATCAGTTCAGGATTAACATAACTATAGTTAGATCCATGGTTAAACAAAATAGAAACAGCTTGATCAGAAATCTTACCATCCATCTCGATAATAGATTCCTAGTGGTCCGCATGCATGTTATCCAATGTTGCATAGATTCGAGGAATTCTCTTCCCAACATCCCCAACTGTCTACGCCTCCTATGACTATAAATCTAAGGTCTACCACCATGATTCTATGGACAATCTCTCTTAAGATGGTTCTTACCACATGTCCAACACTGAAACTGCCTCATACCATCAACTTTATTATGTTGTTCTCCAGGCTGAGGTCCATTAAACTTCTTATAAGGTACAACATTCTCTTTTTCACCTGCATCCTAGGGTCTTGTTATTTTCGGCTGCCATTTACCTCTAGTCTTGTCTTTCCCTTTCCAACCTTGCTATGTTTTTTTCTTATGCCTTGATTTCTCATAACAGTGTTTCAACTTTCCAATGGCTTCTTCAAGTGACCGAGGCTCATCATATTCAATTCAATCTCTAAATTCTAATGTCAATCCACTAAAAAATCTCTAAAATTTTGCTTTCTCATCCTTAAGATATGGTACATTGTTAGGCCCCTATACTACTAGTGTAACCCCTTATTGTTATTATTACAACCCCCTTATTATATTGATGTACCCATGTAGTGCCCATATTGTTACTATTGTGCCCCATAGAAGCCCACTATTGTTATTATTGTGCCCTTACATTATTATTGTTATGTCGACTCTGATTATATTATGACCCCTTAGACTCCTATATATAGAAAGGAGGTCTTTTCATTTGTATCATCCAACAATTGTTCATTTGTGTAATGTAAAGGAGATTTCCCCCTTGAGAGGCTGAATTCTAAGGCGTTCAACTATTTTTTCTATCTTTTTGTGAGTTGGTTTCATAACATTTGGTATCAGAGCTTTGGATTCTAGGGTTTTGCTGCTCCAAATAGGTCATCGTGGTATTTTCTCTATAATTTTTTTTCTGCGATGTTTTAGAAGTGAAAAAAAAAACCCATTTGAGACGAAATTGCACTGAACCTTGGGTTCAAATTTTAGAGCTTTTCGCGCTATATTGGCGGAGATATGATATGAGGAAGTTGGTCTTTTTGTAGACTCCTGAATTACATTCCAAACAGGTGACTTGGGGAAACTCGTCATAGCTTTCTCTCTGAGCATCACATTGAAATTTTGTAAGAAGGTATAGAAATAGGATGGACTGAAGTTTCTTGTATATATTTTTCAGAGCTAAAGGTCGAAACAGTGACACATGGCACTTCATACAAGTTCGCTCTTCTGGAAAGGTCTATAATCAGGTCATCTTGGGAGATTGTGCATAACTCTTTCTTGGAGTATCTAAATTCGCTCAGATTGGTGGCATTGGAAAGAGGACACAGAGGGCTACTGCAGGTCACAATTTTAGAATTGGAAGAGCCGAAATTACAGAGTTATAATCATTTCAATATCAAGCTCCTAAAATCAAGAAAAGGTGATATGAGGAAGTTTGATGGCAAGGATCCGGTAAATTTGATACTTCAGATGGAGCAATATTTTGATCCACATGGTGTACCACTATTACAAAATATATGTATTGCATCTTCATATTTAGAATCGGATAAATTTTTATGGTATAAAGGGCTTTGTTCTCGTAAACAACTTGTTACATGGTCAATTTTCACGGAGGAAATGATAGCACATTATGAGGATACAAAGAGAAACACCTTCTTTAGAGAAACACCACATCGATTGGAAAGAGTAAAAGCACTTTGTTACATAGTGGAAAGTAAAATTATGGCAACAAGGAATTCTAACCCTCACAACTATAAAGATGGAAGTGTTGTTTCTCCTAGCCTTCCACAACCTACAATGGTTACACCACAACAATTGGAAGAAAAAAGAGAAAAAGGACTTTGTTACAATTGTGATAGCAAATGCACTAAAGGTCATAAGTGTGCTGAGAATAAATTATTTTACATAGAGTATGAAGAGGAGGAAGAAAAGAATCAAGAAACATCAAAAGAAGAGGATATACGCTAGTACCCAACCCCAGAGAAAGAATAAATGAATCAGACCATATCTTGTAAAGCATTGGAAAGAATTACCACTCCTCAAACTCTCAAGATAGAAGGAAATATCAAGAAGAAAAAGGTGCAATAAGTGAAAGATCACATCGAGAAAGAAGAAATGAATCCAACCATATCTTGTAATTCATTGGTCGGAATTACCACTCCTCAAAGGATAGAAGGACATATCAAGAAGAAAAAGGTTCAAGCAATGAAAGATCACATCGAGCATCAACAACAAGTTCTCCAACTTTTAAAGGATAATGCCACTTTGGTGCAAAATCGAATGAAACAATAGGTAGATCAACATCGTAGTGAAAAATGTTTTGATGTAGGTGATTGGGTTTTTTTACTGCTACATCTCAAGCAAGCTATTTATGAGAAGGAAATGTTGGAAATACTACATGCACTTAAGAAATGGCGACCTTACCGAATGGGAAGGTACTTCAAGGTAAAAATGGATCATGATAGTCTTAAATACTTTTTAGAAAAACTAATATCTTTAAAAGAATAGAAAAAAAGTGTCACAAATATGTTGGGTTATGACTTTGACATCATCTATAGAAAATGGAAGCAAAATTTTGTTACAGATGCACTCTCAAGAAAGGATGAGGATGTGGAAGCATTGCTTTGTGCTATTTCTATTATCCAACTAGATTGGATAAACGAAGCAAGGGATGAATGGAAGAGGGACGAATAAGTATGGCCACTTATTCAAAAGTTGCAAAAGATCCCAATTCAAACAATATTTCCAGAAATTGAAGAGGAAGGAAAAATCATATTGGAACCTGGAGTAGTCACAGAAACAAGAACCTGATAGCTACGAAATCAATCAATTTCAGAGTATCTCATCAAGTGGAAGAACTTACCCGCTGAAGATTCCACATGGGAGGACAAGAATTTTATACAGAAGCATCAAGAACTACTCAAGCGTTGAGGACAACACTTTTTGAAGGATAGGGGCATGTTAGGCCCCTATACTACTAGTGTAACCCCTTATTGTTATTAGTACAACCCCCTTATTATATTGATGTACCCATGTAGTGCCCATATTGTTACTATTGTGCCCCATAGAAGCCCACTATTGTTATTATTGTGCCCTTACATTATTATTGTTATGTCGACTCTGATTATATTATGACCCCTTAGACTCATATATATAGAAAGGAGGTCTTTTCATTTGTATCATCCAACAATTGTTCATTTGTGTAATGTAAAGAAGGTTGCCCCCTCGAAGAGGCTGAATTCTAAGGCATTCAACTATCTTTTCTATCTTTTTGTGAGCTGGTTTCATAACATACATACGTCAACAACTCCATCAACTTGGTTGTATACTCCTCATATGTCATTGACCCCATATTCAGCTCATAGAATTCCTTGGATTTGTTGTCATAGTACCCTTTTGACAAGTACTTTTTCCTAAAAAATATCTTGAATTCATGCCAACTCAACTCCTCTATCTTGATGTCTCTAACCCACTTCCCATCTTCCATCGGATGTCTACTTTCCCTCTAAGGCTGAAGATAATTATTCTGGCCTTCATATTCTCTGTGTAACCATGTAGCTCAAAGAACTTCTTCATCCTAAGTAACTGTTATCACTGAAAATTCCAATGCCAAGATTTCAAAACCGCTCACATTAGTTTGATGCGCATAAAGCCTTTTTAGCAGTTTCGCAGCGCAAAATGTTTAGGTGGTTTCGTAGCGCAAAATTCATAATTTGCACTGGCTGCGCTACAAAATTGGGAATTTGTCCGAAACCATTGCTCACCCATATCACTTTTGTCTCCTATGAGTTATGTGGGAATATGATATATGCATAGAAAAGCCTGTTTCGGCAAATTGATGGTGAAGTTTTGTAATTCATCTAAGTTATGGCTACAGGCTTGCTTGCCCTCTAGTGAGAGTTTAAAGCTTGTTAACCAGGATAAAAGTCCTCAATCAGTTCCACTGTTAATGACAGCTGAGGTTAATAGAAAGGTGGCTTTTGAATAAGGTGTCAATCATAAGAAGGAAAGCATATCAAGATTTATAAGATGCTGGTCGTGGAATAGTGCCTTAGAAGATACATCATTGGAAAGAGAGGATTTTCAGACTTCTGCAAGTGATTACTTGAGAGCTCTTTCTATATTGGAACGCTTGGAAGAACCCAACAGTCGTCATATTTCACAACTATGTTTTAAGATATGTTTGGCTCTACAGATGCAGAACAAGATCCCAGATGCACTAAGCTATTTAAGATCCCAGCTTGTATATAAATGAAGCTGAGACATCCAAAGATGAAAGTTCTGGCAAATATGCACAGACAAATAATGTTCCCGAGGGAGATCTCCATACTGGTACACTGGCTACAACTGCTGTAGGTGATGTTTGTTACAGGCATATTTCTCTGTTTTAAGTAGTCAGCTTCCAGGAGGTATTTAGCGCGGCTGAAAGAATATTTTCGAAAACTGAAAGAGTTTTTTATTCCTAACATACTGAACTAGAAAAACCTCTTTCATTTTCTTGAAATTAATTATGAGCTGGGAGAAACGAGTGACTAAAGGTTGCACTACGAAACTGCTGTAGATGCAGTTTTTAATTTCCTGTTTTACACATCTTCTTCAAGGATCGATTCTGGGAAGCTGGAGTAGTTTTTCAAAAAACCAAAAGAGGTTTTTGTTAAGAACGGATGGGTTCACAAAAACCTCCTTCCGTTTTTCCAAATACGTCTTCTATGAGAAATTACGAGCTCTGTCTCAAGACATATTTTTCAGCCAGAACATATGGGAGTAGTTGGTTCGATTGCAGATTTATGGGTTAAATATGAAGCTGAAGTGAAGGAAGTTTTCTCAAATGATAGTGCTACTAAAGCTATTGTTGAAGATACCCTTGATGAAAGCTGAACATGAGCCTGAGATCAGAAAATAAGGCTTTGAAGAAAGAGGTTAGCAGTTTGAAGAAGAAGCTAGGTAAACTAGCTCACTGATTTAAAAGGAAAGGTGCTTTTCAAGTTTTGATAAATTTTGGTTTAAGCTCCATCATTTTGAAACTATTTAGGTCCCTAACACCTGTACAAAATGTCTGAAGAAATCATGAGTTTAAGCAGAAAGCGTTTCAAGATAAATATGTTCTGTTTTGACAAAAACAGCAGTTCCGTAGCGCGCTACGAAACTGCTGTAGGTGCTATTTTATAAGGAAAATGAGCAGTTTAATGATGAGGTCAGTGAATTTTGAAAGGAATGCCTCGAGGACAGGAGGGAGACCATACAAAGCTATCATAGCAATTCAAACAGTGACAGGTGTAAGTTTTGGAGAAAAGGTGAAATATTTTGTTTTTTGCTAAAGCTTTCTTAAAGGTACTTTATGACCGAATTACTAGGGTTCTGGTAGGGTTACCGGAATTTTTGGTTTGTACACCTGTTCAGTCCACAAGGCATCCAGATCATGAGGCATATGGTGTTATGCGTCGTTATTGATGAATTAAAGAGCTTGGAGCGTGGTCTTTAAGTAGTAAAGAATAATGGAGGACAGGGACCGTGAAAACATGGCACTCATCTTTACTAATTAATGAGCCATCTACACAGCTAGTATCCAAGGCCAGCTCGTTCAGTGAATGCTCCTCCAACATATCTCGGACACAACAGAAAATGTACAGGTGTCAAAGCTCAAGAAAGGCATCATGCATACGAGGAGATAGAGTTAGAATTTCAATGTGATTAGGACTCTATGTATTTACAGCACAATACCTTTTGTATTTAATAAGTTTGTTTAAAATAGATAAGGTTAGTTAATGATAGACCATCGAGCTCCCCTCATGCTGGAGGAGGAGACTCAAGGTAGTTTTAGTTTTGTTTTCCTATATATAGGAGAAACTCTGATGTAAGTAGGGTTGGAGATTTATAAAAGAAACAGAGTTTTTATATTGGCTAATGTAAAAGACTTTTGACAGTAATAGAAAGATTACTTTTTCTTCCCAAGATTCATCTTGTGTTCAAAGGCTCAGAATATATGTGGTTTTGTCTTTATCCTTTCTGTTTTACAGCTCAATAGACATGCAATCACTCTGAATTCACCTAGTGCTCAGACTTCCTGTGTATGTTTATGAGTTGAGGTTCTTTTTGAGAAATGTTCTGAGTGTTTAAACATTATATGCCTTGGCTTCCATGATTGAGTAGTTAATAGTTTACTGTAGAGGTGTTTGACTCCATGAGCCCAATGGAAGAAGTGTTATTTTGTTGTTCCAACCAGCTTATTTTCATGTACTGTTTGAAGAGTTAGCCATCTTTTCTTGTTATTAATCCATATCAAAAATCTGTGAGAGAGCCCTCTCTGACTAAAGAGGCTAAGCCTTAGTCTAAAGCCTGGTTTGAAATAGTTGCATGAGATCTTGCTAAGTAGCAGCCCTTAGTACACGATTTTGTGATAACATTTTGGTGCGTCTGCCGGGAGTCTGAAGATTATTCTTTCCCGAAATTATGAAGTTGAACTTCTGAAGGTAGCAGGAGCTCAGAAGGTTTTCGAGGCTGCAAAACTACCTTGGCGACTCCATTGTTGAAGAATTCAAAATTCATACATTCATGGTGATTCCACTGGAGTTATGAAGGACCCAGAAGCTGCCATTCTTAGTTCAAGGTATGCATGCATAGATTTCTCAGGAATTCATGGTTTCCCAAATCATTTTCCCAAGGATGCATATTTTCTAAGGAATGGTCCAAAATTCAACGGAGAAGATTTGAGTTTAACCTTGAAGCATATAACAGATTTTTTTCATTTTACTGAGCTTCTTAGAGTTAAACATGAGGATGTTTGCATTATGTTATTCTATGATTCACTTCAAGGGAAATGCAAACAATGGATTGAAAGTTTTCCTATCAAATCCGTTAAGTCATTTCAAGACTTATGGCTTATGTTTTTGGAGGAATGGATAGATAGGTCAGAGGTGGTGGTAAACTCTCCTTCAGTTGAGGGTTTCAAACAATGGAATGATGATCATAGTAAAGAAGAAACAAATGAATCTTTTTCTTTGTCCTTATCCTCATATCTAAAATCCTTTGACTGCAAGGCAGAGGATAGGATGAGATTTTTGGATGAATTTGCTGAGGACCTTGAAAAAGAAATTGAAGGTTTAGAAGGACAAATTCAGGCATACAGTTTTCATGATCATGATCATTATTCTCAGAAGTTTTCTATGGCAGAACGCAAGGAGACAATGCTGGTTCCTTTCTCTTTCACGATTGAGGAACTGAACACTGTGGTTGAAGATCAGTTTGCACAGCTGGAAAGTTACAAGGAAAAACAAGCTGATCATGTATTCTGGGATCCTGTAGCTGATTACATGGAAGAGTTTTACTCTCAAGTTTTTCAGTTTTCCTATAAAGATCAGAGACAATTTCAGTGGCAGGGTTCATCACACTATCAGATTGGCTCTGAACTCCGATGCAGTCAAAGAAATCAAATATCAGATAAAACAAATGATTGGCTACATTGGAAATTTTACATTGATTGAGTTGAAGGAAGTTTGAATTGTTAGGGTAGGTAGGTAGGAAAATGCAAATAAGCTCAAGGTTGACTGAGCATTTATTTTTCAGTAGATGTAGATTTCTTTCTCCTACAGTGATCATCAAGTTTAAGCCCGAGGTGAAGGCCCAAGGAGCTGGAAAGGGATGCTTGTCAAGCAAATTTAAGTTTATCAAAAATGGATAAGGCACTGGAACTGCAGGTTCTTAGTGTACCACAAGGGCACACTATCCCAAGTGGATCCACTGTTATCACTGAAAATTCCAATGCCAAGATTTCAAAACCGCTCACATTAGTTTGATGCGCATAAAGCCTTTTTAGCAGTTTCGCAGCGCAAAATGTTTAGGTGGTTTCGTAGCGCATAATTCATAATTTGCACTGGCTGCGCTACGAAATTGGGAATTTGTCCGAAACCATTGCTCACCCATATCACTTTTGTCTCCTATGAGTTATGTGGGAATATGATATATGCATAGAAAAGCCTATTTCGGCAAATTGATGGTGAAGTTTTGTAATTCATCTAAGTTATGGCTACAAGCTTGCTTGCCTTCTAGTGAGAGTTTAAAGCTTGTTAACCAGGATAAAAGTCCTCAATCAGTTCCACTGTTAATGATAGCTGAGGTTAATAGAAAGGTGGCTTTTGAATAAGGTGTCAATCATAAGAAGGAAAGCATATCAAGATTTATAAGATGCTGGTCATGGAATAGTGCCTTAGAAGATACATCATTGGAAAGAGAGGATTTTCAGACTTCTGCAAGTGATTACTTGAGAGCTCTTTCTATATTGGAACGCTTGGAAGAACCCAACAGTCGTCATATTTCACAACTATGTTTTAAGATATGTTTGGCTCTACAGATGCAGAACAAGATCCCAGATGCACTAAGCTATTTAAGATCCCAGCTTGTATATAAATGAAGCTGAGACATCCAAAGATGAAAGTTCTGGCAAATATGCACAGACAAATAATGTTCCTGAGGGAGATCTCCATACTGGTACACTGGCTACAACTGCTGTAGGTGATGTTTGTTACAGGCATATTTCTCTGTTTTAAGCAGTCAGCTTCCAGGAGGTATTTAGCGCGTCTGAAAGAATATTTTCGAAAACTGAAAGAGGTTTTTATTCCTAACATACTGAACTAGAAAAACCTCTTTCATTTTCTTGAAATTAATTATGAGCTGGGAGAAACGAGTGACTAAAGGTTGCACTACGAAACTGCTGTAGATGCAGTTTTTAATTTCCTGTTTTACACATCTTCTTCAAGGATCGATTCTGGGAAGCTGGAGTAGTTTTTCAAAAAACCAAAAGAGGTTTTTGTTAAGAACGGATGGGTTCACAAAAACCTCCTTCAGTTTTTCCAAATACGTCTTCTGTGAGAAATTACGAGCTCTGTCTCAAGACATATTTTTCAGCCAGAACATATGGGAGTAGTTGGTTCGATTGCAGATTTATGGGTTAAATATGAAGCTGAAGTGAAGGAAGTTTTCTCAAATGATAGTGCTACTAAAGCTGTTGTTGAAGATACCCTTGATGAAAGCTGAACATGAGCCTAAGATCAGAAAATAAGGCTTTGAAGAAAGAGGTTAGCAGTTTGAAGAAGAAGCTAGGTAAACTAGCTCACTGATTTAAAAGGAAAGGTGCTTTTCAAGTTTTGATAAATTTTGGTTTAAGCTCCATCATTTTGAAACTATTTAGGTCCCTAACACCTGTACAAAATGTCTGAAGAAATCATGAGTTTAAGCAGAAAGCGTTTCAAGATAAATATGTTCTGTTTTGACAAAAACAGCAGTTTCGTAGCGCGCTACGAAACTGCTGTAGGTGCTGTTTTATAAGGAAAATGAGCAGTTTAATGATGAGGTCAGCGAATTTTGAAAGGAATGCCTCGAGGACAGGAGGGAGACCATACAAGGCTATCATAGCAATTCAAACAGTGACAGGTGTAAGTTTTGGAGAAAAGGTGAAATATTTTGTTTTTTGCTAAAGCTTTCTTAAAGGTACTTTATGACCGAATTACTAGGGTTCTGGTAGGGTTACCGGAATTTTTGGTTTGTACACCTGTTCAGTCCACAAGGCATCCAGATCATGAGGCATATGGTGTTATGCGTCGTTATTGATGAATTAAAGAGCTTGGAGCGTGGTCTTTAAGTAGTAAAGAATAATGGAGGACAGGGACCGTGAAAACAGGGCACTCATCTTTACTAATTAATGAGCCATCTACACAGCTAGTATCCAAGGCCAGCTCGTTCAGTGAATGCTCCTCCAACATATCTCGGCCACAACAGAAAATGTACAGGTGTCAAAGCTCAAGAAAGGCATCATGCATACGAGGAGATAGAGTTAGAATTTCAATGTGATTAGGACTCTATGTATTTACAGCATAATACCTTTTGTATTTAATAAGTTTGTTTAAAATAGATAAGGTTAGTTAATGATAGACCATCGAGCTCCCCTCATGCTGGAGGAGGAGACTCAAGGTAGTTTTAGTTTTGTTTTCCTATATATAGGAGAAACTCTGATGTAAGTAGGGTTGGAGATTTATAAAAGAAACAGAGTTTTTATATTGGCTAATGTAAAAGACTTTTGACAGTAATAGAAAGATTATTTTTTCTTCCCAAGATTCATCTTGTGTTCAAAGGCTCAGAATATATGTGGTTTTGTCTTTATCCTTTCTGTTTTACAGCTCAATAGACATGCAATCACTCTGAATTCACCTAGTGCTCAGACTTCCTGTGTATGTTTATGAGTTGAGGTTCTTTTTGAGAAATGTTCTGAGTGTTTAAACATTATATGCCTTGGCTTCCATGATTGAGTAGTTAATAGTTTACTGCAGAGGTGTTTGACTCCATGAGCCCAATGGAAGAAGTGTTATTTTGTTGTTCCAACCAGCTTATTTTCATGTACTATTTGAAGAGTTAGCCATCTTTTCTTGTTAATAATCCATATCAAAAATTTGTGAGAGAGCCCTCTCTGACTAAAGAGGCTAAGCCTTAGTCTAAAGCCTGGTTTGAAATAGTTGCATGAGATCTTGCTAAGTAGTAGCCCTTAGTACACGATTTTGTGATAACAGTTACCATGCCTATGAATCTTCTGGCTTATTCAAATCTCCATCAAATGTAGGTGGTTTGGCTTTCTTAAACTCATATGGAAAATATCCCTTATCACTCCTCCTGTAAGGATGATAATGATGATGACCATGATACTTGTCTAAACTAGAACTAGAATAGAACCTATGTCCATCACCTCTCCTATCTAGTGTATCTAATAACCTTCCATCTCTGATCGTGTCATCCCCATCCGACCTGTGCCCACCATCAGACATACTGCCATATGCCCCATTAGTCTTTTCCTCCTATCCATGATTGATCCTAAGTGGTCCATGTCTCTGAAGTCTAACAAACTCTGAAGGCTAACTGCATTAACCTATGCTTGTTTCTCTTGGTGTCTAAATGATCATGTCATTATCTTCTTTAAAAATTCTTATTTCTACCTTCAAACTTCTCAATGTGTCTGCTATGTCAAGAGAGTACCCATCATCGTGCTCCTCATCTGATTTATAGGGAGAATCTCATGAACTATAATCCACCATCTTGCTAGTCATCTTTGATCTTCTTCTTCTTCTTGCAAGCATACCATGTCAGCTAAACCAAAATATAAACATAACCAACATACCTCAATATAGTTTAGGGGAGGATATATCATCTGCAAGATCAACCATATCAGCACAATACATGTATAATCATAATCATAACATCATATAGACATCATCTCAATCATCATCCAGTTTCCATGCATGACATCACAAACTATAACAACAACTATATATGATACGTACATAACAACATATAAACATTGACATGCCATAACAAATGCATATACAACCTACATGCATTTGTGACAACCACATTGTTGAGAATAGCAACAAGAAATGTTAAAAATAGAATCCAGAAATTCCAATTTAATTTGTCCTTGAATTAAATTGTAATTCTTTTATCATAACAACTTGTAAATAGTTAATTAAGTTTAATTAACTTAATTAACTTAGGAATTTCGAGTTGGAATTCTTTCTGAAGTCATGTATATGTTATCCCTATATTATAGGGGTCCAGGATGAGTTAAGTATGAGTTGTAATTAGTTAACTTAGTTTACTGAGTTAAGTCCAGTTAAATTAGTTCCAAACTATTTGAGGAACTAATAGTGAGTTAACAGTCAGTTGATGCGTTAGTGCACTTAATTAGTGCTACTCCAGTTAACTGAAGATTCCCTTATCAGAAACTCATGCATGTCGATTATGAGAACCAGTTGATACTAGAGTGCAGGGACATTGTACTATTTGTTGTATAATTTTCTAAGTTGTACATATGGTGCATGTAATTAGGAACTGAACCTAGAAGGGATTGCACAGTTATGGATGATGAATTTCCCTTTAAATACGATCTAATTGTCTTAGGAATTGTGCAAAGAATTAGAAGCTTGGAGGCTTGGAAATTTGACTAAGTATTGGCCAAAGGAAGTCATCAGGCGGAGGATAGGAAATATTTGTGTAGGTTAAGTTCAATTTTGAGCAGAGCATATTGTATTTGTCCAAATTCTTTGACCAAGGGTGCACTAGAATAGAGACTTGGAGAGCTTGTGAAGAGGCTAATCTTTGGCCTTAAGCTTGCTTATGAGTTGGAGATTGAATTTGTTGAGTGTTTGGATTGTTCTAGAGATAACAAGCATTGCAATTTCATCTTATTTTCTAGATTAATATGATATAATAGTGGGGTTTTGAGCTGTGGCTTTCCCCGAATATTTATTGTGTTATGTGACATTGATGTTCTTCCTCTTGTCGATTATTGTTTGCTCGATCTTTATGTGCTTCCACTATAAGGAGTAGAAGTAGATTCTTGTATCTTGCTTTAGTAGATTACATGATCTTGTGAATCTACAGGATTTTCTACACACATCCCAAAAACAACATCAAAACTTCTACATGGCAACACAACTGCAACAATGACTATCACCATGCATACACATTAAGCACATATACAACCTACATGTAGGCATGACACACACATTCCGCCCATCCAATCCAAGGGGTGAACCATGCTATGATATCACCCAAAGAGAATGAAAATGAAACATCAAACAAAGAGAGAAAAGCCTGCTTTGATACCACTTTGTACCACCCTCCTCCCACATTTGCCAAGCTAACTGGCCTACTGGGGTAAACATGTGATGAATATTTATTGTGATATGATTCAACATCCTAGATCACCTTAAGGAAGTGGAATCGACAAACCAAAACCAAACTGACATTCTTCAAGAGCTACAAGACTCCCAGGGCTGACCAACCACTCAAGGTTACCAACCCTTGAGTTAAATTGTTTATTCACTGAAATAGACCCCCAATCTCTTCCATGACAAGCCCTCCATGTTATTATAACCCTCTAGTCACTCCTACAATAAAGCCTCCACGCAAATACAGTGTTTTTCAGGTAGTTTTGTGCCCATGACCCCAAATTCTAAGCCACTTATTCAGGGCTAGGACCCAGGCCTCTACCCAGAACTTGATGAAACACGCATAAGTGATAAATAACAAGAATATAATGCATCTAATGCAAAACTTGAAGAAGGACTTGACCTGAATCATCCTAACCATGACATACATTCTGTCAAACACATCATGAACATGCAATGTACATGTCATAAATACACATATGAAGATCGGGATTTCATACGTATTTGAGAATCGTCAAGAAGGTTTGATGCCTTCTCACCATAGCTGCAATATCATCTATTAGATTAGTCATTCATTAACATTTCATTTACTAATTAAAACATGGTGAGAGACATAACTCAAGTCTTTCATAAACCATGCTTATAACCAACATATAACCATAGAAATATCAATGATAGAACAACCATTAAAGCCACATAATAACAAAAACATTTACACATAATACACAAGAGGAAAAGAGCTCTTATTAACATATGAAAAATCCAACCAAGTTAGGGACTTCCATGTACCACCCAACCATAGATTTGGCTGAACCAAAATTTTCTTTCAGCCAATCACCCTCGTGCCATATTCCAAGCATGAATGTGGGACACAAAATAAAACAACTAGGGCTTCCTCAGGCTTTATAGCAATCCCACCATATATTGGTCAAGGATTCCTAGGCCCAAACCCTCATCTATACAACTAGGCTTTACCATATATCCCGCTAAGGGATTCCTAGGCCCAAAAAAGAAACATACACTACCAGGGTTTACGAAAATCCCACCACATACCAGTCTAGGGATCTCTAGGCATATACAAGCATGGATGCCTCTAGATCTCTCCACCTAAACTATGAGTAATTTGTTTGTATCCACCCTTAGTCTTTACCGTATATCCCTCCATTTACTGATAAAGGATTCCTGGGCCCAATGGGGGTATACACAACCAGGCTTTATCGAAATCTCACCTTTACTGGTCCAAGGATTCCTAGGCCTTGTGATTTTCTTGAGACCACCTTGTCAATTTCGAAACCATTTGGCAATCCAACTCAACCAAATGAAAGAAACCCATTACACCATGACTATCCAGAAATGGAAAGGCAAGGCTGAAACCACTGTCACACTCTGCAAAACCCATTTTCATGATAGTAAGAGAACCAAATACACACATGCATATACTATGCATGCCAAAACTAGCAATGAAATCATACATGCAACTCAACAACTACAAGTAATCCCACTGTAGCTGCTTGATCTAACTCTTCCTTGCTTGATCTTTGCTTCTAATTTCCCATCCTTCCTTTGCCTTCCTTTCTCTAATGCTCGTGTGCTCCAAGGTTTCTCTAAGTGCGCAAGATTATGAGAGAGTATAGAGAATAGAGAGATCTCCAAGCTAAAAATGACAAAAGGTTGTGAACTGATCCTTAGAAGCCTTTTTATCATTGAGGCCTCTATTTTCTTCAATTTCCATTATTTTCCTTCATTTTCCTCCTTAGATGGATCCTGTGACCTTTTACTTTCCTTTTCTCATAATTTTCATTTTTTCATAAATAAAATGCCAATGAATGTCTCTTGCCTTTTCAAAGCCTTTTCCATTGCCTTAGCCAATTTACCCTTAGCCATAATAAACCAAATCAACACCCGCTATGATGTCTTCCCAACATTCAACTTGGAATACGCGTACCATGACCTTGGTCTTATTTTTCCTTTATTAACTTTGTTACATGGATTTTTAACCTGAGGTTGTTACAACTTGTCCAAAAGCATAATGCTTGAGGTAGGCCTTCCCTTTGTTGAATACTACAACATACCCTTTTCCTTCAAGGACTGCTACTGAGACAAGGTTTTTCTTCAATCCTAGGACATACATCACATTCTTGAGATGGAGAAGGGAACCAGACTCCCTCTTAAATCTTATTGTACCAACTCCTTTGGTCATGTATCTGCCATCATCTCCAAGCTCGATATGGAATTTCATGTCTTTCTCCTCCAAACTGTTGAAGAATTATTTATCCCCTGTCATGTGGAATGAAGCCCCTGAATCAATGTACCACACACTACCTCGAACTAAGATTTCCATTCAATCTATCAAAGATAAGTCCAATTCAAATTGAGAAGAGAGTGCTTCTCCTCTTACTATTGCTACATCATGCTTACTGGATTTCTTATTTGGGCATTTTGTAGCATAATGTCCAAACTCGTGACATTGGAAACACTTGATCTTGCTAAGATCCTTCTTTTTCTTGCCTCCATTATGACTAGATTCAATCTTTCCTTGGGCCTTCTTACCCTTGTCTTTCTTCCCTTCGGCATCTAAGATGAAGTTATCCTCATCATTTGTCCTAGTTGAGACTCCATCCCTTGTGTTCCTCCTTATCTCTTCCTACACAACATTTAACCACAGTCTCTTCTAATCAAGGAGATTATCTCTACCATTCACTGCATCTTAGAAACTATGCCAATATTTGTAAATCCCAAGAAGAGAAAGGCTCAAAGGATCTGCTGGTGAAATTGTCTCTCCAACACCTGCAAGTTCACCCCTCACTTGAGCAAACCTGGATAGATATGTAACAATGGGCTCATTCTTTCCCATTCAAATGTTCCTCACTTTTCCCTTCAAAGCAAGTTTTTTGGCATCATTATTGCTTTAAAATAGATTAGTAAGGTCCTTCCACATCTTAAATAATGCCTCCTTCCCGTGCAAATTTGGAACGATATGGTCTCTAACTCCTTCTAGGATCATCCTCCTAGCTTTGGCAATGTCCTTCATCCATTGAGTCAACTGTTATGAATTTTTTGCAAGAGGTTTAGGAATATCAATCTTGATGTATTCAAAAACCCCATTATCATCTAACACAACCTCTATTATGTCCTTTCATGCACAAAAGTTTGAAGTCCCTTCTAGGGCATGCTCTATCCTCAAACCATTGAATGACATGATTCCTGCACTTGTAGAATTCCTACACTAACTGATCTTCTCTCCAATGCACCTTTAATCTAATCAAGAAACTTGGCCTCTATCTCGTTTTCAATTTGGTACCATGTAGCAAATCCTTGAAAGCCTGCAACTTCTAATAAGAGAAAACTAATCACAAAAGACACAAGATTTCTCTACCAAAAAATTGTGGAAAGAAAAACAATGAATAGAAACACAATTACACATAGAAGATAACGTTGCTTGAGAGGGGAGAGCGATGGCGGCGAAGCACGGATCTAGGGTTTCAGGAGGGTTTCTATGCGCCGTCGCGACCCCATCAGACCAGCTCCCATACGGATCTGCAAGGCGGCAGGCCACTGGTTACTATGATTTCGACGCCCCCCTAGAGTCCTGGATTGGATCTGCAGCGGTAAAGGCTTCCAACGAATCGATCCACAGGAAAATAAGTCTGGTACGCTTCCCCTCCTACAGGGTGCAGAGGGTTCACCTCACGGCGGCAACAGAAAGGGATCAGTACACCCAAACTCAATCGGTTCTAGCCAGGCGCTCTGTTACACCAATATTCGAGAAAGCATTGCACAGACAAGGAAAATCTGTCTGCGATTGTGAAGGAGTGAGGCGTATACCAGCTTCTTTGCCCCATTCCAGTCCGCCGTGGGTTCGATCGTCCGTCCCAGGGCAAATCTTTAATGGAAAAGCTGTAGATCTGGAAAGGGGGGGGCGTAGGGACCCGGTTTCGTGCTATGAAGCCCCTATAATCTCTGCAGCGGAACAAATTTTCATCAGATCAACAGAAGGCAGACATTTTTGTCTGCAGATCTGGGGAAGCATGAGGGTTCTGGAGCTTAAAAAAAAAATCCAGGACAAACTGGGAATCCCGATTGCATTTCAAATCTTAATATTTTCTGGGATATGCATGCAGGAACATCACACACTCCAGCACTACAGGGTTGCAAAGGACTCAACAATTATCCTCAATCACCGTCTGCGAGGTGGGTCAAAGGGATCTACATCAAAACCTACAGGCACTTATCGTGACGCAGCCAAAGGGACAGAACCTCTAAAGGGGAAAGAACCGGCAGCAGCCAATATATTGCCGGGGCAGTATATCGTGGATCAAATGCCAGAGAGCCCCTCCATCTCGCTGGATATTCCAGAGGTAAAGTGCATTTTTTCAGATCTGAAAAAAAATGCTGTTATCTGTAGATTTAACGGTTTCTGGCCTAAAACTGAGGCTTTGTATCAATGGATTCACACGGTCTGGTCAAAAAACTGCCAGATCCACCTATGCTCGAAGGGTTTCTTCATAGTAGTATTCCTTGTAGAAGAAGAAAAGGAAAAAATTCTCAGTGAAGGACCATGGTTCTGGGGTAGTGCGGGGTTATTTGTCACCCCATGGTTCCAAGAGTTTGATGCAAATACTATGGTGGTATCAAGGATGCCAGTATGGGTAAGGTTGCATAATCTCCCAATACATTTTTGGCATTTCAAGACCTTATCAGCTATAGGGAATACCCTTGGAAGAATGTTAAAGATTGATACAGATAGACATTTAAAAGGAATTTTTACCTTTGTTAGGATATGTGTCGAGGTAGATCTCAGCCAAGGATTACCTGAAAACATCATCCTAAATTTTAACAATATTCAGTGGAAACAACCTTTGGACTATGAGAACACAGCATTCAGGTGCAGGGGATGTCAACAAACAGGTCATTTGCTCAATGCATGTCCCAGCAAGAGCAAGCCACAACAAAGGAAGCACAAAGGGTGGCAGAACTTAGATGAAGTCTTAAAGAGGAGAACCGCACGAAAGAAAACCCCTCCGGTAACAGAAGAGGAAGAAACAGAAGCAGAAGAGGATGATACCACCATAGAGGAAGTTGAAATAGAGAATCAGAAGGAAAATAGAGCAGTCAACAAGGAACCATAGCCACATACTATTCAGGCAGAGACCCAGCAAAATAATGCAGAGCTGATAAGCGTGGATCAAAGCATGGGAGGCAACAAAAGGCACCACCACTCAGATACTTCAGATTCAGATAAAGAATCAGGGCAGCCGAACGAAACAACTCAGATAGTCATTACTTCGATCGAGCCCACTTTGGGTGAGTGGCGCAAGGTCGAAAAGAAAAAGGGGTGAAAAACATGAGGCATGAGCCTTGCTCATTGCTGGAAACAGTTTTTCCCCCTTTTCTGTCTCTTTTCTCTTCTCTTCTCTTCTTCTTTGGGGTGCGTCAGCACTCGTGCCCAAGTGGCAATTTTCTGAATGCTTCATTGCATCTGCTAGTGTAACTTTTCATTAATTCTTTAATAAAAGGTTACCGTTTTTTTCCTTGGAAAAAAAAATCACACATAGAACACACAATATATATGGGGAACCCAACTGGGAAAACCCCCTGCTTTCTTGTATTGAATAAACTGAGATATTTGATCTATTACATAGAATATGATTTAATCCTGAATCTCCTTGCAATATTGATCAACTCTCTACACAAAACTTTCCCAACGCTTAGGTAAATAAGGTCTTCTATGAGCCTCCTATTTCCTAGAGAAAATCTCCACCTAAAAAATAGGAATTTCTCCTATTTCCTTGCGCAATTCCCAAGAGAAATTTCCCTGCTCAATCCTGAAGCCTTGCACACAAAATATGTGTACAATAAATAAATACATTTGTTCCTTCATCCAATCTCAATAGGCAATTCAAATTGCATGACCTACTAGGGCTAAATTTAGACGCTGCTACTGTTAACTGAGAGTAAGTTGAGTTAAACCAAAGTCAACTACTCAAATAAACTCATGTTTATCTCTATTATAGAACTTGAGATCAGTTAACTAACAAACACTAGAGTTAACTCCATTAGATAGCTAATTTTAGCCATCAACTAGTCCACAACTCATTATATGATATGTTATACAAATTTGAACATGATAGGAAAATTTGCAAGTACATTTTTATGTCTTTTAGGAAATGGATCACTTTGCAAAAGAACATAAAATAACGATTTTAAAACTTAGTTAATGACATAAAAACGGAGACAAATATACCATATACAATAACATAAGACAACAAAATGATAAAGGAGGTCACCCCTCCTAGGCTACATCTCCTGGTCCAGCTTCCAATGTTAGGCCTCTTTCATTAAGTGCTCAAATTTGTGTTTACAGGGATTTACAGTGCTTATAATATAAAAATTATGTCTCCAATGGATCCAAAACAGTAAAAAACCCCAAGATGGACTCTTGTTGAGCTCAATTTTTATGCTAATTGATCTACAAACTAGATTTCTCTGCTAACTGTTCTATGAATTCTCCCATTACAAGGACCGTTGAGCACCATTTTCGCCCAGCGTCGGCGAGATTCTTGTCGTTTCGGGTGAAATTTGTTGGGTCGCTTAAATGCCCAGTGATGCATTTCAGCAGAAAATCTGGCCCACATGGGGCCATGCACTCGGGGGCTAGGGCTAACTGCCCACCCTCGTCGGTATAGTCCCCCAATCTTTCAGGCCATGGTTATTTTGCGCCATAAATCCTGTGGCTGGCCCCCAAATTCTCCACACCCGTCCACCAAGCTCCCTTCTCTGGTTCACCTCTGATTACATGAAATATGTTTAGACCATGGGCTAGGGCTAAGCCCCGAGCCCTTGGTCACTCTGCTCATGGTCTCTTAGGTTATGTAGTGACTAGGGGCTAGGGGCTTAGCCCCAACCCCTTCCCCCAACAGTTATGCACCTAAACTTCAAATACAAGTTCGATGCTATGGTTGTTAAGAACCACCCTGCAACCTATTGGTAGGGTGCTTGACTTATGTGCATGAGGTCCTGTGTTCGAAACTGGTTGGACCTCCGACTAACCCATACCAAAATTTTAGTTGATCCCTAGGGTGGAACATGGAAACCCATGACTCGGCCATGTGGCAACCCATCATTAGTCCAAATAAAATATGCCAAAACCAACCAAATGAGCCCAAAATTCAACCAATTATGTGAGGCCACTTGGAGGATTTCCATTGGCTATAGGTACAATCATCTTATCTAGTCAGCCTATGGGGTCATCATACAGACTGCCCAATTAGCAATCCTACACTCAACTTGCAAAAATTTTACTTATTTGGGAAAACGATCAGAACGTGATATCAGGAGCATATCATATCAGTTTTGAGCAATTATAGTTGTGTTGGATTTAGGTTGATGAGATCTACACTTTGGCACTAGTTTCGAGCATTTTTTTAACACTTTGAATTTTGAGCACTTTACTAATCATTTGGATCACTCCTCCCTAATGGAAGCTTTTGGACCTCCAAAAGGCTAATTTTAGTCAACAAAAAGATGAGGGTACAATTCCCTCACCCTTCCAATCTCAATCCATTTGGCTTTGCTTGGATTTTTACCTTTGAGCCCCACACGAAGGTACTCCACATTCCCTCTTCTTGAAGTTCTTGTTTTTCTGTCAAGGATAGTATCATGCTACAATTCTTCAAGAAATTCAGGAGATAAATCTTCTGTTGAAGGAATCTTAACATTCTCTCTTTAATATTCAATCAAAGGAGGCTCATATAGTCTCAAATTCTCAACATTAACAACTGCATGCATTTGCATATATGGAAGCAAATCCAATGAGAAGTCATTATTACCATTCCTTTCTAAAATCTTAAAAGGTCCATACCTTATTGGTTTAAGTTTTTTACCTTCTCCTTGAAACCTCTCCTTGTGAATGTAAAGCCAAAATTCATCTCCAACCTGAAAATTATGTTCAGCACGATGATTATCATGCCTTCTCTTGTACTTGGATTTACTATTTTCCAACTATTCTGGAACCATATAATGCACCAATTGAACTTGTTCAATGAATCCCTTGGCCTTATCAATGTCACTATGTCCATCAATAGAAACATCTTTCCCAAAGATAAAATATAAAAGAAATTTTGGTAAGTATCCAAAGCATGCCTCAAATGGAGATGTTTGAGTCGATGAATGCTTGGCCCTATTGTAAGCATGTTGAATGTAGTGTAAATGCTCATCCCAAAGATTAGGATGTTTGATGCAATAACCATGAAGAAGATGTACTATTGTTCTATTCACCACTTCTGTCTGACCATCAATTTGTGGGTGAAATTTTGTGCTCTTCTTCAACTTAGTGTCCATGAGTCCCCATAATATTGACCAAAATTTCCCAACAAATCGATAATCTCGATCCAAAATAATAGATGCGGGAAACCCAAAATTCACCCAAACATGTTGAAAGAACATTTGTGCAGTATGTTTAGTTGTAACCTTCTTCTTACAAGGCATCAAATTACACATTTTGTTGAGACGATCCACCACAACATAAAGGTAATCATGTTTTTTCCTGGATATAGGAAGCCCTCCTATAAAGTCCATAGAAACACTTTCCCAAGGATGGGAAGGAACTGGAAGTGGAGTATACAATCTTAACTATCTTAACTTTCTATTGCTAGGCTTACTAGTAGCACACAAAGAATATCCTCCTACATATCGTGCCACAATTTCATTCATATGAGGCCAATAACAATACCTTTATAATTGTGCCACCGTCTTGCCTGTAGAATTCCCTAAAAATTCTCTACAAATCTACCTCTGAGATCTATGTAGAAAATCTGACTGTAGATTAACTCGATAATGCAATATACCAAAGCAAAATACTATAATCTACTTTTGTTATCAAACTTGCAGAAGCTTAAAGATAGAGCTGAACACATATAACCATAAGAAGAAGAATCAATACACATGAAACACAAAAAATACTCAGGGGAAAGCCTTAGCTGAAAAACCCCACTATCTGTATTATCATACAAGGTGAAAATACATCAAAATTATACAAAGCCTTAGCTCTTACAGCTAGCCAACTCTCAGTATAATCCTCCTGGATGTTCACAGGCAATTAGAGCTTCTCTCAAGCCTTCTCCTCTACCCTCCAAGCTCCTATTTCCTTGCGCAATTACCTCTGCAATGATCTCCTTCACCTAGTGTAACATTTTTCTTACACTACTCTAACACACTGTTAGAACTACACAATCCTCAAGGAACCTTACCTTGACTGCGTGCATTGGTTTCCTTTATAGGAAAACACATTCAACTGATAGTAACTGGTCCTTGACATTTAGCTCAACTGGGTCTTTCTCAAAATAGACATGCATGAGATTCTGATGAGAGAATCTTTAGTTATCTGGAGTACACTTGTTGAGTGCATGCATGCATCAACTCACTGATAACTCACAATTAGTTCCTCAAATAGTTTGGAACTAATTTAACTGGACTTAACTCAGTAAACTGAGCTAACTAATTACAACTCAAATATAACTCAATCTTATCTCCTTAATTAAGGGATAACTGTTGCATGACTTCAGAAAGACTTCTATCTTGAATTTCTCCAACTAATTAATCCATAATGAATTAATTAATTATTTCCGAGCAGTTGGTGAGACTAAATTCGAATTTTAATTCAAGGACAAATTAAAATTGGAATATATTGGATTCTTTTTTTATCATTTCTTGTTGCTATTTTCAACACTCCCTCTCAACGAGAAATGAATTCAACTCGATCCCAATCATGAACATTTGGAATGTTCTGCATGCAACACTTCTCTCGAGTGTTGTAGCTCCAACAACTCGAGAAAAAAAATATCCAACTTGAATTAGTATGATGCATCTGTCATCAAAGTCTATGACTGCTATTGCCTCTGTCAATTGAAAAATTTGCGCTTCTACTGACTATGCCTTTCTACACTGTTGTCAATCCTTCTCTGCACTCTTCAGTATCTGACTGCTCTAACCTTTGTCACTTTGATCTCTTACTACATCAATCCCACTGATTCTTCCCGCTACTATGTACTTTGGGCTCCCGTAGCAAGGTACGATCCATGAGATAAACCTCTCAATGGACACTGCCCAACTTTAGCCTTCTTGGGACTATCACTTCACATTGCCCCACCTCACACCTGGAGGTATGGCTGCAAGTGATCCCTCTGCTGACTCTAATTGTTTCTCTTCCACAATTATCTTATACTTATTCTAGGACTACATGTTGAGAGGTAATGTACTCTCCCTCTCAACCACCAAGTCTCTAACATTTGCCTTGCTCCTCAAGGCTTCACATGCATCTTGAACCTCAAGAGCATATAGGTTCTTGACTCGTGAACTAATTTGTTTCACCTGTCTCATGGTGATGTGTCTAAGGAAAACCTTTCCCTTACTAAAGACAACATCGTAGCCTTTGTCCTCCAACATCGTGACTGATACCAAGTTCTTCTTCAGTCCAGGCACATACTTCACATCTGTCAAGGTGATAGGAGCTCCATTCTCCCTCTGAAAAGCAACCGTGCCCACTCCTGAAACACTAAACCTTTCGTCATCACCCATCTCTATGCGCATCTTGAGGTCTTTCTCCTCCAAGGCACTGAATAAACTTTTATTGTCGGTCATGTGGAATGAGGCTCCACTGTCAAGATACCAACCACAACCCATCATCAATGACACCATGCATGTGATGAGGGTAAAGTCCATTTTGAACTAAGAGGCTAATGCCTCACCTTCCGATCCTTCCAAGGATCCCTTCTTGGACTTCTTCGATGGGAAATTAGTCACATAATGTCCCATCTCATGACAATTAAAGCATCTCACTTTAGACTTGTCAACCTTCTTCCCTCCATGAGAAGAATTCGATTCGGAATGGGACACATTCCCCTTCCCTTTCCTTGCCTTACTTTCTATGGACATATTTTCTTCATCATCATCCTTGGATGAAGAACCATCTCGTGTGCTCCTCTTGATCTCCTCCTGCATGAGATCTGACCACAGTCATTCGCAATCAGACAATTTCTCCCTTCCATTCACAAAGTCCTGGTAGCTATTCCATCTCTTTGGAAGGCCAAGGAGAGCGAGGCTCACCGTATCATCATCAACAGTAGTTATTCCCACACTTCCAAGCTCATCTCTACAAGTGGTGAGCTTGTTCAGATATATGGAAATAGTGTCGCCGTTCTCCATCTTGATTCTTCGAAGTTTATCCTTGAGCGCCAATTTCCTCTGGTCGATACTGTTCTAGTAGAGGTCCTTCAATGTCTTCCACATTGAATATGGAGTATCCTTCCCATGGAGACTTGAGACAATATGGTCTCAAACTCCCTCAAGGATGATCTGTATCGCCCTCACCACACACTTCTTCCACTCAGCCAACTCTTGTGCATTAGTTGAACTTGGCTTTGGGATTTCTTGATCAATGAAATCCTTCAAGCCGTTGTCTTCTAATGCAACCTCCATGCGATCTTTCCATGCTATGTAATTCTAGCTGCCTTCTAAGGCATACTCGAGTCTCAAGCCAAGGAATGCCATTGGCTAACCTTGAAGTATGATAAGAATTCGATTTGCACCTGCAACCCCGAATGTCAAACTTCAAATTCTCTTCTCTGTATACTATTCACAACTCCAATAAACTTGGCTCTGATACCATGTAGAATTTCTTGCAAATTCTCTACAAATCTACCTCTGAGGTCTATGTAGAAAATATGACTATAGATTAACTCGATAATGCAATATACCAAAGCAAAATACTATAATCTACTTCTACTATCAAACTTGCGGAAGCTTAAAGATCGAGCTGAATCAGAGACGAACACATATAGCCATAAGAAGAAGAATCAATACACATGAAACACATAAAATACTTAGGGGAAAGTTGCAGCCAAAAAACCTCATTATTTGTATTATCATACAAGGTGGAAATACATCAGAATTATACAAAGCCTTAGCTCTCACAACTAGCCAGCTCTCAGTACAATCCTCCTAGATGCTCATAGGAAATCAAAGCTTCTCTCAAACCTTCTCCTCTGCCCTCCAAGATCCTATTTCCTTGCACAGTTACCTCTGGAATGATCTCCTTCACCCAGTGTAACACTACTTTCACACACTTCTCTAACACACTGTCAGAACTATGCAATCCTCAAGGAACCTTACCTTAACTGCATGCATTGGTTTCCTTTATAGGAAAACACATGAAACTGATAGTAACATGTCCTTGACATTTAGCTCAATTGGGTCTTTCTCAGAATAGACATGCATGAGTTTCTGATGAGAGAATCTTTAGTTATCTAGAGTACACTTGTTGAGTGCATGCATGCATCAACTGACTGATAACTCACAATTAGTTCTCAAACAATTTGGAACTAATTTAACTGGACTTAACTCAGTAAACTAAGCTAACTAGTTATAACTCAAATATAACTCAATCTTATCTCCTTAATTAAGGGATAACTATTGCATGACTTCAGAAAGACTTCTAACTTGAATTTCTCCAACTAATTAATCCATAATGAATTAATTAATTATTTCCACGAAACTGGTGAGACTAAATTCGAATTTTAATTCACAATTTTAATTCAAAGAAAAATTAAAATTGGAATATACTGGATTCTATTTTTATCATTTCTTGTTGCTATTTTCAACATTGCCTACATCAAAATGGCCAGCAATAAGAGAAGTATGTGCTTCCCTTATGATGTTGACTCTTTCATCTTGTGGAATGCATAGCTTTCCAAGATGATACAACAATTTATCATGAACATGGTATTCTATTTCCTCTACTTGGTTTCCTTGACACAAAGTTGCATATACATCTTTAAAATCTTCATCTAAAGCATATTATTCAACATATCTCTCATGCATGATAGAATTATGATTAAGAATAATTGATGCACTAACAATTGGTCTAGATAGAATATAGGAAACTTTGTTATAGATACCTTTCTTACACCTTATCACCAAGTGGAATTGCTGCAAGAAACCCATCCATATGAAATGCCTCAGTTGTTGTAGCTTGGTTTGTGATTGCAAGTATTGCAATGGTTGATGATCAATGTGAATTATAGTTTCCTTTCCCATCAAATAAAGTTTTCATTTTTTCACACATTGCACCAAATAATACAATTCTTTGTCATATGTGGGATCATTAACTATTGCACCATTAAAAGTTTCAGAATGGTAACAAATGGCTTACTATGTTGCATCAACACCGCTCCCATAACATAGTCACTTGCATCAATTTGTATCTCAAATGGCTGCCTTAAATCAGGAAGTGAAAGAATTGACATTGTACTAATTCTCTCTTTCAATTCATCAAAGTCTTTCTTTTGCTTACCTCCCCACTGAAAAAATTGTTTCACACTTGTCAAGGAATGTAATGGTGTTACAATTGGTGAGAAGTTAGAAATGAACTTTCTCCAATATTGGGTTGCTCCCAAAAATCTCCTAAGCTCTGTTACATTATTGGGTTTAGGCCAATCTATAATGACTTTTACCTTTGAGGGATCTCTCTTCAATTCACCCCCTCCAACAATATGACCAAAATATAATAACGAGGTTTTTCCAAATTCACATTTACACATATTTAAAAACAACTTTTCTTTCTTTAAGACATCTAAGACTTGACTAATATGCTTGACATGCTCTTCACGTGTCTTGCTGAAAATCAATATGTCATCTAAGTAGACTATCACAAATTCATCAAGAAAAGGTCTTAAGACATCATTCATAGCTCTCATGAATATTGTAAGAGCACTACAAAGCCCAAATGGCATAACCAACCATTCAAACAAACCTTGCTTTGTTTTGAAAGTTGTCTTCCATATGTCTCTTTCAACAATCCTAATATGATGATAGCCACTTCTCAAGTCCAACTTAGTGAAATAAACAACATCTTTCAAATGTTCAAGTAAATCATCAATTCAAGGAAGAGGGTAATGATTCTTTATCGTGATCTTTTTCAAGGCTCTAAAATCCACACACATGCACGATGTACATTTTTCTTTTGTACTAAGACAATTGGAGACAGGCATGGTGATGTGCTTGGTGTGATGACCCCTTTATCAAGAAACTCTTGGATCTGTTTCTTGATTTTTTCATTCTCCATGACTGACATCCTATACATGCCAATGTTTGGAAGATGAAAATCTTGCTACAAATGGATCTCATGTTGGATTCCTCTTTTAGGAGGAAATCCTTCAGGTTCCTAAAACATCTTATTATAGGTGTTAACAACCTTAATAAAATCATATTTTAATCTTGCATCACATCCTTGGAAGGATTCACCTTCAACATTCTCTTTGGGTTTGACCAACAAGAGTACAAAATTCTTGCTAGCATTAACAAGCCTCTTCAATTGTCCAGCATTCACAAGTGATAAATTCAACTTCTTGCTCTCCTATAAAAATGTACTCAATTCCATTTTTAAACAAATGATATTTTTTCTCATGGTGATGAAAGATAGCTATCCTATCATATAGATATGGGCTTCCCAAAACAATACCAGAAATGTCAAGTGGAATTACATCAAGCTCTACCTCATCTATAAAGTTTGCAATGATGGAAAATTTTAGTTTACATATTTTTGTCACATGCAATTTTGCATTGTCACATATCCAACATAAAGGATAAGGTTTAGGATGAAGAATGGTTTCCAAGTTTAATTTCTTAACAATGTCTTATGAAATAAGGTTTGCTTGTGATCCACTATCAAACAAAGTATCTATCTTGGTATGTTTTGAAATGAATCTAATGTGGAAAAGCTCTATTATTTATTTTTCATGTTGAGTTTCATTGAGGTTACTAGAAGAACTAGTACTTGAAATAGAGTCCTTACCTTTAAATCCCATGGCTGTGATCTTTGTTTCATCCCCATAATCAGATCCTAAATCATGTTGTCTAGTTGTAGTAGTCTTTTGTTTCCCTTTGTTATTAAACTTTTTGGCTCTCATCTCAGGATGAAGTTTCCAACAATGGTCTTCATCATGGCCTTCTTTTGAACATTTTTTACATGTGAGTTTTTCTCCCTCCTTCTTGATGAAGCATTCTTCTTCCCTTTGCCTTTGAATTTCCCCTTTCCTTTGTCTCCACCCTTGAATGGATTTTTGTTGCCCACTTGGGGAGCATTCTTCTCTCTTGCTTCTAAATGAGTTGCTTGTACACAAACTTCATCTAGCTTTGTAGGGTTAAACATGAGAATTGTGTGTCTCAAACAACTATGTAAACCTTGAATGTATTTTAGTAGAGTGTCTTGAAGGATAAATCTATACCCAAAATGAAAGCTATTTTCCTAAATTCTTGAGTATAGCTTTGCACATTTTGACCCTTATCTTGCCTAAAGTTTTTCCAATCCATTATAGTTTTTTCATGTATGCTAATGGATATAATTGTATTCTTATTACAACAACAAAATAATTCAAAGAGGATAAAACCTTATCGCTTTTCTTCATGTCCTATTGAGTTTTTGCCGCCCACCAAATGAGTGTTGCACTTTCCAACCTAAGAGAACCAAGATGAATTTTGATTTCATCATCCTTGATCCTTTTTATCCTGCAATACAGTTCAATCTAACGAACCCAATTATCTAATTTCTTAGCATTTACCTCTCCATTGTACATAGGAAATTCAAACTTTATGTCAAGCTTTAACAAAATATTTTTACCATGTCCCTTTGGAGAATTTGGAGGTGTTTGTGAAGGGGTATAATTAAAAGAAGGTGAGGATGAGGATGAGGATGGAGGTGAAGGTGGTGGTTTGTCACCTTCTCCTCCATTCCCTTTTGGAGGTTTGTCTCCATTTCCTCCATTTCATTTTGGAAGTTTTGAGCTCTCTCCTTACAACCTTGAGTTCCTCTCCTCATAAAGAACATTCACCATTTCAGAAATTTCATTTTTTTTTTAAAGTTCTCTCATCTTCAGACATCCCTTCATGACCTTATTCATGTGCCATGATTGGTGGGGCTTGAGATATGTGTGTTCTCCTTGAAACAATTTGAGATATTGGATCTTGTTGACAGTGCTAGACCCACCAACATGTCAAGGGATCTCCCCGGTAAGAAGTCACAATTAGACCTCAGACCATTTGGTGTAGGATTCCCGGCAGTGGGTCGTAAGGTAATGCCTTGACTGCGATGTCGCACAAAGGCAAGTAAGATAACTCGGTTAGTAGCAAGGGTGTGACTGATGCAGAGAGTCAAGGAATGAGTATGCGAGGTTCCAACACTTAAAAGGGGGGAGGAAGGTGAAGGTGAGTTCTAGGTTGAAAGGGATCAGTCCCAACTCTGCTAGGAACACACCACACAAAGGACATGCATAGCTTTTGGTAGATAGTCAACATGGATGCAGCAGTCCCAACATACAAAGGTAAGATAACCCAAATAGTACTCACGAATCAGTCCGAGACGAGTGTGACGGTTGATATAACAAGGTACGGAGAAAGCTCTATTTGGTGTCCGACATAGCAATCGACACGGATGGTGACAACATTAACACATATGAAACACATTAACAACAAGATTAATATAATTGCATTTGAATCAGTTCATACACAAGTACGTAAGTTAAACAACATATATCATTAAGGCAACCAGAGCATTCCACCTACAATAACAACATATGCATGAAAATGTGATGGATTTTATTATATAAAGAAGTGTAAGTAACAATCATAAAATACACCATGTAAACCTGCTAACCATATTAGTAGAACATTACAGCCACATCCACCTGCTCCTCCAAAGAGATGTACTAGCTCAATGCAGTGGAGAAGCCAAGGTGCATTACAATACTGTCCAAGCCTTCTTCAAGATAGTCTTAGTAGAAGGTTGGCAGACCAAACACCTATAAAATGATCTATGAGGGATTATTTATAGCAAAGGGTGGGGTGACCCTTGACATTCCCCTTTGTGACAGTTCAACTACCCTCATGACTCTTCACCTACTCTATGACTGTTACATCCACCTATTGACACTCGACTTACACTTGACATGACTCAATGTTACAATGCACATGTACTCATGTAAGACAAAATGGCTTGAGCAAGCCTTGCAAGACATCACTGACACTCGGTCCACTATGGTGAGAATAACTCTTTGACATGCTTGTGATGGTGAAGTTGGTGAGCTGATGCCAAGCTTGGTCATCTGTGATGGTGTGCATGCACCTCATGGTGACATCTTGCTGAAGCGAACTCTTGCCTCTGTTGCAACTGGTGCATTGGTTAGGCCCCTTCATCCAACTCGTCTACTAACACGCGCATGGTATTCTTGGGTATGGTTGAAATGGCAACACACTAATGCATAGTGTGCGTGCTGATCTTCAAGTGTGTGTTAGTGGTCATGTGCATCAACTTGCCGAAGTGCATCCTCAGCTCCAGTTGGACTTATTTCTTGTCTTCGCCTTGGTGAGTGTGTTGAATGGGTTGGATTGCATGCATGAACTTAATGACATGCATGCTTCTAGATCCTTTTCATGCGATCAACAACACTGCTCACCATGTTTGCTCTATTTCCACTGCTGGGATGGATCCTTGACTTGTACTGATGCAGTTTCATTCGTGAATGCATGTTTCACCCATTGTTGTTCATGTTCCTGTTGCAAATCATTGGTCTGTCTGTGTAGCTTCATGTTCCTCCTAAGTTGTTTCTTTGGCACATGCAACTCCTTATTTGTTCCATCTTCTGCCTTCACATGATCTTCATGTCATGTCGTCACTTCATAGTCTGAGTCTCCAAAGTTGCTTTTGTTGGGACAGGAAAAAGGTATGATTTCTCTTTATAACATGCTTCATTTACCATTCATCCTTATACGATTATCTCCGTTTATAGATTAAAATGAGGAAAATATCGACTAAAGATGGATGAAAGCATTTGGTGATAGAATAGGAAAATCTAGTACAAGAAACTGATTTTTTGCTATCTTTGTGTGCAGAGATGCAGATTGGGCAAGATCCGTTCAATTGATAGAACCACACGAGGCCATAAAAGGGAAAAGCTACAACATCTTGGGAAGACAAGGAAGCGGGAGATCAGCTTGAACAATGCTATTTTATCACATGATTAGATTATGTATTGTGAAATCCTCAGGATCCCCTGATCCTGAGGATTTTCTTTTATCCAGTTACTCTTTTATGTTTTTTTTTTTTTTTCTAGTTAAGACTAACCTAAGTACCCACAGGGGATTTGAACCGGTGACCTATCGCAAGAAGTGCCTTAACAAGGCATCCATTCACCGTCAATCCAAAGCCCCGTGGGCACCAATTACTCTTTTATGTTATATATAGGGCCAAAAGGCAATTAGATATAGTTCAGACTTTGATAATTTGTAGTTATTATTTTTTGAAAACATATACGTTGTTATATCGGTGACTTTGTAAGTTGTTACTTGCAATTAATGAAAGAAGGTTGCGTTTGATACATCTTCATATTCTGAGTTCTTATTAAGCAGAGGCTTCTGGCGACTTTGGGCCGAGTCATAAGAAGTTCTATTGCTCCCTTGTGTTATAGTTTTTATATTTAGTCTTTGCTATTGATTTAATGTTCAGTCTTTGGTTACTTAATTTATCATGAAGGTTCGTGATATTGATTCATACTGCAGTTCAATTAGATTTAGAGTGAGCCGTGTGACATACTTAAGTAACACTTTGATTAGAATGAGTGAATTAGTGTTAATAGCAAATTGTTGTTCATTTGAATTGATGTTATCATAGATCTTGGAGATAAGACTGATTAACTTCTATAGATTTCAATATAGATCGTTTGCTATTTAGAAATCCTTTATCGCTATTTGTTGTTCAATTGGGAATTGCAAGTTGATTTGGGTTGTTAAAGATTAAAAATGTTGTTCAATACTTATAAGTTCTTTACTTGATTGAGTATGCTAGAATTAAGCTTATTTGAACGATTCCAAGTGTAATTTTCATTCAGTTTCAATTGATTTCGGAACAAGTTGCATATAATTACAAAGTGTGTTAAGAGTATTTCTCCCATAGATAGTTCTTTCTAGAATTGTGTGAATTGAATTGAAGAATTAGCCATTAGTGATTGCAATGATTCATCATTAGATAACCTCTAGATTCACTGCATATACTATGCTGACACTCTTGAGATAAAAATACTTACCTCGGGTTGACAACTAATGTAGGGATTAAGATTGCCTATAAAAATACATCTTAGTGAGCCAACAACTTTCATTATCATTGGATCTTCTTGATCATGCAACTTTGATCCTCCTCTATGTTGTCAACAACCTTCCTCTTACATCTGCTGCATTCTCTATGCTGCCTTCAACTGCTGTTCATGATGCTGCTCACTGTGATGCTACTGCTTGATGTCCTTTTCCATGAACAACTTGATGTCTTGGTGAGTAGGTAAGCCCATGGACACTTGATCGACTACATCCTCAAGTGTGCTTTGAATGGTGTCTTCATCTCTTCTCTCTTGGAAACCATTTTACTTGTACTTCTGAGAGGTAGATGAATACCTGTGATACCTGGAGACATGGAAACACTCATAGCAAGCAATCTGTTAGTCGAAAACCAAAATGAACATGAGAACTGACCTGTAACATACCTGGGTGAATGATCATGAAGGTTGTGCAATTTCGGCTGAGAGGTCGAGAGACCAACTGCCATGACTGCACAAGGCACAATCTAGAATGTTTGGAGACTAACTAACTGCTGGAATTGCAAAATATGCAATCTAATTAGGTAGTTGGCTATTGGGATTGCAGAATGCGAAATTCCAGCTAGGAAAGACTATTGGCCCAGGGACAGATTTGCGTAAATTTTTGGGCCAAGTAGACACTGACCTCCAGAAATGCACAATTCAGTCCAGGAGGTCAGTACTGGGCCAGAATGTGAAAATATAGAGAGGAAGGTGAGCCTTCCTTCTCCGGATTGTGCAATGCAGCCTTGGTGAAGGCAGAGACCAGGCCAAGGTTGGCCCTACTCACTGATGGGCAACTAAAAGAAAGTTAAGTCGATGAAATGCATGGTGGCACTAAGTGATAGAAGAAGTGATAAATAGTGCATGAAAAGCATGAATGGAAGATTGAGCAAATATATCAACATGCATGTGGGTGAGGTCGTTCGCCAATTGGGCGAACATCCGTGCAAAACAGTTTCATGCATGCGATAGCAGTGAGATAGAAATGAAAATTGAAACAGAGCTAGGACAAGCTAGAATATATGTAAATGACAGCAAGTGTTCAAAGAAATCAAGAAGATAGTACTCATACAAGCAAAAACCCAAAAATCGATAGAAATGGAGCACAAGGCATGGGAAGCGAGCTTTCCCCAAAACAGCTGAGCTGAAAGTGCCAACTACTCCTAGATGTGATGTAGGATGTTAGAGCTACAAGGTTGATGTGAGGAATGGGCTCTGTAGTGTCTGGTTGATGAGTTTTGATAACATCGAGGTTATGATGCTCATGCCACAAATCTAGGAGGAAGTGACACTTGGAGGGAGGTTTTGGAATTACTCCTTGCATGTAACCTCCAATTGCTAAACATAAATTCCTGAAACAAGGGATGCCTTTGCATGATACCTTGGGAGAAGTAGCCTATGCATGCAAGCTTTTTTTTCTTGGCCCTAGAAGGAACCGGTGAACTCATCTTCACATGCAAGTGACTGCTCGACTATTGGAGGAAAATTCACATTTCTGACTGTCAGCTAGGCTGATTGCCCAAGGGGATTGCACAATTTCTGGGACGAGCAACTGAATACTGCCTAGATGTGCACAAATCCTGGGCTGAACTGCTTGTTGATGGGAAAAATTGTGCAATTCCTACTGGAAGGGTTGGCTGGCAGGATTGCAAAATCCAGGAGACCAACATGCTATTAGAGGGAATTGCACAATTCCTGGAGGGAACTACTGGTTTCCCTCCATAAATGCGCAAATTTCACTTAGAAGTTGCTCAGCTTGCAGCTGGACCAAGTCTGGATGAGCAGCCTATGAAAGGAAAAGATCAAACTGTGATTGACAGGCTGCCTTTGAGAAAGAAAGACACTGAAGCTTGAGGACTTGATGAAGCAAGGAAAGCTGAAATGAATGTTGGTAGGGAGGCTTCAAAACAGGCTAAGGAAAAATTTTGGATGGTGGTTGTAGCCACTATAACTCTTGGCAACACACTGGTAGAACTTTAGCTCTCTGAATGGACCTTGTTCGTGAGAAGCAAGTCTAACACCTTTGGAAGTATTGTTCAATTCTTAGCTCATCTTGGTTTCACACTAACTTGATTGTAAGATGTAGCATTTGCCAGACTCTTGGTCGATTGACACACATTCCAAGCCAAGGTAACACAGTTGTTTCAATTGGGGTTGAGGGGTATATAAGTGCACAAGCAGTATAGTCGTCAGAGTCTAAGTTTCATCTCTGGTGTTGCTCCACTGCCAACAAGCCTGGATAGTACCTTGGTGGAGTCACATAGGAACACAAGCATGGCTCCACTACCAGCGAGCTTGGTCTGTACCCCGCTGGAGTTTATTGCATCACCTCCCTGTGCAGGAAGCCTTTCTCTTCTTTCGCCTGATTCATTTTTCTTTTTTGAATTTTTTTGATTTTATTTTTTTTTATTTTCACTATGCATAGCACTTATTCATTTCAGAGGTGGAAGAGGGATCCCGACTTAATGAGAGCAGAAGAGGTTGTTCCAAAAAATAATTAGTTTATTGTATCTCTGACGTTCCTGTTAAGGTTTTCCCCCTCACCTTACTCTACTTGACTGAGCTGACAAGGGTTAACCCAAAAACAATCGACTAGAGAAGGTGACACTAGTTAGCGCGCACACGTTGTTCTTACACCAAAGTTCACTTTGAAGAGTACGTATTTTCCTTTGACGTATCATGGAATAAGAGTAACAAGTTCATCATACAGAGGCAAGATGACAGATAACCAAGTAGTGATAGTTGTACAAACCCTCTTGTACTTTACCCAGCTCATTTCATGAGTCACACATGGTTTCATGCAAACTAACCTATGAACGAAACAAGTGAATGAACTAACAATCAACAAAGCAAAGCAAGAGCAGAAGCGAAAATGAAAGCGAATCAAGTAAACAAACAAGAAAACAAAGCATGTAAGAAAACAAGCATGTAAGCAAACAATTGAAAGCAAACACTACTCCTACTCCTACACTAATGGTGCATGGTCCTGATCACGTGAAGTGATACTTCCAATGCAGCCATCAGCGCATTGGTAGACCCATATGAGTGAAGACTTGGCCTGCGAGTAACCCAGTTGTGCAGACCAGCATACAAGAAAGATATGACAATGAAGACAGACACACTTCGTGCTTCAAGGTGCCCACGGGACATTAGTGAGTGCATGTGCATGGCAGACAGTCCGTGGACTTATCATGGTGTTGTGTGACACTATGTGCAACTTTGAAGCAAAAGCACACTCTTGACTGAGACATGCAAGAAAATGAAAGAAACAAAGATAACTTGCGTCGTGCACGAGTGCTTGCAATGTAAGACTCCTCCAATGCATGAGCAATGGGATCATGTAGTTTGAGTGGAGGAAGTGTGATCTATGTGTGAGATGGATCTTCAATGCATACAGATGAGTGATGAGGATCCTTGGGTGATTGAACAGTTTCATGATCAGAAGTGAGACTAACCCCAATAGAGCGAGGACCTGACATAACCATTAGCTCAGGCTAAAGTGCCTCAACAGTCATGAGTGTCTCAACTTCATCATTAGGTAGGTCATCATAAACTGGTGGCTTCGAAAGATTAACTGTAATAGATTCATGATAATGATAAACAATGGAAGCAAATGGATCACGACCGCCACAATCAAAAAAATCAATGAATTCTTTGACATCCTCATGATCAGATGAATCAAACAGAGGGGTAGATTAAAATCGAACGAACTCATCCTCTGTGTTTCCGAAAAAGACAGATGAAGGATCAAGTGGATCTTCAATGAATAACTTATCCTCTCCGTTGTTGAATGATGGACTAGCATCTGGTGAGTCCTGCGAGTGATAAACAATGGGTGCATCCGTAGATGAAGACACACATACAAAATCATGGATGGCAGGTTCACCAAAGAATCTAGGAAGGAACGGAGGAGGCTTGGATGGAAGGGAGTCATCCTTCACCAAGTGTTGATGTTCAAGCTCCCACTCATACTCTTCATGAATGACAGTGCATGTTGGTTGTGCAACACCAACTCCGTCAGTGGGTTGTTCCTCATTCACAACAAGTGAAGAGTCCAGAATGGATGAACACAAGAGAGCATCATCTGGAGGAACACCTGGGTGCGAAGACAGAGGTCGAAGAAAAGAATGCATATGGGAACTCGAAGGATTAGCAACCAACTCTATGCAAAAATTGAGTGGAGTGATGTTGGGAGGGTGTGAAGAATGAATAGATGTGCGAACATGATCCTCAACATCACTGGACGATGGTGGAACTATTGAATGAAAGGGAGGCAGATAGTCTATTGAGACAGTGCCTGCTCCTGCATGGGATTGTGCAGTTCCATCAACAAAGAAGGTTGAGCGAGGTTTTACATCAAGCTTCCTCTTGGGACGGGCATATTTCTTAAGGTAGTACTTGAACCGGTCCCAGAGATAAGTGAACATTATCTGGCTCTTCAAAGCTTGAAACTGTAAGTCACGGAAGCACTGCCAAAAATCAATAACGGATTCATGCGGAGCCCTCCATTGCTATAACAGTTTCTATTCAAGATGGTCTAGATCAAAATTATGGAACATGTCTTCAATAAGATCATAGAAGTGTTGACATGAGTGCACGGTGTCAACCGGTAGGCTGAGCACCCAATGAAATGGGGATTCGCGAAGTGTGAATGCAAGCAACAGACCAGCCTGTTCGTCAGTAAACTCATCTTCCTCATAAATCATGGAAAGGAAGTTATGTAAGTGCTCAGGCCAGGCCACTTCGCCTTCACCATCATACGTGTGAGTGGACAAGAGATTGAAAAGCTTCCCCGAGATGGAGACATCTTCACGATTTGAAAAACACCTCAGGGGAAGAAGAATGCAAGATTCCATTAAAGATATGCAAAGGTTCAAAACTGGATGAGAGGACACTACTTGTCATCAAGCCCACTTTCTAGCACCAAAAATGTTGACGGTGCTGGACCCGCCAACATGTCAAGGGGATCTCCCTAGTAAGAAGTCCCAATTAGACCTTAGACCATTTGGTGTAAGAGTCCCAGCAGTGGGTCATAAGGTAATGTCTTGACCACGATGTCACACAGAGGCAAGTAAGATAACTATGTCAGTAGCAAGGATGTGACTGATACAGTGAGTCAAGGAATGAGTATGAGAGGTTCCAACACTTCAAGGTGGGGAGGAAGGCGAAGGTGAGTTCCAGGTTGAAAGGGATCAGTCCCAACTTTGATAGGAACACACCACACAAATGACATGCACAACTTCCGGCAGAGCAGTCAACACAGATGCGGCAGTCCCAACTACAAGGTAAGATAACCCGAACAACACTCACAGATCAGTCTGAGACGAGTGCGATAGTTGATATAACAAGGTACAGAGAAAGGTCTGTCTGGTGTCTGGCAGAGCAGTCGACCAGTCGGTGACAACATTAACATATATGCAAAACATTAACAACAAGATTCATATAATTGCATTTGAATCAGTTCATACACAATTATGTAAGTTAAACAACATATATCATTAAGGCAACCGAAGTAGTCCAACTACAATAACAACATATGCATGAAAATGTGTTGTCTTTTATTATCTAAAGAAGCGTAAGTCACAATCATACAATACACCATGTAAACCTGCTAGGCCTATTAGTAGAATGTTACATCCACATCCACCTGCTCCTCCAAAGAGATGTACTAGCTCCGTGCAGTGGAGAAGCCAAGATGCGTTAAAAAATTGTCCAAGCCTTCTTCAAGATAGTCTTAGTATAAGGTTGGTTGACCAAAAGCCTATACAATGAGTTATGAGGGAATATTTATAGCAAAGGGTGGGGTGACCCTTGACATTCCCCTTTGTGACAGTTCAACTACCCTCATGACTCTTCACCTACTCTATGACTGCTACATCCAACTATTGACACTCGACTTACACTTGACATGACTCAACGTTACAATGCACATGTACTCATGTGAGACAACATGGCTTGAGCAAGCCTTGCAAGACATCACTGAAACTCGGTCCGCTATGGTGAGATAAACTCTTTGACATGCTTGTGATGGTGAAGTTGGTGAGCTGATGCCAATCTTGGTCATCTGTGATGGTGTGCATGCACCTCATGGTGACATCTTGCTGAAGCAAACTCTTTGCTCTGTTGCAACCAGTGCATTGGTTAGGCCCCTTCATCTAACCCGTCTGCTAACACATGCATGGTCTTCTTAGGTATGGTTGAACTGGAAACACACCGATGCATAGTGTCCATGCTGATCTTCAAGTGTGTGTTGGTGGTCATGCACATCAACTTGCCGAAGTGCATGTTCAGCCCCAGTTGAACTTGTTTCTTGTCTTCACCTTGGTGAGTGTGTTGAATCAGTTGGATTGCATGCATGCACTCAACAACATGCATGCTACTAGATCCTTCTCATGCAATCAACAACACTGCTCACCATGTTTTCTCTATGTCTTCTCTTGGGATGGATCCTTAGCTTGTACTGGTGCAGTTTCATCTATGAATTCATGTTGTGCCCATTGTTGTTCATGTTCATGTTGCAACTCATTGGACTGTCTATGAAGCTTCATGTTCTTTTTGAGTTGTTTCTTTGGCACATGCAACTCCTTCTTTGTTCCATCTTCCACCTTCACGCAATCTTCATGTCGCACCATCACTTCATAGTTTGAGTCTCCAAAGTTGCTTTCATTATCAGTGGATCTGCTTGATCATGAAACTTTGCTCCGCCTCTATGTTGTCAACAACCTTCCTCTTGCATGCGCTGCATTCGCTATGCTGCCTTCAGCTGTTGTTCATGATGTTGCTCACTGTGATGTTGTTACTTGATGTCCTTGTCCATGAACAACTTGACATCTTGGTGAGTAGGTAGGCCCACGGACACTTGATCAACTGCATCCCCAAGCGTGCTTTGAATGGTGTCTTCGTCTCTACTCTCTTGAAAACCATTGTACTTGTATTGCTGAGAGGCAGATGAACACTTGTGATACCTGGAGACATGGAAACACTCATAGCAAGCAATCTGTCAGTCAAAAACCAAAATGAACATGAGAACTAACCTGCAACACACTTGAGTGAATGATCATGAAGGTTTCGCAATTTCGGCCAGGAGGTCGGGAGACCCACTGCTAAGACTTCACAAGGCATAGTCTGAGCTGTAGGGAGACTAACTAACTACTGTAACTGTAAAATGCACAATCCAGTTGGGTAGTTGGCTACTAGGATTGTGGAATGTGCGATTCCAACTGGGAAATACTCCTGGCCCAAGGACATATTTGCGCAAATTTTTGGGCCAAGCAGCCACTAACCTCCAAAAATGTGCAATTAAGTCCAGGAGGTTAGTGCTAGGCTAGAATGCACAAATATCGAGAGGAAGGTGAGCCTTCCTTTTCTGGATTGCATAATGCAGCCTTCGTGAAGGCAGAGACAGGTGAAAGTTGGCCCGACTCGCTGACAAGAAACTGAAAGAAATTTAAGTTGATGAAATGCATGGCAACACTAAGTGATAGCAAAAGTGATAAACAGTGCATGCAAAACATGAATGGAAGATTAAACAAATAGATCAACATGCATGTGGGTGAGGCCATTTGCCAGTTGGGCGAACGGCTCTGCAAAACAGTGTCATGCATGCGACAACAGTGAGATAGCAACGAAAGGGCATGCTAGAATATATGTAAACGATAGCAGGGGTTCAAAGAAATCAAGAAAACAATACTCATACAAGTGAAAACCAAAAAAGCGATAGAAATGCACCACAAGGCATGGGAAGCGAGCTTACCACAAAACAACTGAGATGAAAGTGCCAATTTCTCCTAGATGTGATGTGGGATGTCAGAGCTACAACGTTAATGTGAGGAATGGGATTTGAAGTGTCTGATTGATGCATTTTGATAACATCGAGGTTATGATGCTCATGCCACAAATCTAGGAGGAAGTGACACTTGGAGGGAGGTTTTGGAATTACTCCTTACATGTAACCTCCAACTACTAAACATAGATCCTTGAAACAAGGGATGCCTTTGAATGCTGACTTGAGAGAAGCAGCCTATGCATGAAAGTTTGTTTTGCTCGGTCCTAGAGGGAACCAGTCAACTCAGTGGCACATGCAAGAGACTACTCGACTGCTGGAGAAAAATGTGCATTTTTTACTGTCAGCTGGGCTGAATGCCCAAGGCGATTGTGCAATTTCTCGGCCCACCAGTTGGCTGCTACCCAGATTTGCACAAATCCTAGGCTAAACTACCTATTGATGGGAAAAATTGCCCAATTCCTGTTGCGAGGGTTGGTTGGCGGGATTGCACAATCCAGGAGACCAACAAGCTGTCAGAGGGAATTGTGCAATTCCTAGAGGGAACTGTTGGTTTCCCTCCAGAAATACGCAAATTTCAGTGGGAAGTTGCTTAGCTTGTAGCTGGACCAAGTCCAAATGAATAGCCTATGAAAGGAAAATATCAAAATGTGATCGACAGGCTGCCTTTGAGCAAGAAAGACACTGAAGCTTGAGGACTTGACGAAGCAAGGCAAACTGCTGTGAAGGTTGGTAGGGAGGCTCAAAACAGGCTAAGGAAAAATTTTGGAGGGTGGCTGTAGCCGCTACAACAGATCCACAAGCTCTCCTTCTCCTCTTTTTGAGCTTCAACTTTGTAAGCATCAGAAAACACTTGCAAACAAAATCAAACCTTCAAAATAACCTTGAGCTGTAATACCAAATTGGTTTGTTATACAAACTTGAACGTGATAGGAAAATTTGCAAGTAAAATTTTATGTCTTTTAGGCAATGTATCAATTTTCAAAAACACATAAAATAATGATTTTAAAACTCAGTTAACAACATAAAAACGGAGACAGATTGTAATAGCCCTAGTGAAAATTCCATGTAATAAAAGTTAAAAACAATAACCATGGATGAATGGGACATTTATTCCAAGCTGAATGTTGGGCAAGACATCCTAAGGGGTGTTAATTTGACTTTTTATGGCTAAGGAAATTGACAAAGGAAATGGATAAGGTTTTGGAAAGGAAAAATGGCATTTTTGGCACATTTATCTATGAAAATAATGGAAATTAGGAGAAAAAGGAGGTGAAAGGTCATAGGTTGCATGTGAGGAGGAAAATGAAGTAAAATAATGGAAATTGAAGAAAATATAGGCCTCATTCATAAAAAGGCTTCTGAGGATCAGTTGATAACCTTTTTTCAGTTTAGTTTTGGAGCACACTCATTATCCTCTCTCTCTCTCATACTCTTGGATACTGGAGCACTTTGGCATTAGATAAAGAAAGGAAAAGAAGGCAAGAGGAAGAAAGGATAAAGTAGGGAAAGGCATGATCAAGTATCGAATCTCATGTGTATTTTCCTTGTTAGACTTGGCATGCATGGCATTGCATGTGGTTCTATTCTATCATGGCATGTGTTTTTCCAAGTGTAAAAATGTTTTTCAGCATAGCCTTTCCATTTCTAGATAGCCATTGTGTGATGGGGTTCTCATGTTTGGTTGAGTTTGATTGCCAGCTGGATTCAAAGATGAGTGAGGTGGATCTCTAAAATGATAGAACACATGGCCTAGTAACCTCTAAACCAGATTGTGGGTTGCGGTAAAGATGAATTGTGTTGCCTTGGATGGCCTAGTAATCCTTGCTGGTGAATGGCAGGATATACGGTAAAGCCTAGAGGTGGTTTACTCTTTGTTGGGCCTAGTAATCCCAGGTTTGGGATATGCGGTAAAGACTGGAGAGGGGTCTCAGTTTAGGGTCTAGTGATTTGAGTTTGGATTTTGGTAAAGCCTGAGGTACTAGGGGATAGGAAAATTCCTCATGGTGTAGGTGGAGAAATCTGGTGGCATCCATGCTTGTTTGGCCTAGTGATCAGGTAGAGATCACGGTAAAGCCTATTATGATGTGTTCATTGTGTTGGCCTAGTGATCCGAGATGGATTATGCTAAATCCTGGTTTCTATTGATGAGGATGAGGTGGTTTAGCCTCTGTATGCCTTGGTTGAGTTTTTTTGGTTTGAGTCCCACAATCATGCTTGGAATATGGCACGGGGGTGAATCGCTAAAGAGAGATTTGGCTTAGCCCTTCTATGGTAGGGTGCAACATAGTAGTCCCATCTCTGGTTGGTTGATTACATTGATTAATGATAAATCCATTCCCTTGATTTCTATAATGTACTGATGTATATATGGATTTTTATGGTTGATATGTTTATGGTATTTCTATTCCTATTATGCTGGTTATATGTACATTGTGTGACAGAAGCTATGTATGGATATGATCCAAAATGGATTTTGGATAGACTCCTAAGTCTAAGTGTGCCTCACTGGGGAAAATGAAAGTCCAAGGAAGTTCCTGGAACTAGCCCCATTGCATAGAACGTCTCATTCTGAATCTACTCAATTTGAATGGGCCAAAACTGACTTTGGATGCAGATGTTATTATAAAATGAAGCTGCCTATATCCCTTGGAAAAAGGGGCAAAATCCCTTAAAATTGGGTCTTAAAATCCATCTAAGTCTTCAAAATCCTTGAAAATATTCAAAACCATCGCAAAGGGAGAAGTTTTAGAAAATTTTGATTACACTATCGGAACCCAAAAACATGAAGAAAACCATGAAATCAAGCCTATCGGATGCTTAAGTCAATAGTAAACAGGGGCCGTCAGATTTGGCCGATCAACGGTCTAGATCTGATTGGAAATCGTAATCGGCAATGGCTATCGGAGGATATTGGAGCACAATCTATGGTTATTGCGATCGCGACATCGCAATCGGTGATTGCAATGGAGCGATATCGCAATCGGCGACCATAACGGAGTGCTACACCTGCCTGGGGCATGAGCGATTTGCGATTGCGACAAGTCACATCGCAATATCACATCGACGCATTACAAAGGAGCAGGGATATGTATATATATATATATATATATATATATATATATATATATATGCAATGCGATTGGCCGGACCTGACGACAATATGAACCAGCTTTAATAAATTTTGAAATCCGCCGAAAGGCATTTTTTAATGTATTTCGTATATTTAGTTACTAAACGAAATGTGAAGGAAAAGTGCCTAATGTGATATTACGGACCCGAAAGGGTCTATTAACACTGTTACATATAATTTCAAGTCCGATAAGTGGGATTTTCCCATGTTTTAATGTATTTCTAAAATACAAAGGGGTAGGCCCTTGCGACATGCGATGGCAACTCACAGGCGAACCCAATAATGTTATAAAGCACAGTTATGAAAATTTGAAGTCCGGAACAATGTTTTCTGCGGATTTTCCCGTGTTTTACAGCATTCTCTGTGTAAATAGAGAATGACTGTTTCTAAGGATTTCAAGCACTGATAGTTCCCTTCTATTGTGGAATAGGTGGCATCCATCCCTGAGGGCGTTTAGCAATGATTGCTAACACTTAGAGAAGGGATTTGAGTGGACTGTGGCAGGAAGACAAAGAACCCAAAAGGGAAAACAAACAGACAGCGCCGATTTGGCTTAAAAGCCACAGAACGACAGAGGCTGGGTTGTTGATGGCTATTGAGTTGTTGTTGATTATTAGGGGTTTTGTTGCTGAAAATGAAGCCAAAGTAGGAAGCTAAAGCAAAAGAGGCAGCACCGAAGCAAAAGGCAGCCAAGGGAGTCACTTGGAGTTCAAGTGAGAAACCCAGAGAGTTGTAAACTGATAGAAGGCAGAAAAGAAGCCAAAGCTGAAGAGCTAGAGCTAGAGCCAGAGCCGAAGAGCCAGAGTCAGAGCCAAAGAACCAAAACCAAGAGCCAAGAGCTAGAGCCAAGAGTCAGAGCCAAGAGCCAGAGCTTCAAGAGCCAAGCAATAAAATGGTGTCTAAACCCATTGTTTCTGTGTAGAACAGTAGGAGTTGAGCCAAGAGCTTGTAAAAAGGACTTATACCATAATCCCAGAGAGCCTAGTTGAGTTGACTAGAGCTCACAGAGATGTAGCCCAAGAGTTGTGGGTGAACTCCAAATTAAATTGTTGTTTCTATGTGTGTTTTACTGCTGCATTGTCTCTGTTGTTTTATTTACTATTATATGCATTTATATATCAGTTTAAGCACATCAACTTACAGCACAACAACAGAAATTAAAGCATGTAATTAGTTAAAAACAAATACCAGCATACACCTATATTTTCAAGCATTTCTTAATTCCGCATTGGTTAATCATTAAGACTTGGGAAAATTTAAAGCTTTGGAAGTGGGAGAGGTTCTTGTAAGTTAGAAAAGAAGCCTAAGTGCCCCATTTTCAGATCAGGTGGTATCAAAGCTTAAGTTTGATTAACCCCACCTTCAAGGAAGGTTATATCAGAATGCTTGATTGACAAAGAAAACATTGCTTATCTGAAAGGTGTTTGAACAAGAAGAGGTTGATTGTATGCTTGTTTTGCAGGCTGACTATTTTCTGAGTTTGCAGAGGTGAAGGGAAATCTATTGATAGCTCAGTCCAAGAAGGACAAATAGGAAGAAGGGCTAAAGGCATTATTCTATCCCAAGGACCTCAAGGAAATCCCTGGAGCACAAGAGGTTTGTTGCAAGAGGTTGCTTAAATAAGCTCTTTATTTATCTTGTTGAAGTTTTTTGTTCATTGGCATAATGACAACTTCTACAAGTGGGTCCTCCAATTATGCTCTCTTCACAAGATTCTTTGATGAAGACATGAAGCAAGAATTTTCCACCATGATGGATATGGTGAGAGAAATGTATGAGGATGGAAGGAAGAGAAACATGCTTAGAGAGCAGTTGAATTCCATGAAGGAAGAGAAGCAATTGCTTGCTAAAAAATTGCAGAAAATGCAGAGGCAACTTCATTTTGGAAATATGAACCTGAAGAGGATGCATGAGTTGGAAACACAGCTCTTTGTTGCCCAAGAAGCCTTAGTCAAGTATCAACTTGAAGAAGAGGTAAACCATTCCAGTTTGTCTTCAAATTCCTCTAAGGATGCTTATATTGGTTCTTTTGAAAAACATACTAGAGGCATAGGTTCCAAGCTAATGTCCAAGATGGGCTATGAAGGAAAGGGCTTGGGAAAACATGCACAAGGTATTGTTGAACCAATAATGGTTGAGGAAAGGCCTAAGTATTTGGGTCTAGGCTATGGATAGTCTTATGGAGAGAATTCCAAAGCTGCCATGAATGCCATTGAAACAGCTCCAAGAAGGAGTTGCATTGCAGGTATTCAAGAGTGTGAAGGTTGTATTCAGGAGGAATGCAATAGCTTGAAACATCAATGGCATGATGTAGGTGTTCAGAAGCACACACTTGAACCAGAGAGTTGGGGAGACTCCAACAGCCTTGAAGAGATTGATGGTGTTCCAAAGGGACTCACTTCTTCATTTGATTCACCTCCTCATGAAGGCAATAAAGGTGAAAGAGAAAGGTATAAATATGGTTCCAAACATTTTCCTTTTGATTTTGTAAAGCATGGTAAATTTCCACATAAGCATGGGGAAAGAGTTGCATGTTCCTTTTGTGGGTTGGATAACCATAACGTTTCTAGATGTTGGAAGAAAATGGCCACATACAGGAAGCAGAAGAAGGAAAAGAAGCAAGAAGCCAAAGGTCCATTGGACAAGGCAAATCATGCTATCAAGAGGATGCACATGTAGTGCACTTACTGCCATAAGCAAGGACATCTTGCTGCAAAATGTTGGAATTTGAATCCAACAATGCTTCCACAAAAGCTGAATAAAGTGGAAAGATAAGATGGCAGAAATGGAAAGGAAGATTCCATGACTGATGTGTCTTAGGATGATTCACATGATGTTGATGTGTAGAAAAAGGTAGTACCTTTGAAAGGGATTGGTAAGAAATGGTTATAGTTCTTATCCGATTGAGATTGCATGTCTATTGATGCATCTACATTATATTTCATTTCAGCCTCGAAAGTACAATGTGCTTAAGTGAAAGTTGAAGGATGAAATGCATGCATGAGCATGAGATGCATGAACACAGGGATGTTGATGATTTTCCTTGTTTTTGAACATGTATGTGTAATTAACTTGCAGGGTTGATTTCTTTGACATGCATGTGATGCCATGTTGACTTGGGAGAAGTTAACATGGTCTCTAAATGGAGATAATGATGAAGTGTTTCATCTTTTGAAAAAGAGTCCTAATGGTCTTTTTCTACATGCTTGACTTGAAGGGTCATTTGTTTAAAGGCATGTTTTGTGGGCTTGTTGTCTAGTCCATCATTTGTATGCAGATACAAGACATGGAGGTGTTCACAAGATGTGAAATCTGTTTCTTTTGTTGAAGTAGGAGTTAGTCCATCCAGTTGTTGTCTGTATGCCTGTTGTTGTTAACAGTTGTTGTTGGTAGCCTTTCAAACAGGTACAAATGAAGGTTTTGTGGAGCAGATGAACTTCACATTTTTTTGAGCCACCTTGGATCAATGATCAAGGCAGAGAAGCTCAAACCACCTTCTATAACCATTTCAGCAGAAGTTCTACAGGAAGGCAAGGAGGAAGACAGTTCTTCCCAAGAAGACTAGCCCATCCAAGAAGGGAAGTGGTCAGAAACTTTGGTTCAGAGACACTATGCAAAGGCAAATCTAGGGAGGCTGAAAGAAGAGGGTAAGTCACTCTCATTTACTTCTTAAATCAATGTATCAGTCTTTTGGAGACCAAAATTTCTTTTAGTGGGAAGGTGTGATCCAAAATGGATTTTGGATAGAATCCTAAGTCTAAGTGTGCCTCATTGGGGAAAATGTCCAAGGAAGTTCCTGGAACTAGCCCCATTACAGAGATCGTCTCACTCTGAATCTACTGCAATTTGAATGGGCCAAAACTGACTTAGGATGTAGAAGTTATTATAAAATGAAGTTGCCTATATCCCTTGGAAAAAGGGGCAAAATCCCTTAAAATTGGGTCCTAAAATCCCTCTAAGTCTTCAAAATCCTCGAAAATATTCAAAACCATCGCAAAAGGGGAAGTTTCAGAAAATTCATATTACACTGTCGGAACCCAAAAACGTGAGAAAACCATGAAATCGAGCCTATCAGAGGCTTAAGTCAACAGTAAACAGGGGCCGTCGGATTTGGCCGATCAACGGTCCAGATCTGATCAGCAATCGCAATCGGTAGTGGCTATCGGAGGATATCGGAGCACAATCTATGGTTATTGCGATCACGACATCGCAATCGATGATTGGAATGGAGCGATATCGCAATCAGCGACCATAACGGAGTGCTACACCGGCCCGAGGCATGAGCGATTTGCTATTGCGACAAGTCGCATCGCAATATCACATCGGCGCATTAGAAAGGATCTGGGATATGTATATATATATATATATATATATCTATATCTATATATATATATATATATATATATATATATATATACTGGCCCGGGGCATGAGCGATTTGCAATTGCGACAAGTCGCATCGCAATATCTCATTGGCGCATTAGAAAGGATCTGGGATATGTATATATACATACATTATCTATATATATATATATATATATATATATATATATATATATATATATATATATATATATATATATATATATATATATATATATGCGATTGACCGGACCCAACGGCAATATGAACCGGGTTTAATATATTTTGAAATCTGCCAAAAGGCATTTTTTAATGTATTTCATATATTTCGTTATTAAACGAAATGAGAAGGAAAAGTGCCCGATGCGATATTATGGACCTGAAAGGGTCTATTAACACTGTTACATATAATTTCAAGTCCGATAAGCGGGATTTTCCCATCTTTTAATGTATTGTTAAAATACAAAGGGGTAGGCCCTTGGGACATGCGATGGTGACTCACAGGCGAACCCGATACATTATAAAGTGCAGTTATGAAAATTTGAAGCCCGGAACAATGTTTTCTGCAGATTTTCTTGTGTTTTACAATGTTCTCTGTGTCAACAGAGAATGATTATTTCTAAGGATTTCAAGCGCCAATAGTTCCCTTCCATTGTGGAATAGGTGGCATCCATCCCTGAGGGCATTTAGCAATGATTTATAACGCTCAGAGAAGGGATTTGAGTAGACTGTGGCAGGAAGACAAAAGGCCCGAAATGGAAAACAAACAGACAGCGCCGATTTGGATTAAAAGCCACAAAATGATAGAGGTTGGGTTGTTGATGGCTGTTGAGTTTTTGTTGGTTGTTGTTGTTGATTATTGGGGGTTTTGTTACTGAAAGTGAAGCCAAAGCAGGAAGCTAAGGCAAAATAGGTAGCCCCAAAGCAAAAGGAAACCAAGGGAGTCACTTGGAGTTCAAGTGAAAAGCCCAAAGAGCTATAAACTGATAGAAGGCCGAAAAGAAGCCAGAGCCAAAGAGCCAGAGCCAGAGCCGAAGAGCCAGAGCCAAAGCCAGAGCTGAAGAGCCAGACTCAGAGCTAAAGAGCCAAAACCAAGAGCCAAGAGCCAGAGCTAAGAGTCAGAGCCAAGAGCTAGAGCTTCAAGAGCCAAGGAATAAAAAGGTGTCTGAACCCACTGTTTCTATGTAGAACAACAAGAGTTGAGCCAAGAGCTTGTAAAAATGACTTATACCATAATCCTAGAGAGCCTAGTTGAGTTGACTAGAGCTCACGAAGATGTAGCCTAATTGTTATTTGTGAACTCCAAATTAAATTGTTGTTTCTATGTGTGTTTTACTGCTGCATTGTGTCTGCAATTTTATTTACTGTTATATGCATTTCTATATCAATTTAAGCACATCAACTTATAACACAACAACAGAAATTAAAGCATGTAATCAATTAAAAAAAAATACCAGCATACACCTATATTTTCAAGCATTTCTTAATTCCGCATTGGTTAATCATTAAGACTTGGGAAAATTTAAATCTTTGGAAGTGGGAGAGGTTCTTGCAAGTTAGACAAGAAGCCGAAGTGCCCCATTTTCAGATCAGGTTCTTAGCATGTTTTCACTTGTATTTGACTGGATATGGTATCTATGACCTAAAAAGTGATAAGTAAATGAATGGCATGAGGGAACAATGGTTCATAGCCATTCGCAGATAAGCATGAGATCTTTACACTTAATTCTATTGTTTACACCTATAGGCTACATGTTGACAATATATTTGATGAAATGCCTATCATGGCTAGTAGGGGTATGGTTAAGGTCTTGATCAACTTATTTCTTTTGCATCATTGTTTCCTTGTACTTTACTTGATTCTGATCTTTCATTCTATTCTAGGCAGTGGCCTCGGCTTTGGGCCTGAAAAAGTGGCTTAAATCCTAGGGTCACTGCCATAGAACTAGAAACTTTAGTCCACAGTCATTCGCAGGAAGGCCTATGAGAGCGACTTTAGTTCTCTGGTCACTCCCTTTCCCATAACATGAGAGCGACTATGGCGTAAGAGGTCCAAAACAACAGTGGGACCCAGGGATAGGCTATCTGAGTGGCTGACTTGTCTCCTATGGGTTCTATTGATAATGTTGGATGATTGTGTGTGATGTTCTGTCGATTCCACTTCCTTAATGTCACATAGGAGGTAAAATATGATCATAGTAGCCTCTCGTCTCATGTTTACCCTAGTTGGCATGGTTACTTGGGTGGATGTGGGAGGAGGGTGTTACAGAGTCGTATCAAGCATGGTTCAACTCTCAGACTGGATGGGTTGAATGTGTTGGTAATGCATGCATGTCAGTTGCATGTGTGTCTATTACACTTATATAGTTGTTGCATTTGCTTGATGTTGGATTAGGGTTGTATTGTGGTTATTATGGAGAATTTGGTGTTGAATCCATGAAGAGTATTTGATAGAGTATGGCATTGACTATATATGTTTATTTATTGCTTACATGTTGATTTTATGTCACCTACTTACATCCTTATATGTTAGGTTACATCCTTGAGTATTTTGATTACATGTATTAATCTTGTAGGTTGATTGAAAGCACTGATCAATTATGCTCAACCACATGCGTTTATGTGTATTTGTAGTTGGCTAGGCATTTCTTATGCATGTTGTTGGTTGCATGTAGCAACATGTATAGTGGAGTAATGGTTTTTTTCATGCATGCAGTCATAGCATGCATTATTGGTATGGCCTTGCATTGATGACTAGATCCTAGTTAGAATGATGTTTATATGTTGATACATTCACTTGCATATGTTGATACACTGTTATGAATATGTTATACATGTATCACGTTGATTTGGTGATATTGCAGATAAAGTATCCTCTCTGAGCTATACTGAGCTACGTTGGTTTATTGTGATTTGGTTTATCTGACATATTATGCATTGAAGGAAGAGAATGATCAAGTGGCTAGCAACATGGTTGACTACAAAGACTCTCCCTATGAATCCAAAGAGCAGTATGGTGTTGGGAACTCTTCTGATTTGGTAGTTACTTTGAGAAGTTTGAAGGAAGAGATAAGGACTTGTAAGGCAGATAATGACCGGATTATACAGGCATAAGAGAAGTAGACAAAGGTGAATTCTATACTTCATATTTTTCCAGACTTGCAGCGACAAGTTATGCTTCAGATCATCCATGGGCATGAGGATAAAAATAATGGGGCATATGGAAGTAGATATCCTAGTAGACACAAGTGATATAGATCTGATACAATGAGAGATGGTAGGTTGTTGGACACTCCAAATAGGAGGGGTGGTGAACACAGGTATTATTCTAGTTTTGGTTCTGACAGAAATCATGATCGTCATTGCTATCATCCTTGTAGGAGGAATGATAGGGGATACTTGCTAAATGAGTTCAATAAAGAAAAACCACCTACTTTTGACAGAGATATGAAGAAGTCGGAATATGCAAAGGCTTGGATACTTGGAATGAATAAATTCTTTGAGTTGCATGAGTACATAGATAACATGAAGGCTAGAATAGTTATCTTCAACTTGAAAGGTAAAACAAACATTTGGTGGGAAGATGCTAAGTGGGTTAGAGACATCAGGATAGATGACTTGAGATGACGGAAATTCAAGTGGAATTTCAGGAAGAAGTACTTCTCAGAAAGGTACTATGATAGTAAGGCAAACAAATTATATGAGCTAAAGATGGGATTAATGACAGATGAATAGTACATGACCAAGTTTCTGGAACCATTGAGGTATGCACCGTATCTTAATAATGAGAAGGCTAAAGTTCAATGGTTTTTCAGTGGTTTTCCATTAGCATTTAGAGATCAAATTGAGTATCATGAGCCTTGGTCTCTTGAGGAAGTTATTGGGAAACAAAAGCATTGTTATGAACAATCAAAGCGTAAGAATGAATTTCAGCACGGATGGAATGGAAAGGAAAAACGTAAAGGTAAATGGAAGCCTAAGAGGACAAGGCCTTAACATGCAGATGAGTAAGAAAATGGAGCACCACAAAAGAGACTTAATGTAGCTAGACAGGGACATGAGTTGCAACAACAACTTAGAGGTGTTGGTATTGGTCGGTTGAATTGTTGGACATGTGGCAAGGAACACCTTAAGAGAGATTGTCCATAGAATCAGAAAGGTAAGCCTCAAGTATACATTGCACAGGAGTCGGAGACTGTTGGGGACATTGGTTAGAGTATTCCACGTATCTATGTACCAGTGGACAATAGGCAGGTAGAACACCAGGGATCTAACATTGAGATGGATGGTAATATTCATGATAAAATTTATTTCTATTTTGATTGACCCTGGATCTAATTATAGCTATGTTAGTCCTGACTTGGTGGATAAGTGTGGTTTGAATAAGGAATCCCATGTAGAGTCATGGTTAGTTTAGTTGGCTACATGTAGAAAGAAGCGAGTTCATCATTGGGTAAGATCTTGCGCATTTGATTTAAATGGTATGCCTACAACAACACATTTTAATGTGTTACCTTTGGGATCATACAATATGTTGTTGGGAATGGGTTGGTTATATCTACATAGAACAAAGGTGGACTGCTATGGAAAATCTATTGAGTGTGTTGACGACAATGGATAACCAAGAGTCTTGCAAGGTAAGAAGAAAGTCACATCAATTATGTGGTGACAACTATGCAAGCAAAGCGTAGCCGCAGAAAAGGGTGCAAGTTATTTGCAATACACATTTCTGGTGATAAGGGTAAGGAGGTCGAGGATGCAGATGTGTTGAGTAGACACCAAGTGTTGCAGCAGTTTCAGGATGTATTTCCTGAGGACGTTATAGAGTTTCCACCTCACAAGGAGGTAGAATTTTCTATTAAGTTAGTGCCAGGGGAAACTATACCATAAAAATCACCTTACAGGATGAGCACACCTGAGTTGGTTGAGTTAAAGTTGCAATTAAAGGAAATGTTGGACAAGGTATACATTAGGACAAGTGTATCACCTTGGGGCGCACAAGTCTTGTTTGTGAAGAAGAAAGATGGTACTCTCAGATTATGCATAGATTACAAGCAGTTGAACAAAGTGACTATCAATAACATATACCCTTTGCCGAGGATTGATGACTTGTTCAATTAGTTGAAGGGAGAAGTAGTGTTCTTGAAGATTGACTTGAGATCCGGATACCATCAAGTACGTATCAAAGAAGAAGAAATTTACAGTACTGCGTTCAGGACTAGGTATGGGCATTATGATTTTATTGTTGTTCCATTTTGCTTAACTAATGCTCCATCTACATTCAGTGTTTGATGAATAGGGTGTTGCGTTCATATTTGGATAAGTTTGTTATTGTGTTCATTGATGATATATTAGTATATTCTAAAAATGAGGAAGAGCATGCAGAGCATTTAGCAGTAGTGAGGTCATTGAGAGAGAATCAGTTGTATGATAAGCTCATCAAGTGTAGTTTCTTTCAGACTGAGGTGCACTATTTGGAACATGTTGTCTCCAAGGAGGGTATTGTAGTATATCTAGAGAAGATAAGGGCCATCATGAAGTGGGTAGCTCCTAAGAATGTGGATGAGGTAAGATCTTTCATGGGTCTAGCAGGCTATTATAGGAGGTTCATCAGGAAATTATCGTAGATTTCTTATCCCATTACATCCTTGCAGAGGAAAGGTAAGAAGTTCAAATATTTCACTGAGGAGTGTGAGGCTAGATTCAAACAACTTAAGTAGTTGTTGACACATGCACTAGTACTACAAATTGCAAATCGAGACAAAGAGTTTGTGGTATGCACAAATGCTTAATGCAGGATGGACAAGTGGTATGTTATGGGTCGCAGAGACTAAACAAGCACAAGCAGAACTACTGGACACATGATCTTGAGTTGGTAGCGATTATACATGCACTGAAGATGTGGAGGCATTATCTTATTGGCAGGCGATTTGTGCTTATGAGTGATCACATTTGGTTGAGATACTTGGTTGGCCATGATCAACGAGTTCGATTTTGAGATCAAGTACCTCAAAGGTAAAGAGAACAGGGTGGCAGATGCTCCCCGCAGACACATATAGGTACATCACTTGGAAGTTGTGAGCTCTATGGGACATACTTACAGGATAGGATCTTGTAGGTAGGACAAAAGGATGTCAGGTACATGGAGATTGTGCACAAGTTGCAGCAGGGTGAAGGTACAAGTACAGGTACATGTAGTGGTATAGGTACAGGTGGCAGTACAGGTGCAGGTGTAGGTGCACAGGGCATGGGTTATGGTCTTACAGTAGATGGATTGGTCAAGTTCTGAGATAGGATATATGTACTAGATAACAATGAGCTCAAGAAGGTGGTCTTGAGGGAGTTTCATGCGAAACCATATTCAGGTCACCTAGGTTATCAGAAGACACTGACAGCAGTGAAGAGATATTATTATTAGCTGGACTTGAAGAGGGATGTACCAAAGTTTATGGTTAGATGTTTTGACTGTCAAAGATTTAAAGTAGGGTGTAAACATCCAGGTAGACTGCTACAGCCGACTGTGATTCCAGAATGGAATGGGAGATCATTTCCATGGATTTAATCACAGGGTTGCCAAAGACAGTGAAGCAACATGATTCCATCATGGTCATTGTGGATAGGTTAACAAAGGTTACACACTTAATTCTAGTGAAGTCTATGTACTCAACTAGTGATGTGGCACATGTATTCATCAAAGATGTCGTTAGACTACATGGTGTTCCAAAGAAGATTGTGTCAGAAAGGGATGCAAAGTTCACTTCCAATTTTTGTAAGGAGTTATTTGTAGGTTTGGGCACAGAGTTGGCCTTCAACACAAGTTATCATCCACAAACAGATGGACAGACAGAGAGGGTCAACGGGATATTGGAGGATATGTTGAGGATGCATGTGATGAATCAAAAATGGAAGTGGGAAGAGTATCTCCCTTTATTAGAGTTTGCATACAACAATGGTTATCAGGAATCACTAAGGATGAGTCCTTTTGAGGCATTGTATTGGTGAATTTGTAATTGTAGAAATTTCCCACTGTAGATCAACAGATTATGCAATATACTAAAGCAAAATACAAGATCTACTTCTACAACAAACTTGTGGAAGCTTAATCGAATATGAGCAAGATCAAATAGAACACATATAACAGATGAAGAGAAATCAATCACACATGAACACAGAAGAATACTCTGGGGAAAGCCTCAGCTAAAAACCCTGATCTTTGTATTATCATACAAGTGGAAATATGTTCAGATTACACAAAGAATCAGCTCACAAGCTATCCTACTCTCTCTGCAATCGAACAATACAGCTCACAGACTAAATAGACACAAGATATGCCTTCCCTCAGCCCTCCAAGCCTCCTATTTCCTTGCGTAGTTTTCCTTGGGGTCCAGTGCTGCCACCTGTGTGAATTGGCCTCATCACACACTCACCAAACCCAAACGTAACGATGCAATGTCCAAGGAAAGAATTCCTTCTGCATGCAAGAGATATCCTTCATGGAATAATCCTGCAACTAATAGTACATTGTCCCATCATCTGATCTCAACTGGGTCTCTGTCTGAACTGAAATGCATGAGTTATTTATGAGAGAATATTCAGTTATTTGAAGTGCAGTAGTTACATGCATGCATGCATTAACTAACTGAACTCACAAGTAGTTCAACAAACTATTTGAACTAATCTAACTGGACTTAACTTAGTTAACTGAGCTAACTAATTACAACTCAAATTAAAACTCATACTTATCTCTTTAACTAAGGGATAAATTCTTCAATCGATGGGACAACCATTGCATGTCCTCACATAGACTTCATGTTTGATTTTCTCCAACTAATTAAATCAAGATGAATTAATTAGTTATTAATCAAATAGCTGCTAAGAACAAATTCAATTTTACTTCTCTATTTTAGTTCAGGGACTAACTAAAATAGGAAGGTATCGCGAAATGCTATTTATGGCAGTGCTATTTTTAGCACTTCTATATTTAGCATTTCTTGTTGCTATTTTCAACACTCCCTCTCAACAAGAAAGGGATTATTAGTAACCCAATCTTGTCTTTGTGGAACTCAAACTTGCATTTTGACAATGCCTTAGTCAAAATCTCTACATCCTGTTCCTCGGTTGAAACATACATCAACAACATGATCCTCTTGACCACACAATCTTGAAGATGGTGATACCGGATATCAATGTGCTTGGACCTGTCATGAAAAACTGGATTCTCAAAGAGTTTGATACAACTCTGATTATCGCAGTAGATCGTAGTTGGATCCATCCTCTGACCAAACAATCCCACTAGAATATTCTGCCTACAAATGGCCTCACATGCAGCCTGACTAGCAGCCATGTATTCAGCTTCTGCTGAGCTAAGTGCAACTAACCTCTATTTCTTGCTGTATCAAGAAACTGCAGCTAAACCAAGGTTGAAGATTCCTCTAGAAGTGCTCTTCCAGTCTAATGGACTCCTTGCCCAATCCGCATTTGTGAAGCCCTGAAGCTTCACTCCCTCTATCTGTCTGTACCACAATCCAAGCTAAGATGTGCCTCTGAGGTATCTCAGCACATGCTTCGCTGCCTTCCAAAATAGTTTGGTAGGTTGAACCATAGCTTGACTCAGCTGGTTCACCACAAAGCATAAATCTAGTCATGTGTTCACTAGATACATAAGTGAACCCACAAGCTACTGATAAACAATAGCAACTACTACCTCACTTGAAGTAGCATCCTCCTTCCTCTAGTTCCCAGCTAGAGGAGTCTGCATGGGCTTGCACTTCTCCATGTGCAAGCGCCTGAGTATCTCACTGGCATACTTGCCTTGAGACACAAATACTTCCCCATATTTCTACCACACCTCGATGCCTAGAAAGTAGTGCATAAGACCCATGTCTTTCATTTCGAACTCTCTTGCAAGGTCCTCCTTGCAAGACTGGATTAGTTGATCAACACCTGTCAAAATCAGATCATCCACATAAAGAACAATGATCAATGGCTTACCTTCTACCATGATGTGGTGAAGGTTCGCATATGCTTCACTCTTGGTGAAGCCCAACCCAGTAAAATAGTTGTCGATCTTGGTGTACCAAGCACGGGGTGCTTGCTTCAGCCCATACAAATCCCTCTTGAGTCGACACACATGAGACTCACGATCGAAGGTCTTGAAACCTTCATGCTGCTCAATGTACACCTCCTCCTCAATCTTCCCATTGAGGAATGTTGTCTTCACGTCCATCTGATGGATCTTCCAACCGATCTGAGCTGATAGTGTCAACATCGATCTGATAGATGAGTACCTTGCTACAAGAGCAAAGGTCTCATCGTAGTCAATCCCCTCGACCTGTGAGAAACCACGGGAAATAAACCTTGCCTTATGTTTCTCAACATTGCCATCATCGATCTGCTTTACCTTGTAAAGCCATCTGGAACTCACCATTGACTTGTCCTGAGGTCTTGGGACAACATTCCACACACTATTCTAAATGATAGAGTCATACTCCTCTACCATTGCATCAACCCAGACTGGTTGCTGCACTACCTCCTCGAATGAAGAAGGTTCAGACTCTACACACTCCCCAACTAGGGCCATGTCCCCAGTGTACCGCTCAGGTGACCTCCTCTGTCTGCGCTGAGAAGATGGCTATCCCATATTCTCTTACACATCCAAAATCAACCTATCAGATTCCCTTGAGCGTTTTCACCCATCTCTGGAAGACTCAGCATGAGTGGATGTCTCTACTCCCAAATCCTTTGCATGCAGCTGCTCTACATCAATCTGAGGCTCCTCCTCCTTAGGAACTGAAAGTTCCTCCTCTGCATGCAACATGAGCTCCCTCTCAAGTGATACTGACATGGCTTTCTGCTCGTCGAACTTTAGATCTCTGCGTACCACTGTCCTCTGACTCGTAGGTAGGAACACCCGATAGTTGTGGGGTGTATCCATGTACCCCACAAGTATTCCCAACTCAGCTGTTGGATCTAGTTTCTTCCGGGCATCTTTGGTCACATGGAAATAAACCAATGATCCAAATATTCGGAAGTGACTCACATTTGGTCACTTCCCGGAAAAGGCATCCATAGGTGTCTTCATCCCTAGTATACGGTGCGGGCTTCTGTTCTGCAATTATACTACTGTGTTGCATGCCTCAGCCCACAAATGCAATGGTAGGCTTTGGTCATGCAACATCGCTCGAGTTGCTCCCACAATCAATCCATTCTTCCTTTCGGCCACCTCATTCTGTTGTGGGTTATGGGGTGCCGTCAACTCCCGTTTAATTCCTTCTGCAGTGCAGAAGTCCTTAAAATGTTGGGAGACATACTCTCCACCATTTTCGCTACGCAAGGCTTTTATTTTCTTATCAGATTATTTCTTTGCTAAGGCTTTAAACTCACAAAACCTCAAGAAGTTCTGATCCTTCTTTTGCATAAAGTAGATCCAACATCTATGAGAAAATTAATCAATAAAAATAACATAGTACCTTTGTTTAGCGGTGGAGGCTGTAGAGAATGGTCCACAAACATCTGAGTGAACTCGCTCCAGGATTGCTCCAGCTCTACTGTCTCGATCCAGAAAGGAATATTTTGCATACTTACCCAAGGTACAACCTTTTGCATGTATCCGTATGCTCTAGTTTTCCCATGGGAAGTCCAGTAGAAATCTGCTGCATGATCTTCAGGGCTCCATGGTGCAAGTGACCCAATCTTCTATGCCATAGCTCGCCAATATCTTAGCTCTACACCATCTCAGCTTTGGAACTCAATGCAGCACAGTCATCTACCTCCAACTTGTTGTGATTCTTTACTCGAATCCCAATTCACTTGGTTTGTCCAGTGTCGATATGCCTCAGGAATACCTTTCCTTTACTAAAGACTACATCATAGCCTTTATCTTCTAGCATAGCAACAGACACAAGATTCTTCTTTAGACCTAGTACATACTTTACATCAGTTAGGGTGAGAGGAGCTCCATCCTCCCTCTAAAACAAAATCGTACCTTCACCTAAAACACGGTACTTTCCATCATTGCCCACCTCCATCCGCATCTGGAGATCCTTCTCCTCCAAGGTACTAAAAAGATTCTTGTCACCTGACATGTGGAAAGAAGCTCCATTGTCCAGGTACCGCACACATCCCACCATGGATGAAACCATGCATGTGATAAGAGAGAAATCCAACTCAAACTTTGAGGCTAGTGCCTCACCATCAGATCCCTTCGAGGATCCCTGCTTGGATTTCTTCAATGGACAATTCGTAGCATAATGGCCCACTTCATGACAATGAAAGCATCACATTATTGATTTGTCAAACTTCTTCCCACCATGGGAAGAACTGGATTTGGGATGGGACGCCTTCCCTTTCCCTCTCCTCACCTTACTCGCTAAGGCTAGATTTTCCTCATCATCTTGCTTTGATGAGGATCCATCTCTGGTGCTTCTTCTTATCTCCTCCTGCATTAGATCCGACCAAAGGCATTCCCAACCTGGAAGTTTTTCTCTTCCATTAACCGAATCTTGGTAGCTATTCCAGCTCTTAGGAAGACTAAGGAGTGCAAGACTCACCATGTCATCATCAGCTGTCGTGATCCCTACACTTCCAATCTCATCCCTGTAGGTGGTGAGCTTGTTTAGATATCTAGAGATCATGTCGCGCTTTTCACACTTGATTTTCTGAAGCTTGTCTTTTAGTGCCAGCTTCCTCTGATCGTTGCTATTCTGATATAGATCTTTCAATGTTTTCCACATCGAAAACAGTGTCTCCTTCCCATGGAGGCTCGAGACAATGTGGTCTCAAACTCCCTCCAGAAGGATTCTCCTTGCTTTAGCCACACATTTCTTCCATTCCACCAATTCTGTAGCATTAGCCGCTGTCGGCTTGGGGACTTCTTGATCAATGAAGTCCTTTAGACCATTATCCTCTAATACTACTTCCATGCGATCCTTCTAGGCTATATAATTCGAGTTGCCATCAAGGGCATACTCGAGTCTTAAACCGCTGAATGCCATTGGTGAAATTTAGATGTGATAAGAACTTGATTTCTATAATCAGGAACTTGAAACTTCGAACTTCTCCCTTCTTTGTATATTTTTCTTTGCTTTGATCACCTTTGCTCTGATACCATGTAGAAATTTCCCACTGTAGATCAACAAATTATGCAATATACTAAAGCAAAATACAAGATCTACTTCTACAACAAACTTGCGGAAGCTTAATCGAATATGAGCAAGATAAAATATAACACATATAACAGATGAAGAGAAATCAATCACACATGAACACAAAAGAATACTCTGGGGAAAGCCTCAGCTAAAAACCCCAATCTTTGTATTATCATACAAGTAGAAATATGTTCAGATTACACAAAGAATCAGCTCACAAGCTATCCTGCTCTCTCTACAATCGAACAATACAGCTCACAGACTGAATAGACACAAGATATGCCTTCCCTTAGCCCTCCAAGCCTCCTATTTTCTTGCACAACTTTCCTTGGGGTCTAATGCTGCCACCTGTGTGAATTGGCCTCATCACACACTCACCAAACCCAAAAGTAATTTCACAATCTCCAAGGAAAGAATTCCTTCTGCATGCAAGAGATATCCTCCATGGAATATTACTGCAACTGATAGTACATTGTCCCATCATCTTATCTCAACTGGGTCTCTGTCTAAACTGACATGCATGAGTTATTTATGAGAGAATATTCAGTTATCTGAAGTGCTGCAGTTACATGCATGCATGAATTAACTAATTGAACTCACAATTAGTTCAACAAACTATTTGAACTAATCTAACTGGACTTAACTCAGTTAACTGAGCTAACTAATTACAACTCAAATTAAAACTCATCCTTATTCTTTAACTAAGGGATAAATTCCTCAATCAATGGGATAGCTGTTGCATGTTCTCACATAGACTTCATGTTTGATTTTCTCCAACTAATTAACTCAAGATGAATTAATTAATTATTAATCAAACAACTGCTAAGAACAAATTCAAATTTTACTTCTCCATTTTAGTTCAGGGACTAACTAAAATAGGAAGGTATCCCGAAATGCTATTTATGGCAGTGTTATTTTTAGCACTTCTATATTTAGCATTCTTGTTACTATTTTCAACAATAATACTCCCATTAATTGGAGTGATCCGGTTAGTAGAGTATTGATTGGACCAGATATGTTGGCAAACATGGAACAAGAGATGCAGGTGATCAAGAAGAATCTCAAGGCAGCACATGATAGGCATAAGAGTTATGCAGACAAGAACAGGTTATTCAAGGAGTTCCAGGTTGGGGATTAGGTGTATTTACGCATCAAACTGAAGAAGAGCTCCTTGCAGATTGGATCATGTGCCAAGCTCACACCACGGTTTTGTGGACCTTTCAGTATCATTGAGAGGATTGGGTCAATAGCCTATCAACTTGTACTACCTCTAACAGTGAAAGTCCATAATGTTTTCCATGTATTTTTGCTTAAGAAGTATGTTAAGGATGATGATCATGTGATTGACTTGTCTGTATTGCAGGTGGAACCAGATGGAGAATTCTAGCTGGAGCCTTAGTGTATATTGTAGAAAAAAGTGCTCATGCTCCAGAACCAAGCAATAGAGCAAGTTAAAGTGCAATGTAAGCACTTTGGGCCCGATGAAGCTACATGGGAGATGGAGGATCAGATGCGGTCCATGTATCCTTCCTTGTTTTCTAGTTGAGGAAAAGAAGCTTGATATGGTGGTTTGGTATTTTCTTATGGTGGTTTAGTATTTTCTTATGGTGGTTTGGTATATGCTTTATGGTGGTTCAATATATGCTTTATGATGGTTTGATATATGATATATGATGTTTTGATATGTGCTTAGATATGATGACTAATATATGTTTGATATATGTTTTGGTATATGATTTGGCATATGTTTTGGTATCTATATTTTTTATGATGTTTTTATATGTACACTCGTGTATGGATGTAAATGCCATAATGAGCTATGTTATAAATCTCCACTATGTGATATGGGTGTCATGTTATTATGCTATCATGTAGTTATGTTACCATGATGTTATAGTGTTATATGAGTTGGCACTCAGCAGGATGATCATTGTAAATACTGTAATGAGATGTGTTATAAAACTCCACTATGTGATATGTTGTCATGTTGTCATGATGTTCTTCTCTTGAGCAGATCTTTCATTGTAAATATTACATCGAGTTGTGTTATAAATCTCCATGAGAAGTATGTCTTCTTTCAGCAGGTTGTTGAGGTATATGTGTGATTGAACACCGAGGACGGTGTCCCCCAAGGGGGAGGGTTCTGTAACATCCCTGGTGAAAATTCCATGTAATAAAAGTTAAAAACAATAACCACAGATGAATGGGACACTTATTCCAAGTTGAATGTTGGGCAAGACATCCTAGTGGGTGTTCATTTGATTGTTTATGGCTAAGGAAATTGGAAAAGGAAAAGGCAATGGCTAAGGCTTTGGAAAGACAAAATGGCATTTTTGGCACATTTATTTATGAAAATAATAAAAATTAGGAGAAAAAGGAGGTGAAAGGTCACAAGTTGCATTTGAGGAGGAAAGTGAAGGAAAATAATGGAAATTGAGGAAAATAGAGGCCTCATTCATAAGAAGGCTTCTGAGGATTAGTTGGTAACCTTTTGTCAATTCAGTTTTGGAGCACTCTAATTATTCTCTCTCTCTCATACTCTTGGATACTTAGAGTTTTCTTGGAGCACTTTGGCATTGGAGCAAGAAAGGAAAAGAAGGCAAGAGGAAGAAAGGATCAAGCAGGGAAAGGCAGGATCAAGGAATTACAGTAGGCTTCATTGCAGGTATCGACTTGCATGTGTATTTTCCTTGCTAGACATGGCATGCATGAAATTACATGTGGTTTTGTTCTATCATGGCATGGGTTTTGCTACGAGTAACGAAGTTTTTCAGCCTAGCCTTTCCATTTTCAGATAACCATGGTGTGATGGGGTTCTCATGTTTGGTTGATTTGGATTGTCGGATGGATTCGAAGTTGAGTGAGATGGATCTCTGAAATGATATAACACATGGCCTAGTAACCCCTGAACCAAACTATGGGTTGTGATAAATCCAGATTTTTTGTTGCTTCGGATGGCCTAGGAATCCTTGCCAGTGAATGACAAGATATATGGTAAAGCCTAGAGGTGGTTTTCTCTTCGTTGGGCATAGTAATTCCGGGTTTGGGATATGCGGTAAATCCTGGAGAGTGGGTTTGGGTTTAGGGCCTAGTGATCTGGGTTTGGATTGAGGTAAGGCCTAAGAGACTAGGAGATAGGAAAATTCCTCATGGTGTAGCTGGATAAATCCGGTGGAATCCATGCTTGCGTTGGCCTAGTGATCGGGTGGAGATCACGGTAAATCCTGTTATGATGTGTTCATTGTGCTGGCCTAGTGATCTAGGATGGATTATGGTAAAACCTGGTTTCCATTGATGAGGGTGAGGTGGTTTAGCCTCGGTATGCCCTGGTTGAGTTTTTTGGATGGAGTCCCACATTCATGCTTAGAATATGGCATGGGGGTGAATGGCTGAAGAGAGATTTGGCTTAACTATTCTATGGTCGGGTGGAACGTGGTAGTCCCATCTCCGGTTGGTTGATTGCATTGATTAATGATAAATTCATTCCCTTGATTTCTATGTGAAAATGTACTGATGCATATATGGATTTTGATGGTTGATATGTTTATGGTATTTTTGTTCCTATTATGCTCGTTATATGTACATTTTGTGACAACAACTATGTATGGCTCTCAACATGTTTTCACTTGTATTTGAATGAATATGGTATCTATGACCTAATAAGTGATAAGGAAACAAATGGCATGAGGGAACAAGGGTTCATAGAAATTCTTAGATAAGTATGAGATCCCTACACTTAATTATGTTGTTTACACCTGTAGGCTACATGTTGATAATATGTTTGATGAAATGCCTGTCATGGCTAGTAGGGTTCTCGTTAAGGTCTTGATCAAATTATTTCTTTTGCATCATTGTTTCCCTATACTTTACTTGATTCTGAGCTTTCATTTTGTTCTAGGCAATGGAATGAGCTCTGGGCCTGAAAAAGTGGCTTAAATCCTAGGGTCACTGGCAAAAAACTGTCAAGTTTAGTCCACAGTCATTGGCAAGCAGGCCTATGAGAGCGACTTTATGTCTCTGGTAGCACCCTTGCCCATAACATGAGAGTGACTATGGCCTAAGAGGTCTAGAACAACAGTGGGACCCATGGACAGGCTGTCTGAGTGGTTGACTTGTCTCCTGAGGATTCCGTTGATGACATTGGATGAATGTGTGTGATGTTTCGTCGATTCCACTTCCTTAAGGTCACATAGGAGGTCGAATCTGATCATAGTAGGCCCTCGTCTCATGTTTACCCCAACTGGCATGGTTATTGGGTGGATGTAGGAGGAGGGTGTTACACAAATATACCATATACAGTAACACAAGACATCCATATACCATATACCATATACCCCTCCTGGGCTACATCTCCTGGTCCAACTTCCAATGTTGGGCCTCTTTCATTAAGTGCTAAAATTTGTGTTTACATGGATTTACAGTGCTCAGAATATAAAAATGATGTCTCAAATTGCTCCAGAACAGTGAAAAAACCCCAAGGTGGGCTCTTGTTTGGCTCAATTTGGCCAAAAATTGAAGACGTTATGCTTTAGAGAAGTTTTCCTGCTAACTGCTCTATAAATTGGACTGCTTTGCTAATTGTTCTACGCATTCCGAGCATCATTTTCGCCCGACGCCAACAAGGTTCGCGATGTTTTGGGTGTAATTTGTTGGGTCATTTAAATACCAATGACACCTTTAGGTGGAAAATTTGGGCCCCATGGGGCCATCTGACTGGGCCATGTGGCAACCTATCATTGGTCCAAATAAAATATGTGACAACCAATCAAATGCGCCTAAAATTCAACCAATCACGTGAGGCAACTTAGCAACCTGCCATTGGCCCGAGGTACAATTAGCTTATCGAGCCAGCCTGCCCTGTCAGCCTATTGAGTCATCATACAGACTGCCTAGTGAGCAGTCTTGCACTCAACTTGCAAAAAATTTACCTATTTGGGAAAACGATCAGAATGCGATATCAGGAGCATAAGATATCGTTTTTGAGCGATTCAAGTTGCATTGGATTCAGGTAGGCGAGCTCTATGCTTTGACACCGGTTTTTAGCACTTTTTCACACTTTGAATTTTCAACACTTTATTGATCCCTTGGATCATTGTATGCCATCTAACTCAAATTGATTTACAATAACTTAGTGATAGGTTACATGACACATATTAACTTAAAACTAACTCAAGCAACTATGAGATTGAATTCAAATTAACATCTTTGACCAAAGTATAAGTCAAAAAAACCATTCCTTACTACATTTTCAACTAAACAAAAATATACCTTTTTTTTAAAAAAATATTAAATTTAAAATATAAAAAAAAACTAAAATCTAAAAAAACACTAAAATCTAAAATCATAAATTTAAAAAATAAATAATAAAAAATTATAAATAACAAAAATAAAACAATTAATAAATCAATATCTTGAATCCACAACTTTTACATATAAGCATTATTTAAAACGTTCGTACTTTCAAATTCTATACATTTAAACAATCTATCATTCAAAAACTCTTAATACTATATTAATTTCCAAAAATGCATGAAAAGTACCAAAAATTTAGGACTTGCCAAAAACTCTTAATACTATATTAATTTCCAAAAATGCATGAAAGGTACCAAAAATTTAGGACTTGCAATATTATTATAAAATTAGCAAAAATAAATTCGAATGACCATTTATATCAATTAACTCAATCTCATACGGAAACTTAAATATTCAATATTAACATTATATTTACAATTTAAACATTATATTTACAATTTAAATATAGAGCTAATAATATTTTTCATTCAATTCAACTCTGACATCTTATCATCTATATTATAAAAATAAAAATTACAAAGCATAAGACATTGCAAGCTTTACAATAGTTTTAAAATTGTAGTTTCCATTCTTATCATTAGCAATTAAATAAAATTTTGATATAAAACATTTTTTAAATGAGAGGTTTGAGGTTTAATTCTTTTATTAAACATTTTTGTAATTTATTATTTGAGTTTAAGTGTACAACGTTTCATTTAAATTAGTTAAGACTGATTTCGCTGATTTTATAATTTTGCAAAATGGTTGTCGTACATTTTATCACTTTTATAATTTGCAAAATTATCATTAGACTTTTGAAAGGTTACCGTGTTGAGTCAAGAAAATGACAATTTCCCCTTCTTTTTTTTTCTCCTATTAATTTTTAATTTCTTTCTCTCCAATGCGTAAATAAATTTATAGTTAATATATTTGCTGTTGACTCTAAATCTTTTACGGCACTTACTAAATTAAGATTATAAATCTCATATGTCACCTACCTACTAAATTAAGTCTCACTTACTATAATTTTGTTTTAATATTTAAAATTAATAAATTAATATGATATTAACTATTAAAGACAGCATGTGATAATTTTTATGAGTATATATGTCATATTTTTAAAAGGACAAGAATATAATAATGATTATTATCACTCATTTAGATTAATTTTATTATCATGTTTATAAATTTAATTTAATTAGTTTGATTTTGATTTATATATTTAAATTTATTGTTTGATTGTATTGAGAGGTTACACTATTTTTAGTGAATTTTGGAGGAAGAGAGAACATATCCCAAAGTAGTTTATAATTTATAATATCAAGAGTAAGGAAATATCCACTATCTTATTCTCTTAATTGTAGCAAGCCTTTTCCCCATTGAAAACATGGTTATGACTAGGTATCTTTTATATAAGAATAAGCTAAACAACATGGAAGATAACAAGTTTTTGTAAATTTGCCTCTAACTTTAGCCAAAACTAACACCTTCGACTCAAATGAGAATGACATAAAGATGATCGGTCTTAGCTAGACCATTGGGGGATGAATGAGGAGATCAACTTGCAGAATATGGATAATATTAAAAATATTATTACATGAAAATTTGAGAAATTGTGATTTGATAAAGTTTTTTTTTAGGTAAAGTTAAAGTTCTATGTCGATAAAAAATAATATATAACCATTCCTTTGGTTCATCCTAGTTTGCCACTAGAGAAACTAGATCGGTGGAAAAATCTTAACTTTTAATTATCTGAATTTTAAAATTAGGATGAAAATAAAAAATTGAGAATGTTCTCATCCATGACTAGATGCTATCTATCCAACTATAACTGTATATTTAATAAGCATAAAACCATAAGTAAACACATTGATAACAACAATAAAGCAAGAGGCTAAAAAAGTCTAAAGCCTGAACCTCGATGGATTCCTTTCCATGCTAAGGGGAGTTTCCTGGGTCTAGTGGGAGGCCGAGATGGTCCTCAATCTACTTCATTCATCTATCTAGGGTCTTCATATAAAGTTGAAATTCATCCAACAGTAATAGAATTTCCTCCTTACCCCTGTTATAGTCCAATAGAGCTTAAGCTAACAATGTTTTCATGTGGCAATAAAGATCTATTGTGTGAATGTAGTGATTTGTGTCTGCCTCTCATATGACTTGTGTTAGGTTTCCATGAGGTCACTTCAACCAGGATGTCCATGTTTGACAAGCATTTTTCCTCACTAGTGATATCCCTCTTTGTCTCGTCAAACTCAAGTTGAATATTTTGTAGTGTGTGCTCATGTAGTTGTGAGCTAAGGACTCTGCTCACTGACAAGTATGAGCTCTTCCTCTATGCTAGTAACATGTCGCCCCTTTATGGTACTGTGCTCGTTGTCTTATCACGGAGACTATTTTACCCCCAAGAAATTGTTAACTACTAATAACAACTAAGGCCAAGTTTAAGACTGTAAAGGATAAACTCTGGGACAAGTCTGAGGAGAAACCGAGCCTGTAAGGACACCATCAATATCCACCACAACTAAAATGGGAAGTTAAGTAGTAGGGAAGGAAGGCTGGAGTCCAATGACATGAAATCCTTCCTATGCTCAGAAAAGCTAACATTCTGTGGAGAGCTCCTAAAATAACCTCTAGGATAACCATTATATTTAGCCTCAACAAGAATGGAAGGTAAATATCCATGCCTACTAGTGAATGCAATGCCATTAATATCATATGTTGGGATGAATTAGCTAAAACCTGCAAGTTGTGGCAACATCTTAAACCACTTCATTACATCTGCAAATCATAATAACCTAACATGAATGGACAAGTTGCACACAAATAGCTCTATAAAATTAAGGTTGAATAACATCACAACCAAGCTCTCTAACCTTATTTTTTTCATAACATCACTATCAATTCCAAGTTGGAGTACTGACAAAAGAGAGTTATGGCACATAGTGTGTCATGCTCCACAATTATTACCAGCTTTCATCTTTAGGGAGGGCATCATAGCACATCCTTGCCTATGCACACATGGTGGGATAGTTTCCATGTGCTCTCCCACTTGGCACATCCCTTATCATCCCATACAGCAAGGAGAAATGTCTCTTTTCAAGATCAGACCATTCTTGTTTCAAAGCCCAAGCTAGAAGACTTTCCTAAGATCAAATGAGAATTGTTGCTTCCTCCTTGCACCCTTCATTAGCTAGGAGGTTTAACATTTTGTTTATGTTTCCTCAAATGTGTGAAGTAATAATCACAGGGAGTGTGGGAAGAATGTTTACTACCATTTCTAAGCTACTCTCTAGGCACCACTTGTGCACACTTTACTAGGGGAAGTTCCATTTAACCATCGAGATTACAAGCTGCGAGTCTCCTTCAACAATCAATTTGGGATATTGTTGTTATTGGGCCATCTAAAGCCCAAATTCCAAAGCTATGAGTTTTTTAGCATTATTTCTATTGAGGCACATGCTATTAGCGAAGAGATAAGTGATATTTCCTTAGTGGTATTGAAAAACTCCTCTAAAGCCTGCTGCTCCTAGGTTTCTCTTAGACATGCCACCAAAATTATTTGTGAAGCTAATGGGAGGGGGGATTCTAGGTTGCGAGGATATAAGGGGACTTTTGGGTAGGAGAATTCTAATTTGGAGGAGGGTCAAGTGAGATGGCCCAATCTCTAACATTGTTAGACTCTTGATCTTTGGCTTGTTGATCACTTTCAAACCATACATGAGATGACACCATTTCTCAAATGTTGTTTTTAATTATATCCCAAAAAACCAACATCGGTTATGAGTTGTGAAAATTTCTTTGGTTCCTTTCTTTCCATATTGCCCATAGGATGAAACCCAGTAAAAGAGTCCATATCCTATTAAGAATTGGGTTCAAATAACCCATTTTCCTCCAATTCTTGTGGGGTGATATAGAGTTAGAGGGAAAAATGAAATTGAGATATTGTGAGGAAGTGATCAACCAAAATCTTGAAAGCAAAAAGATATCTCTCTCTTGATTAGTGTAAAGAAGAAAATAAACATTACTAAAATAAATAAAAAATCTCATGAATTTCATAGTGAATTCGACATTGGCCAATTTCCAAAACACCATAGGATGAAAGAGTTTTTCACCATTGCCACACTAAGAAGGTTGAAGATGAAAATCACTTTCTATTAGATTTTCTAGCTTATACTCATATTCAATCTAAATTTCCAAATATTTTTCACACTACCAACGCTCTTGACCTTTTAAGTCAACAAAACTATGGCAATCTTAGAACACTTCTTTTAATGATTTTTGAGTATAGAAATAAAATGCTAAATAATTTTGAGGTCCAATAAACCTTTTAGTCTTCATGGATGTTAATCATCATCACAAACATAAACCAATTATCTTAATTTATTATATTTTCTATGCTTCAGTACTTTGAAGATGAAAATTTAAGAGCATGCACATGCGCACGTGCATACACACACACATACAAAATGATATTAACAAGTTGTATAAATTTTAGATTAAAAACAAAAGCACACACACATAATGAAATTAACAAAGCTATATATATTTTAGATTAAATACAATTTTTTTACAAACTTAAATTTAATACTTCTATAAATAAAAAATAACAAAATATAATTATTTTCATCTTTTACTTTAATTATTATAATTAACTACTAAATTTTATTAAAAAAAGTTGATAAAGGAAATGGGGGATCTATGGTGATGAGGGTTGCAAGTGAGGTTTTCCATAGGTCACATGGAGGATTTTTTTTATGTTTTTCTCTCCATGGATTCCCTAGGTTTGGTCATTTTTTTCTTTGTAAGATTTTGTCCTCCCATCGATTAAGTTTTCCACCCGTTTTTTGTGTTTCTGAGCTATCCACGACTTTCCCCCCATCAATTACTCTAAGAATTTATTTTAGATGCCTGGGATTTGGATCTAATTGATCACTCTATTAGGACTCCCCACTCTCTGATCTTCTATTTACGAACTGAGTATGATGCACTTTGTCACTATGTGCCCTCCCTGATCCTTAAGCTTGCACTTATAAGTAACCCCTTCATAGCCTAAAAATGAAGATTTTAGCTTTGAGCATTTACTCAACATGAAGGCAGATCCAATGCATTACTCCTTGGCTTCCCTCGATGGTAATCACTCTTCCTGTACTAATGTTTCCTCACCATGTCTCGAACTACTTGTTCTTATGCCTGATCTCATCCATGGTCCAAGAAAAACACTCTAGGAACATTAAGTTTAAGTATTAGTTAGTATCCATGGAAGTTAGGAAAGACACCATCCTAGATGCCATTCCTAAACTCTCAGGAAAAACCCTAGTGGGTAGGTTCTACAAAAAGGATATTTTGAGAATAATTGGAAGGTAATTGTTAGTTATGCTCCTTGTCACTCTCGGTTTGGAGATGGATTGCTTTTATTTTTTTGGTGGAAGGAAATAGTGAAAATATTTTATCATTGACCCAGAATTGGAGGATTTCAATTCTAATATTGAAGCCCTAGACCACAGATTTTGATCCTGAAATAGAGTCGATATCAATCCAGAAAGTATGGCTCATCCTCTTGGGGCTACCTCTTGTATTTTGGTTAAACTAAATTCTTGTGGCAATTTAGTAGGGGAGTAGATTGGTTGCTTCCTTTAATTGGAATCTAATGTGGCTAACAAAGTGGATTGTCATTGTCTATGGATGCAAGTAGAAGTTGATGTGAGTGTTGGCATCCTCAGAGAAATTCAATCAAAAATTAAATCTTTATCTTGGACTAAAAAATTGATTATTGGTGTCTTCCTTTTCAGTGTTATAGGCTGAGTCAATGCACAAATTTTGGATCCCCTGATAGAGGATTAAAAAAAAATTGTACAAAAAATAAAAGGCAAGGAAAATTAAGCTCGAATATTCCAATGAATGGACAAGATCCACCTGCGGTAATTCTCATTGAAACATAGCATCCTACAATTAAGTAATTTCATCCAGGAATGGTTGCATACATCGCATGCTCTCATGTAAGATCTCTCCTCTAGTTTTTTCATGTTGCCTGCATATTTCATTTATTCATGTTTCAATTGTTCCCCTTGTCTATTGCTCCCCTTCTCACTCTCTGTTGGAGAATATGAAAGTTCGCATGTTCATTGACAGGATGGTTCACTCTCATAAACTCCCTTCCCATGCATCCCTCTCCCCCAAGGCTCCAAATTATTGTATAGTCCCCTTCTACTTGACTAGATGTGCCTCAATAAATTCTCTCCCATCCCCTTTTTATTCCCCTTCTCCCCTCCCAAAATAGTGATTCTTTGTGTTAGGTATGTGTTAAATTCTTTGCATGACTATCCACCTATGTTGTAAAAATGTGTGATGTGCAAGAGGGGGTGGTAGTTCCCCTGAATTTTTTTTGGGTAGTTTTTTACATTTCTTTTTTGCAATTTCCAACACATGATTTTTGCTAAAAGTGATTTTGTGGCTCAGGGTAGCTTTGCCCATAGTTTTGTGGCTTCAATTAAAGAACTATGGTTGTGTTCTAAAATAGGGTAAATGGATTGGTGGAACTTCATGGATGCCACATAATGTATATTGCATTGTAATATTGTACAAAGAATATATATTGAAATAAATTTTGTTGATTTTCTTAGTTTTTTGGTTTCTAAGATAAAATTTCTGCGTTAATGTGTTTATGTTTTGCATTCAATATTTTTTTGTTTCAATTAAGAATATGTTTGTCGTAGTTAATTGTACAGGGTTAAAACCTATATCTAGTATCAAAGCAATTTTGGCTTCAAGGGGACACCATTGTGGCTAAGGGGTTTGGCTTGGGCCTATGGTAGACCCTATTACAATGGTAGATCTGCAAAAGTGATTCTTATCGTGAAAGGAAATGGTGAGTAGTTCAAAGATAGATATAAATAAATTTAATGGGTAGAGTTTTTAGTTGTGGAATCTCAAAATGGAAGATTTGTTGGTGGACAAAGATCAATGTGTCACAATAGATTCAAGTATTGCACCAAAAAGGATGTCAAAATAAGATTGGACCAAGTTGGATCACGAGGAAAAGAGCATAATACAATTGGTCTCTTAGATTTAGTATTACTATAAGTTTTAGGGGAAGCTACAACAAAGGCTTTATTGGACAAGTTAGGGGATTTGTATCAATCTAAGTCCCCTGTGAATAATTTTTTCTTATGGAAGAAGTTGTACAACTTGAGTATGAAGGATGGAGACTTAGTGATATAGCATTAGAATGTCTTTATTACTATATAACATCAATGATTATCTATTGATATTAAGATTTCAAATGAAGAAAAGTGCAATTGTTTGTTATGTGTTTTACCAAACGCATGGGATAGTCTCATTGTTTCCATAGGTACTAATGTAACTACTTTAAAGTTTAATTAAATAGTTTCATCTTTGTTATTGGAGGATACAAGATAGAAGTACATGGAAAGAAAAAACAAAGATGCCTTGTCTGTAAGAGGATGCTCCCATAATAGAAATAAAAATAAGTCCTCGAGTGGGAGATCTGAATCTAGAGTAAGATCTAAATATTCAGGAAAGTTCGTAAAAATGTGTTGTATATGTGGAAATTAAGGGCATTATAAGAAATATTGCAGATCCAAAATTTCTGAGAAATGGAAATGGATCTGAAGATGCTTCTTTTACAGAGGCAAAATTTCCCTCAAATGAAGGAGGGGATATGCACTTGACTTGTTCAAGTACACATGTAGATCATGAGGCATGGTTGGTCATCTCAGGCACATCCTTTCACATGACTCCTCATAGGGAGTGGTTTTGTAAGTATGAAAGATTCGATGGTGGTGGTGTTTTCTTAGGAGAAGACTCGACGCCTAGAATCATAGCTCAAGGAAAATTCAAGTTGAAGCTCATGGTTGGAAGGATTATAACACAAACTGGTGTTCTACACATCCCAATATTAGCCTATTGGAAATCATTGTTAGTGATGTCAAAGGTTTTCCAATCGAAAGATAAAGTTACATAGTTGAATAACATATTTCGAGACCTTCCAAACGATATATGTCACACGTTCTAGAAATATTTTTTTTTTTTAATTTTTTATGCCCCTTATATTTGAATGAAGTTTTACTACAATTACTTAGCTCAAATGGGAGCATAATATATATGGTTGGAAAGATTATTCTGAGACCTTTCCAACAATATATGGGACTCCCTCTAACTTCTCCCAACTGATGAGAAATGATATTTTGAATATTTATTATACATTTTCCAATTGCAAAATTCAACCCAACTAATGGATAAGTCATCCTAATCTAGACCCCAAATGCACTATAAAGAGGCATGATAAGTAGCATTTTTAGCAACTTGCTCAAGCAAATCAATTATGTTCTAAGGAAGCGAAGGAGCAACACTGAGGTTCACATGTCATGAATCGAAGGGAAAAGAGGTAAAGTTGAGTTCTAGCTGAGTTGGAGGAATTTTTGTGGGATACATTTGTTGCTTGTAAAAGGGTTTTTGGCACACGTTTTGGGAATTTTTTTGGATCTTGTTTGAAGGAGGCCAAATTCTAGTGTGGATGAGGATAAATTATAGTTTGATCTAGAGACTAAGTTTCAACCTTACTAGAGGATGAGTCTTAGCCTTGTTGAAGGCTGAGTTTCAACCCTATTGGAAGATGAGTTTCAACCTTGTTGAAGGTTGAATTATAAACCTATAGGAGATTGAGTTGTAGTCTTGGTTAGAGGTTGAGTTATAAATATATTGGAGGTCGAGTCCTAGTTGGAGGTCAAGTTCTATACTAAGTTATGTGCAATTTTATAGGAGGGAAGAATTTCTTTGAATATATTCCAAGCCTAGATGTTGTCACTTAAACAACTATAAGTTGCTACTTAATGAGGATTGGTGTCCTCATCTTCTTGAAAAGTTAGAGCCTACAATTCTTGTAATTTGGTGCTTATAGAGGATTGGTGTCCTCATAAGTGATTGTAATAAATTGAATTTGTTTGAAAAACATTGATGTCTTTCTCCTGCAAATTTTGATTCGCATTTTAATCTTTGTGATCATTGTTAGTGTTGATGATATATTATGTGATGAGATTTTAGAATAATAAAGTGATTTTTTCTTTAAATAATGAAATACTTATTCACACCACTCCTTTGCCCCAGTATTTCCAACATAGTTATAAATTTGGTTTTTGTAAGCAATATGAGCAAAGTAGGTTTAAAAACAATGTTTAAAAATGACACTTGTAGTTTGGTTTGAGGAGCAATGGCATTGCTGAGGGGAGTTTGAATTGGAACTCTATATAAGCTGTTGGGAAGCACTGTTAGTTATGGGTGCAACCATTCCTTGCAGTAGAAGAAGGAAACATTCCTGCAACTTTTGGAGAAAATACTATGCTGTGGAATCAAAGGCTAGAAGATATCGGAAAAGACGACCTTCAAATACTACATAGTAATGGTATGGTAGAAGGTATGTCTAATTTGTCTCTAGATTTTGGATTCTGTGAACATTGTTTATATGGGAAGAAAAATCGAGTAAGATTCTCCATGGTTCTATGAGGTCAGAGGGAATATTATAGTTGGTTCATAGTGATGTGTTTAGACCTATGTTTGTTGTATCACTCGGTAAATCTATGTACTATGTCTCATTTATATGAAAATTGTTGAGGAATACATGGACATATTTCCTCAAGAAGAAATCGTAAGTCTTTGACAAGTTCAAAGAGTTTAAGGCTCATGTGGAGAATGAGATAGAGAAGGAAATTAATGCATTGAGGATAGATAATGGTGGAGAATTTTGTGGGAATGAATTCAAAGAATAGGCAGAAGACTACCAAGGAAAATTTTAGGGGCTAAATTTCGTATATAGGACTAATTTTCCATGATTTTTCCAAAAAAAAGGATTCACTGATTTCCACATTTTCTAAAAATGATTCACCCAGATTTTATGGGATAAAAATATGTTTCCCTAAAAATAGGAAAAAATAATTAGACGCTATATAAAATCATTAGAAATTTGATTTTTTTACAGAAATATTGCAAAACATTTTATAGTTTACATATTAGGGACTAATAATATTCACCAAGGTTTCTACATGTTAAGATAAAATTTCGTCCTTAAATTTTTCACCAAAGACTACCCCATACACACCTCAACAAAATGGAGTTACAAAAAAGAAGAACATGAAATTTATGGAGAAAGTGAGTAACACACTCAATGGTACCAAGTGTAACAAACCTAGGTTAAATTTCCATGTAAATAAATAATGTATGGACATTATAAAAGAAAAAATCAAACCAAGGTCATGGGACACGTATTCCAAGCTAAATTGGGGGGGGGGGAACATTACATTGGGATCCACTTGTGGTTAGTTATTTATTGGCTATGGAAATTGGCAATGGCAAGAGGAAAAATTCAATAAATGGAGAATTAATTATTACAGTCCAGCAAGGACATGAGGCAAAAATGCAAAAAGAAATAAAGGAAAATGAAATAAATTCCACTTCAGTAGGTGGGGAAGAGGAAGAGATAAGTAAATGAATATGCATGCAAGAGAAAATGAAGAAAAATAAAAAGAAAAGAGAAGAAATTGGAGAGACAACATTCTAGCATTATCTTTTGAGGAAAAGAAAGGAAAAATGAGAGAGAATACTAGAGCACTTGGAGCACAAGGAAGACACAAGAAAGATACAACCAAGGAAAGCAAGGAGTGCAATAGGAATTTGTGTGGCAACAAAGAGGAAGGTTTAGGCTACAACAAGCAATGCCAAAAAATAACTATGGATATTTCAAGTAACAATGTGCATGTTTGATTTTCTTAAGGGGATTGGAATGCATGGTTCATGCATTGTTTTATTGGACATTTTTGCTGCCATTGGCATGGGATTTTCCTGGATTGTTAGTCATGTACAACCTTCCCTTATTCCATTTCATGTATAGCCATAATGTAGTGGGTTCCCTATGTGGTTGAGATTTGGATGCCTGTAGATTTTGCATCCTGATTGAAGAAGTATCAGGAAAATCCCAAGGGTTGAGGGTGGATATGGTTTTCTCCAGGATGCTCTTGATAGGTGGGTGGATAAGGGAAAATTCCTCTAGGTATGGTGAAGAAATTATGAGACATCCAAACTTGTATTGGTTTTGATGATTTCTGGACTTAATATTAGGTGAAATCAATGTGGCTTGAGGGTAGAGGTGTTTTCCTCTAGATTCCTTGTTTGGTTATGTTTTGGTTTGTTCCATGTAATCCCACATTTAGGCTTGGAATATGGCACCGGGGTGATTGGCAGGAAGAAGGAATTGGTTCAACCCTAATCTATGGTCGGATGGAACATGGAAGTCCCTGACTTGGTTGTTACTATGCATATGTTAATATGTGTTATTATTTAATGAAGATCAATGAGCACACACTTTGGTTCAATGTGTTGAATATGTGACTGGTTTGTCATGGCTTCATTCTAGTTAAGTGCATGTTACATGCATGGTATATTTCTTTTTATATGAATTTCTATTGTTATTGTTCTTGCTCATGGTTTTAATAGGTTCATGGATATTTTATATGGATGCATGAGCTAATATGTGTTTTATTGTAGCTAGTATGAGAGGGAAATAAGCCTTTTTGATGAAAATATGATGAAACTAATGGGAATTAATTTGTAAATTTCCATGGATATTCCACTAGACAGTTAGTCACAAAAGATATGATAATATTATATTAAAAATCTGAAATCCTACGCTATTACAATTTTATTAAATTTCTAGATTTGTAGATTTTATTATAATTAGTGGATGCATGCGAATGGAAATTATGAAAAAAAATAAAGAATGGAAAAATTAAATCTCATGCACACATAAGACACAAGATATGCTCTGGGAAACCCTTTAAGGAGAAAACCCAGCTAGAAGGTGAGGTTTCTTTTCTCTCTTTCTTTGTTTGAAAATATGGCTGTAGGTACAGAGAAGTGTGGCTCGTGGCCCATGGGCTGCTACAATGCACAAATCCTCTGTGTGTGCTATACCTCCTATCCCTCTTGCCTATTTTTTCTCAGCTATGGAACAAATGCACTGGAAAGAATGGAATGCCTCTTCCTGTGGCCCAATTATAACACAACCCAATAGCTTACTAGTGGTTAAGTTTGACTACCTCAACTCTTACTTAAAGTTGCAATATATAATATTCTAGAGTCTTTCACATCAAATCGGGTGGCTAGCCCCTTTTCCATGAATAATGGGTGCTAGTGCGACATCCTCTTGGACCATGGTGGTGAAAATAGGAAAGTCAACTTCTGAGTGGTATAACTTTTGCATACAGACTATGATTGATGTGCTTATTACACCGTTGGAAAGATCCATGTGTGTAGAGTAACATGAAAAGGTGCTACGCTAAAAAAACAAAATTTTACCCCCAAAAAAGGTCATTTGATGCCTCAAAACACTCTTGAGAGGTTTCCTACCCCATTTTTCCAAATCGGGTCCTTCCCGTAAAACGGTCCTATGAGATGATTATATTAGAAATTAATTAACAGAGCAATAAAATGCATAAAATATTACGGAAATACAAACACATAAAATCATAGAATAAGAAAGACATAGATATACATGTTTCAACCAATTTGGGCTATATCCATGTAGAAACAACTAGTCCTTCCTTTTATATTATACAACAAATTGAAGAGATATTGCCGAGAGAAAATCCGTTGTAATTTCCTCTTCACTCTCACATAGTCTCCTCTCTCTTTCTCGTAAAAAATAATAATACAGAACTGTAATACAATTAGCTTATATAAACAGAGGGTTTTTTCTAGGGAAAACACTATAAATTGACATAACTTCTACTGTCATATCTTCCGCCTAATGAATGACCTAGATTGACTATGAAATTACAATATCTTACAAGGATTGCATACCCCTCCCCCTTAGATCTCCTTGGTAGTAATAGTGGGGGTGGGAAGCCCCCCCAGACCCCCCCATCAGGGACTAGGATCCACCCATGGATGAAACAAAAAACCTCTGAACAATTAGGAAGATAATCAGGCTCCACACAGAATATATTCCTACCTCCACTTTTTCCATTATGAATGCATCGAGATGGATGACATAATGATCCAATCTGGATCAATAACAGTGAACAAACTATGTATCCATGACTTACATGCACCATGGCCACAAAATGCTTCTAAAAATGAATAAAATGTGTTACACAAGTTAGAACCCATTTTTGTAACTACATCTTGGAAGTTGGGTCATGCATAGTAACTCTCAGCTCATTTTTATCCTGGTAAGTATGTTAAAGTGGGTAAATGTGGGGTGGGGTGTTAGAGAGTGATATCAGATCATGGTTTATGATTCATGGGGTGTGAATGGCATCGTTCATGATTTATTTAGTTTACGAATTAGCCAATGTGTTTTTTCTATTGTGTAAAAGGTGTTAGAATAACATGTGCTAGAAATGATTTAATACTTGCAGTAAGTAGCATGCAATCTTCTTTATTGCAGTTATACGGTTTTTTTTAATTTTAGGACTATGTAAGTTAATATGTGCATGTGGACATGCAGGGATCAATGAGTACAATAACTTTCATTTCAGTAGCTAAAAAGTTGTCTACGTTGAGGGTAAATCCCACTAATAATGTGGTTAAAATTTGAGATATTGGTTCACAATATTTTAGGAATTATGATTTGAGGAAGATGAGCTTCTCACACGGGTCACAATATTTTAGGAGATATGAACAAAGGAAGTTGAGCCTTCTGAATGCTCCTAAAATCAGGCCTCAAAGAGATCATGTTGGAATTTCTATTATAACTTTTCTTATATGTGGTTTCAGGAGTTGAAAATTCATCCACAATAAGGGAAAACCCCACTTATATTGTGGAAAAGAATTCAAATATTTTGTCACTATATTTTAGGATAGATGACTAGTGGAAGTCAAGCTTTGTGAATGGTCCTAGAATTGTGCACCAAATAGTATTATCTATGGAATCTCAAAATTTGAAAATTGACCCATAGTGAGGGAGACTCCCACTGATCATATGGTTCAATTTCCGTAACTTGTATTCCTACAATTTAGGAGATATGCATTGAATCATTTTCCATATTGATTTTCATGCAAACTATTCGATGAAAGGCTTTTATGGTTCAATTATTCAATGTGTACAAAATATTTGATAAAATTCCCCAATGAGTATGTTTTTTGTGGTGGGGGATATCATTATTGTGTAATAATATTTTTGTAGCTAATATATGTTTATTTGTATGCAAAGAATTTTTTTATATTAGTTTGCATGTAAAGTGTTTGAAGAAATTCTTAAATGAAAATGTAATAATATAGTGGTTGTTTGAAGAAAATGTAGTTGTATGGTAATTGTTTGAAGATAATGTTGTTTTGCGGATGGGATAATATTGTTGTGTGATAATATTGTTGTAGCTGATTTATGCCTATTTGCATACAAATAATTTGAAGATTTGCATGCAAGGAATTTGAAAACGTGCATGTAAAGAAATGGAAAAGTGGCATGTTTTTAGTTAGTATGTTACAAGCGGAATAAATGCAATTTCTTTGATTTAATATCATACAAAATGTTTGACAAAAGGCATACAAGAGAAATGATACTCAATTATTTGTATACAAAAATATTTGAAGAGAGTTTCACTTGCAAAGTGCCTTACAAAATGTATGAGAAATGAAAATCAAGTTTTGGAAAATGTGGTTAAATTAAGTACAGGTACATGACAAGAAATCTCATGTGATTCAAGAGTGATTTGTAATGAATCTCTATTCACATGATATGTTTATAATGGTAATTTTGAGTTTTCATAGTTAACTTTGGAGGCCCCATTTCCATAATTGAACATTGGATATTGGGCCATTATAATAGTTTCCTCCTTATACCATAGTATGGACCATGGGTGGTAAGGGGGTATGTGATTATGTGAAATTATTTTGTTTTATATATGAATATATTGGTGTTACTTAAAGATTGGTTTGAGTTGATGCAGTAATATAAACATGCGGAATGTTGACTAGATTCCCTAGAGTAGCCCAAAAAGGATTGAAAAAGTTCATAACTAAAGGATGCAATCAAAATTATGAAGGGGAATCTCTCAACTTAACTCCTACTTGTTTATTATTTGATATTTTGAGAAGTTGTAATAAGTCGATGAATAATAACATATGCATAATAAAATGGCATATATGAATTAGTTTAGAGATGCATATCCATCAAATAGATATTAAATAATGATATGCTAGATGCATGAAGGTATGCTAAGTGCATACAATAATGGATGTGCATGCATAAATACTCTCATTCTATTGTCATAACATGATTCAAATGACTAAGAGTGGTTAATGATGAGAAAGTAACCATGAGTAGGTTGACAACACGATTTGGAAACCACTAAGAGTTTTGTATGTAGCCTTGAGGAACCAAGGCTATGGAAAATAAGGTGTTGATGAGAGAATGGCACAAGTGACACCTATGCTTGTTGATATGCATATTGTGACAAAGTTGTGGGTTCATTAATCATAAGTTTTCTCCCTGTAAGTAGTTTTCTCCAAATATGTGTTCTAAGAAATATTGATTATAACTCTTGAGATTATGCACCCTTAAATTATTTTTTGAATGTTTGATTAAGTACACGATATGAGTATGTGCTCATGAGATTGTATGAAGGAATTTTCATGTTTTAATACAATTGTACTAACACAATATGTCCTGAGACAACTGATATGCACACCAGTGCAAGTAGGTGCTAGTTGTAGCACTATGGATAATGACTATGAGTTGATTACATACTATGTCATGATTGTTAGTCTTGGTAAAAGGATGATTTTAAATTGATGATGCTAGTCTTGGTAAAAGACTGATTTTAATTGAAGATGTTAATCTTGGTAAAATGATGATTTCAAATTAATAGGCATGATGACTTGATCCTTGGAACAAATGACTGACATGTGTGAACAGTTGTAAAGAAACATGCTTGGAATTAGCATGGAAATATAACACTTGATTTGTTTATGTTCATGTAACTAGTGTGTAACTAATAGTTGGGTGAATGTGATAACACATAATACGACTCAATTTCAACAATATAAAAAGGTAAAAGAAAGGAATGTGGCGAAAATTCCTTTGGCTATGTTTCGAAACTGTTGTTCCAAATGAATATGTGCTTTGCACAAATACATGAGGTTATCTTAACCTTGATTTTGTATGATATTATGTGAATATGTGCTATGTTCATGAACATGTTGATGATTAAATGAGTATATGAAATGCCATTGTATTTGACAGGTTGTTGTTAGGAATCATTCTTGTGGAAGGATGATTGATTATGCTTATAAAAATTGATGAATATATGAATGGCATGTTTGGGATAACATAATAAGGTTATTTGATGAATTCCTTTTTTTGTGAGAAATCTAATAAGAAAGTGTGGATTCTTAGTGTTAATTATTTATAATATCATGTGATTATAACATTCACGTGCACATGTTTATATTATGTTTATGACTAGAAAATATTAACTATGATGTCAACAAGTATACTAATTACTAATTAGAATCCTTGGTCAAAGGATTGGACATATATGCCACTAAGTGTTGTGCCTTGGGGTTGATAAACCACTTAGAAGGTTGGTTGGGTCCATGGGAAATAATGGACAATGAAATGGAAACCATGAAAATGGCACAAAGGAGGTTCTCTAAACCTTGAACTTACTTGATATGTATATGAATATGTGTTATATTCATGAACATGATTGATTACTGAAGTTATGTTAAGCCATTGTGACTGACAAGTTCTTGTCAAGGATCATTCTTGTGGGAGAATGATGGTATAGATGGCATGAAAAGATTCTTGGTTGTAGGAGGAATCAATTGGGAAAGAGGTAGCCTTGGCTGATTTATGATTTTGATATTATGTGCTTATAATTATGCCCATGTTTATGTTATGAACAAGGAATGTTGAAGGATACATCAGCAAAACGAAAGTAGTGTAATCTGTGGCATGTTAGGACAAGCATGGATAATGGAAGAAATCACAGACCCAAGATTTGGGTTGTTGATGCACACAATAAGGCGTGGGAAAGGCATTAGAGATAAGGTTACTGGTAGAGATAGTGTGGTCTCTCGATGTGCAATACTACAATTGTCTACATGTTGTATTGTGCCATGTGTATTGTATATGTGTTGTGTTGTAACATGTGTATTCATTTTGTTGTAACATGTGTATTCATTGTGTTGTATCATGTGTATATGTAAATGTGTTATGTTGTACACCATGTGTATGTGTATGTGTTGTATAATGTGTTGGGACAGGCATGTAGAGCAAGGGAATACTAAAGAGAAGAGAAGAGAAGTGAAGGGGATTGGTTCTCAGGTTCCCCAGGGGTTGTGGGCTATAGTAGTCCCTAGAGCCGTGGATAGCTTGGGAAGAGACCAATATTGAGGTAATATATGCAAAGGTAATTTATGAATATTTCCTCTTTTATGCTTTGATTTGAGTAGTGGATTCTAGATTTCCTAGGAATGAGGTGAATCCCTGATACTACTCTTGAGGGTGTAGGTGTGAGCCTTTGGATTCCATTGTTGTTGATTGAGGATGGAGGTGTGAGCCTTTGGATTCCCTTGTTGCTAGTTGAGGGTGGAGGTGTGAGCCTCTAGATTCCCTTGTTGTTGATTGAGGGTGGAGGTGTGAGTCTCTAGATTCCCTTGTTGCTGATTGAGGGTAACATGTTGTTTTTTATTTGTTGGTTGAAGAAAATGTGCATATGTATATATGTATTTATCATTGCAAATATTTTATTGAGTTGTGTTTATAAAGCTCCATAAGCAGTATGTTTATCACATTTTCAATAGTTTTGTCTTGTAATAAGAGTCATAGAACATCGAGGATGGCGTTCTCCCAAGGGGGAGGGGTTTGTAACAACGCTGGGTTAAATTTCCATGTAAATAAATAATGTGTGGACATTATAAAAGAATAAATCAAACCAAGGTCATGGCACACTTATTCCAAGTTGAATGAGGGGAACAACATTACATTGGGATCCACTTGTGGTAAATTATTTATTGGCAATGGAAATTAGCATTGGAAAGAGTCAAAAGACAATAAATGGTGAATTAATTATGTTAGAAAATTATATATTACGGAGCAATGGAACATATAAAATATTGCAGAAATATAAACACTGAAAACGCATAAAACAAGAGAGACACAGATATACGTTGTTCACCCAATTTGGGCTAAGTCCACGGAGAAACAACCAGTCCTTCCTTTTATATTATCCAACAAATTGAAGAGATACAACCTACAGCAGATCTGCTATAACACCCTCTTTGCTCTCAATCTCCTCTCTCCCTCACTCGGAATACAGATATTCATAGACGCAATACAATTCCCTCATATATAGTGAGGGGTTGCCTTCTAGGGCAAAAAAACCCTAAATTAAACATAACTTCTACCGTCAAACCATCTGCCTAATGAATGGCCCAGATTGACTAGAAATTATTAGACTTTTACAAGGCAATTTTACATCTATTTTTAGCTTCGGGGGTGCTGCCCCCCAACCCCCGCTGGGGGACCGCTGGCCCCCGGACCCCCCAGCCGGGGGGGATTAGCCCCCCCGAACCCCTACAGGGGGGACAAGTCCCCCCCACACCGCCCCGCGTGGAGGGGTGTACAGTCCTCCTCGGGTATACATCCGGCTGAACCTTTGAATACAAAAGATAATCAGGCTCCACACCCAAAAAATTATTACAGAACAGTAAGGACATGAGGAAAAAATGAAAAAAGAAATAAAGGAATATTAAATAAATTCCACTTCAGCAAGTGGGGAAGAGGAAGAGACAAGAAAGGATAAAAATAGTGAAATAATATGTATGCAAGGGAAAATGAAGAAAAAGAAAAGAAACGAAATTGGAGAGACACCATTCTAGAATTTTCTTCTAGGGGAAAACAAGGAAAAGGGAGAGAGAATACTAGAGCACTTGGAGAACTTACATCCCAAGGAAGACAAAAGAAAGAGACAAACCAAGAAAGAAAGGAGCGCAAGAGGATTTTTTATGGAAGCCAAGAGGAAGGTTTGGACAGTAGCAAGCAAGGGAAAATAATAACTATGGATTTTGCAAGTAATAAAGTGCATATTTGATTTCTTGCTGGGATTTGAATGCATGGTTCATGCATTGGTTTATTGGCCATTTGTGTTGTCATTGGCATGGGATTTTACTAGATTGATAGTTATATACAACCTCACCTTATATCATTTCCTGGATAGCCATGATGTAGTGGGTTCCCTATTTGGTTGAACTTTGGATGCCATTAGATTTTGGATCTTGGTTGAGGTGGTCTCATGAAAATCCCAAGGGTTGAGGGTGGATATTTCTTTCTCTAGGAAGCTCTTGATAGGTTTGTGGAGATAGGAAAATTCCTATGGGTATGGTGAATAAATTTGGAGGCATCCAAACTTGTATTGGTTTTGATGATTTCTGCACCTGGTATTAGGTGAAATCACTATGGCTTGAGGCTGGAGGTGGTTTTCCTCTAGATTCCTTATTTGGTTATGTTTTGGTTTATCCCATGTAATCCCACATTCATGCTTGGAATATGGAACGGGGGTGATTGGGTTGGAAGAAAGAACTGGCCCAACCCCAATCTATGGTTGGACGAAATGTGGAAGTCCTTGACTTGGTTGGTACTATGCATATGTTAACATGTGTTATTCTTTAATGAATATCAATGAGCACAAGATTTGGTTAATGTCTTGAATATGTGACTGGTTTGTCATGGCTTCATTCTGGTTAAGTGAATGTTACATGCATGGTGTATTTCTTGTTATATGAGGTTCTCTTATTATTAATCTTGCTCATGGTTTTGATAGGTTCATGGATATTTTATATGGATGAATGAGCTAATATGTGTTTTATTGCAGCTAGTATGAGAGGGAAGCAAGCATTCTTGATGAATATCTGATGAAACTAATGAGAACAATGATCAAATTATGCATCCATGAATTACATGTATCATGGTCACAAAAAGTTTGTAAAAATGAAAACATGTGTTGGCCAAGTTAGACCCCATTTTCGTAACTACATCTTGGAAGTTGGGTCATGCATAATAACTCTTAGATCATGTTTACCCTGGCAAGTATGCTAAAGTGGGTAAATGTGGGGTGGGGTGTTACACCAACTTAGAACAAAATTTTTGGGAAGAGGTAGTGGAAATTGTGTATTATCTGGTAAATAGATCACCCTCATCAACATTGGATGACAAGAATCCACATGAGTTATGTATTGGTAAGAAACACTATATTAAACAAATTAAAATATTTGGTCATGATGCTTATATACGCATTCCAAAGGAGAACATAATATGAGTAAAATGTATAAGAAAGTTGAAAAGTATATCTTCATTAGATATAAAGATGGCATGAAAGGTTATAAGCTTTGATACCCGAAAACTAAGAAGGTTGGGTATAGTTGAGATGTGGTATTTAGATAATTCAAAGTTGCTATCAAACAAGAATTCTAACTAAAGGAGAAAGAACAAAAAATTATAGAGTTTGAAATGAAGTATGGTGAATCAAACTCTATGGAAGAACAAGAATCGGAAGAATAAAAGCATATACTCTAGTATTCAAGAGATCATTTCAGGAAAGAAGGTAGCTAGAAATGTATACTCCTCATTATTTCTATTCAAATTTTACTTTGTTTATTACTGGTGATGATCCTAAAATATTAGGAAGGTAGTGGATTCATAGGATGGAAAACTATGGGAAAAGACCGTGGTTGAAGAAATGATAGCATTAGAGAAAAATGAGGCTTGGAATCTAGTAGAGTTTCCTACTAGAACAAATCATGTTGGCAACAAATGGGTGTTTAAAATAAGTTGAATGCAGAAGGCATATTGGAGAAATATAAAGCTCGACAAGGAGAAATGAGTTATTCCCAAGTAGAGGGAATTGAATTTAGCGATATATTCCCCTTGTGGCAAATTTAACTTCTATTAGATTTATTTTATCTATTATTGGTTATTTTTATTTTGAAGTAGAATAGATGGAAATGAAGACAACATTCCTACATGGAGATTTGGAAGAATAAATCTACATGAAGTAGCTAGAAGGCTTTGTTGTGAAAGGAAACAAAGAGCTAGTATGTAGCTTGAAAAAGTCCTTGTATGTGTTAAAGTAACCACCAAGGATGTGATATTAAAAATTTGATACTTATATATTGGGACTTGGCTTCTTAAGGAGAAAATAAAGTCACTGTTTATATTTCAAATAAGTTGGTGATTTTGTTATATATTTGGTCTTGTATGTGGATGATTTTTTTCTTATTGTAAATGGTAGGGAAATAATCAAGAAAGTGAAAGCTAAATTGTCTTATAAATTTAACATGAAGGATCTCAATGCCTCAAATTTCATCTTGGGAACAAAGATAAGAAAAGATCGAGAAAATATGAAACTATGGTTAATTCAGAATAATTATTTCGAGACAATATTGCAAAGTGTTAATACACAAGAATGTAAATCGGTAAAGGTTCTTATTCATATAGGTGTAAATTTATTTGCAGATCAATTTTCCAAGGCATAGGAAGAGGAAGGGGACATGGCATGTGTTTTATATGCCATTGTGGTTGGAAGCTTAATGTATGCAATGGTTTGTACTATATCGGATATTTCACATGCAGTGGGAATATTGAGCATGTATTTGTGAAAATTGGGGAGGGACCATTGGAAGATAGTAAAGAGGATTTTCAAGTATTTGCATGGAACTGCTAGATATGGATTGTGCTACCAAGGAAGATCAGTATTGGATAGAGTTTTGGACATACATGCGTTTGTATATGTATATTGGGTTGGAGATATAGATTGTATAAGATCTACAATTGGGTATGTGTTCAACCTATTTGGAGGAAAAATTAGTTGGATAAGAAAAATACAATGTATCGACACTCTCAATTACAAAATTTGAATACATGGAAACAAATTATGCAAGCAAGGAAACATTATGGTTACAAAGATGTGTTAAATTATTAGGTTGGTACAACAAGATGTAAATATAGATCGTGAAAGTCATAATGAAACTTTCCTAGAAAATAACCTGACTTATCATTCAAAGACAAATCATATTGATGTTTAGTATCACTTTGTGAGAGATATGATTGAAGACAAGGTGTTGCTTGAAAAAGAAAAAAATTAGAAGAATGTTTCCAATTCATTAACAAAATTTGTAAGCATTGAGAAGCTCTCTTGGTGTAGAAAAATAATCGACATTATTTCCCTATATATTTGATCATGTACTTCTGTGATCCTTTGTGTGAGAGAAGTACAAGACATGGGAGAATGTACCCCTATGACCCCCCATGTGATTAGGTACAAGAAGCTAGAGAATGTTGGACATGTGTTATATTATTTGCATGGTTATCCCCACACACTATAAAAATGCACAATGTGTAGTGGGGGGCGACAACCCTTCTATGTTTGGGGGGTTTGAAAGGGGAGGGGGAAGTCCATCTACATGGGAGTGCCTCTGAAAAGAAATTTGAGTAGTTTTTTGTGTTTTTCTTTGCATTTTTTGGCACATTGTTTTTTCTATAAGTGGTTTTGTGGTGCATGGTGGATTTTCCCATGGTTTTGTTGTTTCGGTTAAGGAACAACACTTGTATTCCAATACAGAGTAAATGGATCACTGGCTCATGGATTCTATGAGATATATATTATTTTGTGATACTATATAAAATAATATATATTGAAAAAAAATCTTGTTGATTTTCTCGATTTTTGGTTTTCCAAGATAAAATCACTTTGTTAATATGTGTGTTTTCCATTTCATATTCTCTAATTTAATTAATAATCTATTTATAGTAATTATTTGTATAGGGTTAAACCTTATCCTCCTTGTTTCCAATATTCATTAGATGACACAAGTGGCATGGAGGTCTCTACTTGTCAAACAATCTGAATAAGACTCCTCCCCACAAAACCCATATGTATTGAAACCTCAATCTAGGCCCTTGCAGGAATTCATGTCTCAAGGAGGTTTAGATTTAGTTAATACTATTTCCAACCCTATTAGGAAAAATTCCCATTTATTAAATTCCAATTTTTTTTTCTTGAATATTAGCAAAAGGAAATAACCTACAATTTCTATAGACCATAAAGAAGGGTTAACCCTTAAACTCCCTCAAAGATGATTATCCTCTCCTTCAACCCCACAAGGTTGGGGGATTCCCATAAAATTCTAGCCCCAAAATGACTAATTAAATCTCACAATCATAATATTAGTCTCTTACAAGAAATTATTGTTGAAGGTACAAGATCCAGAGTGGTTGTAGAGCCTTGGTTGAAGAATTGGTTGTTCACTACATTAGATGTGGTGGGGCTAGATGGAGGGATTCTCACTAGAGGGAGTGCAAATTTTAGGGCGTTGGATTCCTTAGTATATAATTCTACTACTTTTGTATGACTGGGGGTTTAAAGAGCTTGGAATTGAAATATTTTTCCTCAAAATTTATTGTCCTTTCTCAGATATGATTACCAGGAAGGACTTGCCAATTCTAGTGCTTTATTGGGCCAAAATATCATCATAGGATAACATTTAAACCTAACCTTATGTCTTAGAGAGGTTATGGGCGGAAATTGATGACCTTACCCTCTTAGTGGTTTATTTTCACCCCTCTTTGAGTGTATTCACTTTGTGGACACTAAGCCACTTCAAATTTCCCCTACTTGTAAAAAATTTTCATGCAAATGAGGGTGTTGTGTCAAAAAGGTTGGATATATTTATGTTTTCTATTGATCTAGTTAAATATTAGATTATTTCTCAGTCATGGGTGTCCATTGGTGTCTTGTTTGATCATCTCCCCATCTTCCTCCATTTGGTTATAGACTCAAGGATGCCTCCTATTATGGTTAGATTCAATCATTCCTATCTCCTTGAAGATGATTTCAAAAAATTGGTCAAGCATTGGTCCATCCTCTACAAGGAAAGAAATCAATCTCATCTCAAGGCAGTGTAACATGAAATTAAGGACATCTATGAATCATTAAGTAATTTTTTCTCTAAGGGAGACATTTCATTTATTTTATCTCTATAATAAGAAAGACAAGATCTGTTAGAGAAGGAAGAAACATAATGGAGATTAAAAAGTAGAGCCATATGGATCAAGGAAGGGGACAACAAAACAAAGTTCTTCACTAGTTTTCATCTTATTGGAAGAACAAAAAATTCTATTTGGGAAGTCAGGAAGAGAGATGGTTCTATGGGTTTCAACAAAAAAGGGTTGAAAAGGGTCAAGTGAGGCTCTTTTCAAAGATCTAGAAAGTTGTCCCATTTAAGAAATACTAGAGGTGATCTCAAAATATGATCATGTTTTCACTGAGAAAATGAACCAGGCCATGGAGAAGGAAGTTTCTAAAAATGAGGTCAAGGAAACCATTAATTTCTCTATGAAAAAATAGAAAAGTCTTGGTTGGGATGGCCTCCCCATTGAATTATATATGGACTTCTTTGAATTTCTCAAAGACTACAATAAAAAAGTTGTTTTGGAATCTCAATAGGGGGTGTCCATTGAAGACTTCAGACCAATTTCCTACTACAATGTAATTTATAATATCATCTCCAAAATTTTGGCTCATCACCTCAAACCGATATTCAATGACGTTAAATATAATGAGTAGTTTGTTTCTTGTATGGTAGACGTTGAAAATGCAACAAGAAAAATCCTGATTTATTTTTTCCCTTGAATTAAATTAGGAGAAAAATTGTAATTCCACAACAGAAGAAAACTTGTACGAGTTAACTAAGTTAATTTGACTTAGTTTGCTCTGTTAATTCAATTTAAGGGTCTAACTTGAGTCATGTAGAGTGTCTCCTACTTTATAGGAGCTCTCATTGAGTTTATTTTGAGTTTTAATTAATTAATTTAGTCTAACTGAGTTAAAGTTAGTTAAACTAGTTCCAATTGATGGAGTAACTAATAGGAGGTTAGACAGTGGGGTGTTGCTTCATGTGTTCAAATAGTTAACTCATTATTCTCTCAATAATAACTCATGCATGTCATATCTAAGAGTTACCCAGTTGAGATTGGAGTTCAAGGGTAATGTCCTATCAGTTGTATAATCATCCAACTTTTACAAGTGGTGTGTGCAGTCAGAGGAAGGCCTATGATGATTGCACAATTCCAATTGAGGAATTTCCCTAATTAATAGGGGCTAATTCCCAAGGAAACAATGCAAGGAAATATGGACTTGGGAAAGAAGAAAATTGGTTAAGTATTGGACTAGGCTTGTCTAAGAAGTTGTGAGATAGATAGAGATAGTGCATAGGGTTCTCGATCTTGAGAAAAGGATTGTGATCTTCTCATATTTTCTTACTAATGTAATATATAGATAGTAGGGGTTTTTAGTTGTGTTTTCCCTAGGAAATTATTATGTAATGTGTTGATTGAATTCTTTCTCTTCTATGCTTCATGATTTATCGATTGATTAATTGTTTTCGCTGATGAGTAGAGTAGATTCAAGTCTTTTTTTTAGAAAATTACATAAGAAACTTGAATCTACAAGGAATTTATACATGGTATTAGAGATGAAATTTCTCTAGAGGAGAAGAATATGAGTTTTTCTTTGTAGGTGAAATTGAATTTGCTGGACCATTCTTCAGAGCCAACCAAATTTCATTCTATGGATTGAGACTCGAATATGACCTTGAGGTTAATTCGAATTATATTTCTTGGAAGGACATGATGGAGGTAGTGTTAGAAGACAATGAGCTGAAGGAATTCATAGACAATGATATTCCTAAGCCTCCAACAACAGATGCTTAGGATCTGGCAGAGTGGAAGAAATATATCACAAAGGCGAGTAGGACCATACTAGAAGAAGTTCGAGATCATATTGTCTTGAACCTCCATGGGAAGGATACACCATATGAAATGTAGAAAGACTTGATAGACTTGCTTCAGAACATCAGTGACCACAGGAAGTTGGCACTGAAGGACAAGCTTCAGAAGATCAAGATGGAGAAGGGTGACACAATACCACAATACTTGAGCAAGTTCACCCAATGTGAGGATGAGCTTGGGAGAGTTGGTATTATAGTTGTTGAAGATGATTTGGTCAACCTAGCACTTCTAGGCCTTCCCAAGAGCTAACACAACTACCTGGATTTGATAAATGGGAGGGAGCATCTATCAAAGTGGGAGCGTTTGTGGTCCGACATGGTGCAAGAAGAGATAAGGCAGAGCACTAGAGATGGAGCCTCATCCAAGCATGATGATGAGGAGAACTGTGCTTTGGATGGAAAGGAAAAGAAATCAAAAGGGAAGAAATCCCAATAAAAAGGGGATTCCAGTCAAGAAAGGAAGAAGAAGGACTCTTTGAAGATTAAATTTTTTCACTGTCATGATATGGGACATTATGCCATGAAGTTTCCACACGAGAAGGTCATCAAGAAGCCCTCAAGAGGAGCATCAGGTGAATCTCTTGCTTCACAATTTGAGTTGGATTTCACCCTCATTTCATACATGGTGACATCGATGATGGGTAGTGTGTGGTATCTATATAGTTGAGCCTCATTCCATATGATGGGCAACAAATATTTTTTTAGTGAATTAGAGGAGAAGGACTTCTAGATGCACATCGACATGGGAAATGATGGAAGGTATAGTGTGATCGACATCGGTACTATTACTTTTTGGAGGGAGTTTAGTTTTACTCTCACATTAAAATATGTCATGTATGTTCTGGGTCTAAAGAAGAATTTAGTTTCAGTTGCTATGTTGGAGGACCATGGCTACAGTGTGATATTTAGCAAAGGAAAGGATTTCCTTCGTCACATAGCCACAAGGAAAGTGAAGAGAATCAGGGTACGGGTGAAGAACCTTTACAAATTGGACGTAGAAGATTGTGCAACATTGATCACAAAAGTAGAGAAGGTGCAAATCCGAGACATTGGTGACTTATGACATAGAAGATTGGGCTATTTGCACCATGGAGCCTTGAATATCATGCAATAGATTTCTAGAGGACTCCCCAAGGGTGCATTAGAGTAGAAAGTTACATGCAAATGGTTTACATTGGGGAAGTACACCAAATCCACCTTTCATGAAAATGATAGTCAAGTGCAAGCAATCCTTGAAAGAGTTCACTCAAATGTGTGTGGACTGTTCTCGATAGCCTCCACGACCAAGCACATGTATTAGGTAATATTTGTATATGGTTTCTCACTTAAGTGCTACATTTTATTCATGCAGAAGAAATATAAGATGTTCTCTAAATTTTGTGAATTTAAAGCATTTGTTGAGAAAGACACTAGTAGGAAAGTGAAGGCTCTCAGAAGAGATAATGGTGGAGAATACCTGTCGAATGAATTCAATAAATTTTGTGCATCATAAGGCATTCGAAAAGAGTTAATAACACCCCACAACCCACAGCAGAGTGAGGTGGTTGAAAGGAAGAAAAAAAGTATCGTGGGAGCTACACGGGCGATGTTACATGATGAGGACCTACTATTGCACTTGTGGGTTGAAGCATGAAACACAACTGTATATGTGCAGAACATAAGTCCTCATTAGATTCTCATGATGAGTACACTAGAATAATATTTTTCAGTGAAGAAACCAGATGTGTCGCACTTCAAGATCTTTGGTTCATCAGTTTAATGTCATGTTACCAAGGATGCAAGGAAAAATATAGAGCCAAAAACTGATTTGGTCATATTTGTGGGGTACAATGATACACCTTACAACTATCAGGTGTACCTTCCATCTCACAGGATGACAGTGGTTTGGAGAGATGTGAAGTTGAATGAATATAAGACCATGATATGTTCCCTTGACAGGGAACTTTAGTTACATGCAGATGAGGAGCTTTTAGATCTAAAGGAATAACCTCAGGATGATGTGGAGCAGCCACTTACAGAGGAGAAAAGAGTGGAACCACCAACTGTTATAGCTCCAAATCTCACTCTTATGGTTTGTGATGCTGCACTCATGGCCTAGGGCAACCCCTCCTTCCAGACCTAGTCCAAAAATTTAAAAAACAGTGTTTTATTCCCTATACGTGACATTGCCCTGAGTTAAACGCGTGTACACGCGGGTCTGTCATACCCAACCCACGTGTATCTGTTAAAACACTTAAAAAAATAATAAATTCCTCTTTTTCGAGTGGAGATCGCGGGTTTTACCTGCTGGATCACCTGTTAGTGCCCGTGGCCCAACTGTTCCCAACCAACTCCTAACTAAAAAACTACTTTGGAGAGGGTATAAAAAGACATCAAAGGGAAGGCCAAGGAGAGAAAAGAGAGCAAGATTATTATGCTGAGATTTTTCCCTTAGACCAGGTCTGAAGTCCTTGGTGCTTTCTGCACTTCCCCCATTTTGCATAGGAAACCCTTGTTTCCATGTGTATTGGTGATCATTCGTCCTTGATATCATCATTGAGTAAGACTTGGAAAGAGCTCCTGTTGGAGGCTTGAGGCTGGAACGAATCCGGGAGGAAGCTTTGCTTGGAGCCTGCTGAAGGTGTTCAGGTGATATCTTTCCGATATATGTACTTTATTTGCCTTTATATATAAAGAAACACGTCTTTGTTCCCGAAACAATCTTTCTTTATGCTTATGAGATTCTTGCCTTGAATTCTTATGCAAGTGGTTACTTAAAGATTTTTATAACTAACTTTATAGCATAAAGATGGTTTATACATAAGTATTTGTACATGTACTGTTGTGTTCTTTGATTTGTTTGTCTTGCAGGTCAAAGGAAGAAGAAGGGAACTCCAAGAAGGGTTTGGACCCTAAAGGCCTTCTCGAACGTAGGACCTTAGGTACGTACCCTAAACATTAGAATTTGCTTAAAAGTAAAAATGATGGCTGTGTGTGTGTGTTTCTTTGAATAAGCAATTTTCAGTCTGGTAGAGTCTTAGCCCAAAGGACCCTAGGGGTACTTTCCCTTCGACCAGAATTGGCGACTCTGCTGGGGACAACACTCTTGTTGTTCCTACTTTGGGTAGTCTTCAAGCCAATCAAGGCTCAGCCCCTCTGTTTGTTGGCTCTGACTGTCTGATCTTTTCTTGAACTCCAAGCTTTTCCAGTTTTTTTAGTCTGTGTTTTTTTATTTTTCTTGAAAGACTTCAGATACGCTCTTTTTCTGGATTACAGAAGCGTATATACGCAAGTTTCACTAAGTGAACCCGCGTATACGCAGGTTTCCTTAGTTACAGTCGTGTGTACACGCATTCTACAAATAATTGCAGGCGCGTATATTACATAAATTTCAAGATTTATAAAATTTCTTTTTGCTGAATGTTTGTCTGGTGGTTTGGGTCAGTGTCAAGCAGTCACTTTTCCAGTAACAGTTCTCTGTTTGACAGGGGGCATCTTGTTCTGAACTCTCTCTAGTCATAAGGAGTATTAGTCTTGTTTTCGTTGATTGCAAGCGTCATTGATTTTTGACTCACAAGATTTCTGTTTAAGAATCTTGATTGCTCTGTTTCGGCAGAGTAGGAAGATTGGGTGCAATCTTTGTGTCCATTTTTGCTTTCATGACACTTTTTGTTTGCTTAACGAAATCATTTTTGTGACCACTTGCTCCTTCGTTTCGAGAAAGTTGTTTGTTACCATTTTCTTGAAACTTGTCTTTTGATCTTTTGGACTTTCATTGCTGCTTTTGATTGTCAAAAGCGATTTCAAACACATTTTATTTTTGTTGAGGTTTCATCATTTGAAAGGTGTCAATTCACAAAAGTGTTTGGTTGCTTGTTTATCAATCATTGGTGTCAGTATTTTTGAGAGCTTTCCTTTGAAAAAGACTTTTTGGTTTGATTGAAAGAAAATCTTTTGAAAGTTTTGAGTTTCGCTTTCTTAAACTTGCTTTTCATTTGATTTCCTTTTTGCGAAGTGAAAGTGCTTTGTTTTTATCTTAAAACTTTTTTTTATTGTTTGGACGAAATGGTTAGTAACACATCATCTTCTATCTAAGCATTTTAGTGGCAAGACAAAATTTGGTAAAGCAACAACTTTCCTTCTTTGTTTTTAGAGTAGTCTTTGAATCTTGCATCCACAGATAGTTCTTGCATTAGGGTAAGATTTGCATCTCTTTTTAGGCATATTTAGTTTTGTTAGTTTTTGTGAGTGTGGAGTCTGAAAAGAAAAATAAAATTTGTTTATATTACAAGTACCTCTGAACCTCATAGAAATTGCTCTTCATCGAAAACAAAAGTGCATGTGCATGTAGCTAAGTTTTATTAATTTCTTTTGCGTCCATTAAAACACCACAAGTTTCACCTCCATTACCTTGTGACTTAAAGAACAGCCTAATAAAATCAAGCGCTTAATTAAAATCCACTAGAACTTTTTGTTTTAGTTATTACACCAACAAGTCTAGGATTTTAGGGCCTTGGATTAGGCGAGTGGAGAGTTAACTCTCCAAGGCCACATAAAACATCAAACATAAGAGTCTGATTAACGAGCGTAAATCCAATAGCGTTAGGAAGACCAGGAAAGCTCCGGATCTGGGAGTTAAGCACGAGGGTATGTGAAGACAGGGAGGAGAGATACCCCCTCTCCTACTTGTCCGAACTTACCTCACGACTGTTCCGCCTGGCTTCTGTGACGAGTTGGTACCCATAGTTGCCTCTCCTAGGGATCTGCATAGGTGGCTGCGGAGGGGAATCCCGTGGCACCTAAGGTCGACGTTGTATCACTCTCGACAGTACTACTGGAGGGCACCCTTGCGAAGCTTGGGGGCTTGCACCGGCGCAGGCTGTTGTTAGGAGGTCAGCGTAACTTCCTCTGACACCTTCGCTGATAGGACTGGGCCCTCATCATCCCAGACTATCTTCGGAAGGCCCTTTGATTCACTTTCTCGTATTTTGGTGTCCGGTCCTAATCACCTGGAGCGGAAATACTTGGAAGTTGTTTGACTGGTTGTATCTTTAGGAACTTTATAGTGTGTGCTCTGTGCTCCTAGTCGGCTTAGCTTTTAATTTTTTGAGTCTTTAGTTAGATCATAACAAAAAATTGAAAGTGGCTGACCGGTCTCCAAGATGGTCTCGAAGACTTCGTGGTCTCTCGCCACCTAGTTTAGAGCCTTCTCCTAGAAGGCGCAGAGGGGATACTACCGGTAGGGTCCGTCCCACGCCGGTTGACGCATCGGGGATTGATCCTCCTCTCGGGGATATTAGCGGCCAAGCAAGGCCTGGCACTTCTGGGCAAGAGAGGGACACTCCAGTCCTTTCTCGAGTTCGCCAAGCGGAGAATAACGTAGAGGTAGAAGAACTTTCAGAATCATTAGTGATTCCAAATTCTCCACTACCATCTAGTTATCCAGACGTATTACAATATGTTGGGACTCCGTCACATAGACCAGCGAGTCCAGGTTACGCTACGCGCTTACCTTTTATGATCACTACTGGAAGCATGGCTTCTACGAGTGCTGCGACTATGCAAACCCCAACATCGGTGCAAGGGGGAGGAACCATTTCCATCCCCTCCGCTTCCTTGTTCGGATTGTTTGCTAGCACATCTTTGGTGGGGTCTACCTCCATTCCGTCCACGAGTGGAAATGCCCAAACCAATGCTTTTAGTACTAGTTCCTTCCTTTTTGGCACCCAATCACAGGGTATTCCATCGGTTCCGTTTAGTGCCGCTACGTCCATGATGGGCAGATCGGCTTCATTCCAGGGTTTTCCTTTTGGAAGTGGTCATATCCCACATTCCAACCCAACGGTAGGATCCATGCCTTTTTCTTCAATAGGACAAAGCAGCAATCCTTTCCAAGGTTGGAATAACCCTGGGGTTGGTAGCGCAGGAACTGCGAATCCATTTATCGGCCAACAAGGAAGTAGGCCGTATTCCACGGTTAGCATGTTTCAAAGTATTCCTCCCCTTGCTTCGGCTTGGAACCCATATCAGGGGTTATCAACTCCTTACCATTCTTTAGGAGGAAACTTTGCAGGCTATGGAGGTTGTACGACAGGAGTTGGTCAAACTCCGAATTTTGCTGGACCACAAGGCTTGCCTTTTGGTTCAGCCGGTTCTACTAGTCACTTCGGGCAGCTTGGTGCCTCCCAAATCCCAGGACAATCTTTTCAGAACTTTGGGAGTTCTGCCCAGTCTGGGTGGAATCCCCTAGGTCCTCCTAGGCTTCCGTTTCTGGCAACGTTAAACTTGCCAGATCTCACTAAGCTAACGAATGACCCTATCAGATACAATCCGGCCTGGCCTCCGGTCCCAACCAAACTCCCTTCGGACATTCCAAAATTCGAAGGGAAGAGTGGTGAAGATCCGGGCGATCATGTAACCACATTCCATTTGTGGTGCTCATCCAACTCCCTCATCGAAGATTCGGTTAGGTTGAGACTCTTTCAGCGCACCTTGACTGGTAATGCGGCTAAATGGTATATAGAGTTGCCAGGGGGTAGCTTTACATCGTTCGCAGACTTAGCCAATATCTTCTTGAATCACTTCCAGTTGCCTGTCCGCTATGATGTCGGAACTGAACTTCTGGCCACCTTTCGCCAGGATAAGGCAACCCACATTTCTGATCACATTCAGGAATGGAGACGGAGAAAGAGGCTCATCAAAGCCGAAATTCCTCCGGAGTACCGTCTAGAGTGGTTTTTGAAGTCTTTGCAACCTGAGATCTCCAAGGATGTCTCCATGTCTGGGGTCTATTCTGAGGAGCAAGCCATTTTCAGGGCCCAGCAGTTAGAACCGATTTACTCTCAGTCTGGGATCCTCCAAAAGTACTTGCCAGATGCTCCTGGATCGAAGGTTGATTTAGCTAAGCCGAAGCCAGGTCCGCATGCGGATGGTATCGTTGGGTCTGTAGACACATCTACAGTGAACTTGTTGAATCAATTGCAGCAGTTGTCTTTGCAAACTGCTTCTAACAACCAAGTCACATTGTCTAATCCTCCCGCTTCCCAAAATTCTTCCATTAACGCCGTCCAATCCGATAACCCCAAATGAAATCAAAATTCCAATGGGAAAAAGAAGGGACGTGGTAAGAAGAAGAATGCGGATGGGAAGCCCGATGCAAATAAATCCGGCAACAACGCTGGTGGTGGTAAAGGTGAGTCGAGAAAGAAAGTTAAGTTCCCTTGCAAGTTATGCAGTGGGGACCATCTAACTCATCTCTGCCCTAGAATTGAAGACGCTCAGCGCTTGTTAGGACAGCAAGGGACTTCTAGTTCGCAAGCTGTGTTGACTAACCCGTTTCCCCAAGGGCAGCAACTTCTTGCTGGCATGAATTCGAATCCTGGGACCTCCTCAGGGGGCAACCAGGAAGGGGAAAAAGCATCAAATGTTTTTATGATGGGTTCAAACGTTAACGTGACTACTCGGTCACGTGATTATGGTGAAGCTGAAACATCTAAGGATAAAACTGTTCCCGGAGGTAATGACCTTCATATTGAGCGACCTCTTGTTGAGACTATACCTAGGATACCGAAAGGTTCCGCCAAACGCGCGACGATTAACCCTAATGCTAGGGCCGCCCAAAACTACTCCATTGTGGAGGATTTGGCTCAAAGCCCGTGTGCTATGTCCGCTTTGGAGGTTCTCCAGTCGTGTCCGTCTCAGAGAAGTGCTTTACTCTCCGCCATTGGAGCAGTCGATCCAGCTAACTCTTTGGTGCTCTCTTTTGACATGTCAAGTGTCAAAAAGAGACTCCCTCATCATATGGCTTTTCAGATAAAGTCTACATACCGAAAAGTCAATATTTTTCGCACCGTTATAGATGAAGGACCTTCCACATGTGTCATGTCCATGTCATGTTGGAAGGCTATTGGTTCACCTTCGGCTGTCCCTTCACCAACCGTCTTAACTGCATTTGATGGCCATTCTCACAAGCCGCATGGGATTATCCCGGCCTTTCCTATATGTGTTGGAGGGAAGGTCGTTAATATCGAAGTTGAAGTCGTCGATGCTAACCTAGACTATAATCTCCTATTAGGAAGGAACTGGGTGTACGAAATGGAAGCCGTGGTATCGACTCTGTTTCGTGTCATTTGCTTTCCTCATGAGGGGAAAATTGTTAAGGTTGATCAATTGGACTATTCTCCAATCGATCCTCAAGCAACCTCCGACTCTACTGTTCCTTTGGTGGATAACCCTCGCCCGCTGACTGAGAATTTAGGAGTAGGGATGTATTCCTCATTGATGGGTACGTTTGATCTTCCCTCTCCTTTTGCAAGAATCAATGCTATTTCATCATCCAAGGAGTCTTCTCGAGAAGAGTTCTTTCGAACTTATTATTTTTCTGACCCTTGGACCTTGCCTTCACCTACCACCACATTAGTTGAAGGACAAGTGAATGGAATGGCGTTTCCTATATCTGCAGCTGAGCTTAGATATCAGTCTATCGTAGACTCTGCAGATAACCATTCTACTCCTTTTTCCGAAGAGGAATTAGATGGTCATGTGGCCCCCGCTTGGAGCTTTGATTCTAACTCTGCCTTGGACTGCTTAGATTCGGTTCTACCTTCTGAAGAAGCAATCCTCGAAGTAATGATGGGTATAGATCGACCTTGGGAAGACTTACACCATCGTTCATATTTTCTTCCTCCATTGCAGGAAGTGGAATCTAAATTCTCCGAGCTCGTTGATAGTGATGTTTGTACGGTGTCGAACCCTTTGGCTCCAAAACACGTACGTGCCGAAGGTAATATGTCGGTAATCTCAAAAATGATACCTATAAACATCTCTAAGGATCCTAACATCGTTGAGAATATCTTCATCGGAATTGAGTGTTCCCCTGAAGAAATTCAAATTTATACCGACCTATTCAAGGAATATCGTGATGTATTTGCTTGGTCTTATGAGGAAATGCCTGGCATTGATCCTTCTATAGTCTAACATGAGATCAAGACATACGAAAACGCAAAACCGATTCTTCAAAGGCTTCAGCCGATTAACCCTAGGAAAGCAGCGGCCATCAAAGCTGAGGTTGAGAAGCTGCTAAGGGCGGGTTTTATATACCCTGTTCCTCTTACGGATTGGGTTTCAAATCCAGTCCCGGTGGACAAAAAGCAAGGAACAATCCGTGTATGCATCGATTTTAGGGACTTAAACAAGGCTCGTCCAAAAGACAATTACCCCACGCCATTCATTGATCAGATTATCGACGAGTGTGCGGGTAATGAGATTTTCTCCTTTATGGATGGTTTCTCAGGTTATAATCAAATCTCTATTCGTCCTGAGGATCAGCATAAGACTGCCTTCATATGTCCCTGGGGTACCTTTGCATATCGAAAGATGCCCTTTGGTCTTAAAAACGCTGGAGCCACGTTTCAGCGGGCCATGTCCTACGCTTTCCACGACATCAAACATGTCATCGAAGCATACCTAGATGATCTCGCTGCTTGCTCTTGAAAGAGAACAGATCACCCTAGTCATCTTCGATTAGTCTTTGAGCGATGTCGTTTCTATAAAATCCGGTTGAATCCCAATAAGTGCGTTTTCGCGGTTACATCTGGTCGGTTGTTAGGGTTTATAGTGTCCAATGAAGGGATTCGGGTTGATCCCTTCAAGGTTGAGGCAATAGTTCAGTTGCCTCCCCCGTCCTCAATCCGTCAACTTCAAAGTCTTCAAGGGAAGGCCAATTTCTTGAGAAGGTTTATAGCAAACTATGCCGAGATCACTAAAGGGTTCATGCGTTTGCTACGAAAAGGAGTTCCATTTGTATGGGACGACTTTGCGCAGCGGTCGTTTGATGCTTTGAAAAAGGAATTAGTCTCTGCCCCGCTTTTGAGTCCACCGGATTATGGTAGAGACTTCCTTTTATATCTCGCCGCAGCAGAATCTACCATTGGTATGGTTCTAGTTCAGGAAGATTATGCTCTTGTCGAGCACGTGATTTATTATTTGAGCCGAGGCTTGATAGGCCCTGAACTCCGCTATTCTCCGGTTGAGAAGTTGGCCTTGGCAGCGGTCCATGCTGTCCAGAGGCTCCGTCATTATATTTTGCTACGCAAAACTTTTGTCTTAGCGGCGGTCAATCCATTCCAATTTGTCCTCAGTAGGTGAGTGATTGGGGCAAATATAATAGATGGATAGTCATTTTACAAGAATTCGACCTCGAGTTCTTGTCCGCCAAGTCTAAGAAATCTATGGTCTTCGCGGAGCTAATTTCTGAGCTTCCTTGTGGAGAGGATATTGTTTATGAGGAAAGTTTACTCGACGAACATATATTCCTCATCTCTTCACAAGACCCTTGGTATGGAGATATCGTTGTTTATCTCCAGACTTCAAAGTTTCCCTCTACTTTCTCCAAGGATGAACGTCGCAAATTACGTCACCTGGCTAAGAACTATGTTATCATTGGTGACACATTATACCGTCGAGGGGTTGATTCAATTCTTCGACGTTGTTTAACCTTAGAGGAAGCAGAGTCTGTGCTTAATGATTGCCACAGTGGAGCTTGTGGTGGTGATCTATCCGGGCTTGCTACAGCCCAGCGCATCTTACGTGTCGGCTACTTTTGGCCTTCAGTATTTAAGGACTGTGTGGAAGCGGTCAAACGCTGTCACCCATGTCAAATTTTTACTCGCAAGATGTGCGCGCATCCAGCTCCCCTTTTTCCCGTTGTCATCGTCGGTCCCTTCACTAAGTGGGGTATTGATTTTATGACTTGTAATCCGCCTTCAGCGGCGAATCACAAGTACATTATCGTGGCTGTAGACTACTTCATGAAGTCGGCTGAGGCCATGCCTACTTATAAGAATGACAGTGACACGGCAGCTTTGTTTCTTTTCAATCAGGTTATCTCAAGATTCGGTATCCCAAGAGAGATTGTCACTGACCATGGCAGTCATTTATAAAATCAGCTAATGTCCGAATTGGCTCTTAAATTAGGTTTCCGTCAGGAGCATTTGTCTCCTTACTATCCTCAGGCCAATGGACAGGTCGAGGCGGTCAATAAAACTCTTAAGACGATACTCCAACGGACAATCGATAAAAATCGGTCCAATTGGCACATTATGTTGTATCCGGCTCTTTGGGCATACCGAACCTCCGTCAAAACGACTACTGGTTTTACTCCTTTTCAGTTGGTTTATGGGATGGAATCTATCTTTCTGGTCGAATGTGAAATTCCATCTCTGAAATTGGCTGTCGAGCTTCTTCCTGAGACTTCGAGTCTCGAGGAGCGCCTAGTTCACCTGGAACATCTCGATGAGCAGCGTCGAGATGCCGCCACGATGAATGAGGCCCATAAGAAAAGGGTCAAAACTCAGTATGATAAGTCTGTCCGTCCTCGTGTCTTTTCTGAAGGTGACCTTATCCTGGTCTATGACCAAGATAAGGACGCCTTGGGGGCAGGAAAATTTAAGCCTATGTGGTACAGTCCTTTCATTATCAAACGAGTCTTAGAAAAAGGATCGTATGAGTTAATTGATTTCGAAGGAAACAAGCTGGCGGAGCCCCGAAATGGGCTCTATTTAAAGAAGTATTTTGCTTAGTTTTACCAGGCAATGACTTCTTTGTATTTTATGTGTATTTGTACATATATTATCGAGCGTTTTCTGATATCAGCACTTTTTGGTCTGCCTTGGCAGGTGTTGATGGATGATTTGGTTTATTTTGGGTTCGCCGATGGTGCTAGTCGGCACACTCGGAATCTTGCTTCCGCAGCTTGGGTACTTTATTACCCAACTGGTCAGTTGATGATATCGAGAGGCGTGTGTATCGGTCCTGCTTCAAACAATATGGCCGAGTATACAGCTGTTATCAATTTATTATCCGAGGCAATCTCTTATGGGATCGACTCGTTGGTAGTATATCTTGATTCTCAATTGATAGTGTCTCAGTTAAATAACATTTATCGGGTTCGAGATCCATTATTATATCGCCAATATTTAAGGGTGAGGTTGTTGCAAAGATCATTTATTTACATTAATTATTTTCACATTCCAAGATCTCACAATTGGTTAGCTGATTCTATCGCTAATCAAGCATTAGACTGGCATATCAATCATTCATCATCATAAAATCATGCATCAAAAAGTAAAACTGTATATATATATATATATATATATATATATATATATATATATATATATATATATATATATATATATATATATATATCGCAAAGCGTCTCGAGTGTACATATGTGTGTCCAAAAATATACAAAATTGGGACTCAAATGCCCATAATCATGTCAGGCATATCTAATGCCTCGGCTCTGGATGAGCAGCTAAATAAGTAACTATAGCAGTGGCCACGCGCCGAAAGACGCGAACCCAGTCACGTGGCATCCCAACCACATGACGCTGCATATCTGGAGGAAGGTCCTCTATCTCGGCCATCGGTACTTGGTAGCTCAGTCTCGCCAAGTGTCGCTGGATGTTGTTGAGGGTCTTTTCCGCATCCGCAGCCGCCTCTTCGGCTCCTCGGCCACGCCGTCCATGCCGCGGGAATCCATCTAGTCGCACGGGCCCAATGTCTGGAACATGATCATCATATTAGTCATTTGAATCTCATCAAAAAATATTTTTCAAAATTTATCATTATATTTGAAAAATCCAAAAAATCATAAAATCATAAAAATCAAAAATCTTACCAATCTCGCCCCATGCTGCATCCGGTGGTAACACTAGATCAGGATCTCCTCGGAAATCCAGCCCAGCATAGGGGTAGTCATCTATGGCGATGATCTGTTGCTCCCACCAAGCAAAAAAGTCATCGTCGAATGCATTCCTAGGCACTTCCCCACCCCCCAGACGTTTCATCAGGTCAACCCACCAGCCCATGCGTGGATCACGTGGACTACTGATGGGAACTGCTACCCTGGGACGGAGTGCGGGAACCTTCTCGAAGAAGAAAGTGCATAAAATGGTTCCGTACCCAAAGTTCTTGGTCTGTCCCCTCTTGATAGAAGCAAGCTGTTCCTTCATGTTGGCAAGTAGAGGAGTACACCAGTCAAACACCGTGGTGAGACAGTCCACTGCTACGCTCATGTTTACCCGTGACGCCTGATGTAGCGAGGATGATCCGTTCACTCGAGCTATGGTGAACAAGATTATCCGCAGTGACAAACTCGCCACTAGTGGGATAGAGATCTGGCTCCCGACCTTCCGATGACCTGGGCAGTAAATTTGAACATAGTCGTCTACACTGACACTATTCCGGGTCCTGCCCCGGGAGTGTACTACCTCTCCCCTCCGGGAAAGGCCCGTGATAAAATATATATCTTCCACTTCTACCCTGAGTGGCATCTGATCAATCACAAAAGCTTCCTCCTCGACATCCCAATAATCAATGAGTCTCTCGAGCAGACGCACGTTTGCTTTCATATTTGGAAACTTGAATAATTTTAGCAATCCGCATCCCCATAGGGCATCTAATGCCTCATCATTATTCATAACTTCATTATCTACAGCTGAGTGCTCTCTTTCACGCCATGTGACAGTCATCCTGGAAGGAAAAATCATTTTCATCCATTAGTTTTTTGTATAAAATTAGTTTGCTGCGCACACGCGGGTTCACTTGTATACAGTTGCGTGTAGGGCCGTCGTATACGCGAGTTCGATACAGCCAACCCGCGTGTACGCCGCAGAGCGATTTTTTGCAAAATTCTAACGGTGAAACATTAATTAAACTTCCTAAAAACTATCACAATTAATTGCAAGACAAGTTTAGTGCTTAACTGGAAGTTTTCGGCAAGTTTGAACGGTTGAATAAGTCACGGAGAAGTTTTCTCCTTTTTCTCCACAATTTTTGCTCTCCAAGTCAAACGGTGAAAATGGTAAGTCCAAAATTTCTTTTTATAAGTTTTGAAAATGCAAATTTTTTCAAAATTTTATTTTGTTTTGTTTCATGTCACTTTTAACTTGGGAGCTTGGAATGTCGAGATTGGGTTGTTTTTCAGGACATTTTGGATATTTTTCGACGATTCGAGACGGTTCCATGATTGCTGACCCGTCATGGCAGGTATCGTGTTCTCACTGGCATATAGGTTAGGGACACCATTTTTCCGTTGCATTATGCATACTAGCCTCCATTTGACCGATACATCTGCCGTAGGGTCGACCCCATCATGTTATGGTTCGTAAGCCATTTTCACTCGCCGATTCTTTAAATCATGACATGATGGTAGAGCCATCCTTTTACATGGGCATCCTAGTTAGCACCTCACTGACATTTGTTGCCCATGCTGCTTCGTTTTGAGTAGGCTCGGGAGTCCTCTGTAGTCCCGCCATGACTTATGCGTTGAAGACTCATTCCTCTTTGCTTCTTCGCTTCGTTCTGGCCTTATACCCTAGAGGCTCCTATGTGTGTTGAGTTGTACTTCTGCATTGCATGTTGACCATTTGCACCTTTTGGCCTATAGTCGGCGTTACTTGGACTCATGTTTAAGCCAACTTTTGACCATGACGTCTGCAAAATCGACCTTGCATACCCTTGACTTCTGCAGCTTGACATACCCAGATCCGTGGAAGGAACTTACCTCTGAGTGTCACTGACCAGTTTTTCACCTCCCTGCATTGAGCATAGGAACGTTCCTTCCCCAGGAACTAGATCATCTGTTTCACCGACACTCATTCTTTCCACTGTACCATAGCATTCTTTTATTCTTTTTTCGGCTTATCAGAAAAAGACAAAAAAAATTTAAATATTCCAAAAAAGAGCGGGAACAGGGACATTATTTCAATTTATTGTTGGCAGCTAGAGTCAGTCGTGTCGCCCTTGAACAAAGCACTCAAAACAAAGTCTCCTCCGCATGGGTGGGATTTAGTTTGACTTAGGTACGCCATAAACTTGTTATCGAGTCAGTTCTCCCCCGATTGGTTATCTCTTCCAATCATATGGAGGGTTCGTTCGTGCCTCCTGCATGACGAACTTATACAGATTCATCATATGTTGCCACATAGTCACATTGAGTCGTGCTTTTGTTCAAGGGAAGTTAGCCTGAGTCGGCCTTTCTGCGGTGTCTCTTGACTCATTTTTCAGTCGGCCATCCCTGGTTGTCAGTGTCATGTCTATCATCACATCAGTTATATTGGTCCTTTACTCGTGCCGGTTTGAGAAGGTCCCCATTGACTTCTTGCTGGCGGGTCTTGTCCTTATCGACGACGACACCTTGCTCTGAGGACAGGCCTAGAGCCGCACCCTGGCCCTATTTTCATTATTGATAGGTCACCTTGTGCTCAGCATCGATCAGTATCATGGGTCTTTGACTGAGTGGTTTCCCTTGTGTTCGACATCAGCATACATTATCACACATTCGGATTTGTGCAGTACCTTGGTTTCCATTTGACCCTATTGGTGGATACCTCGCCTCTGTGTCGGCTTTCATTATTGGTTGGTTCAGAGGGTTTCTGCCGTGCGCTAGCCACATCTTGTGTACGCCGGAAACGTACTTCGGTTGGGTTACTACATCTTTTTTCGTCCGATTCCTTCCACATTATTGGCCTATGGGTTACACTCGCGCTAGATTGATGGAGGATGCCTTAATGCCTTCCTTCTAGCGGATCTTTCCCTATCGACTCCGACTCATTGCTCTGGGGCAAAGATCTAGAGTCCATTTGGGAGTACCTTGGGGTTTGCAGTCATTAGTGGCAGATTCCTCGCTATCGACAGTGGGAAACCATCATTGTCTCCTGATTGATAGATTCTTACAGGTGTTCGACTTCAGCTCATCTATTCACACTTGTTAGATTGTACTGGGTACCTTGATGCTCATTATCATTATCGGTGAGTAGTCTCGCGTTTGTTAATGGTATACATCAATGACCGGTAATCAAACGATTTCTCACATGGTCGACTTCAGATCATTTATTCCCATGGTGTAGAAATGTACCACGGCGGTCAGTGAAGACCTCAGGTTGTATCAACATTCATTGGTTCACTTGACAGTTGCTCCTGTTGCTGCTAGTTGATACCACTCCACTTTATATGTTGCAGTCAGTCATGGCGACATTCTATATGCTGGCACCTGAGTTTGTAGTGTAGTACCATCCTATTCCATCATGTTCAGTTGGTACCTTTTTGGGATCAGTCTTTGATATCAGTGATCCGTTGCATCTTTCAGCATCATTGACAGTCTTATATGTGATATTCAGACATGTACTTACTCATTATGATCAGATGATCCATTATGTATTTTCCAGTCATTTATACTTGTATACTTAGTGGATCCACTTGTACTTGATATGCGGACATGCTTTACTTTTCCTGAGCATGGGTATGCCCGCCTCAGACAGTGTTTCTTTCTGATCTCCTTTCGGTGGCTTGGCAGGCTGAATTCTGGTGAAGTCCTCCTCGGTTTTTCGGCAGAGTTCCTTTCCTTGTACTTACTTAATATATTTCGGCCATCATGTTCCCCTTCTGACCTCATACATTAGGGGGCATCTGTTATAGCTCCAAATCTCACTCTTATGGTTTGTGATGCTGCACTCATGGCCTAGGGCAACCCCTCCTTCCAGACCTGGTCCAAAAATTTAAAAAACAGTGTTTTATTCCCTATACGCGACATTGCCCTGAGTTAAACGCGTGTACACGCGGGTCTGTCATACCCAACCTGCGTGTATCTGTTAAAACACTTAAAAAAATAATAAATTCCTCTTTTTCGGGCGGAGATCGCGGGTTTTACCTGCTGGATCACCTGTTAGTGCCCGTGGCCCAACTGTTCCCAACCAACTCCTAACTAAAAAACTACTTTGGAGAGGGTATAAAAAGACATCAAAGGGAAGGCCAAGGAGAGAAAAGAGAGCAAGATTATTATGCTGAGATTTTTCCCTTAGACCAGGTCTGAAGTCCTTGGTGCTTTCTGCACTTCCCCCATTTTGCATAGGAAACCCTTGTTTCCATGTGTATTGGTGATCATTCATCCTTGATATCATCATTGAGTAAGACTTGGAAGGAGCTCCTGTTGGAGGCTTGAGGCTGGAACGAATCCGGGAGGAAGCTTTGCTTGGAGCCTACTGAAGGTGTTCAGGTGATATCTTTCCGATATATGTACTTTATTTGCCTTTATATATAAAGAAACACGTCTTTGTTCCCGAAACAATCTTTCTTTATGCTTATGAGATTCTTGTCTTGAATTCTTATGCAAGTGGTTACTTAAAGATTTTTATAACTAACTTTATAGCATAAAGATGGTTTATACATAAGTATTTGTACATGTACTGTTGTGTTCTTTGATTTGTTTGTCTTGTAGGTCAAAGGAAGAAGAAGGGAACTCCAAGAAGGGTTTGGACCCTAAAGGCCTTCTCGAACGTAGGACCTTAGGTACGTACCCTAAACATTAGAATTTGCTTAAAAGTAAAAATGATGGCTGTGTGTGTGTGTTCCTTTGAATAAGCAATTTTCAGTCTGGTAGAGTCTTCGCCCAAAGGACCCTAGGGGTACTTTCCCTTCAACCACCAACTCATGTAGAGACATCCAAATATGGAAGGAATCACACCATAGAAGCTGACAAATTGATGCATGATGCTAGAGAGAATTTGGGAGAACCCAAATCACAGTGGAGGAAGAGGAGGTCACCAGATTGATACACTGGATACATGGCTCCGATGAGTGAGAGTGTAGAGACGGAGCCATCCTCATTCGAGGAAGAAGTGCAGCAACTAGTGTGGGTTGATTCCATGTAGAGGAATATGAATCCATTATTAGGAACAGTGGTTGGGAAGTTGTCCCAAGGCTAGAGGACAAGTCAGTGGTAGGTTCCAACTGGATCTATAAGGCGAAGTAGGCAACATATGGGAATGTTGATAAACAAAAGGCTAGACGTGTGGTCAAGGGGTTCTCTCATGTGGAGAGAATTGATTACAAGGAGACCTTTTCTCCAGTTACAAGGTACTTTTCAATTAGAAATATTTTAGCTCTTTCATCACAGATGGGATGGAAGATACATTAGATGGATGTGAAGATAACCTTCCTCAAGTGATTGAGGAAGAGGTGTACATTGAGAAGCCAGAAGGATTTGAGACCTTCAAAAGAGAGTTGCATGTGTATATACTCAAGCAAGTGTTATATGGATTAAAACAAGCACCTCATGCTTGGTACACCATGATCGACAACTATTTCACCAGGTTGGACTTCGACAAAAGAGAAGCAGATGCAAACCTTTACCATATTGTGGTTGAAGGTAAATGATTGATTATAGTATTATATTTCGATGATTTAATTCTAATAGGTGATGAGAAGTTGGTAAAATATTTCAAAGAGAATCTTGCAAGAGAATTCGAGATGAAGGATTTGGGGCTCATGCATTATTTCCTTGGTGTGGAAGTATGGAAATGAGATGGAGAACTATTTGTCTCTTAGGGAAAGTATGCCAATGAGATACTGAAGAAGTTCCACATGGATAGTAGAAAACCCATGGAGACTCCTCTAATAGGGAATTGGAGGAAGGAAGATGCTACTTTAGGTGAAGTAGTGGAGGCTACTATATATAGGTAGCTTGGGGGTTCACTTATGTACTTGGTGAACACACGACCAGACATGTGTTTTGCAGTTAACCAACTTGGTCAAGCAATAGTTAAGCCAACCAAACTGTATTGGAAGGCATCTCAACATGTGTTGAGATACCTTAGAGGCACCACTCAGTTTTGTCTTTGGTACATATGGAAAGAGGGAGTGAAGTTGCAAGGATTCACATATGCATATTGGGTAGGGAGTCCATCAGACATGAAGAGCACACCAGGGGGAATCTTCAGTATGGTTCAGTAGCAGTTTCTTGGTACAACAAGAAGTAGATATCAGTTGCACTCAGTTCAGTAGAGGTAGAGTACATGGCTGCTAGTTGAGTAGCTTGTGAGGTTATCTTGATGAGGAAGATCCTTGTCGCATTATTTGGTCAATAGATGGATCCTACAGTGATTTATTGTGACAATTAGAGTTGTATCAAAATCTCTGAGAATCCAGTTTTTCATGACCGATCCAAGCATATCGACATCTGGTATCACCATATATGAGATTGTGTGTAAAGTAGAATCATGTTGTTGGAATACATTCCTACAGAGGAACAGGATGCAAATATCTTGACTTAGGCATTGTTAAGAGGGAAAATTGAGTTCCATAGAGGCAGGATTGGGGTATCTGATAACCTTTCTTATTGAGAGGGAGTGTTGAAAATGAAACAAGAAAAATCTTGGTTTGATTTTCCCCTTGAATTAAATTAGGAGAAAAATTGTAATTCCACATCACAAGACAATTTGTACGAGTTAACTAAGTTAATTTGACTTAGTTGGCTCAGTTAATTCGAGTTGAGGGCCTAACTTGAGTCATGTAGAGTGTCTCCTACTTTCTAAGAGCCCTGGTTGAGCTTATTTTTATTTGTAATTAATTAATATAGTCTAACTGAGTTAAAGTCAGTTAAAATAGTTCCAACTGATGGAGGAACTAGTAGGAGGCTAGATAGTGGGGTGCCGCTTCATGTGTTCAACCAGTTAACTAATGATTCACTCATAAATAACTCATGCATGTCATATGTGAGAGTTATCTAGTTGAGATTGGAGTTTAAGGGTAGCGTATTATCAGTTGTATAATCATCAAAATTTTACAAGTGGCGCATGCAGTCAGAGGAAGGCCTTTGAGGATTGCACAATTCAAATTGAACAATTTCCCTAATTAATAGGGTCTAATTCCAAGGAAACAACACAAGGGAATAAGGAACTGGGAAAGAAGAAAATTGGTTAAGTATTGGCCTAGGATTATTTTTATGCAACCAACTCACAAAATAGAAGAAGAGATAGATAAACTACTTCAAAATAAGCCTCTTTGAAGGGGAAACCTCCTTTACATTACACAAATGAAAAATTCTTGAATGATTCAAATGACAAAACCTCCTTTCTATATATAGGAGTCCAAGGGGTCACAATATAACTAGAGCTGACATAACAATAATAATGTAAGGGCACAACAATAATAATAGTGGGCTTCTATGGGGCACAACAATAAAAATATGGGGACTACATGGGAACAACAATAACAACAAGGGTGCTACACTAATAATAATGAGCGAATACACTAGTGTTATAGGGACCTAACATGCCCCTCTCCTTCAAAAAAGTGTTTTCCTCAATGCTTGAGTAGTTCTGGATGATTCTGTGTAAAATTATCATCCTCCCATGTGGAATATTCCACGGGTAAGTTCTCCCACTTGATGAGATACTCTGAAATCGATCGATTTCATAGTTGTCAAGTTCTTGTTTCCATGACTGCTTCAGGTTCCAATATTATTTTTCCTTCCTGGTCAAGTTTTGGCAATATTGTTTGAACTAGGAGCTTGTCACCTATGACCTTCTTTAAGCATGAAACATGGAGAACTTGGTGCACTAGGGAAGATGTAGGAAGCTCCAATTTGTATGCCATAGTACCAATCTTTTGCAACACCTTGTAAGGACCATAATACTTTGGTGATGATTTATTATCCTTCTTAGCTTGCTTGAGGGACATTTGTTTGTATGGTTGTAGCCATAAAAATATCCATTTGCCTACATCAAAACTTCTTTCACTGTGATGTTGATCTTCCTGTTGTTTCATTCTATTATGTGCCAAGGTGAGGTTATCCTTTAAGAGTTGGAGAACTTGTTGTTGATGCTTGATGTGATCTTCCACTGCTTGAACCTTATAATTTTCTCGTAAAGATGATGTGATGGACGATGGATGATATCCATAAAGTGCCATAAATGGGGTCATTTTTGCTTCAATATGGAAGGAATGTTATACTACCATTCAGCCAGAGGTAACCACTTGACCCATTGTGTCTATTTATCATATACAAAGAAATGAAGATATATTTCCAAACATTTGTTCACTATCTTAGTTTGCCCATTCCATTGAGGATGATAAGATGAACTGTGAGCTAATTGAGTACCCATACAAGAAAATAATTTCATCCAAACATTTCTAGTGAAAATAGGATCTCTGTTGCTTACAATAATATTTGGGTTTCCATGTAGCTTTTGAATTGTTTCCATAAATGCAGTAGCAACTGTATTGGCTTTAAATGGATGAGATAATACACAAAATTGTGCATAATTGGTAAGTCTATCAACTACCACCATGATGATACTTTTTCCTTTGGACTTGGGTAAACAAGTGATATAATCGATTGAAACCTCCTACCAACATTGAATTGGAATGGATACAAGTTGTAATAGACTTGAGGTCTTAATTGTCTCAACTTTATTTTGTTGGAAAACCAAACATTCAGCCACATAATTTTGAATATTAGATTTAAGGCCATCCCAAAAGAATTCCTTCTTAACCCTGTGGTAAGTTTTTAAAAATACTAAGTACCCTCCTAAGGGAGAGGTGTGCAATTCCTGAAGAATCTTTTGTTTGAGTTGGGAATTATTACAACGGTACAAGAAATCTTTGTACCATAATGAATCATTATTCCATCTGAATCTATCAAATGTACTAGGATCTTGTGACAGCATTTGAATGAGTGCCCAAACTTCTTCGTCATTCTTCCATTCATCCCTTGCTTCGGTTATCCAATCTGGTTGGATAATAGAAATGGCACAAAGAAATGATTCCACATCCTCATCATTTCTTGAGAGTGCATTTGCAACAACATTTTTCTTCCCTTTTTTGTAAATGATCTCAAATTCATAACCCAACATCTTTGTGACTCATTTTTGCTTCTCTTCTGAAGATAATCTTTGTTCTAAAAGTTATTTAAGACTCTCGTGATCTGCTTTTACCTTGAAGTTCCTTCCCATTAGCTAAGGTCACCATTTCTTAAGTGCATGTAGTATTTCCAACATTTCCTTCTCATAAATAACTTTGTGTAAATACTTTCCTTTGATTGGATGACTTTCAAAAGCAATGGGTCTACCTTCTTGCATTAAAATAACACCAATTCTATTTCATGAGGCATCACATTCCACAATAAAGGTTTTTGTGAAGTCTGGCATAGTTAAGACAGGTTCTTAGCACATTTCCTCTTTAATATGCTCAAAGGCCTTAGTTACTTATGGAGTCCAAGAAAATGCATCTTTCCTCAGTAATGTTGTTAGAGGTGCTGCTATTCTCCCATAACTCTTAACAAACTTGCGATAATACCTTGTCAACTTGAGAAATCCTTGCAGATGGTTTATGGATGTGGGTATTTTACATTCCTAAATGGCTTTAATTTTGTTAGGGTCTACCTTAACACCCTCATGAGATACAATATGACCCAGATATTCCACCTCCTATACTCCAAAGAAACATTTGGATGTTTTTTCATATAATTGTTTCTCCTCCAATAGCTTGAGCACCCTGTCAACATGTTGAACATGATCATTCCAAGACTTGTTGTAGATTAGTATATCATCAAAAAATACTAACAAAACTTTTCTAAGGAAGGGTTTGAAAATGGAATTCATCAAACGTTGAAATGTAGAAGGTGCATTGGTAAGTCCAAAAGGCATGACCAAAAATTCATAATGACCCTCATGAGTTCTAAATGTTGTTTTCAGAACTTCTTCAATCTTCATTCTTATTTGATGATATCCTAAACAAATATCCAAATTGGTGAAGTAAATATCTTCATGTAATTCATCCAATAATTCATCAATGACATGAATGGGAAATTTATCTTTAATAGTGAGCTTGTTGAGCTCTGTATAATGTGGACACATGCACCATGATCCATCCTTCTTGTGCACCAATACTACTGGAGCAGAGAAAGAACTTTGACTAGGTTGAATTATACCAGCCTCTAGCATTTCTACAACCATACACTCAATTTCACTCTTTTGGGCAAAGGGATATCTATAAGGCCTAATTTTTGGAGGAATACTTCCTGGAATCAAATGAATAGCATGATCATGATCACAAATAGGTGGGAGGCTTTTGGGAGTCTCAAATACCTTGGAATGATTGTCTAAGACTTTTTGGAGGTCAAAATAAATAAATGATTTTGATGTTTGAGCCTCTAGTGAACATAATTTCAATTACGCCCCATTGTTCTTTCTTTAGAATCTTTGTCATCCCATTAGATTTAATTATCTTTCCTAGTTTCACTATGATACCCCTTAATTCAACTTCCTCTCCTTCCCAAAAAAATTTTGATTAAGTTCTTCAAAATTAAAAGTTATCATACCCAAAGATTGTAACCATTGGACTCCTAGTACAACATCAACACCACCCATTGGAATGGAAAGCATTGGACTATTCAATGCATATTATCCCATGGATAGCTTGATATTATGGTACTTTCCTGAGATATTTATGGTTCCTCCATTTGCAACCATAACTTGAGACTTTGGTGTTGGATATAAGAAGCAATTTAATTCCTTGGCAATGAATAAAATTATGGGTACTACCCGAATCAATCAACACTATTATCTTTTTCTTCTTGATATGTCCTTATATCTTAATAGTTTTAGGAGTAGTAATTCCTGCCAATGCATTACAAGATGTGGTCGGATTCATTTATTCTTTTGATGGGTTTGGTTCATGGTGTATATCCTCTTCTTTTTACATTTCTTGTTCCTTTTCTTCCTACTCTTCACAATCGATCTAAAATAATTTCTTCTCAGCACACTTATGACCTTTAGTGTATTTTCTATCACAATTGTAACAAAGTCCAATTGTTGTGGTTTCAACTTTGTAGGTTGTGGAAGGCTAGGAGAAACCACACTTCCATCTTTATAGTTGTGAGTGGTAGGCATCCTTGTTTCCATAATTTTGCTTTCAATTTTTCTTGCCAACCTAAATGCATTCTCTAATGAATCAGGTTCCTAAAGGCGAACCTCATGTTGGATGTTATCCCTTAGAGTCCTTATGAAGAAATCAATCCTATGCTGCTCTGGAATATCATTTACCCTTGCTGGCTTGTTGGGGCCTGACCCAGGTTTAGAGTTAATTAGCCAAACAAATCCCTATACTACTGGCCCTTTCAGCAACAGTCCACGAAGCGCAGACTGAGGTCTCACCGGATGTAGTATGGGAGGGTGCTAGAACCAGGTTTCTGCACCCTTGAGATGTATGAAACGTTCGACTGGTCCATTGATTGTTCTTGCGTGCAGGTTGCTTCGCGCACTTTCCCATTTCTCGTGGCCTGATACAATGCCTTCGTGCAGCCCTAACCAGGGGCTGTGGAGCTCCCACGTCGCACTTTGCGCTGTTACCCGAGATCTTACTTATCTTCCAGTAATAGTTAATTACCTTCACCTACTTGAATGTCTTAAGTTATAATTAGTTATACAAAACATTCATACAGGTTCACACAGTAAATAGACAATATACTTGCAAATTATATCCAATCATGCATTAAACCAGGAAAAGATACACAAAAATATAGCAAAACTTCTCTTTATTGATTCTCCCAATAGTTACAGACTTGACCTGCCCTGCACACTCAGATGCAAGGGTTCGTGAACTCAGCTATGGGCTACTAGGCCTCTACACACTCAGCTGCAGAGCCTTCTCCTACTCTATGACCCACAGACACACTTTACACTTTGACTCAATCACTTAGAATTCTCCTCCTCTTCCATTATATCTTCTCTTAGTTATCTTATACACTTAGAGCCTCACTCTTTATACAATCCCATCTATCTAGCTGACATTACATTACAAAAGCTAGGGTGGACAACCTTGTGACTCTATTATAATTTTGTGCCCCGCTCCCATAATTTGCGAAGCTTTCACAAGAAGACTCGGTCAAAACTTGGGCTTTAAGCCCGAAAACATACCTTGGGGGGATTCCATGCCTAGTAGGCCCCCGACACAAATGTCGTGTCTCACCCTCAAGTCACCCTGTCGGTGCGGAGATCTTTGTGCGGAGTCCCTCCAACTATGCTCGAATTGCAGCAAGGTCAACAGCGCACTGAGTTGCTACCTACTGGATCTGTTGCATGCGTTGTTCCGAGATTGCTATGTTGTAAGTGCTCCTCTGCATCAGTGCGTGCATCCCTTGCATGTGTGTGAGATTGCCTTCAATTTCTGCTGTGATGGTGAAGGCCTTGTCGATCAAAGGATAAATGCAAGCCTTCAAGATTGCTTCCTTGTGTCGTGCTGTGTCTACCTGTTCTTTCAGCGCTTTGGCTTGTTGCATCTAGGCAAGCCTCTGAGTGAGGGCCACCATCTACACAGTTCCTTTGACGCTTTCATACTACTATTGGAGTTCTCACGCGTCTATCTCTAGATGCTAGATGTTGGGTTCCTCCTATAGATTTGTGAGGACCTCAAATGATTCTTCCAACATGTTGGTGTAGTCTCGCACCGCACTGCCAATTTCGTCTAGCCCTGCTGTGATAGTGCTAGCACGCTGTTCTCTGACTTCCAGAGGGGTGGACGGTTATGCCTTTAACCGTAGCTTGGCGATCTGAAGGTTCATCTCCAGCTGAACCTTTGTCATTTCCTCTTGCACCTCACGCACCCCTGCTACTAACCTGTGGACGTGAGCCTCTACTGGAGTGTCTACTAGGATGGCCAGCTTCGGGACACTTTGACAAGCTTCATCTATGACCTGTACCCGCTATCGATTCTACGACACCACTTCGTCGCGCTGCAAGCTTAACTCGTCCATATTGATTTTCTGCTCACTGATGACTTGCAGTGCGCGACTCTCCCTAGCTTGCAGTTCTACAATTATCCCATCCTGCAAAATGTATAAGGTGTCCCGTGAGAGTGCAGTGAGGTTGATGCCAAGACCCTTCAGCATGCTAATTGTAGGCCTGTTGGCCTCATTTGTTGTCACTAGTGCCCCTTCTGGCAGCAGTACGATATTCGTCACCTGGGTGTGTATCATCTATTCTGCTGTTGTTGTACTAACTGCGAGGCTAGTTGAAAGGGTACTAGTTTAAGGAGTACACACCTGCAACTCCTGTAGTTGCAGTCTAAGGGCCCCCAACCCAATCTGGTTCTCCTGCATAAAATTTTGGAGGGCCTCGGAGGTGACATCGCGCACTGTCTCACCTATGTTGCGTAGATCACCCTCGGTTAGGGCGATTGGGTCAATAGAAAACTTCGAGGCCTTGACCTTCTTGCGCGACCCTGTCCGTTCGGATGGGTGTTTGCGCTTTAACTGTGTTGACATGGTTTATGGGTCCACGCCTCCCTCTTCTTCCTCTGCTTCCTGCCCATGCGAAGGTGACGTTTGGTCCTCGTGAACCTTCTCAGCTGCCTCTTGCACTGCTGCTATTGTTGCGGCCTTTTCCTGCTCAGTTTCTATTTATGTAGTGTCTTGCGCCGCTCACACTTCTACTGTCGCTGCCTCCTTCCTTCTCTTTTCTGCCAACTGAGAGATGTAGCTTAGCCTTGTCTTTCTTCCTTTGTGCCGTCGACTTCTCTATCTCCGCGATGTTTGGAGCACGCCACTCCAGTAGCCATGCCTCCAGTACGTTAAAGATGACGTTGCTCGTGGCTACAAAGGGTAGCTTTCTCCATTGTTTTGTCGGGTCCTTGCATGCTTTGATGTAAACGTTATGGATGTCCACTTTGAATTCTACAAAACTCTTCAGGCTGTTGTAGATAGTGGGAAACAACCGCGGCTTGCAGTTGATCCCCATTATGCGGTTCATCTCCATGAACACCCAGAATATTTTACTATCGTGGATCCTCTTTGAATACTTTGTGGCCCAGAGCGAAGCATACTTTGTGGCCTCTGGTAGATCCTATCAATTGTGGGGAATTGACTATCCTCTGGTAGTTCCCCTGCCATGAGCACTGTGGACAACAGAAGCCATGCATAGTGGAACCTTTTGCCCTGTTCCTGAGATTTGCGACAATTCTCCAAAAACTCCTTGCAGAGGAACTCAAACCAATTAAAATGGACCCCCTCCATGCACTACTCAACTAGTGCTCCCACTGGTGTGGGTCCCTCATCTGCGAGACACTTGCTCATAACCTTACTGACCAGTATTTAGGTTGCCACTTTGACTGCCTTGTCATTGATGCTAGATATGGCATAGCCCCTTCTCTTCTTTGCCAGCTTGTACTTTTTCTTCATGGCCTCTGCGATGGCCAAGTCGCTGCTTTTCCTCTCCTTTGAGTGGAAGCCAGGAAATGTGGTGAGTCAAGTCTGCCGTGATGGGGATGGGCTCCTCCAGCCACAAACACCCATCATGCACCAGGTAGAGTAGCTGCCTGATGACGAAAATGGTTATTGGGGCGTGGTGGAAATGCGACACCTAGAGCAGGTTCAGTAGCCTAGCCTTTTCCACTCTGTGCAACCACTTTCGTGGCTCTAATTCTGTAACCCCCACCGCAGTGTTCTGCTTGGGCTTCATGAGGTGCGAGGTCTCAAGGTGAGGGAACTTCTCGTGGTCAACGAGGTCCCAATCTTCAAATTTTAAGCTCGGCACCTGTCCCAAGTGCGTTCCCTCAAAAATAATGTTGTCAGGGAGATGCGAGGTTTGGAGCAGGCTCTTGGTCTTTTCAAGGTCCTTCGGCACTTTAGCCTTCCCTTTTCGGGGGGGACATAGGCGGGCATCTTTGTTGGGGGCTGTGCAGGCTGAGTTTCCTCCTCCATGCCTTCATCCTCATGCTCTGTGATGATAAGATCCTCCAGGTCTTATTCTTCTTCATCGGTCTCTATGGTGATGGCTTCCCCTTCTCCTCCATTGATAGCTTAGTGTGTAGTGGGTTCTACGAGGACACACGTACGGGAACCATCGCTTGTTTGTCCTTCTGGGGTCTTGGCGTGTGCGGTGATTTCAGGATTTCTGCCACAATCCTGGCACCTTCTGGAGCATCCTCCATAGTCAGGGCCTGCGTGGCCTCTTCGGTGCTCATTTTTGTCATCTCCATAATGTCTTCATCTATTTCCATTGTGTTCATCTCGAAATCTAGCACTCGCGAACTCAGGGGCCCAATCAATGCTTGACACACAATAATCAAGGTTCTACTCAATAGCTCAATTCACAAATGACCAGGTGTTGTTTGCTGGGTAGCCCCTTGTAATTTATAGCACTTTTTGAATTTGAATTCGGCCGTTCCCCCCAAATCCAGTTCATTAATGCTCCCTTGGTGGCAGATTTCCCAAAATCTTTCCCATAAATCGCGTCTTAAATGCCTGTCGCCCGCTCCATTTCGTCTTACATCCCATAGTAAATAGTGACTTCAACGGTCACCTTTTGTCCAACCCGTGTAGCAGCGCAACCCCCCATGTGCAGCCACAGACCTTGTGACTCTTTGCTTCTGTGTGCAACTCCAACATCGCGTAGCTCCCCAGCAGAATAGTTTATAGTCCCTCGCTTCCTTTCAACTGCCTGGAGTGCTAACACTATACTTCCTATGGCTAGTCAGGTGGTCGCACCACTCGTGTGAAGTTTCTTCCTGTCATCCATCATGTTTCCCAGAGAATACCCACCTTTTATTGTTACGGTCAGCATCGCGCACTTTACCATTTACAACACGCTACCCTGGTCAACACACTTAGCAATGTGTAGTCCAAGCCAACGCATCAGATTGTTCAATTCGCAACGATAGGCCTTAAACCTATCACCGTGATCGTACTCATCCTGCCTTATCACCCTAGTCTTTTTGATGAGAAAATCTTCCTCTATCTCATCCTGCAGCTTCTTGACTTCCACGTCCACTAGAGCGCTTTTTCTTCCTTAATTGTACCCTTTCTTCTTCAAGTTCTTGGAGTCAAAAATTTCCCTGTTGGATTTCTCCTTCCAAGGTTCTGCAAACCGTCGTATCTACCGGTGCAATCATGCATGGTCTAAGCTCTCCAAGTACTATAGGGCTTACAGCGGTTGCTTCATACTCCAACCTTGGCGGTGGCTGCGTGGTCAAGTTTTTGCACGCGGTCCTATAAGCCCAAATAATAGCTAGTACGCGTAGGTCCTAGTAAGTCCGCTTCACATTGTGGACCTTGTTTAGTGCATCACATAATTTTTTAAGAGCTTCTACGTGGATATTCTTCTACACACTTGGTCTTTCCATACTTCGTGGTCCCAAACAGAGGGGTCATTCGTGCCATTGCCTTACTTGCACCTGCTTACTAATCGTGTCTCCTACCACGAGGATGGTGTGCATTCATGTAGGTTTCGCACCATATGCCTGTATCCACCTAGATAGGTGGGTGTGTGGGCTGGTTCATCTGTCATACTTGTCTTTCAATTGCATTTGAGGCTTCCCAAATTGCATGCGCATCATCCTTCTGCATTCGCACCAGTCCTCAAAACTTCGTTGGTGTGTACCCCACCATCTTGTGGGCGTAGCTCGCAGTACACATTTCAGAGCATCGAAATGTTGCTGTTTCGGTACTTCTCTTTCAAATTTGTTCAAGAAGTCATCCACCTCGCTTAACCTGCTAAATGTAGGCAGATCTCTTACCTCTGTTGCTACGCAACTCAACGATCTTGTCATCATGTTACAATTGAGAATGGTTACCTCATGCAATCAATTCTACCATCATTCTATCTCCTTGTCAGACTCTGATGTGTAGGAGCTTTCATGCTCCCAAGAGATTCGGCCATCCGCGGTTAGATTTACCCAATCTTTCTTGCACGCGGTTATCTTGTAGATGTAGTCTAGATCACCGTCGTTGTCATAGTCATGCACTGGCTCTGTGTCGCGTGATCCTTCTATAGGGTCCAAAGGTACCATTACGCACAGCGACTTTTTCTCAAAGATCGTCTTGCGCTTCTTTAGATTTATCACTCCATTCATGTCAGTGGCCCAATCTATCCCCAATAGCGCGGGGTAGGGATTGTTGTCATCAACAATCTCTATCACTTCAAAATTTGCTAGCACGCTTGCCCCTTTGATATCTACTGTGATTCCCTGCAATCTCCCCATAGGTAGGATCTTTTGCTAGTTCACCATCCGTAGTTGGATAGGAGACCATTGCAGCACAGGCCTACCCATGCGCTCCCTTGTCTGCATTGGCAGGACGTTCACATCCGATCCTAGATTTAGAATCACTTGGTCCATCTCATATTCCCTGATCTACATGGTCAATCTCATTTCCCTTCCTGTTCATTTCGTGTGCTTCCTGAGCTTCCGGACTACGCACAGTTCTCCTAGTGTGGTCCCAGCCCATTTAGTTATGAGTTCTTGCATCCCCTTTAAAACCTTGTTGTTGCGTAGCAGCTTCATGCATGTCTCCAAGAATGTACTGAGCATTGATGGGCCCATTTCCAACTCTAGCCTGTCTTTACTTCCCGAAGTGGAGGCATCAACGAAGCTCCTCTTAGCTTCCATGAAGGTCACCTTAGTGCACTCCAAATCAAATTCTGTTTCCTTCGTTGGAGCCTTGCGAGCCCAGGTACCTTCTTTAGGTTGCTTGCCTTTGTCATCTCTTGTCGTAATTCCACTCTAGAGCACGATATTTACATTAGGGTCTTCCTCGCGGCTTAGGCCTCATCATTTGCAGGTTTTGAGGCGGGGGAGGTTGGAGTGCTCTTTTATGTGCAACCTCGCTATCAGTGTGGGAAAATCCTCCATCTCATGGTCAAACAACGTACAATACAAGCATGATGGTCACATTGGATTCGTACAATCGTGGGCATAATGCCCTGGCCCTCCACAATTGTAACATATCAGTTGTTCGCGACCTCTTCCTGATCCCCCTCCACCTCGGCCTTGTCTATGTCCCTGAAATTCGGTGTGTGCCATTCATGTGTTTTGATTGAGGGCCCGTTTTTTGGCCTAAAATCTGTAGGTGGGAGTTCGATCCATCATCAGTTCATAACTTCGAAAGGTGCGCTTATCATGTCCTACCGGCCTATAGAAATTACAAAACAACTGCTGTGAATTTTGCGTATACTTCTGTAATATATGGCAGTTATTTGTAGCATGCTTTCCTCCTATCTGACAAATCGTGCACCATAATGCAGGCACTGCGCTTGGTCGTGCTTGTGCCTCCAGCCTTAGTGGCATTGGCCCTCCTCCTGCAAGGTAATTCGTGAACACCAAGCAGTGGTCCTTGTCATGACCCTGACCTTTGCATTTTACGCACCATACCTCATCGCGCATCTCTGGGTGGGTTGTCGTGTCTTGTTTCAAACTCTGCATCTCCAGGTACATGTTTTTCAATCGCTTGTGAATCTGCTAAACTCTCAGGTTAGGATCTTATATCAAAGTCTCGTGTAATCTCATCGTGACCTCCAAAGCCTCAGCCTAAGTGGTTAGCCTTTGTTGTGACAACGCATTCCCTAAATGCAGCATTAAGGATGCTACAAACCATTTGCGGTGTTTCCCATCTGTTAATGTCATGTTCGCTTCATGAATTGTGCACTTCAGTATTTGATCCAATTCCCACGGGGTCTTGCCTAGTAGCATTGTGATTTCCTTGAATCCAATGATCGATTGTGCCTCTGACTTTGGCCTGCTAAATTATTTATTTAGTGAAACTTGGATATCCGCAATCCCCGCATTCAGATTTTCATTGGAATGCTTAATGTACCAGGCCAACGCGTGATCCTGTAGAGTGCTGACCAATGTTGCCTTCTTTATATTGTCATCTGTGACACCCTGTGCTTCCCTAGTTCTGTGCTACCTTCGTTTCTATAGATTCTCCCACTCCTCCTAGCCCCAAAAATAAATTTATTCGTATAACCCACTTTTCACACAGTAGTATTTTAATCCAAGTGTTCAAAGATTTAATGTACTTACCTTGCGGTCCCTTGAGGAAGTTTCGTTCTGCCTCACTATAGCTAACTGAACTATCTTCCACAAATTCGATGATGAATCCCCCTATGATTCGATTGAGCTAGTGATCAACAATGTGCACAATCTTATTTTTCGATGCCTCCAGTCTATGCACCAATTCTAGAGTTCAGATAATAGGTTTGTCGAGTTTACACCTTCCTTGGCTATTTGCTAGCTTCGCGATCCACTCGTACAAATTAGTGGGGAAGGATGCAAAGAAAATTTCGTGTATCTCTATAAATAAGTTGCAGTCTAACCACTCTTCCTTTGATAGTTGCAAATTCCTATTTTCCTATGCCAAGAACTCGTGAATCTTTCTGTCCAACCAATCTTCAATTCCTTTCTTTGTCAAATTCCAGTGATACGACATCAGACATCTCTATGCAGATCCTGGTCCCGGCAATGGAACCATTTGTTGACTTGTTGGGGCCTGACCCAGGTTTGGAGTTAATTAGCAAAAAAAATCCCTGTACTACTGGCCCTTTCGGCAATAGTCCATGGAGCACGGACTGAGGTCTTACCCGAAGTAGTATGGGAGGGTGCTAGAACCAGGTTTTTTCACCCTTGAGATGTCTGAGAGGTTCGACTAGTCCACTATTTTTTCTTTCATGCAGGTTGCTTCACACACTTTCCCGTTCCTCGTGGCCTGATACACTGCCTTTGCGCAGCCCTAACCAGGGGCTGTGGAGCTCCCGCGCCGCACTCTGCGCTATTACCCGAGATCTTTCTTATCTTCCAGTACTATTTAATTACCTTCGCCTACTTGAATGTCTTAAGTTATAATGAGTTATACAAAAAATTCATATAGGTTAGCGCAGTAAATAAACAGTATACTTGAAAATTATATCCAATCATGCATTAAACCAGGAAAAGATACATAGAAATATAGTAAAACTTCTCTTTATGATTCTCCCAATGGTTAAAGACTTGACTTGCCTTGCGCACTCAGTTGTAGGGGTCCACACACTCAGCTATGGACTACTAGGCCTCTGTGCACTCAGCTACAGAGCCTTCTCCTACTCTATGACCTGTAGACACACTTTACACTTCGACTCAATCACTTAGACTTCTCCTCTTCACCTATTCTATCTTCTTTTAGTTATCTTATACACTTAGAGCCTCCCTCTATTTATACAATCCCATAGTCCGCGGACCATGGGTAGGTCTATCCAGCCAACATTATATTACAAAAACACGGGTGGACAACCCTGTGACTCTATTATAATTTTGCGCCCCGTGCCCATAATTCGCATAGCTTTTACAAGAAGACTCAGCCAAAACTTGGGCTTTAAGCCCCAAAACATGCCTTGGGGGGATTCCATGCCCAACAACCCTTATATTCAATTTTTGGAAGTCCTCAATGTTCTCCACTATTGAACCCTTTTGTTTGAGATTTATCAATTGGCTAAACAAGGCGTTGCTCTTTGTATCCTCATAACGTGCTATCATTTCCTCCGTAAAAGTTGACCAAGTGACAATTTTTTTACGAGAGAAAATCCATCGATAACATACAAACTGATTGGGTTCTAAATATAAATTTGCAATGCATACCTTTTGCGTGTTTTGGACATTATGGAGATCAAAATATTGCTCCATTTGTAGTATCCATGTTATGGGATCCTTGCCATCAAACTTCCTCATATCTATCTTTGGAATATGGTGGGTCTTCAATCCAACATTAGAGTCTACGAAATCATGATTAAAATTTATTTTGTTCTCATCATGAGTTTAATTTACTACCTTTTCGCCATTAGGACACATTTCTTGTAGCAACTTTTCCAAAACTCCCTTCAAACCTTCCATGTCTTTCTTCAAACCTTCAATGTTTCCTTTTGCTTCAAACCATCCATATTAGCTTCTGTTACTTTTTGTGAGAGTGAAATTTGTTGCACTTGGTCTCGTAATTTTGATATATCATGTTGCATTTCTTCCTCTTCGTCATGAGTCATAGTGAATATTTTGGGTTGCTTACTAGGTGTTTCCATTTTATTTATTCGGGGCATCAATTAATGATAATTGTGCTTCACTATTCCCTTTGAATCACTTCAAACTAATTTTCAAACAAAACTTATGCAAATTTTTTAAAAAACTACACAAATTTTTTTTATTTGTAGGAGCTTGATATTGAATATGATGTATCTCTCAAAATTTCAGATCTCCAAGGTCTAAAATTGTGACCTATAGTAGCCTTGTGAGTCCTCTTTCCAATGCCACAAGTCTATTCATGCTTTTACTTGAACTGCTTCACATTGGATGGAAGGGCTGCCCATAGAGCAAATCTATTCCACCACCTTACAAACAACATTTCAAGACAAACCTACCCAAAATTGGGTTCTCCAAGAAAAAGTTATGCCCAATATCCGAAGATGACCTCATTATATACTTTTTCAGTAGAGCGAACTTGTAACAAGTTCCACGTGTCGTTGTTTCAACCTTCGGCTCTAGAAACGATACTCAACAAACTAAATTCTGTAATATTTCTATAAATTTTTATAAAATTTGAATCCGATGCTCAGAGAGAAAGTTATGATGATTTTCCCAAGGTCACATGTTTGAGATTGAATTTAGGAGCCAAACCCTAACGTCCTCAGATCATATCTCCAAAACTATAGTGAGCCAAGCTCTGAAATTTGGATTCGAGGTTCATCAATATTTCTTCTCAAATGGGTTTTAATTTTAGTTTTTGAAACTTCATAGACAAAATGTTATAGCGAAAAATCCATGATGACTTGTTTGAAGTAGGGAAACCCTAGAATCCAAAGCTTTGACACCAAACATTATGCAACCAACTCACAAAGTAGAAGAAGAGATATATAAACGACTTTAACATAAGTCTCTTTGAGGGGGAAACCTAATTTACGTTACAAAAATGAACAATTCGTGGATGAGTTAAATGCCAAAACATCCTTTCTATATATAGGAGTCTAAGGGGTCACAATATAATCAAAGTCGACATAACAATAATAATGTAAGAGCACAACAATAATTATAGTGGGCTTCTCTGGGGTGCAACAATAATAATATGGGGACTACATGGGCACAAAAATAACAATAATGGGGCTACACTAATAATAACGAGGGAATACACTAGTTTTATAGGGACCTGACACTTGTCTAGGAAGTTGTGAGACAGATAAAGATAGTGCGGAGGTTGCTTGGGCTTGAGAAAAGCATTGTAATCTTCTCATATTTTTTGACTAATTCAATATATAGATAGAAGGGATTTTAGTTGTGGCTTTCTCTAGGAAATTATTGTGTAATTTATTTATTGAATTCTTTCTCCTGTATGCTTCATGATTTCTCAATCGATTAATTGTTTCTACTGATGAGTAGAGTAGATTCAAGTCTTTTGTTTTAGAAAATTATATAAGTAGTTTGAATCTACAAGGAATTTCTACAGTAGATAGATTCATGATGCAATCCTGATAGAGTAGTCTGTTTCTTGCATGGTAGATAGATTCATGATAAAATTTTGATATATCATGAAGCTATTCATTCCATTACGACCCAAAACATATTTACAACTGCACTTAAGATGCACTTATCCAAAGCCTTTGAGAGGGTCAGTTGGACATTTCTTTGTTTTGTTTTGCTCAAATTGGTTATGGGTCTAGCCACAATAAATTGGAATTTGGGATGCTTGCAATTGGATTCTTTTGATGTATTAATAAATGGAACTCCTTCTCCTTTCTTCAACTCTTCTTTGAGGATGAGGTAAGGTTTCTTACGATCCTCTTTTATTTTTCTATTGGTGGTAGAATTCCTTAGAAAATTGACCCATGAGGGAAATTCTAAGAGTTCCTCTAAGGGAATTGAAGTGGCATAAAATGATCATCTCTTACACCTTCTATTCATGGACGAGATTCTTATTGTTTTAATAGGAAATTTTGGGGATTTATTTGTTTTAAAATTCATTGTTGATTTATTTTGTTCGACTGTCATTATGTAGATCAATATAGACAAATACTATTTTATTTCCCACCTATTACTGAAGTCGAAGTTGCCCAAACAATTATTTATTTTCCCGTCCCCCAAAAATATTTGGATGAGGGGTTCAAGTATTAAGGTTTTTTCTCCAAGCCAAATGGTTATAGATACACTAACTGGTTGTGGTTGTATAACAAGTTATAATCTTATATTTCCTTTTGGGTCAATAGGCTCTTATCGAGAGGAGAAAGAGTTATATTGATCAAGCCTATTCTCAAAAGTATCCTTGTGTATTAGTGTTCGATTTATTTTGTTCGCAAAGGTATTTTATCATAAGTTTGTAAGCCATGGTTTCCTTTTCCATCATTAGGTGCAACAATATCTAGGGGTATCCCTATAGCCAAGTGGGATAAAATTGTACTCCTAATGAAATTGGGAGGCTAGGATTTCAAAAATATTTTCCTCTTCAGAAACATATTGGTTGCACATAGCTTGTGGCACCTGGTGCATGATTCCTCCCTATGAGGAAAGGTTATCAAATATAACTATCTCCTTGCCCTATCTTTTGTGGAATAGTTTGGGTAGCCATGCAAATCATCAAAGGGCTCCAATGTCTAGAAATTCCTTGTTCTTTCCTTACCCCTCATTGGTGATTAGACCATTTGGTGCATTGGTAGGGGAACAAAGGTAAAGTTAGATTTGAACCAATGGATCAGGGTTGGAGATAATTTCATATTGCTCAATGCTCTTATTGACCACCTCCATAAAGCGAGACTGTAATAGCCCTAGTCAAAATTCCATGTAAATTTTAATAAAGGAAAAATAAGACCATGATTAAGGAACACATTCCAAGCTAAATGTTGGGAAAAACATCCCAATGGGTGTTCATTTCGGTTGTTATGGCTAAAGGAAATTGGAAAAGGAAATGGAAAAGGCTTTGGAAAGGCAAGAGGCATTAATTGGTAGTTTATTTATGAAAATAATGGAAATTAGGAGAAAAGGAAGGTGAAAGGCCACAAGTTGCATGTGAGGAGGAAATTGAAGGAAATAATGGAAAATGAAGAAAATAAAAATGTCATTGATAAAAAGGACTATGAGGATTAGTTGGTAAGATTTTTCTCAGGCTTGGTCAATGTAACCTTTTGTCAATTCATTTTTGGAGCTCTCTCATTATTCTCTCTCTCTCTCTCACTCTTAGACATAGAGAGTTTTCTTGGAGCACTTTGGCATTGGATCAAGAAAGGAAAAGAAGGAAAGAGGAAGGAAGGAGCAAGCAAGGAAGAACAAGATCAAGTATCTTCAACAAGAATAATTGTAGGTAACATATTTCATGTGCGATTTCCTATCTGGTTTTGACATGCATTGTAATGCATGCTAGTATTTAGTTCTCTAGCCGTCAGTGGCATGGTCTTGTCGAGTTATGACAGTGGTTCTCAACCTTACCTTTCCTTTTTCCGGATAGCCATGGTGTGATGGGATTGTTTCTCGGTTTTGAGCTTTTGAATTTCCATATGGTTTCAAAAGTCGGGATAGAGGTGGTGTCAAGAACCCACAGGCCTAGGAATCCCTTGGCTGGTTTTGGTGGGATACACGGTAAAGCCTATGGGTGGAGTCTTGGTTTAGGGCCTAGTGATCTAGTGTGGATTGTGGTAAATCATGAGAGACAAGGAGACATAAAATTCCTCAAGGATAGTGACGGAGTCCAAAGGCATTCCAAGCTCGGTTTGGTTTTGCGATCTCGGTGTTGATTTTGGTGAGATCACAGTTTCGTGAGGGTGGAGGTGGTTTAAACTCTGAATTCCCTTGGGTTTTTTGGATTGGTTATCCATGAGATCCGAAATTCATGCTTGGAATATGGCACGAGGGTGACTGACTGAGAGAAAGATTTGGTTTATCCATGTATATGGTTGGGTGGTACATGGAAATCCTGAACCTGGTTGGCTCTTGCCTATGTTTAATAAAAGCTAAGTTATCTTGCTTTTGTACTTGTTATTATGTGGCCTTAATGGTTGTTATCTCATTTTTATTTACATGGTTTAATGCTGGTTATATGATTGGTTATAGTCATGGTTATTTCATGTGTTTACTTGTAACTGAAAGGATAATGGATGAAATACCTAATTGATTTCAAAATAGTTAAAGGAAGAGAGTGGTGATCCTTCTTGTCAATTCTCATATGAGTTATCAGTAATTTATGTTCTACCTTGTATTCATGTCATGCAGATTCCATTGATGCCAAGTGTTTGATAGAATGTCAGATTCGGTTGGGGTTCATCAGGCCTAGTCTTGGATCCAACTTTTGGCTTGCAAGTCTTGTTGTCATGTAAATTAAAGATTCTGAAAGCTACAAGGGTTTATGGGCAGTGACCTAGATTCTGGGCTTGAAAAGTGGCACAAATATCAGAGCCACTGGCACAGATTTGAGGAGAAAAGTCCCTAGTCACACCCATGCCTTGCTGTGAGAGCGTTTAGAGCCTCCTAGACACACCCTTGTCCATATCAAGGGAGCATACAAGATTTTGATGCACTAAAAACTCAATGGATCCTAGGGATTGGTCATGGGGAGGAATCAAAAGGCTTATGGGAATCTTGTAGCAGGTATAGAAGGTCTGTGTTGTGGGTTTCCATTGATTCCACTTCCTTAAGGTCACCTATGAGGTCAAGTATTGCCATAGTAGCCCCTCATCGCATGTTTACCTTGGGAATTCTAGTGAAAGTGAGTAGATATGAGGTGAGGTGTTGTTACAGGGTGGTATCAGAGTAGAGTTCAACACTTGGATTGGATGGGAAAAATGTGTTTGTCATGCATTCATGTAGGTTGTATATGTGCTTGTTATGCATGCATGGTAGTGGTCATTATTACATTTGTGTTTCCATGTAGGATTTGACAATATTGTTGTTGGGATGCGTTAGTCATGAATGCATGTCGGTTGTATATGCATTTGTTATGCATGTCAGTGTCTATATGTTATTGTGCATGCATTATTATGGGCATGGTTGCCATGCATGAGGTCATTATAGGAATTTCAAGTTATCATGATGTTGTTGGTATGTTATGATTCTCATGTGTTCACCGAGGTAGAGAAGGAGATGCAAACCATCAGAGTGAGGTTGCAGCACTAGACTTCGGGTTAAGAGAAGATCATCATACATGTATTGTATGTTTGTAATGCATGTATGTAGGTTAAGGATTGTTATATGCATTATGGTTATGTGTGTGCCTTTCATTCTATTAATGTTATGGTTACATACATGATAGATACTAGTTGATTAGTCTAGTCATATGCACGTGTTAGATAGTCATGAATGATGGTAACCTGTGGTTGTATGTATTGCTATTGTTGTTTTATCTTAGATAACTTGATGATTAGGTTATATGCTATTGATGAGAATATACAACATGTACATCAGTACCACATGTTGTACTGATGGTACACAATGCCACATGTACTCTACACCACATGTACAACATGCACACAATACCATATGTACACATCACCACATGCACAACATGTACATGACACCACATGTACATGGTTCCACATGCATGACATGTACACAAAACTTCCTACACAGAACACCACATGTACAATGTGTACACAACACCACATGCACACAACACCATATGTACATAACACCAGATGCATAACATGCATACAAAAAAAGAAGAAGGAGAAGGCATTGGTGGTGGTATGCGAAAACAAACAGATAGAGAGAGTGGGCACAATTAGAAGTGCAAACATACAATGTGATATCAGAGCAAGAGTACTTGTAGATGAAAATGAAAGAAAGCACATTGTGTGAGCAAGGATGGAAGAACTCTAAGGAGCATAGTGTAAAGAGAAAGTTGTAGTGTTGAGAAGGTAGAATCATGACAGGCTCTGGATTCGTGTTTAGCATGTGGAGACACTATGTACTCCAAAACTTCTAGTGGTGTTTGACAGATGAAGACCCCGAGTTCGTTGGATTCCCATGACACCTAACAAGTGGGGACACAATGTGCTTTGGATTCTTGTGGGATAACATGTGGAGACGTTGATGACTCTAGAGTCTTGTAGTGTGAATCAGGTGTAGACACCATGGGCTCTATATACATGTAATGGTTAATTGGTGGAGACTTAGTGTGTTTTAGATCCTTGTAAGGTTTTGTACTTGGAACACTATGTCCTCTAGATCCCAGAAGTGTTTAGTAGGTGGAGATGTTGTGTCCTTTGGACTCTTGGTTATCAAGTGGAGGAACTATGTGCTCTAGATTCCTGTGTAATATGGTTGACTTGTATTGGTGTGAATTTTGTTGAGCACTTAAATCCACAGTCTCTAAATCCAGCTAGGGGGTGGTCAACTGCAAGAAATATTGCAGATTTGCTGGCATATGGTTGGGTGGATAGTTGAAGTTCCTCCCTTAGTTTCCAATCATTTAAGTCAATATGATAAGTATATTTACTTGTACATGTGTTGCACTTTGAATAATGAATGATGTTGTAATGTGTTATAACAATGAATGTATCAACATTATTAATGGATGAATCAAATATTCCTATTTGTCTCAAATGATGTATTATTTATATGTTCTCATGGTTATGAGGGGCTTGGAAGTCTTTGTGACACTGATATGTTCCTGAGAGGTAGAGATAATTAAATGGTCTTGTATGAACACTTAATGTGCTCAATTAACTATTACAATGTGTGACTCTTAAATTTTTTGGCATGCTATGTATCTCATGGATTTTGAATGTTAAGACTAACTGACATTCATTACTGATAAAGGATTAATGATGTTGCAATGTATGTTGTATCAATGGGTATGATATTATTGTGTGATACCCACTCTTGGTTAGGATATGTTGTTGTTGTTGTATTTGAGTTGCAAAGCAGTGTTAGCCATGGCTTGGCTTATTTCAGTGCTTGTTAGTGGGCATGTTGATGGCTTCATTGATGTATTATGGTCATGAAAATATGTCTGAAGTGTGAGCATGGAAATGAAGGTTTTATTCATGTAGAAGTCATTATTCTGAGAAACACTTTGATTCGGGGAAGGCTTACGAAAGTTTCTTGGAGATTTCTTAGAATTTCTAAATCTGAATATTGCAAAGGTAAAGTTTATATCTAGGTCAAATGCATATAATCCTAACAGATATATCTGAGATTCCAAGCAACTGACTAGTTCACACATGCATTTTATGGAAGCACCAGATTCGAAATACTTTAGATATGTTGTAGAGGAAGCAAGAAAGGGTAATATCCAGGGTGGGGCTTGTTTGGGTGCCCGAAGTCTTGGAGCCAAATTTCATATAAAATTCAGAGTGGGGTCCATTTGGTGAATATTTGACACAAGCTTGTATCACCTCATAAATGATGTGTTGGCATAAAATTTTGAAAGGTCAATGCCCCAGGTTTATTCTGAGTTGCCAACAAAGGAGGCCAATGTAGTCTATCTTTTCGTCGACATTTTCACTCCCTTTTGTAAAAGAGCGTCTCACTTAAGGGAAGCCAAAACCACAAAAAAATGAAGTGATATAGATTAATACCAGAATGAAATTTGCACCATTAACAAATTGCCATCTACACAACTATATTATAACTTAAACATGAATTCATTACAAAAGAATTTAGAACATTACTTGCATGAATAAAATTGAAAATTTAAAGGGGCCATACATTCATCACACAATTACAACATTGACACAGAAATTCTGAAACTCCATTTTATTAGTAGTGTCAACCATTACATAAGAGATCGTATAGATCTGCAGGACTCTCTCAACCAAAAATATTACATCAAACTTTACAGTGCATATATTAGATCTTTTGCACAAACACAAAGTTCTACAACATACCCAATACAATTAACACAAAGACTCAATTTATATGAAAAATGTTGCCAAATTCATCCTTCTGTGCTCTCCTTTATAGGCACACTTGCTTGATATGGTCTTCTCGGTGGTTTCTTGATCTCACGTATATTTGGTCCTTTTTTCCAAAATCCCGGAGCCGTTTTCCCTTTTTCCTATTGATTTCTTCAAAGTTGGTCCCATTTTCCCTGTTTTCCTGCTGCACAAGTCCCAATACTTTAATTCTCTTACACTTTTGATGCCCTGTTTCCAATTTCTTTGGAAAATTTCCTTCTACAATTGCTTGTTAACTATATTTTCCAAAAATGAAGGACCCAATATGAAGGATGTATCTGAGATCCAAGATATCAAGGGGTGAGGGCACAATACAAACTCATGGAGCCCTAGAATCGGGCCACAACTAGATGTGGGCCAAGTCTAGATACATTTGAGAAGATACATGGTAATCCAGTATTCTGGGGGTCTGGGAAGTTTTCCACAGTGCACATTTCATGTAGACCCACATATCCCCTTTAGCCAGAGATAAAGGAATTCTTCGCATTGTGCTAAGGGTTTGGGTTGTTTGGGAAAACATGTTTGGATGAGGTGGCAACACCACGAGCACTTATCTATGGTAGCTTGGATTTCATGTAGCCATTCAGGGTGACAAGGCAGATCCATGTGGGTCACACATGGTTGCTATCTAGCTACATCCTGCTGATGTGCCTAGAGTTAAATGGGTAATCTTTAAAGGGGCACAACTTTCAATATGGGAGTCAGATTGAGGTAAAATTTATATCACTAGAAATCTCTTGACAAGCTAAACATGATGGTGTTATCTAAAGTTAACTGTACAAGCTTTGGAAAAGAAGGAATTTTGTATCCCATATCCATAGTGAGACCATGGAGGTCGAGTTAGTTAAAAGTAACACCTCCCATTAGTCTGGGAAGTATATGGATGTGGGAGGGAGAATTATAAGGTGGTATACAAGCACTCAGTTCAACACTAATATCGAATGGCCCTAGGAGGATAAGTTTAGAGATTTTTTACATAGTGTGGCATTCAAAGGATGATTATGTGTTGTATGCATATCTATATTGATACCAAAATTATGAAATGATAGAATGATTGGCATGGTAGATTGTTTATGTGTTATATTGTTTTCTTACCAGTATACTAACTTGATATTTTTGTTTCAGATAACCTCATATCAAAATTCTTATTGCAAATGAGCCAATGTGATGGGAAAAATATGTTTACTGAATGTTTGGTTGGTAACGGGGAAGAGGAAGAATCCCCTAACTGGATGGACACCTTTAGAATTTTATGGATGAATTAACGAGTTACAAGGTTGAGAATGAAAATAATGTCAGAGCTAAGGAAAAGTAGGAAAAAATAAATGTAATGATATTGTAAAGCCTATCAGATTTATAAATACAAAAGAAACATGAGTTAGGTGCCAACTACCTAGGAAAGTATAAGTACAGGGATATTCCATCAGGACTTGGAAAGCATGAAGTAAAGAATGATCGTGCAGAAGGAAATGAATCTAAGAAAAAACATAGGTAGACAAGTGAAGATATAGTGAGAGGTGGAACTCAACTAAGTACTCTAGATAAGAGGATAGGAAGTCATGAGAAACTTTCTAGTGCTACAACTAAGAGACACTGCCAACAAAAAAGGAAAGAGAAATATTTGATGCCAAAAGTATTTAAGAGGCTAAAACCTCCTATATTTAATGGAGAGGTGAAGAAGGCCAAGCAAGTAGAGACATGGTTAATAGGAAAGAAGAAGAACTTTAGAGTACATGATTAATTTGATAATATGAAGGCAAGAGTAGTCATTTTTAGCGTGAGGCATAAAGTTGATATTTGGTGGGAATAATTGAGGAATGTAAAGAACATTCGAGAAAATGAGCCATCCTAGAGGAGATTTGAGATATTCTAGGGATAAGTACCTATTTGAAAGGTACAATGACAACAAGGTTAAGGAATTTTAGAAGCACAAATTAGGACAATTGATAGTTGATAAATATACAACTAGATTTTTGGAGCTACTAAGGTATAAGTTCCTTACATCAAGGATGTTCCTTATGTCAACGATGATGAAGGTTGATAGAGCCTAGTTCTCTAAGCCCGTAGGAGAGGAAGCTGAGGGGTGTAACATAGAACCTATAAAGTGTTATACTTGTGGATTAAACCACAAGTAGAAAGATTATCCACAGTGAAAAGAAAACACTCCAAGGATGTACATTTTGCAAGAAGTGGAGACAACAAATGATGTGGCTAAGAATGTGCCATGAATCTATGCTAATTTGGACAACTTGAAGGCCAATGACCAAGCATCAATGATTGAGATGGAAGGTATGGTCAATAACCAACCTATTTTGATTTTGATTGACCTAAGTTCTAATTTCAATTATGTTAGCCCAAAAGTTGTAGAAACATGTGCACTACAAAAGATATCCCATGAAAATTCAAGGTTAGTTCAGTTAGTGATGGGAACTAAGAGGCGAGTAGAAGACACGGTGAGATCATGCCGAGTGATAATAAAGGACATGCCAACATCAACAAATTTGAATCTATTTCTATTGGGTTATTATGATGTGTTAATCGACATGGATTGGATAGTAGGCCACAACACTAAAATAGAATTCTATAATTAATCAACATAATGTTTTAGTGATTGAGGGGAAAGAGTAATGTTGATAGGAAAAAGAAAACCTGAGACTGGTAGGAAAGTATCAATGTTGAATATGAAGAGGTGCATCCATAAGTGGTGAAAATTGTGATATTTATAGGTAACCATTGAATCATAGATTAACAGAGATATGATGGAGAGTATCTGTTTGTAAAACATTTTGGTGTTTCCTAAGGATATATATGGATTTCCACCATGGAGAGAAATTGATTTCTCAATTGAATTTTCTAGGATAGACACTAGTGCCAAAATCTCAATACCATATGAGCACACCAGAATTGGAGGATATGGAACTACAATTAAATAAAACGATGGACAGGGGATACATCAAACCCAACATATCACCCTGGGGAGATCCAATATTATTTGTGAAGAAAAAGGATGGTACATTGAGACTATGCATTGACTGTAGGAAATTAAATAAAGCCAAAATCAAGAACAAGTATCCTTTATCAAGGATTGATGAATTTCTTGATAGGCTGAGAGGAGATGTAGTATTTTAGAAGATAGACTTGAGGCCTGGGTACCATCAGGTACAAATTAAGGATGAATACATCCATAAGACAACTTTCAGAACTAGGTATGGTAATTACAAATTTGAGGTGGTGCCATTTGGACTCACAATTTCTCCAACAAGATTTATCTATTTAATGAACAACACTCTCAATCCATATTTGGACAATTTCATGTTGGTATTGTTGATGAAATTTTGGTTTATTCTAAAACCAAGGAGGAACATGAAGAAAATTTGGCAGTGGTTTTGCAATTTCTCATAGAGAACAAGATTTATGCTAAGATGAACAAATGTTGTTTATTCCAATCACAAGTTTAGTACTTGGGACACATGGTTTCCAAGGAAGGAGTAATCATGGATCCTATGAATATCAAACCAATTATGGAATGGACTACTCGTCAAAACATGGAGAAAGTTAGATCCTTTATGGGATTAGTTGGGTACTACTAGAGATTCATCCATAATTTCTTAATGATTTGACATCCAATCATAACATTGCAGATAAAAGGAGTTAAATTGCAAAAGACACCAAAGTGTGCAACCAACTTTGAGCAATTAAAATATCTACTCACACATGCACCAATATTAAGAATAATAGAATAAAAACAAAATTTTGTGGTCTTCACAGATCCCTGCATGGAAGAGTCAAAATGTAAGAAGGACATGTGCTTTGTTGTGAATCAAGGAAATTGAATGAGCATGATAGAAATTATGTCACTCATGACTTGGAGCTAGCAACAATAGTTCATGCATTGAAAGTGTGGAGGCACTACCCACTAGGAATGAAGTTTTTTTTTAATGTCAGATTTTAGAGGGTTGATGTATTTATTTGATCAACCCAAGTTGAATGCAAGACATGAAAGGTGGATATACTTGATAAGTGAATATGATTTTGAAATAAAGAACATCAAGGGAAAGGAAAATAAAGTAGCATATGCACTTATCAAAAGGCTACAAGTGGCTTATTTGGAAGCCATCAATACTCATGAAGTTGATATCAAAGAAAGAATCAAAGAGGCAATGCATCTCGATGAGTATTACTAGCAATTGAAAGAACACTTGCAATAGTAACTACAAGTATAATTGAGTAGGAATTACTCATTGACAGATGATGGTTTACTTAATTTAAAAGGTAGGGATGGTATATACCTTACATGTGTGACTTGAAGAAGCACATCTTTGACAAGTTTCATAAAATACCTTATTTAGGTCATCCTAGTTATCGAAAAATGATGACAACCATGAAAAATATGTACTATTGTCTGAGAGTGAAACATGATGTTTCCAAGTATATTTCTAGATGCTTGGAGTGTCAACAAGTGAAATTAGAGTGTAGACATAAAGTGAGAAATTTTTAGCCAATCCCCATTATTGATTGAAAGTGGGAAGTTATCTCCATGGACTTCATCATAGGATTACCTAGGACATCTAGACATCATGATGACATAATGGTGGTAGTGGACAGGCTAAGTAAGGTGGCTCATTTTATAGTTGTCAAGTCTATCCACAAGGAAATTGATATTGCTTAGATTTTCATGAAGGAAATATTCAAATTACATGGTATACCCAAGAAGATCATCTTGAATAGGGATGCCAACTTTACCTAAAAGTTTTGGAAAACATTATTTCTCAGTTGTGGAACTGAATTAGCATTTAGTACAATATATCATCCTCAAACTAATCAACAAATTGAAAAAATAAATAGGGTGCTAGAAGCCATGCTAATGATTTATGTTATGCATCAACCTAAGATATGGGAAGAGTTTCTACCTTTGGTAGAATTTGAGTACAAAAATGGGTATCAAGAATCATTGAAGATGAGTCCTTTTGAGGTTATATATGGAAAAAATTATAATACACCTATCAGCTAGAATGATCCAGTGAATAGGGTTCTTCTTATAACTGATATGCTAAAGGAAATGGAATAAGAAGTAGTTACTATCAGGCATAAATTGAGAGAATATCAAGACACGAAAAAAGGTCTATGCATATAAAAAAAGAATGCACAAGGAGTTCCAAGTGGGGGAACATGTTTACCTCCACATCAAACCACAAAAGAGTTCAATGAGAATTGGATCTCATGCTATGTTAGCACCAATATTTTGTGAACCATTTCAGATCCTAGAAAGAGTGGGGCCAATGGCTTATAGACTAGCATTTCCACCGATAATGAAAGAACATGATGTTTTCCATATTTCTTTACTTAAAAAGTATGTGCATGATGTTAATAATGTTTTGTTAGAAAATTATATATTACGGAGCAATGGAACACAAAATATTGCATAAATATAAACACAGAAAACACATAAAACAAGAGAGACACAGATATACGTGGTTCACCCAGTTTGGGCTACGTCCATGGAGAAACAGCCAGTCCTTCTTTTATTATATTATCCAGCAAACTGAAGAGATACAACCTACAGTAGATTCATTGTAACACCCTCTTCGCTCTCAATCTCCTCTCTCTTCCTCACTCAGAATACAGATACACATAGACACAAATAAAATTCCCTCATATATAGTGAGGGATTGCCTTCTAGGGCAAAAAACCCTAAATTAAACATAACTTCTACTGTCAGATCATTCGCCTAATGAATGGCCTAGATTGACTAGAAATTACTAGACTTTTACAAAGCAATTTTACATCTATTTTTAGCCTCGGGGGCATTGCCCCTGAACCCCTGTGTTATCACAAAATCAAGTTCTGAAAGGCTGCTGATCAGGTAGACCTTGTGTAACTATTTCAGACCAATCTTTTGACTAAGGCTTAGCCTCCTTAGCCTGAGAGGGCTCTCTCAAAAGGTTATTGATTTTGACTATGAGTAAGATGGCTAACTCTTGTGAAGTAAACTTAACAAATATGAAGGCTGGACAAACATTACATAGGTTTCCATTGGGCTTATGGAGTCAATCATACTTCAGTAAACAATGACACTGCTTTTACATAGAAGTCAGGGCATGTGGCATTTAGATGCTCAAAACACAATTCATAGAAAACCACAGTTTACAAATACACACAGGAAGTTAGAGCAGCATAAGTGAATTCTGAGTGATTGTGTATTTATACAACTGTAAAAACATCAAGGACAAAGTAAAACCACACATCTTGAACATAAAAATACTGTATTGAATCCTGAGAAGAAAAGCAACAAATTATATTACTGAAACTAAGTTTTAGTACAAGCCAAAACAATCCTCTGTTTTATCAAATATCCAACCCTCATTACATAGATGTTCCAGCTATATATAGAAAATCCTTATTCTAACTACTTCGAGCTTCCTCCTCCAACATGAGGGGAACTCGAATTCTGCCTATGATGACACCTATCTGCTTTACAACAAACTATTAAATACAATTAATGCTAGCTGGAGTTCTAAAGAGTTCTAATTTGATTATGACTCTAACTCTATCTTCTTCGTAGAATGATTCCTTCTTGTTCTTTGACACTTGGACTCCTTGCAGTTTGGCTGAGATGGCTGAGATGAGTATTCAATGTTCCATGCTGGCTTTGGATGCTGAGTGCTTTAATGGTTCAGTGATGTTAGGAGAAATCCCCTGTTTTTCGGTTCCAGTCTTCCATCCCTTATTCGAACATGCAACAGCATGTCTTTAGTTCTTTAATATCCCAAAAATATAGAGCACCACCATGTTCCTGATGTGTTGGAGGCTTCATTGATGGACAGGTGTGCAAGCCAAAACTCCTCGTATGCAGCTCCTTCCAAACCCTAATGACCGGTAATAAAGTGACTTTATAACAAAACTTTAAACCTGAGTCAAAACATTTCACTTTTTTAAAGGTACACCTGTCATAATCTGAATGGTTGTGATAGCTTCATTTGGTCTCTTATATGTCCCTTAGGTGTTTCCTTTGAAAATTTCCGATCATCTTATCAAACTGTTTGTCTGCGTTAAAAAACAACACCTACAGCAGTTTCGTAGCGCGCTACGAAACTGCTGAATTGTTTAAACAGCTTGTCTTTTCTCTGAGATATTTACCGCCCAGGCATTTGATTGCAAAAACTCCTTTTGACCTTGGATATATATATCAGGGATCTACATGTCTTCAAAACAAATAAACTAAGCAAAATTTAACAAAATTTGGAACAAAACCTTCCTTTGAACAGCAACCTCATTCAGCAGCTAAATGGCCTAGCTGTGCCTTCAAGTCTTCAACTTTCTTTCTCATAGCTTTGTTCTCAGCTCTTAGATGCATGTTTATCTTTCTGAGGAGTTTGGCCTCTTTAATGGCAGGTACTGTCCATGTGTAAACATCAGCTACTGAATCCACCTGGTTTATTAGGTTTTCACTTCCTTTCAAAACAGCTTTACGATAATTTGCATACTTGACAGCAGACTCCCTAGTGGTATTCCTCACCTTAGCAATCTCATGTTTAACTGCTTCTAGCTGATTCTTTATAGCTATAATATTACCCCCTTGAGATATGATAACTGTTCTGTTGGTGTCTTTTTGCTTAATTTTCTCTGCCTCCTCTGTTCTAGGCAATTCCTCAGCTTCCTTCACTTGTTTCCTTGTAATAGGTCTTCTGGGTTTGAAGATGAATTCTTCACCAGGTTCATCAAACTTCAGCCTTTTTGAGGCCTTAGGCTTCTTGGTACTTTCTGGTGATGACTGTGTCAAATCAATATGCACTGGTTCAATTTGCTCAAACTCAATGGCTTCCAATAAATCATGCAGGCTTGCCTTAGATGCTGGGCTTTCTTCAACAGCTATGGCCTTACCCTTTTCTTTACTTATTTGGCTTCTTGTCCTCACTCTGGAAACTGCTTCAGCTCTGCTTGTTTCAGCTACATTCTTCTTATCCTGAGTCTTTTCTTTTATTGCTTGCTGAGGTTGTTCTTTGATGATCAGTGGCTTCACTGGTCTTTTAAGCTGTGACTTGGTTTGATTTTTAGCTCTAGCCTCCTTTTGAAGGTCAGCTATTGTGAGTTCTTTGACTGGTTTCTCTCTGACTGGTTGTGGAGTAAGGCCGGTTTTGCTTTGGAAACCAGCCATGAAGATGAACGAATTCCAGTCCCTGCCTATTTTCTGAAGGCCATCTAAAACTAACAATTTAATCAAACCATGGTGAAATAACGAAGTTTCGCAATCTTCTTTTCTCAACTGCACCTTGTCACACATTTTACTTAGACTGTGGAATAAGTAAAAAGGAATATCTATGGAAGCCTTCCCAGTGAAATGTAAAAGCAACTTGAAATGATAAGAGTATACCTTATTGTATCTTCCTTCACATGTTAAGTATTTCTAAATGCAGGTGAGAAGAAGGGCATAATGCTCCTTAACATAGTTTCTGGGCACTGCTTTTGTTAGGTCTTCATTCACATATGCCTCTTTTAAGAACTCTTTACATGGATTCATATCAAATTTAAAGTTCTTAAACCATTCTTGCTGCCCTCTTGGGATGTCTGTTACAGCAGCTATTGCCTCCGGAGACACTTGAACTTCCAACATAGCTATTTTTGAATTTAAACTGGTGAAGTTCAAAGCAAACTCTTTGGTTACCTGCGCATGTCCACCTTGCAGTTTTTTATAGAAGTTCCAGCACCCGGCATCTTTGAATGCTTTCCTCACGCCTTCATCCCTTAATGCTATGTCTAAACCTTCAGGTTCGGTCCTCTGGCATTTTCCAAACCTGTGTTCTTTCCTCTCCATTTTGCTTTTTTTTGAAATCTTTCACTCACAATGACCAACAACGTCAGTTGAAATGGTGGTTCAGTTCTTTTTAACTCGGGCTCTCTTGTAATCAGGCTCGCTTGAAAACTCAAATACATCATCCGATAAGCTTGTCACTTATGTAACACTGACGATCATCATCAAGATCCATGCACGGTACAATTCATCGGAATGATATGTCTGTGTGTTTCATCAAATATATTGGTGGAGTGATGTCTAATGAGCGCTTAGACATACTACGAGAGGTACACAAAAACTGACATGAGAGGACAGAATTGATGACTCATTAACAGACTTGACACTTTAAGAAAGATTCGCTGCGAAATGCACGAATCCGTGATTTCACAGCGCGGTTAGTTTAAAATTCTAATAATGCGCTGCGAAATGGCTTAATGACAACGCGCTGCGAAATGACTAAACAATGATTACGCTGCGAAACTGGCCAATAGGAGATTACGCTGCGAAATCACGAAAGGACTCGGTGAATAGGATAAGATAAGACATGGCTTATAACACAATGATGGTGGAGGAGAACCAATAGGATTAGAGTACAATTTAAAACAAACACCTTTAAAACTCCAAATCCTAAGTATGAAACATAAAACGGAAACCATATGACACAGACCTTTGACATTGAACTAGGACCAAGGACTATATGCATAAAATTTTTATTCTAAGTGATAACAGTGGCTCCACTTGGGATAGTGTGCTCCTGTAGTACACTAAGAACTCGTAGGTCCAGTGCTTTATTCAAATTCTAAAAACACACACAGAGTTGACAAGCATTCCTTTCTAGCTTTGTGGGCCTTCACCTCAGGCTTAAGCTTCCTGTTCAGCTTGTCATTTATTTTCAACAAGAAAAACTCATAAAACGGTTATATACAATGTTTGTGAGACACTTGACAGAGATTCATTAATTGTAATGCTTTAGGAACCTGCCATTAACAGGTCCTCCAGCATATGGTGTTCCATCAACCTCCTGCAGAATGTAGGTGTTATTTCCATGGAAAGCAGAAATCTGATATGGCCCTTTCCACAAATTTTCAAATTTACCATGTTTACCTTTCTCCTCAATTCTGGCTTCCCATTTCAGAACTTTATCATGAATCTGAAATGAAACCTCTTTGATCCTTTTGTCAAATGCTCTCTTGACCCTGTTCTGATTTTGTTGATGACTATCAAACACCTCACTTCTTTTCTCCTGCAAAGCTATTAGCTGATTGATCCTTCGCTGTATAGCATTTGGTTCCTCTTCTAATCCTTGAATCAGCTTCATTACTGGTACCCCAAGAGATGTTGGGAAGATAGCCTCTGCTCCATACACAAGTTCATATGGTGATGTTCCAATGGACCTCTTTGTGCAAATCCGGTCAGCCCACAAGGCATATTTCAGTTTCAAATGCCAAGCTTTTTTATTTTCTTGCAGCAGCTTCTTTATGATCCTCACAAGACTCTTGTTTGATGACTCAGCTAGTCCGTTTCCCTGTGGATAATAAGCAGTGGAATGTCCAAGGGAAATGTGATACTGATGACAGAAATTAATCATTCTTTTGGACTTGAAAGCTTGAGCATTATCTGTAATGATCTTGATTGGACAACCAAACCTTGATAATATATTATTTTCTAAGAAAGAAATAATCACAGAATCATTTGCTTGCCTTGTGGGTATTGCCTCTATCCATTTTGTAAAGTAATCAGTGGCAGTGAGAATCCAGCGATGCTGTCCTGATGAGGGAGGATGGATTTCCCCTATAAAATCTAATCCCCACTGCTGGAATGGTGCTTCAACATAAATAGGAACCAAGGGCATTGGCATGAGCTTTCTTTTACCTTCAAATACTTGACATTCATGGCATGTGGCTATCTTTTTATAAATGTCTCTAAACATAGTTGGCCAAAAATAGCCAGCTCTCAAAACCTTGTTTGCAGTGGCTTTCCAATAATGATGACCTCCGCAATCCCCTTTATGAAACTCATCAATCACTTTATCAGCTTCTTCTTCAATGAGACAATTTAATAATATTCCTCCTGCATCTTTCCAAAACAGATTTTGATCATACACAAAATATCTGAGAGATTTCAACTTGGTAAACCGAGCTTTGGACTTTGAAAGGTTATCAGGAGCTCTATTGTGTTGCAAAACAAATGATATATCCTTGTACCATTCTGAGATCAGGAATTTTTCATTTATCTGGACTAACTCTTCTTCATTTTCAGAAATTTCTGAGATTTCTGTGTTTAAATTAATATCAATACAGTCCAGATTTGACTGAGTCAACAATTTAGCTAGGCCTTGACCCTTTACCAACTTGGTGGGTTTGATCTCAATATCATATTCCAACAACTTTGCTATCCACTTCCCCCTTTTTCCATCTGGATCAGCTTGTGTAAGAATGTCTTTTATAACAGTATTTGGCACATATGCAACAATGTGAGAGTGCAAAACATAAATTCTGAAATCCTTAATGGCTTTCACCAATGCATAAGCCTGTTTCTCTAAGATATTATATTTCAATTCAGCATTAGCCAATGTCTTGCTAAAGAAGGAAATGGGCTGTTCAGTACCTTGACTTCCTTTTTGCAATAAAACTCCAGCAATTGTGTCTTCAGAAGCAAATGTGAATATCAGAAACTCCTTGGTAAAATCCGGGCTGATGAGCACTGGCGCTTGAGTAAGTGCTTTCTTAATTTCTTCAAATGATCTCTTTGCTTCAGGTGTCCATTTAAAATCTGCTCCTTTCTTTAACATCTTTGTTATGTTCTTAACCACTTCAGCAAAGTTAGGAATGAATCTTCTAACAAAGTTAACTTTCCCAAGAAAAGATTGAATCTCCTTCTTACTTCTTGGTAAATCTAACTTTTGAATTGCACTAACTCTATTAGGATCAATCCTAATTCCTTCTTCAGAAATAATATGTCCAAGTAGTTTGCCAGAAGTTAAAGAAAAAATACTTTTGGTTGGGTTTAGAGAGATACCAAACTTCCTACATTTCAGTAGGACCCTTTCAAGGTGCTTTAAGTGGTCTTCTTCCTTTTTTGAAAAAACTGTGATATCATCAAGATAAACCACCACTGATTTGTCCTTTTCTTCAGCAAAAGCAATGTCCATTGCTCTCTGGAAAGTTGCTCCAGCATTCATGAGGCCAAAGGGAATTTTTGCATACATGAATGTTCCCCAAGGTGTAGTGAAAGCTGTCTTCTCCTGATCATCTGGGTGAACAAGAATCTGATTGTACCCTGAGAAGCCATCAAGCATAGACATCCTTTGTGAACCTACAATATTTTGCAAAATGAGATCCATTTTGGGAAGAGGGTAATTATCCTTCAATGAAGCTTTGTTTAAATTCCTGAAGTCTATACAAATTCTGATCTCCCCATTCTTTTTCCTAACTGGTACCAAGTTAGCAAGCCAATTTGAGAATCTGATTGGAACAATAATTTTGGCATCAAACAACTTTTTCACCTCTTTTTCAATCAGTGGCATTAGAAGAGGATTAATCCTCCTTAACTTCTGCTTAAAAGGCTTCTCATTTTGCTTAATTGGGATGGTATGTTGTATGATTGAAGAATCATACTGTTTCAAATCAGCATAGCTCCATGCAAAAACATCAATGAATTTTTTCATCATTTCAACATATTTAGTCTTCATATCAGCTGAAAGGAACTTCGAAATCTTGACCATTTTAGGCACTACTGAGTCACCTAAATTACAGCTTTCCACTTCCTCCTCATTAGCCTGCAGTCTTGGTGCTTTGAACACATCATTTTGATCAAAAAATTTCTCCAAAGGAATGAGGCCCTTAGGGATTAAATTATTTTGCAACTGTAAGACTTCAGAACCTTCCTTTGATTCTACTAACATGTTCTGCTGATCTATTTGATTGTGCTCAAACTCTTCTTTTAATTCAATGAAATTCCTTACCTGCTGATCATCCTCAAAGACTTGCCAATTTATGATATTATCTGGTATGACTGGTCTATGGCGAACCTCCACCTCATAACTATCAGAAGAGTGCTTAGAAATGACAAATAAACTGGCTGAAACAGCAAGAGAATCTGCAATAGAGTTTTGGTCTCTAGTTTTGATGCTAAAAGAGTAAGTCTGAAATTTTTATAACATCTCTAACACTAAATTTCTGTATGCTCTCATTCTTGCATCCTTGGTTTGATATGCACCCTCTATTTGTTTAATTACCAGTTCATAATCTCCACAAACAACAATGTTTTTGGCCTTCAACTTTATCAAGGCTTCCAGCCCTAAAACTAGAGATTCGTACTCAACCATGTTGTTGGTGCAATCAAAATTTAATTTGTATGAGAGAAACTTACTTTCTTCAGTTGGACTAGTGATCCAAATGCCAGCTCCTGCCCCTTCTTTTCCTGCTGATCCATCAAAGTACAATGACCAACAGCCCATGATATCTTTTTCATCTCCTTGCTGTCCTTCTTGACTCTGATTTTCTGCTGATTTATCTTCTAATTCTCTCCCAACTGATTCATTGAAAAGGATAGTTGAACCAAGACTAGTATCACATGAGTAAATAGAAAAATTTTGAGGCTTTTCTTTGCTGATCACCATGTAGGCCATCCTTGTTTCACGGTACAACCTCCTTTGCTCACCAAACACTGGAATAGTAACATATGTGAGATCCATCTCCATTGTGCCCTTGATTTTGGCTGCCCATGACCTTGAAAGAAGCATTCCAAACTTAGGTGGAATGTCTGCAACAACAATGTCCATAACAGTGGTTTTTGCTGGAATTTGTTGCAGACCCACAAAAACATCTTTTATCAAACCAATGCAATGAAATCTCTTTGAATCAAAGGAGAATAAATCCTTATATGGCCTAGTAATTTCTAACCCCAGTCTTTCCATAATTACCTTAGGCATAAGATTATGTGATGCCCCCGAATCTAACATAGCATTATGTAAATTCATGTCATGGATGGTAATGCTTATGTAGAAAGGAGGAAACTCCTCATTTTGTTCATCCTCAAGCCTTGGACCCAAGCAGATAATAGGATTATCCTCTTGTACATTTAGGATATCAGCCACCCCTGGTTGTGAATTAAGCATTTCAACAATTTTGCTTCTATACTTATCTACCTTGAGAATTTCATTAAAAGGGACTGATATTTTAATTTTTGCAATCTCATTCTCAATATTAAAAACAGAGGTAGACTTGTCACTTTCCTTGGGAGGAGAAGAAATTTGAATGTCCCTTTTGTCAAGAGGAGGATCAACTTTACTTTCACCTACCTTTGCTTTCTCCTTTTTATCATCGGCTGTCCTTGAGGTATTCTTCTTGAACTGTGCTTTGTCTGCTGTAATAGGAACATCTCTATTCCTGAGATTATACTGCTTTTGCATCTCAAAAATAGCATGCTGATAGCCCTTTAAAAAATCTGAAGGTTCTTCCTCTGACTTTGTCATGCTGGACTCATCATGTTCCTCTTTGGTCAAGAAAATTCCTGACCCTTCTTCATCAAAACAATGAATTGATTCCTCAGGGACTTCAGGTTCATCCTCTTCATCTACCAAATTTTGCTGGAAAGGAGGTCTCACTGGAGGATCTTCCTGCTGATTTCGATTATCTCTTGGCCTTTTCTGATTTTGGGGTCTTCTGAACTGTGGGTTTCTAAATTGAGGTTCTTGCTGTGCTTGAGGAGCAGAAGTATTCCCAAGGGCTAATCTGTCCATCAATTTCTCCATGGTTTTCATCATTGTTTCAAACTTGTCTTCTTGAGCAGATGTAGAAGGCTTCTCTTCCTCTTTTAATTTAGACTTTGCCATTTTTGATTTCTTAGCAGCAAGCATATTCACCTCTACTTTAATTGCATCATTTTGCATATCAGCAAGATTGGCAGACTCTCTTTCTCTGAGTAAAAGAGAGAAATCTGAATCGAATGACTCAGCATATCTCAACTGAGCCAAAGCTCCAGGAGGCTTCAAATGTGCTGGAATAGAATTATAAACCTTGTTAAACCTCTTAGAGAAATTTTGAACAGTTTCCTCTGGAGCTCTCCTAAGATTGTTATACTCAGTAAGGGCTTGGACAAGGTTAGTTCTATTTCCCCATTTCCTTAGAAAACTGTCTTCAAATTCTACCCAACTATGAATGCTTCCAGCTCTAAGGGCTTTAAACCATTTTCTGACTTCCCCAATGAAAGTTTGAGCAAACAATCTTAGTTTCACATCTTCATCATCCACTTCTTCCCTATCAACAAAATCATTGAACCTATCCACATGTTCTTCTGTTGTAATATCTTCATCACCTCCCCATGTTGGAATCCTGGCAGCATATTTACTAGGAAGATCATGTAAAACAGCAGGGAGAGCTAGAGGAGCATACCTAGCAGGTACAGCCATAATGAATGGAGGAACAGTGACCACGGGTATTGTATGACCAGAGGGAGTAGATTTAGTGTGAGATGGTGTCTGAGGACTATTTGGACTAGCAGAGGCAGAAGATAAGGTATTAGTGCGAAAAGGGCTGTTTGGACTTTGAAAACCACTGACAAAAGAACTCCAATTTGGGAGAGGTAAACCAGTTTTAGATTTGAGCAAAACTTCAAAAGGATCAAGTTCTTTGAGCTGATTTAAATCCTCTTCCTCTAATAACAATTCTGAAGTAACAACCTCCCAAAACTCTTCCTTATCTTTTTGTGACACTAAAGAAGAAGTATCAATGCCTCTCTTTTGTAAATCTAAAATGATTCCAATAAGCTCTTCTTCATTTTCAGGCCTCAACAATACCTCTTGAATTTTATCATCAACAATTTTATCTTCAGGACTTCTAGAAAATTCAGGAAACAAAGATTTGGAAATGTTTGAAGTACCTGGTATATTAGAAAATCTTTGTCTACTCCTTGAGATAATGTTGGGATTATCCACAGGACTAGGTGGGTTTGGGTCAGGATTACTCCTTGTGTATCTTCCTCTCGAAGCCACCTTTTTTAACTTTAAGATTGAATGGAGTCACCAAGGTAGAATGCAGCCTCGAACACCTTCCTGAGCTCCTGCTACCTTCAGAAGTTCAGTCTCATATTTTCGGGAATGAGTAATCTTCAGGCTCCCGGCAGACGCACCAAAATGTTATCACAAAATCAAGCTCTGAAAGGCTGCTGATCAGGTAGACCTTGTGTAACTATTTCAGACCAATCTTTTGACTAAGGCTTAGCCTCCTTAGCCTGAGAGGGCTCTCTCAAAAGGTTATTGATTTTGACTATGAGTAAGATGGCTAACTCTTGTGAAGTAAACTTAACAAATATGAAGGCTGGACAAACATTACATAGGTTTCCATTGGGCTTATGGAGTCAATCATACTTCAGTAAACAATGACACTGCTTTTACATAGAAGTCAGGGCATGTGGCATTTAGATGCTCAAAACACAATTCATAGAAAACCACAGTTTACAAATACACACAGGAAGTCAGAGCAGCATAAGTGAATTCTGAGTGATTGTGTATTTATACAACTGTAAAAACATCAAGGACAAAGTAAAACCACACATCTTGAACATAAAAATACTGTATGAATCCTGAGAAGAAAAGCAGCAAATTATATTACTGAAACTGAGTTTTAGTACAAGCCAAAACAATCCTCTGTTTTATCAAATATCCAACCCTCATTACATAGATGTTCCAGCTATATATAGAAAATCCTTATTCTAACTACTTCGAGCTTCCTCCTCCAACATGAGGGGAACTCGAATTCTGCCTATGATGACACCTATTTGCTTTACAACAAACTATTAAATACAATTAATGCTAACTGGAGTTCTAAAGAGTTCTAATTTGATTATGACTCTAACTCTATCTTTTTCGTAGAATGATTCCTTCTTGTTCTTTGACACTTGGACTCCTTGCAGTTTGGCTGAGATGGCTGAGATGAGTATTCAATGTTCCATGCTGGCTTTGGATGCTGAGTGCTTTAATGGTTCAGTGATGTTAGGAGAAATCCCCTGTTTTTCGGTTCCAGTCTTCCATCCTTTATTCGAATATGCAGCAGCATGTCTTTAGTTCTTTAATATCCCAAAAATATAGAGCACCACCATTTTCCTGATGTGTTGGAGGCTTCATTGATGGACAGGTGTGCAAGCCAAAACTCCTCATATGCAGCTCCTTCCAAACCCTAATGACCGGTAATAAAGTGACTTTATAACAAAACTTTAAACCTGAGTCAAAACATTTCACTTTTTTAAAGGTACACCTGTCATAATATGAATGGCTGTGATAGCTTCATTTGGTCTCTTATATGTCCCTTAGGTGTTTCCTTTGAAAATTTCCGATCATCTTATCAAACTGTTTGTCTGCGTTAAAAAACAACACCTACAGCAGTTTCGTAGCGCGCTACGAAACTGCTGAATTGTTTAAACAGCTTGTCTTTTCTCTGAGATATTTACCGCCCAGGCATTTGATTGCAAAAACTCCTTTTCACCTTGGATATATATATCAGGGATCTACATGTCTTCAAAACAAATAAACTAAGCAAAATTTAACAAAATTTGGAACAAAACCTTCCTTTGAACAGCAACCTCATTTAGCAGCTAACTGGCCTAGCTGTGCCTTCAAGTCTTCAACTTTCTTTCTCATAGCTTTTTTCTCAGCTCTTAGATGCATGTTTATCTTTCTGAGGAGTTTGGCCTCTTTAATGGCAGGTACTGTCCATGTGTAAACATCAGCTACTGAATCCACCTGGTTTATTAGGTTTTCACTTCCTTTCAAAACAGCTTTACGATAATTTGCATACCTGACAGCAGACTCCCTAGTGGTATTCCTCACCTTAGCAATCTCATGTTTAACTGCTTCTAGCTGATTCTTTATAGCTATAATATTACCCCCTTGAGATATGATAACTGTTCTGTTGGTGTCTTTTTGCTTAATTTTCTTTGCCTCCTCTGTTCTAGGCAATTCCTCAGCTTCCTTCACTTGTTTCCTTGTAATAGGTCTTCTGGGTTTGAAGATGAATTCTTCACCAGGTTCATCAAACTTCAGCCTTTTTGAGGCCTTAGGCTTCTTGGTACTTTCTGGTGATGACTGTGTCAAATCAATATGCACTGGTTCAATTTGCTCAAACTCAATGGCTTCCAATAAATCATGTAGGCTTGCCTTAGATGTTGGGCTTTCTTCAACAGCTATGGCCTTACCCTTTTCTTTACTTATTTGGCTTCTTGTCCTCACTCTGGAAACTGCTTCAGCTCTGCTTGTTTCAGCTACATTCTTCTTATCCTGAGTCTTTTCTTTTATTGCTTGCTGAGGTTGTTCTTTGATGATTAGTGGCTTCACTGGTCTTTTAAGCTGTGACTTGGTTTGCTTTTTAGCTCTGGCCTCCTTTTGAAGCTCAGCTATTGTGAGTTCTTTGACTGGTTGCTCTCTGACTGGTTGTGGAGTAAGGCCGGTTTTGCTTTGGAAACCAGCCATGAAGATGAACAAATTCCAGTCCCTGCCTATTTTCTGAAGGCCATCTAAAACTAACAATTTAATCAAACCATGGTGAAATAACGAAGTTTCGCAATCTTCTTTTCTCAACTGCACCTTGTCACACATTTTACTTAGACTGCGGAATAAGTAAAAAGGAATATCTATGGAAGCCTTCCCAGTGAAATGTAAAAGCAACTTGAAATGATAAGAGTAGACCTTATTGTATCTTCCTTCACATGTTAAGTATTTCTGAATGCAGGTGAGAAGAAGGGCATAATGCTCCTTAACATAGTTTCTGGGCACTGCTTTTGTTAGGTCTTCATTCACATATGCCTCTTTTAAGAACTCTTTACATGGATTCATATCAAATTTAAAGTTCTTAAACCATTCTTGCTGCCCTCTTGGGATTTCTGTTACAGCAGCTATTGCCTCCGGAGACACTTGAACTTCCAACATAGCTATTTTTGAATTTAAACCGGTGAAGTTCAAAGCAAACTCTTTGGTTACCTGCGCATGTCCACCTTGCAGTTTTTTACAGAAGTTCCAGCACCCGACATCTTTGAATGCTTTCCTCACGCCTTCATCCCTTAATGCTATGTCTAAACCTTCAGGTTTGGTCCTCTGGCATTTTCCAGACCTGTGTTCTTTCCTCTCCATTTTGCTTTTTTTTGAAATCTTTCACTCACAATGACCAACAGCGTCAGTTGAAATGGTGGTTCAGTTCTTTTTAACTCGGGCTCGCTTGTAATCAGGCTCGCTTGAAAACTCAAATACATCATCCGATAAGCTTGTCACTTATGTAACACTCACGATCATAATCAAGATCCATGCACGGTATAATTCATCGGAATGATATGTCTGTGTGTTTCATCAAATCTATTGGTGGAGTGATGTCTAATGAGCGCTTAGACATACTACGAGAGGTACACAAAAACTGACATGAGAGGACAGAATTGATGACTCATTAACAGACTTGACACTTTAAGAAAGATTCGCTGCGAAATGCACGAATCCGCGATTTCGCAGCGCGGTTAGTTTAAAATTCTAATAATGCGCTGTGAAATGGCTTAATGACAACGCGCTGCGAAATGACTAAACAATGATTACGCTGCGAAACTGGCCAATAGGAGATTACGCTGCGAAATCACGAAAGGACTTGGTGAATAGGATAAGATAAGACATGGCTTATAACACAATGATGGTGGAGGAGAACCAATAGGATTAGAGTACAATTTAAAACAAACACCTTTAAAACTCCAAATCCTAAGTATGAAACATAAAACGGAAACCATATGACACAGACCTTTGACATTGAACTAGGACCAAGGACTATATGCATAATATTTTTATTCTAAGTGATAACACCCTGCCAGGGACCGCTGGCCCTCGGACCTCCCAGCTGGGGGGGATTAGCCCCCCTAGGCCCCCATGGGGGGAACAAGTCCCCTGCGCACCCCCCTACGTGGAGGGGTGTACAGTCTTCCTGGAGCATACATCTGGCTGAAACCTTTGAATACAGAAGATAATCAAGCTCCACACCCAACAATCTCCCACTTGGAGACTGATTATAGCAACTCCACCACTACTTCATTTGCTAGACAATGACTCCACTTTGGATGGCTGTTTCTCATCTTCTTCATCATACTTGAAGAGAAATTGAAACTGAGTAGATTCTCAGTTTCTCCCTGGTTACAACTTTTGTTAACATATCTACAGGATTCTGGCTAGTGTGTATCTTTTCCAGCTTCAACTGTCCATCTTCCAATGTTGACCGTATGAAATGGTACTTGAGCTGTATATGTTTAGTCTTGGAATGGAATGTAGAGTTCTTGGCAAGATGTATGCCATTCTGGCTGTCACTGTATAACTTGCCCAACTCCTGCTTCTTACCCAATTCATCCAGAAACCTTTGTAACCAAATCATTTCTTTACTAGCCTCTGTAGCAGCAACATACTCTACTTTTGTTGTTGAAAGTGAAACAAAACTTTGGATCTTTGAAACCCAACTGACAGCTATTCTACCTATAGTAAATACATATCTTGTAGTGCTCCTCCTGTTATCTCTGTCACCTGCCATATCTGCATCAACATATCCCTCTAGAGTAATGTTTGAGCCACCAAAGCATAATGCTTGATTTGTGGTACCTCTCAAATACCTGACAATCCACTTCACTACCATCCAATGTTCTTTTTTTCATGTACCTGCTTACAACTCCCACTGCATGTGCAATATTAGGCCTTGTGCAGACCATTGCATACATTAAGCTTCCAACTGCTGATGCATATGGAACTTTAGACATATGAGCCATTTCTTCCTGAGTCTTGGGACACGCCTCCTTACTTAATTTGAAATGGCTAGCCAAAGGTATACCAACTCGTTTTGCATTCTGCATATTAAACCTTTTCAACACCTTTTCTATGTACTCACTTTGAGACAATGTTAATTTGCGATTCTTCCTATCTCTAGTTATTCTCATACCAAGGATTTGTTTTGCAGCACCCAAATCCTTCATTGCAAATGAGTTTGCCAATTTTCTTTTGAGCACATTTATCTCCTACATGTTAGAACCTGCAACAAGCATGTGATCTACATACAATAACAATATAATATAGTTGCCATCATTTTTCCTTCTAAGATAAACATAATGATCAGAGTGACACCTAATATAACCTTGTTCAGACATAAACCTGTCAAATTTTAGATACCACTGCCTTGGAGCCTATTTTAAGCCATACAAGCTCTTCTTCAACCTGCACACTAGTTTCTCCTTCCCTTTTACCTCATATCCTTTTCACTGCTACATATATATCTCTTCCTACAAATCCCCATGGAGAAAGGCTGTCTTTACATCTAACTGCTCAAGATGCAAATCTTCAGCTTCTACTAGACTTAAAATAGTTTTGATTGAAGTCATTTTAACAACAGGAGAAAATATCTCATCAAAGTCTATACCCTTTTCTGTGCAAACCCTTTCACCACAGGTCTAGCTTTATACCTCTATTTTCCTCCATCTTCTTCCTTCAACTTGTAAACCCATTTATTCTGCAATGCTATTTTACCTGCAGGCAACTTGACTAAGTCCCAAGTCTGGTTTTGTGCTAAGGAGTCCATCTCTTCTTTCATGGCTTGCTCCCACTTCTTCCTGGTTTCTACCTGCACTACTTCTTCATAACATTTTGGTTCACCAGAATTAGTCAACAATACATAATATAATGAAGGAGAGTATCATTCAGGGGGTCTACTTATCCTGGTAGATCTTCTAACACCACTTTTAGGTGTTTGAAGTGCTTGTTGTTGTTGTGGTTGTTTTTTTGGCTATTGATCATTATAAATTTCCAGCACCATCACTTTTCCTGTGATATTGTCAAACACTGTGTATTCTTTGTTTTCTTTTTCTTGTTTCTTTTCCTGCAATTGATTCTTATACAAGACCTTTTCATTGAATATTACGTCTCTGCTCCTAATGATTTTGTGATTTTCATAATCATATAAGCGATAACCAAAATCATTAACACCATATCAAATAAAGGTATGTTTCTTTGATTTTGCCTCAAACTTTGTTCTATTTTCTTTGTTAATGTGGACAAAGGCTTAACAACCAAAAGTCTTCAGAAATGAGTAGTTTACCTTTTTACCTATCCATGCCTCCTCTGGAATACCACCATCCAAGGAACTTGAAGGCCGTCTGTTTATTAGATAAATAGCAGTGTCTACAACATCTGTCCAAAATTGTAAAGGCAATCCTGCATGTAATCTCATGCACCTTGCACGCTCCATGATTGTCCTGTTCATCCTTTCTAACACCATTTTCTTGTGGTGTTCCTGGAACTGTCTTCTCTCTGCGAATTCCATTCTCTGAATAGTACCTATAAAACTCTTTGCTGCATTAATCAACTCCATTATCTGATTTGAGACACTTCAACCTTTTCCCTGTCTCATTTTCAACCAAAGCTTTCCATTTCTTGAAAGTATCAAATATATCAGATTTATTTCGAATACAATAAATCCAGGTTTTTCTGGTTGCATCATCAATAAAAGTAACATAATAACGAGATCCAGCAAGATATGATACCTGAGCAGGTCCCCATACATCTGTATGCACAAGCTCTAATTTTTTGATCTTCTTTTCTTTCCTAACTCTAAGGAATCTGACTTTCTTCTCTTTTCCATAAACACAATTCTCACAGAATTTTAAATCAACATGCTACAAACCTGGCAACAAATTTCTTGAGTGAAGAATCTGCATCCCCTTCTCACTCATGTGCCCGAGCCTATGATGCCACAATGCCGTATCTTCTCTTGTAGAGGTTAAAGTATTAACATAATTAGAAATACCATTGCATAAATACAATGTACCAACCTTTTCTCCTTCTGCTATTACCAGGGATCCTTTAGTGACCTTCCAAGTTTTATCTGTGAAGGTAGTTACGCAACCTTCACCTCCCAAATTCCCTATTGAAATCAGTTTTTTCTTCAGATCTGGAACATGCCTTACCTTCTTCAATAGCCACTCATTTCCATTTTGTTGTTTTATGAAAATTGTACCCATTCCAACAATTTTACAAGGTTTATCATCACCCAATTGAACTTGTCCAAAATCTCCTTGAACATAATCATGAAAATGTTTCTTATCAGGTGTGGCATGGAATGAGGCCCCTGAATCTACCACCCAGGCATCAATAATATTTTCTAATGAAAGAATCAAAGCATCTTGCAACACATCACCTGTTACATTCGCTTCATGATTAGTTTCTTGATGTGCATCTCCTTCTTTTCCCTTTCGAGACTTGCAGTCTTTCTTCAGGTGTCCTTTCTTCCCACATTTCCAGCACACTATCCCCGATCTAGACTTGGATCTGCCTTTTCTTGACTTACTGTGATATCCTAGGCTCTTTCCTCTTTCTATTTTTCTTCCCCTAGTCTCTGCAGTCAAAGCATTACCTGATGTCTCACCGGAGCTTTTTTGTCACATTTCCTTGCTAAGGAGTGCACCGAAAACATCATCAAACTTTAAAGTACTAGATCCAGAGACAGAGTTACTAATGGCCATAACTAAACCATTCCAACTTTCTGGCAATGAGCACAGAAATAACAGAGCCCTAACTTCATCATCAAAATTTACCCCTACAGAACTTAACTGACTTGTAACTATATTAAAATCATTTAAATGATCTGCAATAGATCCACCTTCTGACATCTTCATATTAAATAAATGCTTCATAAGAAATACCTTATTTGAGGCTGAGGGTTTTTCATATAGTTTGGCCAATGCCGACATTAAACCCTGTGTTGTCGTTTCCTTTGAAATATTAAATGCTATCGATGCTGCTAGGCATAGTCGTATTGTTCCAAGTGCCTTTCTGTCCAGAATATCCCATTCATACTTGTCGGCTTCTTTATCTTTCTGCTCAATGGTAGGTACAGATCTCTCTGATACAAATAATCTTCCATCTGCATCTTCCACAGCTGGTAGTTTTGGCCGTTGAATTTTTTGACCCTAAACCTACCATCTTCCGCCATTGCTCCCACTCGAACCAGGAACCCTTCTCTCCTGCGAGTTTATCAGCCAAATAGACCTTCGGCTCTAATACTAGTTGTTAGAAAATTATATATTATGGAGCAATGGAACACAAAATATTGCATAAATATAAACACATAAAATGCATAAAACAAGAGAGACACAGATATATGTGGTTCACCCAGTTTGGGCTACATCCACGGAGAAACAGCCAGTCCTTCTTTTATTATATTATCCAACAAACTGAAGAGATACAACCTACAACAGATCCACCGTAACACCCTCTTCGCTCTTAATCTCCTCTCTCTTCCTCACTCAGAATACAGATATACATAGACACAATACAATTCCCTCATATATAGTGAGGGGTTGCCTTCTAGGGAGAAAAACCCTAAATTAAACATAACTTCTACCGTCAGATCATCCGCCTAATGAACAGCCCAGATTGACTTGAAATTACTAGACTTTTACAAGGCAATTTTACTTCTATTTTTAGCTTCGGGGGACCACTGGCCCCCGCACCCCCCAGCCTAGGGGATTAGCCCCCCCGGGCCCCCGCGAGGAGGACAAATCCCCCCTGCACCCCCCCGCGTGGAAGGGTGTACAGTCTTCCTGAGGTATACATCCGGCTGAAACCTTTGAATACAAAAGATAATCAGGCTCCACACCCAACATGTTTTTGATTGGTTTGTGATACAAGTGGAATCCAAGGGAGAATTCCAACTAAAACCATAGTGCATTCTAGATCGGAGGTAGATCATGCTCCAAAGTTGAATAATTGAGTAGGCCAAGGTATAGTGGAGGCACCTTGGACTAGATGAGGGCACTTATAAAATGGCTGATTACATGAGGATATCATACCCATTTTTGTTTACTATGTAAGTAAATGTAAAAGTATCCATGTATATAAAGCTTGTTAGTGAATTTTTTGTTTGGGAATAACACACCATTGGATGTTGTTTTCAGGTACAGAACACTGAGGACAATGTTCTTCTAAGGGGGAGGGGTATGTGACAATCCGTTTTCTACCCCTCTTGTAAATGTCACTATGAATTGTAATTCATGTAAATATTGTGGAAATGTAAACAATGAATAGGTTGGAGGAGTGGACCCATAATTAGAGGATTGAGGAGGAAGACTTACTTATAAACCCAATCCACAACATTTATTTTATCACTTATCTCTCTAGTGAATTTATGGCCCTACTGGTGCAAGCATTGAAGGGTGTATGACAAGTATGTAGTAAAGGAAAAAAATCTGATGCACCCCCCTGTATTGCAAGATGTGTTGTGGAAGTCAACATGTGACAGGTAGAGGGAAAAATGAATGAAGAGATATGTGGAGAGCATACACCAAAAAGAGGAGGAGAAGGCATTCGTGGTGGTATGTGAAAACATACACACTGAGAGAGTAGACACACTCGAAAGCACATGAAAATAACTTATGAAAATGTGATATCATAGCAAGACAAATTACTTATGAAAATGAAAGAAAGTGTAATGTGTGTGCAGTGATGGAAGCATTTTTAGGAGCGTGGTGTAAAGTGAAAGATGTAGTGTTGAGAAGGTGGAGTCATGGTAGACTCTGGTTTCCTATTTATCAGGTGGAGATGTTGTGTACTTTGGAACTTCTTTTAGTGTTTAATAGGTGAAGACTCTGAGTTCTTTGGATTTTGTGGCACCTAATAGGTGGAGACCCTATGTTCTTTGGAATCCTTTGGGATAATAGGTAGAGTCACTGTGGGATCTGGAATCCTATAGTGTGACTTGGGTGGAGACACTATGGGTTCTTTATACTTATAGCGGTTAATTGGTGGAGACAATGTGTGTTTTGGATCCTTACAGGGTTTTGCAAGTGGAACACTATGTGCTATGGATCCCTGAAGTGTTTAGTAGATGGAGACATTTTGTGCTATGGATTCCTAGTTATCAGGTGGAGACGCTATGTGCTCTGAATTCCTATGCGATCTAGTTGACTTGTACTGGTGTGAATTCCCTGAAGCACTTAACTCTTTAGTCTCGAAATCCAGCTTAGGGGTGGTCAGCTACAAGAAATATTGTAGCATAGTTAGCCTATGGTTGGGTGGAGAATTGAAGTCCACCCCTTAGTTGTTGGTCATTTAAGCCAATTACATAGGTATATTTACTTTCATATGGGTTTCACTATGAATAATGAATGATGTTGTTATGTGTTATAACAATGAATGTATCAACACTATTAATGGAGAAATGTGAAATTCTTGCTCATCTTGGATGTGATATTATTTATATTGTCTCATGGTTACGAGTGGCTTGGATGCCTTTGTGTTGTTGATATGTTCATAAGAGGTAGAGCTATTTACATGGTCTTATATGAATGCTTTATATGCTTAGTTGACTGTTACAATGTGAAAATTCCATTTTTTGGCATGTTATGGACCTCATGGATCTTGAATGTTAAGACTGAATGATTGTCATTCTTGGTAAAGGATTAATGATGTTACAATGAATGATATATCAATGGATATGATAATATTGTTTGGTACCCCATTTGGGGTAGGATATGTTCTTTTTGTTGTATTTGAGCCGTAGAGCACTCTTAGCCATGGTTTGTCTTGTTTCAGTGCATGTAAGTGGGCATGTTGATCACTTCATTGATGTCTTATGGTCATGAAAATATGTTTGGAATGTGAGTGTGGAAATGAGGGTTTTATTCCTATAGAAGTTAGTGTTATATGAAACACTTTTCTTAGGGGAAGGCTTGGGCATGTTCCCTAGATATTTCTTATAATTTCTAAGTCCGAATGCTATAGATATCGGGTTTGTATCTTGGTTGGATGCATTATAAGCATGGCCCACACATCTAGGAATCTAGGAATCTGACTGGTTGACACTTATGCGTTTTTGTGGAAGCATCAGATTTGAAATACTCCTGATATGTTCCAGAGGAAGAAAATAAAGGTAATATTTAAGGTGGGGCCCATTTGGGTGCTCGGAGGCTTGTAGCTGAGTTTTGTATGAAATATAGAGTGGGCTTGTTTGTTGATTATTTGGCATGAGGTCAACTCAACTTGCAAGTGAAGGATGCATCTGAGATCTGGGACATTCGAGGGTGATGGAACAACGTAAACTCATGGAGCCTCAAATGTGCCCCAGAGCTAGATACTTCGAATGATGGATGTGGGATAGGTTTATATACATTTATGGAGACATGGTAATCTAGGAGTCTAGGGGTTGAAGACGTTTTCCATAGTGAAAGTTTCATGCACACCCAGATATCCCCTATAGTTGGATATAGAGAAATTCTTCACATTGCACTAATGGTTCAGGTTCTGTGGGACCCACGTGTTTAAATGAGATGGTAGTGCCACAAGTGCTTAGCCATTGTAACATGGACATCATGTAGCCATTTAGGGTGATATGGAGAAGACATGTTGTTGCCACCTGACTACATCCTGTTAATGCGACCAGAGTTATATGAATAATATTTAAAGGGGCACAACTTTCAATTTGGGAGTCAGATTGACATAAAATTTATATCATCAAAATGATATTGATGTGAATAATTTTAATTGTAGATTTAAATTGCTTATGTAATAAGCTAAAACAAAATACTTGAATCTACTTTATTCATTAGCAGAAAAAATTAATCGATCGAGAAATCACAACATAAAAATGAGACAAGATTCAATCACATATGCTCAGAGATTTATCTAAGGGGAAATATTGTTGTTCAAAACCCTTTCCTATCTATATATTGCATTAGATCATAAAAATAGAGAAGAAAATACATTGCTTTTTCAACCTAAATAGTCTCTATACAAGTAAAATCTATCTCACTACCTCACAAGCTGACTCTGGACAATACTTAACAAATTTTGTTGTCTGCCAAGCTCCTATTTCCTTGCACTATTTCTCAATGAATTAGCCCCCTATTATTTATGGAAATCCCCATCCTGAATTGCACAATTCCTATAGGCCCTTCTCTGACTACATGCACCACCTGTACAACTCAAAAAATTATACAACTGATAGTACACTTCCTTTGAAGTCCAATATCAACTGTGTAACTTGAATTTCATGCATGCATGAGTTAATTATGGATGATTTATCAGTTAACTGGTTGAATGTTGAAGCTGCACCCCACTGTTAGACCTCTTACTAGTTACTCCAACAGTTGGAACTAGTTTAACCGACTTTAACTCAGTGTAAATGAACTAAATTATTACAACTCAAATTAAAATCAACCTAGGATCTTAAAATTTAGGAACCACTCTACATGACTCAAGTTAGGCCATCAACTCAAATTAATTGAGCCAACTACATGAAATTAACTTAGTTAACACATTCTTGTTGTCCTGTGATGTGGAATTACATTTTTCTCCTAATTTAATTCAAGGTAAAATTAAATTAGGATTTTCTTGTTTCCATTTTCAACAATCCCTCTCAACTAGAAAGGGATTCACATATACCCTAATCCAATGCCTTTGGAATTTATTACATGCAACACTTCTCTTTTTTGTTACTGCTTCTGCAACATCTGCAAATGAGAAACATCCAAAAAAATAAGAATAATCATTGAATCAATCTGCAACTATCTACTTGGAAAATTGTGTTGCTACTAACTCTGCTATTGAGCCTCCTACTCTATTATCAACATTCCTCTTCACTCCTCAGTATCTAATAAACATTGACCCTCCTACTATTGAATACTGTGGGCCCTGTATCAAGGTGATGATCCATGAGACAAACACACCTCAATTGACCCTGCCCAAATTTGTGCAGCTCCTAGGACTATTGCTTAACATTTCCCCACCTCCCACCTAGAGGTATGGCTGCATGAGTTCCCTCTTCCCACTTGGCTCAAAATTTCCACCTACTGGAGGTATCTGCTTGAGTGGATGTTTCCACTCTGTCTCCTCTTTTCTTCTCCAATTGTGGCTCCTCCACAACTTGCTGAGGTTGTTTCTGAGGCTCCATTTTGAGAGGTAAATTATGATCCCTCTCAACCACCAAGTCTCTAACCTTTTCCTTGCTCCTCAAGTCTTTTCATGCATCTTCAGCCTCAAGTGCACAAACGTTCTTGACTCGCACACCGATCTTCTTCACCTGTCTTGTGGTGATGTGTCTAAGGAAAACGTTTCCTTTGCTAAATACCATAGTGTAGCCATGATCTTGCATTACCATGATGGAAACAAGATTATTCTTTAGACCTAGAGAAAACATCAAATCCTTCAGTCTCAGAGGGGATCCACACTTCCTCTAAAAATTAATTGTATCAATACTAGTAGCGATATACCTCCCATCATCTCCAAACTCAATGTTCTACTTGAAGTCTTTCTCCTCCAAGTCACTGAAGAGATCTCTATTCCTCGCCATATGGAACGAGGCACCGTTATTGAGATACCACATGCTTCCCATTACTGTTCTTACCATGCATGTAATGAGAGTAAAATCAAGCTCGAATTGTGAGGCTAGAGATTCACTTGTTGTTATTGTAGACTCCTTATTGCTTGCCTTCTTATGTGGACATTTCATGGAATAGTGTTTGAATTCATGACAGTGAAAGCACTTTATGTTGGAAAGGTATTTCTTCTTTCCCTTCTCGCCTTGGGACTTCTTTCCCTTAGCTTTCTTTCGTTTGTTGACTAATGCAAGGTCCTCTTCCTCTTCTTTGGATGAGGTCCCATCTTGGCTGTCCCACCTTATTTCTTCCTACACTAGATCATAACTTAACCACTCCCAACTCGGTAGTTAGTCTCTACCATTCACGGAATACTGATAACTGTGCTAGCTCTTGGGAAGACCCAACAAAGCTATAGCTACCAAATCTTCTTCAGGGACAGTCACACTAACCCCACCAAGTTTATCATGACACTTTGTAAGCTTGCTCAAGTACTGTAGAATTGTGTCATTGTTTTGCATCTTGATTCTATGAAGCTTGTCCTTCAGTGCCAACTTCCTTTGGTCACAGTTGTTCTCAAAAAAGTCATCCAATGTTTTCCACATCACGAATGGAGTTTCTTTCATGTGGATATTTGAGACAATATGATCTCAAATTATCTCCAATATGATCATCCTTGCTTTATCCACATCCTTCTTCTGTTGAGCGAGATTTTGAGCATCAATTGCTAGGGGTTTAGCTACATCTGTCTTTATGTAATCTAGTATCTCATTATCATCTAATACCACCTCCATATGGATCTTCCATGCCAAAAAATTTGTGGTTCTTGTTACGCAGTAAATTGTCACTGTCTCCTTGTCAGTCTCCCTATCATGCCATGGAATCAAATGCACCATGTTCATGCTCTCTAAACTCGCCAAATGACCCACTTTGCCTAAGTTTAGTTCATCAGTGCGACTGTTATTAAAATTTCTGTGCTGACTGGCGGCTCTTAGTGTAACTGATGCGCTGCCAGCGCGAAAGCACACGGGTTTTCCGCGCTGGTCGAATTTCATGAGCCAGCGCATCCTATGAAAGTATTAAGCCGCGCTGACGTAGCCTTCTCTGTTATTATGATGCGCTGTCAGCGCGCCAGTTCAGTGTTACACCTTCACTGATCCAGTTTGGGCGAATTTGTTCTAACAGCCAACCTTCCAGATAACTCCAGACCTGGTTGTTAGCCTTGTGAGTATCGCCCTCCTTTCTATGGCATGTCTGTTCGTCATTTGGAACCACCTTCCTTGAAGATAAGCTTGTCCTCCCACCATCCATGGAGACTCCTTCTCTATTTAAACCTCCACCATTACCATGAGCAGCTAGTTTGGGTAGTGTGGAATTCATAGTGCTTGGATTGCTGCTGCTAGTAGGTAGTTGGTGTGACAAGTGTGGTTTTGTTAGAGGAAGTTTAAGGAAGGTTGTGAGTATTGCTTGTGTGAGAGAGAGCTTTTGTGTTGGGAGAATCTACTTCCAAGGGTGAATGCTTAAGAGACTTGCTGGCTGGACCCTCTAGAGAAGGACTCAGCGTCAGAACTTTGGTTGTACCTTTCTCTGTTATTGATTTAATAATAGATGACTACTGTTATGGTTCCATTCTCATTTGTCTTTGTGATGATCAATGTGAATTACATCCTTTCTGACTGATGTATAATTGCTTTTATTAGATTTCACGTTTGTGTTTGTCCTTCTCTTCGTGTGTGCAGGTATCTATTCACGGAGATCGTGGAAGATTGTGACCGGCCAGAGCGAAGGAGCGAGAGCGGCATCTCTTCATCAAACAATAGCATTGGAATCCAGGTAGGTGTTCATTGCCTCTCTTTTAATTGCAATTAGGAACTTGCACAGTAGCATTGATTGATTGTTGCTAGACCCATTCTGGGCTAGTATGGATCGCCTCTATCCGTAGAGGGGATTTACCTCTCCAACAATTTGGTGACTCCACTGGGGAGCTGGCCTTTTGTCTCTTTTTGTTCATTCTTGTGTTTGAGTTTGATTGTGACTCTCTTTTCAAAATTGGAGATTAGTTCTCTGCTTTTAGCCCTCCTGGTGCAATCTGGGAAGTGTCTTAATTGTTTAAAGAGTTCTGGCCTTGGTTTGGGAGTTTTTGGCTTGATTCTGCCTCTTTTTTAGCCTCAGCGTGGTTTAAATCAAAACAGTTGCGCTGACAGCGCATAGCTGTTTCTTTAAACTTGTTGTCATCGCGCTTGTACGTAAAACAGTCGCGACGGTTCTGAAATCGAACCAGCGCACTTAAGTCGTGTCCTTCCGCGTTGACAGCACCAAGTTGCTACGCGTGACCTTTTGTCAGCGCAGTGTTGCTGAGCGCTACCCGCGCTGATCCTGTAAAATTGAATTTGCTTCAATTTTGCCTCCTGAGCTTGTTGGTTTCACTATCTCCAGCTCTTTCTACTTGGTTTATGACTTGGTATTTATTGTTTGAATTGTGAAACACTTGCTTGCGAAGTCTTGTCGGACGAATTTCGTTTTTGTGTCCCGTGACCTAGTGCCATCATCCCGTTGTCATTGGACTGACCTTGTTTCGTTCACTTGTTCACAAAAGTTCGTTGCTACTTGCCTTTGCTATTACAGAAACCTTCCTCTTTTTGCTTTCTTTGCTTGTTTGCTTGAGGTGATTGTTGTTGAACCGATCCTCGGATTTTTTCACTACCCAGACACAGATCACAGTTGCTAGGGTTCAATCAGCTCTTTTCACGCTTGTTGTGCTTTTCATTGAGTGATTTTTGTTTCTCTTTACTCGGTGTTGCAGTCTCTCAAAATTCATTTTAAAGTGCACAGTGCCATTGAAAAAGAAATCAAACTAGCATCTTTTTGCATTCGATAGTTAATGAAAAGAAGAGCATTTCATTGATTTGTGTTCTCAAAAGAAAAATTTTATTTCTTTGTCATTAGCTGCATTAGATTGTTTGATTGTTTGAGTTCATTTTGTTTGATTGAAAACTCTTAACCTTCTCGCAGTTAGAATTCATCGAACAAAATGGTATTATTTGGCATGTAGTTTGCATCTAGGTAATTGTGAGAGATCACACGATAAGGCCTGAAACCGAAACTTAATTCAAGATCAACCATAAAATAAACTGAATAAACCTAAAAACGCATTGGAACTTAACGCAAATATCTAGAGGTCTAGGCTAGAGACATGTTCCAACGTCTTTAAACATAGTCACTATTGTTTCACATTACGGTTGGGTGATTCCTCCTTCTGTGACTCGATAGTGGTCTAACACGGACTGTGCTCCCACGTACCGTCGCGTATATAGGGAGACCCCACTAGGCTTTTATGCTTGATCCATAGGAAGCCGAGTATGTCGCCTTGTGACCCGTAACGCACCGAACACAGCATTCGGGAAGATTGACTGCAGTACGGAAAGTCCTTGGTTCTCATACGATTGCCAAGGTGTATAAGCAGTTTTACGGATTGCTTGGTAAGCTCTTTGCCTAGAATCTCCAGAGCAGTCACTTTTGATCCTTTTCAGACTCCCTAGAAGAAAAGGTGACAGTGAGTGTCTTGTCACTTCGTGCTCATTAAACATTCGAAGGAGACTAGAGTCATCTTTTCGTCCTTTTCTCGACTCTTGAAACATGAAAAGGTCAAGTTTGGTTCCTGTGTCTTAAAAATTTATTCGGCCACGATAACATCACCTGATTAAATCTTGTGTTAGCTTGAATAGGTTTCTTTTTTGTTTTCCATGGCAACTTTTCCAGGGTTCACAAACCCAAGTTCCCCTCCTGACGGGAATCCTGGTCATTTCCCTCCTCTCAGGAATGTTGGTGCTCCTTATATGGCAACGTTATCCCTTCCGGGGTTAACTGTCGGGTTGACTGTTTGGTTGTTTTCAACCTCTTTGGTCCCTGCCGTGTCGGCTATTAGTCCATCAGTCCCTCCACCTGAACAACATCATGTTGATCCTAAGGTGGACCTCTCCCCTTCGATGCCTACTTCTACGTCCTCATCTTCTACTTCGCCTGGTGAAGGCCTCGTTTCGAGTAACCAGGTGGCTAAGAAGAAGAAGAAGAAGACCAAGAAGAAGAAGTCTCCTAAGGGAGAGGCTACAAGTATAATTGTTACTCCCTCGAGTACACCTGAAGTCGGGCCCCCTTCCACTCCTCCGTGGAAGGTTAAGTTTCCTTGTTGATTATGCAAGGAGGACCATCTTCTTCGTGATTGTCCTGGCATCCCCAGGGTACTAGAAATATGGTCTCGCGATCCGGCCCACCCCTCATCGTCCTCTGAATCTCACGGCGATGCTACCTTATTAGTAGGGAATGGTAAGGGAAAAGGGAAGATTCGAATCCCTTGTAGACTTTGTGAAGGCAATCATCCCCTTCACCTTTGTCCACTCATGGATAAAGCCTCCAGTGCCTTGGAAAGTCTCCCAGCTCCCTCACCCCCACTTCCCATTGGATATCAACGTCTTTCTACAGTTGCAGATCATCCGCCTCCCGACAATGAGATTGGTTCACATTCTTCTCTTGTCCAGGCCCCTCTTCCCGAACCTGGCTGTCCCCAGCCTGTTCCAGACCAACCATTGGTCAGAAAGAGTGTCGACTCGAGTCCGCCACTCGCTCACTCTGTTTCGGAAGAGAATCACGCCCATGTTCTTCTCGTCTCTTCAGATTCTCCGGAGTCCCGAAACGACTCCCCTAACCTAGCTGCTTCCGAAGGTTCTCCTTCATTCCCTTTAGCACATGGGGGCAATCATACGATTCCCCCACCAAGTGGTCTGGTCGCTTCCTTTGATTGGAATCGCCTGATCGCTGGTCGCCTTCCATCCCATGTGCCCTTCCAGATTACAGTACTTGCCTGTGATAAGGCAGTACCTGGCACTGTTCTGGATGAAGGTGCGTCGGTCAGTCTTATGCCGTACACTACTTGACAAGCCTTAGGTTCCCCGCAGCTTGGGCCAGTCACGCAGAATCTGTTGGCCTTTGACAGAGGAGCCTGTCCATCTCTAGGAGTTCTCCCGAAGTTCCCTATTACTTTGGGAGGAAAAACCGTCTATATAGACGTCTTGGTTACCCAAGGTGTTTTAGACTTTAGTCTTCTCCTTGGTCGCGACTATGTTTACGCCATGGGGGCACTTGTTTCTTCGCTTTTCCGTGTGGTTTGCTTTCCACACGATGGAAGAAGTGTGATTATCGATCAATTGTCGTTCGTTAGTCCCCCAATGCCTCCTGCGCAGTTGTCGCCCCCTCCTAGTTTTTATCCACCAGTTGTATCTCCCCCACCGCAGATCAACTATGTGGCCACCTACCCTGTGCCTGTATCTAGTGACGACACCGTCGTGCATAGTGTCCTGGAGGCATTAGGTCCTGACTTCCAAGATGTGGTCCTTCCGTCAGGAATCACATTCTTGGAAGCACCGACTTCCTATTCATTATGAGGCAGTTTGGTCGAGCATAGTTCATGATCTTGTATCAAGCTCGTTAAAAGATGAAACAAGGGTTATGAGGATAGTTCTTTTACTGTGTCAACCTCATTAAAAAATGAAACATCTCCCTTTCCAAATCGAGTCTTTTGATTAAGATCTCGTAAAATACAAGTCAAGTCTTTCATCGATCTCGAGAGTGAACCTTCATTCCATCCACTTTGTTGAATGCAATGAAGCTTGGGGGGCACGTACCTCGATTTGCGTTATTATGCTGGGGGCATGCAAACTCGTACCAAGCATAGTTTTTCATTTCAAGCTTGTGTAAACATGAAACTGAATCCAAGCAAAGTTCTCCATGGTTCAAGCTTGTGTAAAAATGAACCCATACCCGATTTACATCTCGTGATTTCCATTTTTATCCGTTGAATTCTGCTAGATGAGCCTTGGTTGTTTCATTCCATTGCTACCATCTCTTTGGCCAATCATATGCTCTCACTTGGTTGTTTATCCTTTCCTGAGGAACCGCAGCGATGAGTGGTTTTGTTAGCCAGCCTCTTGACCATTACATGTTTTGAGCAGTTCCACCATTGCCGGAACCAGTTGCTACCTTTTATACCACTCGTTCCTCTAGGACGAGTCACCTTTAAGCTCTTTTCTGACTCGTAAAATGTGAAAAGATCGCCGAGTATTTTCCCTTTTTGACTCTTTAAATAGAATAAAAATGGAGGTCTGCTTTCAGCCCTTTTCCGACCATTTAAAGACGAAAAGATAGCCGAGTCTCCCTCTCAACTCGTTAAAAGGAACGAGAGGCGGTCATTTTTAAAGCTCTTTTTTCGACCGTTTAACTTAAAAAGATTGTCGGGTGCTTGTCGTTTCGCACTCGTTATTGGTTCTAAAGCGACGTGCTTCCGACCGCTTTTTTACTTTTTCGGGTCGAAGTCACTATTCATGAAAAGTACTCCTCGATCATACTGGTCGGGCGGTTCTCTTGAGCATTGTTTTATACTTTTTCGGGCTCGAGAGACACAACTTTATGAAAAAGGACCCCCCTGGAGTTTCCTTTTCCACTGTCTTTTCAGACTCTCTAAACAGGAAAAGGCGTCGAGTTCTCCCTTTGTCAGGCTCGTTAAAACTCAATGACATCGGATATCATCGAAATGACGTCTTTCCAAGCATATTCTATCCCCGTCAAGCTTGTCCTCCAAAAATAATCGGGGTACCTGCCAGAAATGGTGGGGAAAATAAAACTGTAATAATGGTCGTGTCGGCAGTATGTCGCTCTTGAACATGGCACTCGTTTGCATTCGTGTCTGGGTAGGGATTTCTCATCTTGTTTTACACTAGCCTCCGTGGGTTTGGGTTATCCTATTTGACCTCTCATCTACTCATTGCCTTGTCACCATGACCTCTGCTCATTTGATGTCAGATACTACCAAATCCGCCGGTGTGCCGCCGATATGTTCAAGAAAAGTTGGCCTCTGCAAGCTTACCACCTCCCTCTGATGTCTCACACAAAATATTTTATCCTTCTCTGTCTCGTGTCGATGATGTGGGAAACATTATGGCCCACCTTCGATCAAGGTTACTTCCTGTCGACTTCAGCTCATTATCCAGGAAAGTGACCTAGAGACTCCCTTCAGGTACCTTAGAGCCTGCATGCCTCAATGGCAGGTTCTTCGTGTTCGACGTGAGGTTTTCATCACTGGCCTCCGATCGGATGATTCTGCGGGTGTTCGACACCAGCTCATTGATTCACATGCCGCGGATTGTACCTATAATTACCTTGAGGGCCATTGTCATTATTGGTGGTACCTCTCGCGTCTGTTAACAGTTTTCATCATTGACTGGTAATCAGACCATGTTCATGCATGTTCGACTTCAACTCATGTATTCACGTGCTTGAACTTGTACTTTGTTCGGGTTGGGATGGAGCGCAAGACCCTGGTTTTTGTCTGTTGTGAACCAGGCTGCGATTTAGTGGATTATTATTACATGACTCATTGATGGATGGCTGCGCCCATACCTGAGTCTTTCGGATGGCTGCGACCATACCTTCTTATCATCATGGTCTCTTCAGCTGGGTGGCTGCGTCCATACCATAGACCTTTTTCGTATGTCTTTTGGATGGCTGCGCCCATGCCTAGACTACATGTAATTGAGATATCAGTTGTATATGCGTGCAGGTCCTTCCTGGTGGTGTTCCGGTTCAGCAGTTTTGTAAAGCATTTCACCCCTCCCACTCTCTCGGGCTTCATGCTTTAGGGGGCATCTGTTACGCAGTAAATTGTCACTGTCTCCTTGTCAGTCTCCCTATCATGCCATGGAATCAAATGCACCATGTTCATGCTCTCTAAACTCGGCAAATGACCCACTTTGTCTAAGTTTAGTTCATCAGCACGACTGTTAGTAAAATTCCCGCGCTGACTGGCGGCTCTTAGTGTAACTGATGCGCTGCCAGCGCGGAAGCACACGGGTTTTCCGCGCTGGTCGAATTTCATGAGCTAGCGCATTCTATGAAAGTATTAAGCCGCGCGGACGTAGCCTTCTCTGTTATTATGATGCGCTGTCAGCGCGCCAGTTCAGTGTTACACCCGCGCTGATCCAGTTTGGGCGAATTTGTTCTAACAGCCAACCTTCCAGATAACTCCAGACCTGGTTGTTAGCCTTGTGAGTATCGCCCTCCCTTCTATGGCATGTCTGTTCGTCATTTGGAACCACCTTCCTTGAAGATAAGCTTGTCCTCCCACCATTCATGGAGACTCCTTCTCTATTTAAACCTCCACCATTACCATGAGCAGCTAGTTTGGGTAGTGTGGAATTCATAGTGCTTGGATTGCTGCTGCTAGTAGGTAGTTGGTGTGACAAGTGTGGTTTTGTTAGAGGAAGTTTAAGGAAGGTTGTGAGTATTGCTTGTGTGAGAGAGAGCTTTTGTGTTGGGAGAATCTACCTCCAAGGGTGAATGCTTAAGAGACTTGCTGGCTGGACCCTCTAGAGAAGGACTCAACGTCAGAACTTTGGTTGTACCTTTCTCTGTTATTGATTTAATAATAGATGACTACTGTTATGGTTCCATTCTCATTTTTATTTGTGATGATCAATGTGAATTACATCCTTTCTGACTGATGTATAATTGCTTTTATTAGATTTCACGCTTGTGTTTGTCTTTCTCTTCGTGTGTGCAGGTATCTATTCACGAAGATCGTGGAAGATTGTGACCGGCCAGAGCGAAGGAGCGAGAGCAGCATCTCTTCATCAAACAATAGCGTTGGAATCCAGGTAGGTGTTCATTGCCTCTCTTTTAATTGCAATTAGGAACTTGCACAGTAGCATTGATTGATTGTTGCTAGACCCATTCTGGGCTAGTAGGGATCGCCTCTATCCGTAGAGGGGATTTACCTCTCCAACATTTCTTTCCAAAGCATACTCAAGCTTGAGTCTGGTGGAAGTCATCTTCTCAGTCCCAAAAAAAACCTACAAAACTGATCTTGTAATTCGAACCTCCTGCATAAACTTCGAATTCTCTTCTCTTCTATTATGATTCCTGCTCTAATACCACGTAGAATTTTAATTGTAGATTTAAATTGCTTGTGTAATATGCTAAAACAAAAGACTTGAATCTACTCTACTCATTAGCAGAAGCAATTAATCGATCAAGAAATCACAACATAAACACGAGACAAGATTCAATCACATATGCTCAGAGATTTATCTAAGGGGAAATCTTGCTACTCAAAACCCCTTCCTATCTGTATATTGCATTAGATCAGAAAAATAGATAATAAAATACAATGCTTGTTCAACCTGAACAATCTCTACACAAGTACAATCTATCTCACTATCTCACAAGAAGACTTTGGTCAATACTCAACCAATTTTGCTACCTGTTAAGCTCCTATTTCCTTGTGCTGTTTCTCAAGGAATTAACCCCCTATTAATTAGGGAAATCCCCATCCTGAATTGACCAATCCATATAGGCCCTTCTCTGACTACATGTGTTGAGTCAAATAGACTTATAATTTGTCAACATAAATCGTCAACCCAGGGCAGGTAAGCTTGTGAGATGTTGCACAAAATATATGCAGATTTAATACCTTGAGTGCTAACTAATCAAACCAGTCAATCATACACATAACTAATGCCTCTTTTCTGCATCAACCTTTGGCAGAAAATGGCTATGGAGTGGATTGAAACATCCCTGTACAACTCTTAGTATTGCTGATGTTGATTAGAAAAGATAAGAAATCAAACTTACAACAATTAAAGAAATCATTTAACAATGTAAATCAAATCTTGATTAAATGAAATCAACACATTAAGTAAACTTAACAAATATGAAGGCTGGACAAACATTACATAGGTTTCCATTGGGCTTATGGAGTCAATCATACTTCAGTAAACAATGACACTGCTTTTACATAGAAGTCAGGGCATGTGGCATTTAGATGCTCAAAACACAATTCATAGAAAACCACAGTTTACAAATACACACAGGAAGTCAGAGCAGCATAAGTGAATTCTGAGTGATTGTGTATTTATACAACTGTAAAAACATCAAGGACAAAGTAAAACCACACATCTTGAACATAAAAATACTGTATGAATCCTGAGAAGAAAAGCAACAAATTATATTACTGAAACTGAGTTTTAGTACAAGCCAAAACAATCCTCTGTTTTATCAAATATCCAACCCTCATTACATAGATGTTCCAGCTATATATAGAAAATCCTTATTCTAACTACTTCGAGCTTCCTCCTCCAACATGAGGGGAACTCGAATTCTGCCTATGATGACACCTATCTGCTTTACAACAAACTATTAAATACAATTAATGCTAGCTGGAGTTCTAAAGAGTTCTAATTTGATTATGACTCTAACTCTATCTTCTTCGTAGAATGATTCCTTCTTGTTCTTTGACACTTGGACTCCTTGCAGTTTGGCTAAGATGGATGAGATGAGTATTCAATGTTCCATGCTGGCTTTGGATGCTGAGTGCTTTAATGGTTCAGTGATGTTAGGAAAAATCCCCTGTTTTTCGGTTCCAGTCTTCCATCCCTTATTCGAACATGCAGCAGCATGTCTTTAGTTCTTTAATATCCCAAAAATATAGAGCACCACCATGTTCCTGATGTGTTGGAGGCTTCATTGATGGACAGGTGTGCAAGCCAAAACTCCTCGTATGCAGCTCCTTCCAAACCCTAATGACCGGTAATAAAGTGACTTTATAACAAAACTTTAAACCTGAGTCAAAACATTTCACTTTTTTAAAGGTACACCTGTCATAATCTGAATGGCTGTGATAGCTTCATTTGGTCTCTTATATGTCCCTTAGGTATTTCCTTTGAAAATTTCCGATCATCTTATCAAACTGTTTGTCTGCGTTAAAAAACAACACCTACAGCAGTTTCGTAGCGCGCTACGAAACTGCTGAATTGTTTAAACAGCTTGTCTTTTCTCTGAGATATTTACCGCCCAGGCATTTGATTGCAAAAACTCCTTTTGACCTTGGATATATATATCAGGGATCTACATGTCTTCAAAACAAATAAACTAAGCAAAATTTAACAAAATTTGGAACAAAACCTTCCTTTGAACAGCAACCTCATTCAGCAGCTAAATGGCCTAGCTGTGCCTTCAAGTCTTCAACTTTCTTTCTCATAGCTTTGTTCTCAGCTCTTAGATGCATGTTTATCTTTCTGAGGAGTTTGGCCTCTTTAATGGCAGGTACTGTCCATGTGTAAACATCAGCTACTGAATCCACCTGGTTTATTAGGTTTTCACTTCCTTTCAAAACAGCTTTACGATAATTTGCATACCTGACAACAGACTCCCTAGTGGTATTCCTCACCTTAGCAATCTCATGTTTAACTGCTTCTAGCTGATTCTTTATAGCTATGATATTACCCCCTTGAGATATGATAACTATTCTGTTGGTGTCTTTTTGCTTAATTTTCTCTGCCTCCTCTGTTCTAGGCAATTCCTCAGCTTCCTTCACTTGTTTCCTTGTAATAGGTCTTCTGGGTTTGAAGATGAATTCTTCACCAGGTTCATCAAACTTCAGCCTTTTTGAGGCCTTAGGCTTCTTGGTACTTTCTGGTGATGACTGTGTCAAATCAATATGCACTGGTTCAATTTGCTCAAACTCAATGGCTTCCAATAAATCATGCAGGCTTGCCTTAGATGCTGGGCTTTCTTCAACAGCTATGGCCTTACCCTTTTCTTTACTTATTTGGCTTCTTGTCCTCACTCTGGAAACTGCTTCAGCTCTGCTTGTTTCAGCTACATTCTTCTTATCCTGAGTCTTTTCTTTTATTGCTGGCTGAGGTTGTTCTTTGATGATCAGTGGCTTCACTGGTCTTTTAAGCTGTGACTTGGTTTGATTTTTAGCTCTGGCCTCCTTTTGAAGGTCAGCTATTGTGAGTTCTTTGACTGGTTTCTCTCTGACTGGTTGTGGAGTAAGGTCGGTTTTGCTTTGGAAACCAGCCATGAAGATGAACGAATTCCAGTCCCTGCCTATTTTCTGAAGGCCATCTAAAACTAACAATTTAATCAAACCATGGTGAAATAACGAAGTTTCGCAATCTTCTTTTCTCAACTGCACCTTGTCACACATTTTACTTAGACTGCGGAATAAGTAGAAAGGAATATCTATGGAAGCCTTCCCAGTGAAATGTAAAAGCAACTTGAAATGATAAGAGTAGACCTTATTGTATCTTCCTTCACATGTTAAGTATTTCTGAATGCAGGTGAGAAGAAGGGCATAATGCTCCTTAACATAGTTTCTGGGCACTGCTTTTGTTAGGTCTTCATTCACATATGCCTCTTTTAAGAACTCTTTACATGGATTCATATCAAATTTAAAGTTCTTAAACCATTCTTGCTGCCCTCTTGGGATTTCTGTTACAGCAGCTATTGCCTCCGGAGACACTTGAACTTCCAACATAGCTATTTTTGAATTTAAACTAGTGAAGTTCAAAGCAAACTCTTTGGTTACCTGCGCATGTCCACCTTGCAGGTTTTTATAGAAGTTCCAGCACCCGGCATCTTTGAATGCTTTCTTCACGCCTTCATCCCTTAATGCTATGTCTAAACCTTCAGGTTCGGTCCTCTGGCATTTTCCAGACCTGTGTTCTTTCCTCTCCATTTTGCTTTTTTTTGAAATCTTTCACTCACAATGACCAACAGCGTCAGTTGAAATGGTGGTTCAGTTCTTTTTAACTCGGGCTCGCTTGTAATCAGGCTCGCTTGAAAACTCAAATACATCATCCGATAAGCTTGTCACTTATGTAACACTGACGATCATCATCAAGATCCATGCACGGTACAATTCATCGGAATGATATGTCTGTGTGTTTCATCAAATCTATTGGTGGAGTGATGTCTAATGAGCGCTTAGACATACTACGAGAGGTACACAAAAACTGACATGAGAGGACAGAATTGATGACTCATTAACAGACTTGACACTTTAAGAAAGATTTGCTACGAAATGCACGAATCCGCGATTTCGCAGCGCGGTTAGTTTAAAATTCTAATAATGTGCTGCGAAATGGCTTAATGACAACGCGCTGCGAAATGACTAAACAATGATTACGCTGCGAAACTGGCCAATAGGAGATTACGCTGCGAAATCACGAAAGGACTCGGTGAATAGGATAAGATAAGACATGGCTTATAACACAGTGATGGTGGAGGAGAACCAATAGGATTAGAGTACAATTTAAAACAAACACCTTTAAAACTCCAAATCCTAAGTATGAAACATAAAACGGAAACCATATGACACAGACCTTTGACATTGAACTAGGACCAAGGACTATATGCATAAAATTTTTATTCTAAGTGATAACAGTGGCTCCACTTGGGATAGTGTGCTCCTGTAGTACACTAAGAACTCGTAGGTCCAGTGCTTTATTCAAATTCTAAAAACACACACAGAGTTGACAATCATTCCTTTCTAGCTTTGTGGGCCTTCACCTCAGGCTTAAGCTTCCTGTTCAGCTTGTCATTTATTTTCAACAAGAAAAACTCATAAAACGGTTATATACAATGTTTGTGAGACACTTGGCAGAGATTCATTAATTGTAATGCTTTAGGAACCTGCCATTAACAGGTCCTCCAGCATATGGTGTTCCATCAACCTCCTGCAGAATGTAGGTGTTATTTCCATGGAAAGCAGAAATCTGATATGGCCCTTTCCACAAATTTTCAAATTTACCATGTTTACCTTTCTCCTCAATTCTGGCTTCCCATTTCAGAACTTTATCATGAATCTGAAATGAAACCTCTTTGATCCTTTTTTCAAATGCTCTCTTAACCCTGTTCTGATTTTGTTGATGACTATCAAACACCTCACTTCTTTTCTCCTGCAAAGCTATTAGCTGATTGATCCTTCGCTGTATAGCATTTGGTTCCTCTTCTAATCCTTGAATCAGCTTCATTACTGGTACCCCAAGAGATGTTGGGAAGATAGCCTCTGCTCCATACACAAGTTCATATGGTGATTTTCCAATGGACCTCTTTATGCAAATCCGGTCAGCCCACAAGGCATATTTCAGTTTCAAATGCCAAGCTTTTTTATTTTCTTGCAGCAGCTTCTTTATGATCCTCACAAGACTCTTGTTTGATGACTCAGCTAGTCCGTTTCCCTGTGGATAATAAGCAGTGGAATGTCCAAGGGAAATGTGATACTGATGACAGAAATTAATCATTCTTTTGGACTTTAAAGCTTGAGCATTATCTGTAATGATCTTGATTGGACAACCAAACCTTGATAATATATTATTTTCTAAGAAAGAAATAATCACAGAATCATTTGCTTGCCTTGTGGGTATTGCCTCTATCCATTTTGTAAAGTAATCAGTGGCAGTGAGAATCCAGCGATGTTGTCCTGATGAGGGAGGATGGATTTCCCCTATAAAATCTAATCCCCACTGCTGGAATGGTGCTTCAACATAAATAGGAACCAAGGGCATTGGCATGAGCTTTCTTTTACCTTCAAATACTTGACATTCATGGCATGTGGCTATCTTTTTATAAATGTCTCTAAACATAGTTGGCCAAAAATAGCCAGCTCTCAAAACCTTGTTTGCAGTGGCTTTCCAATAATGATGACCTCCGCAATCCCCTTTATGAAACTCATCAATCACTTTATCAGCTTCTTCTTCAATGAGACATTTTAATAATATTCCTCCTGCATCTTTCCAAAACAGATTTTGATCATACACAAAATATCTGAGAGACTTCAACTTGGTAAACCGAGCTTTGGACTTTGAAAGGTTATCAGGAGCTCTATTGTGTTGCAAAACAAATGATATATCCTTGTACCATTCTGAGATCAAGAATTTTTCATTTATCTGGACTAACTCTTCTTCATTTTCAGAAATTTCTGAGATTTCTGTGTTTGAATTAATATCAATACAGTCCAGATTTGACTGAGTCAACAATTTAGCTAGGCCTTGACCCTTTACCAACTTGGTGGGTTTGATCTCAATATCATATTCCAACAACTTTGCTATCCACTTCCCCCTTTTTCCATCTGGATCAGCTTGTGTAATAATGTCTTTTATAACAGTATTTGGCACATATGCAACAATGTGAGAGTGCAAAACATAAATTCTGAAATCCTTAATGGCTTTCACCAATGCATAAGCCTGTTTCTCTAAGATATTATATTTCAATTCAGCATTAGCCAATGTCTTGCTAAAGAAGGAAATGGGCTGTTCAGTACCTTGACTTCCTTTTTGCAATAAAACTCCAGCAATTGTGTCTTCAGAAGCAAATGTGAATATCAGAAACTCCTTGGTAAAATCCAGGCTGATGAGCACTGGTGCTTGAGTAAGTGCTTTCTTAATTTCTTCAAATGATCTCTTTGCTTCAGGTGTCCATTTAAAATCTGCTCCTTTCTTTAACATCTTTGTTATGTTCTTAACCACTTCAGCAAAGTTAGGAATGAATCTTCTAACAAAGTTAACTTTCCCAAGAAAAGATTGAATCTCCTTCTTACTTCTTGGTAAATCTAACTTTTGAATTGCACTAACTCTATTAGGATCAATCCTAATTCCTTCTTCAGAAATAATATGTCCAAGTAGTTTGCCAGAAGTTAAAGCAAAAATACTTTTGGTTGGGTTTAGAGAGATACCAAACTTCCTACATTTCAGTAGGACCCTTTCAAGGTGCTTTAAGTGGTCTTCTTCCTTTTTTGAAAAAACTGTGATATCATCAAGATAAACCACCACTGATTTGTCCTTTTCTTCAGCAAAAGCAATGTCCATTGCTCTCTGGAAAGTTGCTCCAGCATTCATGAGGCCAAAGGGCATTTTTGCATACATGAATGTTCCCCAAGGTGTAGTGAAAGCTGTCTTCTCCTGATCATCTGGGTGAACAAGAATCTGATTGTACCCTGAGAAGCCATCAAGCATAGACATCCTTTGTGAACCTACAATATTTTGCAAAATGAGATCCATTTTGGGAAGAGGGTAATTATCCTTCAATGAAGCTTTGTTTAAATTCCTGAAGTCTATACAAATTCTGATCTCCCCATTCTTTTTCCTAACTGGTACCAAGTTAGCAAGCCAATTTGAGAATCTGATTGGAACAATAATTTTGGCATCAAACAACTTTTTCACCTCTTTTTCAATCAGTGGCATTAGAAGAGGATTAATCCTCCTTAACTTCTGCTTAAAAGGCTTCTCATTTTGCTTAATTGGGATGGTATGTTGTATGATTGAAGAATCATACTGTTTCAAATCAGCATAGCTCCATGCAAAAACATCAATGAATTTTTTCATCATTTCAACATATTTAGTCTTCATATCAGCTGAAAGGAACTTCGAAATCTTGACCATTTTAGGCACTACTGAGTCACCTAAATTACAGCTTTCCACTTCCTCCTCATTAGCCTGCAGTCTTGGTGCTTTGAACACATCATTTTGATCAAAAAATTTCTCCAAAGGAATGAGGCCCTTAGGGATTAAATTATTTTGCAACTGTAAGACTTCAGAACCTTCCTTTGATTCTACTAACATGTTCTGTTGATCTATTTGATTGTGCTCAAACTCTTCTTTTAATTCAATGAAATTCCTTACCTGCTGATCATCCTCAAAGACTTGCCAATTTATGATATTATCTGGTATGACTGGTCTATGGCGAACCTCCACCTCATAACTATCAGAAGAGTGCTTAGGAATGACAAATAAACTGGCTGAAACAACAAGAGAATCTGCAATAGAGTTTTGGTCTCTAGTTTTGATGCTAAAAGAGTAAGTCTGAAATTTTTATAACATCTCCAACACTAAATTTCTGTATGCTCTCATTCTTGCATCCTTGGTTTGATATGCACCCTCTATTTGTTTAATTACCAGTTCAGAATCTCCACAAACAACAATGTTTTTGGCCTTCAACTTTATCAAGGCTTCCAGCCCTAAAACTAGAGATTCGTACTCAGCCATGTTGTTGGTGCAATCAAAATTTAATTTGTATGAGAGAAACTTACTTTCTTCAGTTGGACTAGTGATCCAAATGCCAGCTCCTGCCCCTTCTTTTCCTGCTGATCCATCAAAGTACAATTACCAACAGCCCATGATATCTTTTTCATCTCCTTGCTGTCCTTCTTGACTCTGATTTTCTGCTGATTTATCTTCTAATTCTCTCCCAACTGATTCATTGAAAAGGATAGTTGAACCAAGACCAGTATCACATGAGTAAATAGGAAAATTTTGAGGCTTTTCTTTGCTGCTCACCATGTAGGCCATCCTTGTTTCACGGTACAACCTCCTTTGCTCACCAAACACTGGAATAGTAGCATATGTGAGATCCATCTCCATTGTGCCCTTGATTTTGGCTGCCCATGACCTTGAAAGAAGCATTCCAAACTTAGGTGGAATGTCTGCAACAACAATGTCCATAACAGTGGTTTTTGCTGGAATTTGTTGCAGACCCACAACAACATATTTTATCAAACCAATGCAATGAAATCTCTTTGAATCAAAGGAGAATAAATCCTTATATGGCCTAGTAATTTCTAACCCCAGTCTTTCCATAATTACCTTAGGCATAAGATTATGTGATGCCCCCGAATCTAACATAGCATTATGTAAAGTCATGTCATGGATGGTAATGCTTATGTAGAAAGGAGGAAACTCCTCATTTTGTTCATCCTCAAGCCTTGGACCCAAGCAGATAATAGGATTATCCTCTTGTACATTTAGGATATCAGCCACCCCTGGTTGTGAATTAAGCATTTCAACAATTTTGCTTCTATACTTATCTACCTTGAGAATTTCATTAAAAGGGACTGATATTTTAATTTTTGCAATCTCATTCTCAATATTAAAAACAGAGGTAGACTTGTCACTTTCCTTGGGAGGAGAAGAAATTTGAATGTCCCTTTTGTCAAGAGGAGGATCAACTTTACTTTCACCTACCTTTACTTTCTCCTTTTTATCATCGGCTGTCCTTGAGGTATTCTTCTTGAACTGTGCTTTGTCTGCTGTAATAGGAACATCTCTATTCCTGAGATTATATTGCTTTTGCATCTCAAAAATAGCATGCTGATAGCCCTTTAAAAAATCTGAAGGTTCTTCCTCTGACTTTGTCATGCTGGACTCATCATGTTCCTCTTTGGTCAAGAAAATTCTTGACCCTTCTTCATCAAAACAATGAATTGATTCCTCAGGGACTTCAGGTTCATCCTCTTCATCTGCCAAATTTTGCTGGAAAGGAGGTCTCACTGGAGGATCTGCCTGCTGATTTCGATTATCTCTTGGCCTTTGCTGATTTTGGGGTCTTCTAAACTGTGGGTTTCTAAATTGAGGTTCTTGTTGTGCTTGAGGAGCAGAAGTATTCCCAAGGGCTAATCTGTCCATCAATTTCTCCATGGTTTTCATCATTGTTTCAAACTTGTCTTCTTGAGCAGATGTAGAAGGCTTCTCTTCCTCTTTTAATTTAGACTTTGCCATTTTTGATTTCTTAGCAGCAAGCATATTCACCTCTACTTTAATTGCATCATTTTGCATATCAGCAAGATTGGCAGACTCTCTTTCTCTGAGTAAAAGAGAGAAATCTGAATCGAATGACTCAGCATATCTCAACTGAGCCAAAGCTCCAGGAGGCTTCAAATGTGCTGGAATAGAATTATAAACCTTGTTAAACCTCTTAGAGAAATTTTGAACAATTTCCTCTGGAGCTCTCCTAAGATTGTTATACTCAGTAAGGGCTTGGACAGGGTTAGTTCTATTTCCCCATTTCCTTAGAAAACTGTCTTCAAATTCTACCCAACTATGAATGCTTCCAGCTCTAAGGGCTTTAAACCATTTTCTGACTTCCCCAATGAAAGTCTGAGCAAACAATCTTAGTTTCACATCTTCATCATCCACTTCTTCCCTATCAACAAAATCATTGAACCTATCCACATGTTCTTCTGTTGTAATATCTTCATCACCTCCCCATGTTGGAATCCTGGCAGCATATTTACTAGGAAGATCATGTAAAACAGCAGGGAGAGCTAGAGGAGCATACCTAGCAGGTACAGCCATAATGAATGGAGGAACAGTGACCACGGGTATTGTATGACCAGAGGGAGTAGATTTAGTGTGAGATGGTGTCTGAGGACTATTTGGACTAGCAGAGGCAGAAGATAAGGTATTAGTGCGAAAAGGGCTGTTTGGACTTTGCAAACCACTGACAAAAGAACTCCAATTTGGGAGAGGTAAACCAGTTTTAGATTTGAACAAAACTTCAAAAGGATCAAGTTCTTTGAGCTGATTTAAATCCTCTTCCTCTAATAACAATTCTGAAGTAACAACCTCCCAAAACTCTTCCTTATCTTTTTGTGACACTAAAGAAGAAGTATCAATGCCTCTCTTTTGTAAATCTAAAATGATTCCAATAAGCTCTTCTTCATTTTCAGGCCTCAACAATACCTCTTGAATTTTATCATCAACAATTTTATCTTTAGGACTTCTAGAAAATTCAGGAAACAAAGATTTGGAAATGTTTGAAGTACCTGGTATATCAGAAAATCTTTGTCTACTCCTTGAGATAATGTTGGGATTATCCACAGGACTAGGTGGGTTTGGGTCAGGATTACTCCTTGTGTATCTTCCTCTCGAAGCCACCTTTTTTAACTTTAAGATTGAATGGAGTCACCAAGGTAGAATGCAGCCTCGAACACCTTCCTGAGCTCCTGCTACCTTCAGAAGTTCAGTCTCATATTTTCGGGAATGAGTAATCTTCAGGCTCCCGGCAGACGCACCAAAATGTTATCACAAAATCAAGCTCTGAAAGGCTGCTGATCAGGTAGACCTTGTGTAACTATTTCAGACCAATCTTTTGACTAAGGCTTAGCCTCCTTAGCCTGAGAGGGCTCTCTCAAAAGGTTATTGATTTTGACTATGAGTAAGATGGCTAACTCTTGTGAAGTAAACTTAACAAATATGAAGGCTGGACAAACATTACATAGATTTCCATTGGGCTTATGGAGTCAATCATACTTCAGTAAACAATGACACTGCTTTTACATAGAAGTCAGGGCATGTGGCATTTAGATGCTCAAAACACAATTCATAGAAAACCACAGTTTACAAATACACACAGGAAGTCAGAGCAGCATAAGTGAATTCTGAGTGATTGTGTATTTATACAACTGTAAAAACATCAAGGACAAAGTAAAACCACACATCTTGAACATAAAAATACTGTATGAATCCTGAGAAGAAAAGCAGCAAATTATATTACTGAAACTGAGTTTTAGTACAAGCCAAAACAATCCTCTGTTTTATCAAATATCCAACCCTCATTACATAGATGTTCCAGCTATATATAGAAAATCCTTTTTCTAACTACTTCGAGCTTCCTCCTCCAACATGAGGGGAACTCGAATTCTGCCTATGATGACACCTATTTGCTTTACAACAAACTATTAAATACAATTAATGCTAACTGGAGTTCTAAAGAGTTCTAATTTGATTATGACTCTAACTCTATCTTCTTCGTAGAATGATTCCTTCTTGTTCTTTGACACTTGGACTCCTTGCAGTTTGGCTGAGATGGCTGAGATGAGTATTCAATGTTCCATGCTGGCTTTGGATGCTGAGTGCTTTAATGGTTCAGTGATGTTAGGAGAAATCCCCTGTTTTTCGGTTCCAGTCTTCCATCCCTTATTCGAATATGCAGCAGCATGTCTTTAGTTCTTTAATATCCCAAAAATATAGAGCACCACCATTTTCCTGATGTGTTGGAGGCTTCATTGATGGACAGGTGTGCAAGCCAAAACTCCTCATATGCAGCTCCTTCCAAACCCTAATGACCGGTAATAAAGTGACTTTATAACAAAACTTTAAACCTGAGTCAAAACATTTCACTTTTTTAAAGGTACACCTGTCATAATATGAATGGCTGTGATAGCTTCATTTGGTCTCTTATATGTCCCTTAGGTGTTTCCTTTGAAAATTTCCGATCATCTTATCAAACTGTTTGTCTGCGTTAAAAAACAACACCTACAGCAGTTTCGTAGCGTGCTACGAAACTGCTGAATTGTTTAAACAGCTTGTCTTTTCTCTGAGATATTTACCGCCCAGGCATTTGATTGCAAAAACTCCTTTTGACCTTGGATATATATATCAGGGATCTACATGTCTTCAAAACAAATAAACTAAGCAAAATTTAACAAAATTTGGAACAAAACCTTCCTTTGAACAACAACCTCATTTAGCAGCTAACTGGCCTAGCTATGCCTTCAAGTCTTCAACTTTCTTTCTCATAGCTTTGTTTCTCAGCTCTTAGATGCATGTTTATCTTTCTGAGGAGTTTGGCCTCTTTAATGGCAGGTACTGTCCATGTGTAAACATCAGCTACTGAATCCACCTGGTTTATTAGGTTTTCACTTCCTTTCAAAACAGCTTTACGATAATTTGCATACTTGACAGCAGACTCCCTAGTGGTATTCCTCACCTTAGCAATCTCATGTTTAACTGCTTCTAGCTGATTCTTTATAGCTATAATATTACCCCCTTGAGATATGATAACTGTTCTGTTGGTGTCTTTTTGCTTAATTTTCTCTGCCTCCTCTGTTCTAGGAAATTCCTCAGCTTCCTTCACTTGTTTCCTTGTAATAGGTCTTCTGGGTTTGAAGATGAATTCTTCACCAGGTTCATCAAACTTCAGCCTTTTTGAGGCCTTAGGCTTCTTGGTACTTTCTGGTGATGACTGTGTCAAATCAATATGCACTGGTTCAATTTGCTCAAACTCAATGGCTTCCAATAAATCATGCAGGCTTGCCTTAGATGTTGGGCTTTCTTCAACAGCTATGGCCTTACCCTTTTCTTTACTTATTTGGCTTCTTGTCCTCACTCTGGAAACTGCTTCAGCTCTGCTTGTTTCAGCTACATTCTTCTTATCCTGAGTCTTTTCTTTTATTGCTTGCTGAGGTTGTTCTTTGATGATCAGTGGCTTCACTGGTCTTTTAAGCTGTGACTTGGTTTGCTTTTTAGCTCTGGCCTCCTTTTGAAGCTCAGCTATTGTGAGTTCTTTGACTGGTTGCTCTCTGACTGGTTGTGGAGTAAGGCCGGTTTTGCTTTGGAAACCAGCCATGAAGATGAACGAATTCCAGTCCCTGCCTATTTTCTGAAGGCCATCTAAAACTAACAATTTAATCAAACCATGGTGAAATAACGAAGTTTCGCAATCTTCTTTTCTCAACTGCACCTTGTCACACATTTTACTTAGACTGCGGAATAAGTAAAAAGGAATATCTATGGAAGCCTTCCCAGTGAAATGTAAAAGCAACTTGAAATGATAAGAGTAGACCTTATTGTATCTTCCTTCACATGTTAAGTATTTCTGAATGCAGGTGAGAAGAAGGGCATAATGCTCCTTAACATAGTTTCTGGGCACTGCTTTTGTTAGGTCTTCATTCACATATGCCTCTTTTAAGAACTCTTTACATGGATTCATATCAAATTTAAAGTTCTTAAACCATTCTTGCTGCCCTCTTGGGATTTCTGTTACAGCAGCTATTGCCTCCGGAGACACTTGAACTTCCAACATAGCTATTTTTGAATTTAAACCGGTGAAGTTCAAAGCAAACTCTTTGGTTAGCTGCGCATGTTCACCTTGCAGTTTTTTACAGAAGTTCCAGCACCTGGCATCTTTGAATGCTTTCCTCACGCCTTCATCCCTTAATGCTATGTCTAAACCTTCAGGTTCGTTCCTCTGGCATTTTCCAGACCTGTGTTCTTTCCTCTCCATTTTGCTTTTTTTTGAAATCTTTCACTCACAATGACCAACAACGTCAGTTGAAATGGTGGTTCAGTTCTTTTTAACTCGGGCTCGCTTGTAATCAGGCTCGCTTGAAAACTCAAATACATCATCCGATAAGCTTGTCACTTATGTAACACTCACGATCATAATCAAGATCCATGCACGGTATAATTCATCGGAATGATATGTCTGTGTGTTTCATCAAATCTATTGGTGGAGTGATGTCTAATGAGCGCTTAGACATACTACGAGAGGTACACAAAAACTGACATGAGAGGACAGAATTGATGACTCATTAACAGACTTGACACTTTAAGAAAGATTCGCTGCGAAATGCACGAATCCGTGATTTCGCAGCGCGGTTAGTTTAAAATTCTAATAATGCGCTGCGAAATGGCTTAATGACAACGCGCTGCGAAATGACTAAACAATGATTACGCTGCGAAACTGGCCAATAGGAGATTACGCTGCGAAATCACGAAAGGACTCGGTGAATAGGATAAGATAAGACATGGCTTATAACACAATGATGGTGGAGGAGAACCAATAGGATTAGAGTACAATTTAAAACAAACATCTTTAAAACTCCAAATCCTAAGTATGAAACATAAAACAGAAACCATATGACACAGACCTTTGACATTGAACTAGGACCAAGGACTATATGCATAAAATTTTTATTCTAAGTGATAACACCCTACCAGGGACCGCTGGCCCTCGGACCTCCCAGCTGGGGGGGATTAGCCCCCCTAGGCCCCCATGGGGGGAACAAGTCCCCTGCGCACTCCCCTACGTGGAGGGGTGTACAGTCTTCCTGGAGCATACATCTGGCTGAAACCTTTGAATACAGAAGATAATCAAGCTCCACACCCAACAATCTCCCACTTGGAGACTGATTTTAGCAACTCCACCACTACTTCATTTGCTAGACAATGACTCCACTTTGGATGGCTGTTTCTCATCTTCTTCATCATACTTGAAGAGAAATTGAAACTGAGTAGATTCTCAGTTTCTCCCTGGTTACAACTTTTGTTAACATATCTACAGGATTCTGGCTAGTGTGTATCTTTTCCAGCTTCAACTATCCATCTTCCAATGTTGACCGTATGAAATGGTACTTGAGCTGTATATGTCTAGTCTTGGAATGGAATGTAGAGTTCTTGGCAAGATGTATGCCATTCTGGCTGTCACTGTATAACTTGCCCAACTCCTGCTTCTTACCCAATTCATCCAGAAACCTTTGTAACCAAATCATTTCTTTACTAGCCTCTGTAGCAGCAACATACTCTACTTCTGTTGTTGAAAGTGAAACAAAACTTTGGATCTTTGAAACCCAACTGACAGCTATTCTACCTATAGTAAATACATATCTTGTAGTGCTCCTCCTGTTATCTCTGTCACCTGCCATATCTGCATCAACATATCCCTCTAGAGTAATGTTTGAGCCACCAAAGCATAGTGCTTGATTTGTGGTACCTCTCAAATACCTGACAATCCACTTCACTACCATCCAATGTTCTTTTTTTCATGTACCTACTTACAACTCCCACTGCATGTGCAATATTAGGCCTTGTGCAGACCATTGCATACATTAAGCTTCCAACTGCTGATGCAAATGGAACTTTAGACATATGAGCCATTTCTTCCTGAGTCTTGGGACACGCCTCCTTACTTAATTTGAAATGGCTAGCCAAAGGTATACCAACTCGTTTTGCATTCTGCATATTAAACCTTTTCAACACCTTTTCTATGTACTCACTTTGAGACAATGTTAATTTGCGATTCCTCCTATCTCTAGTTATTCTCATACCAAGGATTTGTTTTGCAGCACCCAAATCCTTCATTGCAAATGAGTTTGCCAATTTTCTTTTGAGCACATTTATCTCCTACATGTTAGAACCTGCAACAAGCATGTGATCTACATACAATAACAATATAATATAGTTGCCATCATTTTTCCTTCTAAGATAAACATAATGATCAGAGTGACACCTAGTATAACCTTGTTCAGACATAAACCTGTCAAATTTTAGATACCACTGCCTTGGAGCCTATTTTAAGCCATACAAGCTCTTCTTCAGCCTGCACACTAGTTTCTCCTTCCCTTTTACCTCATATCCTTTTCACTGCTACATATATATCTCTTCCTACAAATCCCCATGGAGAAAGGTTGTCTTTACATCTAACTGCTCAAGATGCAAATCTTCAGCTGCTACTAGACTTAAAATAGTTTTGATTGAAGTCATTTTAACAACAGGAGAAAATATCTCATCAAAGTCTATACCCTTTTCTGTGCAAACCCTTTCACCACAGGTCTAGCTTTATACCTCTATTTTCCTCCATCTTCTTCCTTCAACTTGTAAACCCATTTATTCTGCAATGCTATTTTACCTGCAGGCAACCTGACTAAGTCCCAAGTCTGGTTTTGTGCTAAGGAGTCCATCTCTTCTTTCATGGCTTGCTCCCACTTCTTCCTGGTTTCTACCTGCACTACTTCTTCATAACATTTTGGTTCACCAGAATTAGTCAACAATACATAATATAATGAAGGAGAGTATCATTCAGGGGGTCTACTTATCCTGGTAGATCTTCTAACACCACTTTTAGGTGTTTGAAGTGTTTGTTGTTGATGTGGTTGTTTTTTTGGCTATTGATCATTATAAATTTCCAGCACCATCACTTTTCCTGTGATATCGTCAAACACTGTGTATTCTTTGTTTTCTTTTTCTTGTTTCTTTTCCTGCAATTGATTCTTATACAAGACCTTTTCATTGAATATTACGTCTCTGCTCCTAATGATTTTGTGATTTTCATAATCATATAAGCGATAACCAAAATCATTAACACCATATCAAATAAAGGTATGTTTCTTCGATTTTGCCTCAAACTTTGTTCTATTTTCTTTGTTAATGTGGACAAAGGCTTAACAACCAAAAGTCTTCAGAAATGAGTAGTTTACCTTTTTACCTATCCATGCCTCCTCTGGAATACCACCATCCAAGGAACTTGAAGGCCGTCTGTTTATTAGATAAATAGCAGTGTCTACAACATCTATCCAAAATTGTAAAGGCAATCCTGCATGTAATCTCATGCACCTTGCACGCTCCATGATTGTCCTATTCATCCTTTCTAACACCATTTTCTTGTGGTGTTCCTGGAACTGTCTTCTCTCTGCGAATTCCATTCTCTAAATAGTACCTATAAAACTCTTTGCTGCATTATTCAACTCCATTATCTGATCTGAGACACTTCAACCTTTTCCCTGTCTCATTTTCAACCAAAGCTTTCCATTTCTTGAAAGTATCAAATATATCAGATTTATTTCGAATACAATAAATCCAGGTTTTTCTGGTTGCATCATCAATAAAAGTAACATAATAACGAGATCCAGCAAGATATGATACCTGAGCAGGTCCCCATACATCTGTATGCACAAGCTCTAATTTTTTGATCTTCTTTTCTTTCCTAACTCTAAGGAATCTGACTTTCTTCTCTTTTCCATAAACACAATTCTCACAGAATTTTAAATCAACATGCTACAAACCTGGCAACACATTTCTTGAGTGAAGAATCTGCATCCCCTTCTCACTCATGTGCCCGAGCCTATGATGCCACAATGCCGTATCTTCTCTTGTAGAGGTTAAAGTATTAACATAATTAGAAATACCATTGCATAAATACAATGTACCAACCTTTTCTCCTTCTGCTATTACCAGGGATCCTTTAGTGACCTTCCAAGTTTTATCTGTGAAGGTAGTTACGCAACCTTCACCTCCCAAATTCCCTATTGAAATCAGTTTTTTCTTCAGATCTGGAACATGCCTTACCTTCTTCAATAGCCACTCATTTCCATTTTGTTGTTTTATGAAAATTGTACCCATTCCAACAATTTTACAAGGTTTATCATCACCCAATTGAACTTGTCCAAAATCTCCTTGAACATAATCATGAAAATGTTTCTTATCAGGTGTGGCATGGAATGAGGCCCCTGAATCTACCACCCAGGCATCAATAATATTTTCTAATGAAAGAATCAAAGCATCTTGCAACACATCACCTGTTACATTCGCTTCATGATTAGTTTCTTGTTGTGCATCTCCTTCTTTTCCCTTTCGAGACTTGCAGTCTTTCTTCAGGTGTCCTTTCTTCCCACATTTCCAGCACACTATCCCCGATCTAGACTTGGATCTGCCTTTTCTTGACTTACTGTGATATCCTAGGCTCTTTCCTCTTTCCATTTTTCTTCCCCTAGTCTCTGCAGTCAAAGCATTACCTGATGTCTCACCGGAGCTTTTTTGTCACATTTCCTCGCTAAGGAGTGCACCGAAAACATCATCAAACTTTAAAGTACTAGATCCAGAGACAGAGTTACTAATGGCCATAACTAAACCATTCCAACTTTCTGGCAATGAGCACAGAAATAACAGAGCCCTAACTTCATCATCAAAATTTACCCCTACAGAACTTAACTGACTTGTAACTATATTAAAATCATTTAAATGATCTGCAATAGATCCACCTTCTGACATCTTCATATTAAATAAATGCTTCATAAGAAATACCTTATTTGAGGCTGAGGGTTTTTCATATAGTTTGGCCAATGCCGACATTAAACCCTGTGTTGTCGTTTCCTTTGAAATATTAAATGCTATCGATGCTGCTAGGCATAGTCGTATTGTTCCAAGTGCCTTTCTGTCCAGAATATCCCATTCATACTTGTCGGCTTCTTTATCTTTCTGCTCAATGGTAGGTACAGATCTCTCTGATACAAATAATCTTCCATCTGCATCTTCCACAGCTGGTAGTTTTGGCCGTTGAATTTTTTGACCCTAAACCTACCATCTTCCGCCATTGCTCCCACTCGAACCAGGAACCCTTCTCTCCTGCGAGTTTATCAGCCAAATAGACCTTCGGCTCTAATACTAGTTGTTAGAAAATTATATATTATGGAGCAATGGAACACAAAATATTGCATAAATATAAACACATAAAATGCATAAAACAAGAGAGACACAGATATATGTGGTTCACCCAGTTTGGGCTACATCCACGGAGAAACAGCCAGTCCTTCTTTTATTATATTATCCAACAAACTGAAGAGATACAACCTACAACAGATCCACTGTAACACCCTCTTCGCTCTTAATCTCCTCTCTCTTCCTCACTCAGAATACAGATATACATAGACACAATACAATTCCCTCATATATAGTGAGGGGTTGCCTTCTAGGGAAAAAAACCCTAAATTAAACATAACTTCTACCGTCAGATCATCTGCCTAATGAACGGCCCAGATTGACTTGAAATTACTAGACTTTTACAAGGCAATTTTACTTCTATTTTTAGCTTCGGGGGACCACTGGCCCCCGCACCCCCCAGCCTAGGGGATTAGCCCCCCCGGGCCCCCGCGAGGAGGACAAATCCCCCCTGCACCCCCCCGCGTGGAAGGGTGTACAGTCTTCCTAAGGTATACATCCGGCTGAAACCTTTGAATACAAAAGATAATCAAGCTCCACACCCAACATGTTTTTGATTGGTTTGTGATACAAGTGGAATCCAAGGGAGAATTCCAACTAAAACCATAGTGCATTCTAGATCGGAGGTAGATCATGCTCCAAAGTTGAATAATTGAGTAGGCCAAGGTATAGTGGAGGTACCTTGGACTAGATGAGGGCACTTATAAAATGGCTGATTACATGAGGATATCATACCCATTTTTGTTTACTATGTAAGTAAATGTAAAAGTATCCATGTATATAAAGCTTGTTAGTGAATTTTTTGTTTGGGAATAACACACCATTGGATGTTGTTTTCAGGTACAGAACACTGAGGACAATGTTCTTCTAAGGGGGAGGGGTATGTGACAATCCGTTTTCTACCCCTCTTGTAAATGTCACTATGAATTGTAATTCATGTAAATATTGTGGAAATGTAAACAATGAATAGGTTGGAGGAGTGGACCCATAATTAGAGGATTGAGGAGGAAGACTTACTTATAAACCCAATCCACAACATTTATTTTATCACTTATCTCTCTAGTGAATTTATGGCCCTACTGGTGCAAGCATTGAAGGGTGTATGACAAGTATGTAGTAAAGGAAAAAAATCTGATGCACCCCCCTGTATTGCAAGATGTGTTGTGGAAGTCAACATGTGACAGGTAGAGGGAAAAATGAATGAAGAGATATGTGGAGAGCATACACCAAAAAGAGGAGGCGAAGGCATTGGTGGTGGTATGTGAAAACATACACACTGAGAGAGTAGACACACTCGAAAGCACATGAAAATAACTTATGAAAATGTGATATCATAGCAAGACAAATTACTTATGAAAATGAAAGAAAGTGTAATGTGTGTGCAGTGATGGAAGCATTTTTAGGAGCGTGGTGTAAAGTGAAAGATGTAGTGTTGAGAAGGTGGAGTCATGGTAGACTCTGGTTTCCTATTTATCAGGTGGAGATGTTGTGTACTTTGGAACTTCTTTTAGTGTTTAATAGGTGAAGACTCTGAGTTCTTTGGATTTTGTGGCACCTAATAGGTGGAGACCCTATGTTCTTTGGAATCCTTTGGGATAATAGGTAGAGTCACTGTGGGATCTGGAATCCTATAGTGTGACTTGGGTGGAGACACTATGGGTTCTTTATACTTATAGCGGTTAATTGGTGGAGACAATGTGTGTTTTGGATCCTTACAGGGTTTTGCAAGTGGAACACTATGTGCTATGGATCCCTGAAGTGTTTAGTAGATGGAGACATTTTGTGCTATGGATTCCTAGTTATCAGGTGGAGACACTATGTGCTCTGAATTCGTATGCGATCTAGCTGACTTGTACTGGTGTGAATTCCCTGAAGCACTTAACTCTTTAGTCTCGAATTCCAGCTTAGGGGTGGTCAGCTACAAGAAATATTGTAGCGCAGTTAGCCTATGGTTGGGTGGAGAATTGAAGTCCACCCCTTAGTTGTTGGTCATTTCAGCCAATTACATAGGTATATTTACTTTCATATGGGTTTCACTATGAATAATGAATGATGTTGTTATGTGTTATAACAATGAATGTATCAACACTATTAATGGAGAAATGTGAAATTCTTGCTCATCTTGGATGTGATATTATTTATATTGTCTCATGGTTACGAGTGGCTTGGATGCCTTTGTGTTGTTGATATGTTCATAAGAGGTAGAGCTATTTACATGGTCTTATATGAATGCTTTATATGCTTAGTTGACTGTTACAATGTGAAAATTCCATTTTTTGGCATGTTATGGACCTCATGGATCTTGAATGTTAAGACTGAATGATTGTCATTCATGGTAAAGGATTAATGATGTTACAATGAATGATATATCAATGGATATGATATTATTGTTTGGTACCCCATTTGGGGTAGGATATGTTCTTTTTGTTGTACTTGAGCCGTAGAGCACTCTTAGCCATGGTTTGTCTTGTTTCAGTGCATGTAAGTGGGCATGTTGATCACTTCATTGATGTCTTATGGTCATGAAAATATGTTTGGAATGTGAGTGTGGAAATGAGGGTTTTATTCCTATAGAAGTTAGTGTTATATGAAACACTTTTCTTAGGGGAAGGCTTGGGCATGTTCCCTAGATATTTCTTATAATTTCTAAGTCCGAATGCTATAGATATCGGGTTTGTATCTTGGTTGGATGCATTATAAGCATGGCCCACACATCTAGGAATCTAGGAATCTGACTGGTTGACACTTATGCGTTTTTGTGGAAGCATCAGATTTGAAATACTCCTGATATGTTCCAGAGGAAGAAAATAAAGGTAATATTTAAGGTGGGGCCCATTTGGGTGCTCGGAGGCTTGTAGCTGAGTTTTGTATGAAATATAGAGTGGGCTTGTTTGTTGATTATTTGGCATGAGGTCAACTCAACTTGCAAGTGAAGGATGCATCTGAGATCTGGGACATTCGAGGGTGATGGAACAACGTAAACTCATGGAGCCTCAAATGTGCCCCAGAGCTAGATACTTCGAATGATGGATGTGGGATAGGTTTATATACATTTATGGAGACATGGTAATCTAGGAGTCTAGGGGTTGAAGACGTTTTCCATAGTGAAAGTTTCATGCACACCCAGATATCCCCTATAGTTGGATATAGAGAAATTCTTCACATTGCACTAATGGTTCAGGTTCTGTGGGACCCACGTGTTTAAATGAGATGGTAGTGCCACAAGTGCTTAGCCATTGTAACATGGACATCATGTAGCCATTTAGGGTGATATGGAGAAGACATGTTGTTGCCACCTGACTACATCCTGTTAATGCGACCAGAGTTATATGAATAATATTTAAAGGGGCACAACTTTCAATTTGGGAGTCAGATTGACATAAAATTTATATCATCAAAATGATATTGATGTGAATAATTTTAATTGTAGATTTAAATTGCTTATGCAATAAGCTAAAACAAAATACTTGAATCTACTTTATTCATTAGCAGAAAAAATTAATCGATCGAGAAATCACAACATAAAAATGAGACAAGATTCAATCACATATGCTCAGAGATTTATCTAAGGGGAAATCTTGTTGTTCAAAACCCTTTCCTATCTATATATTGCATTAGATCATAAAAATAGAGAAGAAAATACATTGCTTTTTCAACCTGAATAGTCTCTATACAAGTAAAATCTATCTCACTACCTCACAAGCTGACTCTGGACAATACTTAACAAATTTTGTTGTCTGCCAAGCTCCTATTTCCTTGCACTATTTCTCAATGAATTAGCCCCCTATTATTTATGGAAATCCCCATCCTGAATTGCACAATTCCTATAGGCCCTTCTCTGACTACATGCACCACCTGTACAACTCAAAAAATTATACAACTGATAGTACACTTCCTTTGAAGTCCAATATCAACTGTGTAACTTGAATTTCATGCATGCATGAGTTAATTATGGATGATTTATCAGTTAACTGGTTGAATGTTGAAGCTGCACCCCACTGTTAGACCTCTTACTAGTTACTCCAACAGTTGGAACTAGTTTAACCGACTTTAACTCAGTGTAAATGAACTAAATTATTACAACTCAAATTAAAATCAACCTAGGATCTTAAAATTTAGGAACCACTCTACATGACTCAAGTTAGGCCATCAACTCAAATTAATTGAGCCAACTACATGAAATTAACTTAGTTAACACATTCTTGTTGTCCTGTGATGTGGAATTACATTTTTCTCCTAATTTAATTCAAGGTAAAATTAAATTAGGATTTTCTTGTTTCCATTTTCAACAATCCCTCTCAACTAGAAAGGGATTCACATATACCCTAATCCAATGCCTTTGGAATTTATTACATGCAACACTTCTCTTTTTTGTTACTGCTTCTGCAACATCTGCAAATGAGAAACATCCAAAAAAATAAGAATAATCATTGAATCAATCTGCAACTATCTACTTGGAAAATTGTGTTGCTACTCACTCTGCTATTGAGCCTCCTACTCTATTATCAACATTCCTCTTCACTCCTCAGTATCTAATAAACATTGACCCTCCTACTACTGAATACTGTGGGCCCTGTATCAAGGTGATGATCCATGAGACAAACACACCTCAATTGACCCTGCCCAAATTTGTGCAGCTCCTAGGACTATTGCTTAACATTTCCCCACCTCCCACCTAGAGGTATGGCTGCATGAGTTCCCTCTTCCCACTTGGCTCAAAATTTCCACCTACTGGAGGTATCTGCTTGAGTGGATGTTTCCACTCTGTCTCCTCTTTTCTTCTCCAATTGTGGCTACTCCACAACTTGCTGAGGTTGTTTCTGAGGCTCCATTTTGAGAGGTAAATTATGATCCCTCTCAACCACCAAGTCTCTAACCTTTTCCTTGCTCCTCAAGTCTTTTCATGCATCTTCAGCCTCAAGTGCACAAACGTTCTTGACTCGCACACCGATCTTCTTCACCTGTCTTGTGGTGATGTGTCTAAGGAAAACGTTTCCTTTGCTAAATACCATAGTGTAGCCATGATCTTGCATTACCATGATGGAAACAAGATTATTCTTTAGACCCAGAGAAAACATCAAATCCTTCAGTCTCAGAGGGGATCCACACTTCCTCTAAAAATTAATTGTATCAATACTAGTCGCGATATACCTCCCATCATCTCCAAACTCAATGTTCTACTTGAAGTCTTTCTCCTCCAAGTCACTGAAGAGATCTCTATTCCTCGCCATATGGAACGAGGCACCGTTATTGAGATACCACATGCTTCCCATTACTGTTCTTACCATGCATGTAATGAGAGTAAAATCAAGCTCGAATTGTGAGGCTAGAGATTCACTTGTTGTTATTGTAGACTCCTTATTGCTTGCCTTCTTATGTGGACATTTCATGGAATAGTGTTTGAATTCATGACAGTGAAAGCACTTTATGTTGGAAAGGTATTTCTTCTTTCCCTTCTCGCCTTGGGACTTCTTTCCCTTAGCTTTCTTTCGTTTGTTGACTAATGCAAGGTCCTCTTCCTCTTCTTTGGATGAGGTCCCATCTTGGCTGTCCCACCTTATTTCTTCCTACACTAGATCATAACTTAACCACTCCCAACTCGGCAGTTAGTCTCTACCATTCACGGAATACTGATAACTGTGCCAGCTCTTGGGAAGACCCAACAAAGCTATAGCTACCAAATCTTCTTCAGGGACAGTCACACTGACCCCACCAAGTTTATCATGACACTTTGTAAGCTTGCTCAAGTACTGTAGAATTGTGTCATTGTTTTGCATCTTGATTCTATGAAGCTTGTCCTTCAGTGCCAACTTCCTTTGGTCACAGTTGTTCTCAAAAAAGTCATCCAATGTTTTCCACATCACGAATGGAGTTTCTTTCATGTGGATATTTGAGACAATATGATCTCAAATTATCTCCAATATGATCATCCTTGCTTTATCCACATCCTTCTTCTGTTGAGCGAGATTTTGAGCATCAATTGCTAGGGGTTTAGCTAGCTCTGTCTTTATGTAATCTAGTAGCTCATTATCATCTAATACCACCTCCATATGGATCTTCCATGCCAAAAAATTTGTGGTTCTTGTTACGCAGTAAATTGTCACTGTCTCCTTGTCAGTCTCCCTATCATGCCATGGAATCAAATGCACCATGTTCATGCTCTCTAAACTCGCCAAATGACCCACTTTGCCTAAGTTTAGTTCATCAGCGCGACTGTTATTAAAATTCCTGTGCTGACTGGCGGCTCTTAGTGTAACTGATGCGCTGCCAGCACGAAAGCACACGGGTTTTCCGTGCTGGTCGAATTTCATGAGCCAGCGCATCCTATGAAAGTATTAAGCCGCGCTGACGCAGCCTTCTCTGTTATTATGATGCGCTGTCAACGCGCCAGTTCAGTGTTACACCTTCGCTAATCCAGTTTGGGCGAATTTGTTCTAACAGCCAACCTTCCAGATAACTCCAGACCTGGTTGTTAGCCTTGTGAGTATCGCCCTCCTTTCTATGGCATGTCTGTTCGTCATTTGGAACCACCTTCCTTGAAGATAAGCTTGTCCTCCCACCATCCATGGAGACTCCTTCTCTATTTAAACCTCCACCATTACCATGAGCAGCTAGTTTGGGTAGTGTGGAATTCATAGTGCTTGGATTGCTGCTGCTAGTAGGTAGTTGGTGTGACAAGTGTGGTTTTTTTAGAGGAAGTTTAAGGAAGGTTGTGAGTATTGCTTGTGTGAGAGAGAGCTTTTGTGTTGGGAGAATCTACCTCCAAGGGTGAATGCTTAAGAGACTTGCTGGCTGGACCCTCTAGAGAAGGACTCAGCGTCAGAACTTTGGTTGTACCTTTCTCTGTTATTGATTTAATAATAGATGACTACTGTTATGGTTCCATTCTCATTTGTCTTTGTGATGATCAATGTGAATTACATCCTTTCTGACTGATGTATAATTTCTTTTATTAGATTTCACGTTTGTGTTTGTCTTTCTCTTCGTGTGTGCAGGTATCTATTCACGGAGATCGTGGAAGATTGTGACCGGCCAGAGCGAAGGAGCGAGAGCGACATCTCTTCATCAAACAATAGCGTTGGAATCCAGGTAGGTGTTCATTGCCTCTCTTTTAATTGCAATTAGGAACTTGCACAGTAGCATTGATTGATTGTTGCTAGACCCATTCTGGGCTAGTAGGGATCGCCTCTATCCGTAGAGGGGATTTACCTCTCCAACAATTTGGCGACTCCACTGGGGAGCTGGCCTTTTGTCTCTTTTTGTTCATTCTTGTGTTTGAGTTTGATTGTGACTCTCTTTTCAAAATTGGAGATTAGTTCTCTGCTTTTAGCCCTCCTGGTTCAATCTGGGAAGTGTCTTAATTGTTTAAAGAGTTCTGGCCTTGGTTTGGGAGTTTTTGGCTTGATTCTGCCTCTTTTTTAGCCTCAGCATGGTTTAAATCAAAACAGTTGCGCTGACAGCGCATAGCTGTTTCTTTAAACCTGTTGTCATTGCGCTTGTACATAAAACAGTTGCGACGGTTCTGAAATCGAACCAGCGCACTTAAGTCGTGTCCTTCCGCGTTGACAGCACCAAGTTGCTACGCGTGACCTTTTGTCAGCGCAGTGTTGCTGAGCGCTACCCGCGCTGATCCTGTAAAATTGAATTTGCTTCAATTTTGCCTCCTGAGCTTGTTAGTTTCACTATCTCCAGCTCTTTCTACTTGGTTTATGACTTGGTATTTATTGTTTGAATTGTGAAACACTTGCTTGCGAAGTCTTGTCGGACGAATTTCGTTTTTGTGTCCCGTGACCTAGTGCCATCATCCCGTTGTCATTGGACTGACCTTGTTTCGTTCACTTGTTCACTTGTTCACAAAAGTTCGTTGCTACTTGCCTTTGCTATTACAGAAACCTTCCTCTTTTTGCTTTCTTTGCTTGTTTGCTTGAGGTGATTGTTGTTGAACCGATCCTCGGATTTTTTCACTACCCAGACACAGATCACAGTTGCTAGGGTTCAATCAGCTCTTTTCACGCTTGTTGTGCTTTTCATTGAGTGATTTTTGTTTCTCTTTACTCGGTGTTGCAGTCTCTCAAAATTCATTTTAAAGTGCACAGTGCCATTGAAAAAGAAATCAAACTAGCATCTTTTTGCATTCGATAGTTAATGAAAAGAAGAGCATTTCATTGATTTGTGTTCTCAAAAGAAAAAATTTATTTCTTTGTCATTAGCTGCATTAGATTGTTTGATTGTTTGAGTTCATTTTGTTTGATTGAAAACTCTTAACCTTCTCGCAGTTAGAATTCATCGAACAAAATGGTATTCTTTGGCATGTAGTTTGCATCTAGGTAATTGTGAGAGATCACACGATAAGGCCTGAAACCGAAACTTAATTCAAGATCAACCATAAAATAAACTGAATAAACCTAAAAACGCATTGGAACTTAACGCAAATATCTAGAGGTCTAGGCTAGAGACATGTTCCAACGTCTTTAAACATAGTCACTATTGTTTCACATTACGGTTGGGTGATTCCTCCTTCTGTGACTCGATAGTGGTCTAACACGGACTGTGCTCCCACGTACCGTCGCGTATATAGGGAGACCCCACTAGGCTTTTATGCTTGATCCATAGGAAGCCGAGTCTGTCGCCTTGTGACCCGTAATGCACCGAACACAACATTCGGGAAGATTGACTACAGTACGGAAAGTCCTTGGTTCTCATACGATTGCCAAGGTGTATAAGCAGTTTTACGGATTGCTTGGTAAGCCCTTTGCCTAGAATCTCCAGAGCAGTCACTTTTGATCCTTTTCAGACTCCCTAGAAGAAAAGGTGACAGTGAGTGTCTTGTCACTTCGTGCTCATTAAACATTCGAAGGAGACTAGAGTCATCTTTTCGTCCTTTTCTCGACTCTTGAAACATGAAAAGGTCAAGTTTGGTTCCTGTGTCTTAAAAATTTATTCGGCCACGATAACATCACCTGATTAAATCTTGTGTTAGCTTGAATAGGTTTCTTTTTTGTTTGCCATGGCAACTTTTCCAGGGTTCACAAACCCAAGTTCCCCTCCTGACGGGAATCCTGGTCATTTCCCTCCTCTCAGGAATGTTGGTGCTCCTTATATGGCAACGTTATCCCTTCCGGGGTTAACTGTCGGGTTGTCTGTTTGGTTGTTTTCAACCTCTTTGGTCCCTGCCGTGTCGGCTGTTAGTCCATCAGTCCCTCCACCTGAACAACATCATGTTGATCCTAAGGTGGACCTCTCCCCTTCGATGCCTACTTCTACGTCCTCATCTTCTACTTCGCCTGGTGAAGGCCTCGTTTCGAGTAACCAGGTGGTTAAGAAGAAGAAGAAGAAGACCAAGAAGAAGAAGTCTCCTAAGGGAGAGGCTACAAGTATAATTGTTACTCCCTCGAGTACACCTGAAGTTGGGCCCCCTTCCACTCCTCCGTGGAAGGTTAAGTTTCCTTGTCGATTATGCAAGGAGGACCATCTTCTTCGTGATTGTCCTGGCATCCCCAGGGTACTAGAAATATGGTCTCGTGATCCGGCCCACCCCTCATCGTCCTCTGAATCTCACGGCGATGCTACCTTATTAGTTGGGAATGGTAAGGGAAAAGGGAAGATTCGAATCCCTTGTAGACTTTGTGAAGGCAATCATCCCCTTCACCTTTGTCCACTCATGGATAAAGTCTCCAGTGTCTTGGAAAGTCTCCCAGCTCCCTCACCCCCACTTCCCATTGGATATCAACGTCTTTCTACAGCTGCAGATCATCCGCCTCCCGACAATGAGATTGGTTCACATTCTTCTCTTGTCCAGGCCCCTCTTCCCGAACCTGGCTGTCCCCAGCCTGTTCCAAACCAACCATTGGTCAGAAAGAGTGTCGACTCGAGTCCGCCGCTCGCTCACTCTGTTTCGGAAGAGAATCACGCCCATGTTCTTCTCGTCTCTTCAGATTCTCAGGAGTCCCGAAATGACTCCCCTAACCTAGCTGCTTCCGAAGGTTCTCCTTCGTTCCCTTTAGCACATGGGGGCAATCATACGATTCCCCCACCAAGTGGTCTGGTCGCTTCCTTTGATTGGAATCGCCTGATCGCCGGTCGCCTTCCATCCCATGTGCCCTTCCAGATTACAGTACTTGCCTGTGATAAGGCAGTACCTGGCACTGTTCTGGATGAAGGTGCGTCGGTCAGTCTTATGCCGTACACTACTTTACAAGCCTTAGGTTCCCCGCAGCTTGGGCCAGTCACGCAGAATCTGTTGGCCTTTGACAGAGGATCCTGTCCATCTCTAGGAGTTCTCCTGAAGTTCCCTATTACTTTGGGAGGGAAAACCGTCTATATAGACGTCTTGGTTACCCAAGGTGTTTTAGACTTTAGTCTTCTCCTTGGTCGCGACTATGTTTACGCCATGGGGGCACTTGTTTCTTTGCTTTTCCGTGTGGTTTTCTTTCCACACGATGGAAGAAGTGTGATTGTCGTTCGTTAGTCCCCCAATGCCTCCTGCGCAGTTGTCGCCCCCTCCTAGTTTTTATCCACCAGTTGTATCTCCCCCACCGCAGATCAACTACGTGGCCACCTACCCTGTGCCTGTATCCAGTGACGACACCGTCGTGCATAGTGTCCTGGAGGCATTAGGTCCTGACTTCCAAGATGTGGTCCTTCCGTCAGGAATCACATTCTTGGAAGCACCGACTTCCTATTCATTATGAGGCAGTTTGGTCGAGCATAGTTCCTGATCTTGTATCAAGCTCGTTAAAAGATGAAACAAGGGTTATGAGGATAGTTCTTTTACTGTGTCAACCTCATTAAAAAATGAAACACCTCCCTTTCCAAATCGAGTCTTTTGATTAAGATCTCGTAAAATACAAGTCAAGTCTTTCATCGATCTCGAGAGTGAACCTTCATTCCATCCACTTTGTTGAATGCAATGAAGCTTGGGGGGCACGTACCTCGATTTGCGTTATTATGCTGGGGGCATGCGAACTCGTACCAAGCATAGTTTTTCATTTCAAGCTTGTGTAAACATGAAACTGAATCCAAACAAAGTTCTCCATGGTTCAAGCTTGTGTAAAAATGAACCCATACCCGATTTACATCTCGTGATTTCCATTTTTATCCGCTGAATTCTGCTAGATGAGCCTTGGTTGTTTCATTCCATTGCTACCATCTCTTTGGCCGATCATATGCTCTCACTTGGTTGTTTATCCTTTCCTGAGGAACCGCAGCGATGAGTGGTTTTGTTAGCCAGCCTCTTGACCATTACATGTTTTGAGCAGTTCCACCATTGCCGGAACCAGTTGCTACCTTTTATACCACTCGTTCCTCTAGGACAAGTCACCTTTAAGCTCTTTTCTGACTCATAAAATGTGAAAAGATCGCCGAGTATTTTCCCTTTTTGACTCTTTAAAGAGAATAAAAATGGAGGTCTGCTTTCAGCCCTTTTCCGACCATTTAAAGACGAAAAGATAGCCGAGTCTCCCTCTCAACTCGTTAAAAGGAACGAGAGGCGGTCATTTTTAAAGCTCTTTTTTCGACCGTTTAACTTAAAAAGATTGTCGGGTGCTTGTCGTTTCGCACTCGTTATTGGTTCTAAAGCGACGTGCTTCCAACCGCTTTTTTACTTTTTCGGGTCGAAGTCACTATTCACGAAAAGTACTCCTCGATCATACTGGTCAGGCGGTTCTCTCGAGCATTGTTTTATACTTTTTCGGGCTCGAGAGACACAACTTTATGAAAAAGGACCCCCCTGGAGTTTCCTTTTCCGCTGTCTTTTCAGACTCTCTAAACAGGAAAAGGCGCCGAGTTCTCCCTTTGTCAGGCTCGTTAAAACTCAATGACATCGGATATCATCGAAATGACGTCTTTCCAAGCATATGCTATCCCCGTCAAGCTTGTCCTCCAAAAATAATCGGGGTACCTGCCAGAAATGGTGGGGAAAATAAAACTGTAATAATGGTCGTGTCGGCAGTATGTCGCTCTTGAACATGGCACTCGTCTGCATTCGTGTCTGGGTAGGGATTTCTCATCTTGTTTTACACTAGCCTCCGTGGGTTTGGGTTATCCTATTTGACCTCTCATCTACTCATTGCCTTGTCACCATGACCTCTGCTCATTTGATGTCAGATACTACCAAATCCGCCGGTGTGCCGCCGATATGCTCAAGAGAAGTTGGCCTCTACAAGCTTACCACCTCCCTCTGATGTCTCACACAAAATATTTTATCCTTCTCTGTCTCGTGTCGATGATGTGGGAAACATTATGGCCCACCTTCGATCAAGGTTACTTCCTGTCGACTTCAGCTCATTATCCAGGAAAGTGACCTAGAGACTCCCTTCAGGTACCTTAGAGCCTGCATGCCTCAATGGCAGGTTCTTCGTGTTCGACGTGAGGTTTTCATCACTGGCCTCCGATTGGATGATTCTGCGGGTGTTCGACACCAGCTCATTGATTCACATGCCGCGGATTGTACCTATAATTACCTTGAGGGCCATTGTCATTATTGGTGGTACCTCTCGCGTCTGTTAACAATTTTCATCATTGACTGGTAATCAGACGATGTTCATGCATGTTCGACTTCAACTCATGTATTCACATGCTTGAACTTGTACTTTGTTCGGGTTGGGATGGAGCGCAAGACCCTGGTTTTTGTCTGTTGTGAACCAGGCTGCGATTTAGTGGATTATTATTACATGACTCATTGATGGATGGCTGCGCCCATACCTGAGTCTTTCGGATGGTTGCGACCATACCTTCTTATCATCATGGTCTCTTCAGCTGGGTGGCTGCGTCCATACCACAGACCTTTTTCGTATGTCTTTTGGATGGCTGCGCCCATGCCTAGACTACATGTAATTGAGATATCAGTTGTATATGCGTGCAGGTCCTTCCTGGTGGTGTTCCAGTTCAGCAGTTTTGTAAAGCATTTCACCCCTCCCACTCTCTCGGGCTTCATGCTTTAGGGGGCATCTGTTACGCAGTAAATTGTCACTGTCTCCTTGTCAGTCTCCCTATCATGCCATGGAATCAAATGCACCATGTTCATGCTCTCTAAACTGGCCAAATGACCCACTTTGCCTAAGTTTATTTCATCAGCGCGACTGTTATTAAAATTCCCGCGCTGACTGGCGGCTCATAGTGTAACTGATGCGCTGCCAGCGCGGAAGCACACGGGTTTTCCGCGCTGGTCGAATTTCATGAGCCAACGCATCCTATGAAAGTATTAAGCCGCGCTGACATAGCCTTCTCTGTTATTATGATGCGCTGTCAGCGCGCCAGTTCAGTGTTACACCCGCGCTGATCCAGTTTGGGCGAATTTGTTCTAACAGCCAACCTTCCAGATAACTCCAGACCTGGTTGTTAGCCTTGTGAGTATCGCCCTCCCTTCTATGGCATGTCTGTTCGTCATTTGGAACCACCTTCCTTGAAGATAAGCTTGTCCTCCCACCATTCATGGAGACTCCTTCTCTATTTAAACCTCCACCATTACCATGAGCAGCTAGTTTGGGTAGTGTGGAATTCATAGTGCTTGGATTGCTGCTGCTAGTAGGTAGTTGGTGTGACAAGTGTGGTTTTGTTAGAGGAAGTTTAAGGAAGGTTGTGAGTATTGCTTGTGTGAGAGAGAGCTTTTGTGTTGGGAGAATCTACCTCCAAGGGTGAATGCTTAAGAGACTTGCTGGCTGGACCCTCTAGAGAAGGACTCAATGTCAGAAATTTGGTTGTACCTTTCTCTGTTATTGATTTAATAATAGATGACTACTGTTATGGTTCCATTCTCATTTTTCTTTGTGATGATCAATGTGAATTACATCCTTTCTGACTGATGTATAATTTCCTTTATTAGATTTCACGCTTGTGTTTGTCTTTCTCTTCGTGTGTGCAGGTATCTATTCACGGAGATCGTGGAAGATTGTGACCGGCCAGAGCGAAGGAGCGAGAGCAGCATCTCTTCATCAAACAATAGCGTTGGAATCCAGGTAGGTGTTCATTGCCTCTCTTTTAATTGCAATTAGGAACTTGCACAGTAGCATTGATTGATTGTTGCTAGACCCATTCTGGGCTAGTAGGGATCGCCTCTATCCATAGAGGGGATTTACCTCTCCAACATTTCTTTCCAAAGCATACTCAAGCTTGAGTCTGGTGGAAGTCATCTTCTCAGTCCCAAAAAAAACCTACAAAACTGATCTTATAATTCGAACCTCCTGCATAAACTTCGAATTCTCTTCTCTTCTATTATGATTCCTGCTCTAATACCACGTAGAATTTTAATTGTAGATTTAAATTGCTTGTGTAATATGCTAAAACAAAAGACTTGAATCTACTCTACTCATTAGCAGAAGCAATTAATCGATCAAGAAATCACAACATAAACACGAGACAAGATTCAATCACATATGCTCAGAGATTTATCTAAGGGGAAATCTTGCTACTCAAAACCCCTTCCTATCTGTATATTGCATTAGATCAGAAAAATAGATAATAAAATACAATGCTTGTTCAACCTGAACAATCTCTACACAAGTACAATCTATCTCACTATCTCACAAGAAGACTTTGGTCAATACTCAACCAATTTTGCTACCTGTTAAGCTCCTATTTCCTTGTGCTGTTTCTCAAGGAATTAACCCCCTATTAATTAGGGAAATCCCCATCCTGAATTGACCAATCCATATAGGCCCTTCTCTGACTACATGTGTTGAGTCAAATAGACTTATAATTTGTCAACATAAATCATCAACCCAGGGCAGGTAAGCTTGTGAGATGTTGCACAAAATATATGCAGGCTTAATACCTTGAGTGCTTACTAATCAAACCAGTCAATCATACACATAACTAATGCCTCTTTTCTGCATCAACATTTGGCAGAAAAAGGCTATGGAGTGGATTGAAACATCCCTCTACAACTCTTAGTATTGCTGATGTTGATTAGAAAAGATAAGAAATCAAACTTACAACAATTAAAGAAATCATTTAACAATGTAAATCAAATCTTGATTAAATGAAATCAACACATTAACATGAAAAATTAATCATTCAATCAATAGAACATTTGCTACTTATATATCAAAAAGAGTACATTAGTTGTGTAAACAAGTTATTACTACATAACAGAATTAAAATACACACACACTACAACTAAGGGAGTTGTGAGCAAAGGGGGTCCTCCCTCACTCACAACCCCTTCAAAATTAGAAGGGCTTGCTCAGTAGAATAGACAAAACTTAAAATATTATATTAGCATGGAAATATTATAGCCGAGTACAATCTAATATATGCTATTAGCAAACCCAACCCAGAAACCTCTTACAATATAAAACATAGTCGAATTTATACAAGTTCAAAAGCCCCTATTGGGCTTGAATAAGGAAAACTACTAATATGAGATATTAGCTAATGATACTAGTACAAACTGTCAAACTTAGACCTGTTGAGTCTAATCCATGACTGAAGGCATGGATTAGACAAAATTTGTTACATAGCTAGAGTTTTCCTTCATGCGGCCAACGAGAAGAGGTATGCAAATCTGGGTAGTTTCGATGATGGATTTGAAACAACCAATAGGACAACATCCATGTATGATGAATTCCCCACAAAACTCATGTTCTCATTTGATCTAGAAATGAGTAGAACATAGCTAACTGCCGATTTTACTGCAAGAAATCTGGGCGGTTGTAAGAAATTCGCGTTTGTAGGAATTTCAGAGTGTCTGCAGGAAATATGACTGCACGAGCTCTCTACAGGAAATTGCGGAACTATTTCAAACCAAAATAAATCTGCATAAGATCTCTAGATTAGTTGGCATGATAATTCAATACGGAAACATCTAGCTTAAGGAATGCTTAAGATTAAGGTAAAAGACACTTTTTAATATTAATTTTCATACCTCAAGCATATAGCACCCTTTTGGCCAAAACGTAGATGTTATAAGCAAAATAAGCATAATTAAGGGTCAAGGATAGTTGAAAATGAGAGAGGTAAAGTCTAGAAAAGGTGTCAAAATTAGGTGAAACTGGGCCTCAACAACATGCACCACTTATACAACTCGAAAAATTATACAATTGGTAGTACATTGCCCTTGAACTCCAATCTCAACCCGGTAACTCGAATTTCATGCATGCATGAGTTAATTATGGTTGACTTATTAATTAAGTGGTCAAACACTAAAGTTGCACCTCAATGCTAGACCTTCTACTAGTTCCTCCAACAGTTGGAACTAGTTTAATTGACTTTAACCCAGTTTAATTGAATTAAATTATTACAACTGAAATTAAACTCAAACTAGGCACCTAAAATTTAGGAACCACTTTACATGACTCAAGTTAGGCCCTCAACTCGAATTAACTAATCCAACTAAGTGAAATTAACTTAGTTAACATATTCTTGTTGTCTTGTGATGTGGATTTACAATTTTCTCCTAATTTACTTCGAGAGAAAATTAAATCAAGATTTTCTTGTTGCTATTTTGAACATGATGAGTTAAATGTGATGGTGTTATCCAAAGTTAATTCCAAAAGCTTTGGAAAAGAAGGAATTTTGTAACCCCATCTCCATACTGAAACTATAGAAATTAATTTAGTTGAAAGTAACAGCTCCCATTACTCTGGGAAGTCCAAAAAGATGAGAAAGAACATTATATAATAGTGTAAAGAAATCATAATTTTTGACAAATGAAACGCATAAAAAAAAGTAGATGTAAACTACTCATAAACATATTATAAACGTATTATCCATGAGTGAAAAAAGTTTCAACCCTTTGATATTCCAAGTTTCAAAATATATATAACCACATTTACATCGTATTAAATTATAAAACATTTTGCCACTTTCAATATAATAAAATAAAATAAATATCTATTCAATTATTATATATAGAAGTGCATTTAAATTGTTTTCACTACTAAATAACAAATAATCTCTTTACTAATAAAACAACATATCAACCTCGTCTTTAGCCATTCAAAATCTAACTTCACTTTAATAAAATTTCAAATATCAAGAAAAGCCACTCTTTTAAGTGATCTATAGTTTTTAGCTATGTATTTTTCTTTCCCCTTTTCTCAGCTCCTCAAATCAAGTGTTAATGTACGTGCTACTTTATGAAATTGTATTCCTAGGTAACATTTTTCTTGTTGTATTGACTTAATAGATAAGTATGGTTCCAATTAATTATAATGGATTCTTTATCCTTATGTATTATATTGCTAGGAAGATGTAATGGCAGATTATCTTTTTATCAAGTATGTCTAGTGAATGGTTATAAATATCATTCTTCATGAATGGTTATAAATATCATTCTTCATGGATAATGGATAAATTGCATTATTAATAACATATGAGATGTTAGTTTCAATAAATATTATTAAGTTTTTACATTATGTGTTGATTATCCTTTCGATACGCTTTGTGTTTTATATTAATAGTTGGGCTTATTTTCCCATGATTATCCCTTGTCCAAGGAGATTTATGTGTGGCTAGATGATGCTAAGTAATTCTTATTTGAATGTGTTATTTGAAGGTCAATATGCCTAATTGAAATAATGTCCCTTCTTTACAGCGCATAATGGCTTTGTTACGTGAGCATTATCCAACTAAAAATATTTTAGTTTATTGGAGATGGCATTCCTCACTCACCATCCCCTTGTGCTTGCATATATGGATGATTGAGTATGACAAACCTATACACCAATGATAAGCCTGATTTAGTAATGTTTTTAATAATAACTCTGTAATATTAGTGATTAATCGATGTTTTTAATAATAGCTATGTAATATTAGTGATTAATGGATGATGGCTAGCATAATTAGTCCTTGATATTATGATGGATATTGGATGCACTTGCTATATAAAATACATATTGATGTGTTGATTCCCTATATATTAATGATGATACTACATGAAGCATTGATATTTTTAATGATGACTCTGTAATGATGATATTTGATGAAGATTTAATATTATATGTTTTTGGTAGGATGTGATTGATGATATAAGCATGCATTGGATGCTTCTATTGATATGGTTAATATTAAGATTATGATAGATGATATGTTGGATGTCTTGTTATGATTTATACATATACTATGTGTATTGTTATTAGTAAATTTCATATTATGTTTAAATTTGCTATAATGATTATGTTTCACTTACATTGGTATTTTGGATGGACTAATCTATTATAGGGTGAGATCAAGGTGGACAAAGGAGAAATGCACAAGGCAAGGGATTTTTTCTCATTGAGTATGACTATTTGATCCTAGTACTTAGGAAGCTTTGGAAATGGGAAAATGTTGGCGAAAATGACCTCCAAAATTAACTTTAGTAAAAGAGTAGAAGGGGAAAGGGTTATAACCCACTTTTACCGTACTATTGACACTTTAAATTCACCTTCAAGCCAAAATTCACCCTTGAATAAGAAGGGGGAAAGCTAAGAGACAAATCTTGGGTTGGTGTTACTTATTTTACCATTATTAAGTCAACATTAGAGAATTTTTGAGGGAAAAATGGGCCTTAAAACAAAAAAGTACAACCAAAATCAAATTTATAAGAACCAATAAGATTCAAGATGATGATGTCAACCATGAGGGATGATTTTCCATTTTTGGAGTAAAAAAGTAAAATATTAAAAAAAAAAAAACTATTTTTTTCAACTTGTATTTTTAACTTATTTCCCTATGGTTTTACTTGAATTTTGAGCGAACACCCTCGTTGGATGCAAAATATAATTCCTCATCCAAGGAGTACCCATGTTGCATACTTTCAATGGACCTTGCTACACGAAAAATTAGAAATACATGAAGAATGTCATTGCAATCACATTTTTTCATGTATTTCTCATTTTTGGTACAACAGGGTCCATCGAAAGTATGCAACATGGGTACTACTTGGATGAGGAGTTAAATTGCGCATCTGACAAGTTCTTCCACTCAAAATTTGAGTAAAATCGTAGGGAGATAAGGTGAAAATACAAGTTAAAAAGTAGTTTTTTCCTTTTTCCCTCTAAAATTTGATGATGTAATCTAATCTTATTTTATTATTTTCACTATTATTTTATAATATTCCTTAGGAGGCCCATTTGAGACCTCAAAATTTATCTAATGTTACTTTTCTATTGTTGGAGCTAGTTGGCTTAAGAGGAAATGATATGTGAAGCTTAACATTGCCATTGCATTTGTGTTATAATATTGGGAGGTTGGGTATAATTGTAGCTTTTCTAGCAAGATCTATGTGGATTGAAGGGTTGGGAGTGTTTATACAATGTGAAGAGGTGCTAAAGCTATGTGTTCTTGGCTCCTTGTACTATTTTCCCTCTGGGTCAAAAATGCAAGATGCCACTGCTATTGTGATTTTAATCATTAATTGAAGGTGCTAATAATATTTTTTTGTAAAGAAGACTAAATTTGTTGTCATGGTTGTGATCACTAGATAAGGTGATAATAAGATGGTTACTTGAGGGGGGAACCATTGTTACTATGGTTGTGATTATTGAAGATTGGTTCAAAGGATCTTGTTAAAGATTGGTACATGGGCTCTTTTTGGAGACTAATTTATGGAAGCTAAACCATAATTGATTTAGCCTTGGAATTTTATGAGCTAAAGTTGCATGTATTTTTATTTGAGTATTTAATTATGATGATTATTTAGATTTCTAGTATTTGTGGTCTTGTTGTGCATTATTGTTTAGTGGCATGTTTTTTATGAACATTTTGCAAACCCATATGTGGTGTATGTACTATCTTATATGCATATGCTTTAATGATATTAGATTTGGCTTACTTTTATGTATATGGGTTTAAAGAAACTAATGGGTTGTGACAAAGTAGTATTAAAGAACTAGGTTTTCAAAATCGGGTGCCTTTGGGAGATTCAAATTAAAAGAAAAAATGGCAAATACAAACAAAAAATTCTCTTGATCCTAGGTGGCTTATAGCTACGAAGGGAATTCTCAATGAAATAAACCTCTTTAATTGGTTTTTTTTTTCCTTTTTCTTATTTTGTTTGTTTATTTTCTTTCTTTTTATTTATTTATTTATTCTATTGTCTTATTCTTTCAATTTCTATTTTATCGTGATTATCCCCTAAATTTTTTTTTTCTCTTAGCAACTTAATATCCTACATTAGCATAAATAATTCTGAAATACAAAATTACCTCCAGTTTAACTTGGGTAAAAGGGTACAAGGGTAAAGGGTTGTAACTCACTTTTACCTTATTCTTGACACTCATACATTTACCCTCAAACCCAAATTCAACCTTACATGTGTAGGCGGAAGGCTAAGAGACAAATCATAGAGGGAACTATCTATTTTGGTATTATTAAATTGACTACCTACCTATTATTCAGGTTAGTTGGCTCTAGAGGAAATTATCCATGATGTGAAGCACCAATTGCCCTCTAAATTCAACATGAAGGATCTTGGTGCTACAAACTTTATTTCGAGCATGGAAATTAAATGAGATCAAGAAAAGAGGAAGCTTTGGTAAAACCAGAGGAAGTATGTCAAGACAATATTGCATAGGTTTAATGTGTAGGATAAGAAATTGATGAAGGTTCCTATTCCTTTAGGTGTAAGTTATCTACATAACAATGTCCGAAGACACAAGAAGAGAAGATGACATGTCTTGTGTTCCATATGCGTGTGCAATTGGTAGTTTAATGTATGCAATAATATGTACTAGACCTAACATTAATTGGTAGTTTAATGTATGCAATACTATGTACTAGACCTAACATTATACATGCAGTGGGAGTATTGAGCAGGTTTATGTCAAAATGGGAGGAGCATTGAAAAAAAATAAAGTAGGTTTTTAGGTATCTGTGTGGAACTAGTGATTATGGTTTGTGCTACCAAGGAAGACTAGGATAGGATAGAGTGTTGGAAGTACATGGTTTTATTGATGCAGACTAGGCTAGAGATATGGATCATAGAAGATCTATAAGTGGGTATGTGTTTAATATATTTGGAGGAGTAGTTAGTTGAATGAGTAAGAGACAATTTGTAGTGGCATTTTCAACTACAGAGGCTGAATACATGGAAACCACTCATGTAGACAAGGAAGTAGTTTGGTTGTAGAGTTTATGTTTAGATATGGGTTTCATATAATGAACTATAACGATAGAGTGTGATATACAAAGTGTAATTTTATTGGCAAAGAAACCTACTTATAATTCGAAGACAAAGCATATTGATGTTCAGTATCACTTTGTGAGGGATATGGTTGAAGACAAAAATGTGTTGTTGGTAAAGGTGGACACTTTGAAGAATATTTTAGATGCATTAACAAAGTCTATGAGCACTGAGAAGTTTTCTTATTGTAGAGAAACAATGGGCATTGCGGCCCTAGATCTATGACTTTGTACTCCCGCACTCCCTTATGTGCAAAGAAAACAACAAGTGGGAGAATATTAGGTATGTGTTATATTCTTTGAATGACTAAGATCGAATGTTGTGACATTGTGTCGGAATTAATGAGGGGTTATAGGGGGGTGGTAACCCCATTGCATAGCGTTCAAGGCAACACCTCAATTTTTTTTTTAAGGCAGTCCCAATGATGGTTGGGCAAACCCAAGGATGGGGGGCAGACCCAAGGATGGTAGGAGGACTCACCCATGGTTTTGTGCATGGTTTTTCTATATCTGATCAAGGGAAATATGATTATGTTCTAATCTGAGGTTTATGAATGTTTCAACATGTATATAATGTATTATAGCATTGAAAGGAACATAATAAAAAAATCAATCTTATTTTCTACTAGTTTTAGGCTCAAGGTGAAAAATCTTTGTGTATATTTTTTGTTCTCACCATTTTATATTTTCCTTTTTTTTAAGAATTCATTTGCATGTAATTTTTGTACAGGGTTAAAACCTTTAATGGCTTAGTACTGTCATTTGGAAGGAGAGATAGTGAAATTGAAAGATGATCCTATCCGCCTTAAGCTAGAGTTCGTGAGGAGAATGAGAAACACTATTCTAAGGATTCATTATTGATTAAGAAGTAGTATAACCTTGCAACGATATGCCCCAATCATGCTCGTTTATTAATCCAAGTGAATTTACTGTTAATTGGTTTAATTTCTATCAATTCCTAAGAAAAATGTGGTCCTCCTTCTTCTCCTTGAGAGCATCACATACTGGGATACCCCCACTTTTCCTATGAGTCTTAGAGTCCCCCCCAATAAATGATGCAATGCTTAAACTCAAATTCCCCTAGACTAATCAAAGATGATCAACAAATAACCTTTTCCTTGATAAACCAAAGGCATGTAAATGTTAATAATGTTACACACCTTTTGACTTGGGATATGGAGTAAACAAACTGATATCAAATGCAGAGGTGAACTTTGATACCAATTGAAAAAATGCAATTTAATAGAGAGTGAAAATCCCTCTCGAGGTCCCATGGGAGCTTATAGCCAACACCCCACATACTGTCCATAAATTTCCACTTTTTTGGAGGACTTCTTGCTCCATGATTTTCATCTATTAGAGAAGGATGATTAGGGATTTTTCCCTTTTTAACTAGATTTTTAACTTCAAACATATTCCTTTTAGACCTAATATCACACAATTTGAGGACACTATCTTCATCATTTCTTCTCTTTGTCTTTGTCACTTGTTCATTTTGTATATCTTGAATTTCCTTTCTTCATACTTTTTTGGATGTCCTACCTTGGTTGGGCTCCTTTTCCAGCTCTTCTTTAGACTTTTCATTTTCCATCCCATGCAAAAATCTGCCTAGGTATTTATTCAACATTTAGGAGAGTGAAATCCTTCCATTTCTTTGGATTCTTATTGATATTCTATCCTTCCTTTGATTGACGCATCTTTAAGTTGAGGTATATCCATATTTCTTCCACCAGAACTAATTTTATAGGTTGGATCTTGGGGGTTCCCCTAATTTCCCTTAATTTGATTTTCCTCCTCTTCTTCCATTTGTTTAAGAACAACAAATATATTGCCTTGAGGGCTTTGATCCTTGATTTTACTTGAGGAGGAAGCTTGCATCTTAGCCTTTTTTTCTTTTTTCTTTTTTCCTGAAAATGGAGGGGCCTTCGACACCACATCATTTGTCACCAAGGATTTTGCTATCTCATTCTGACAATTTAGACCTCTTCTATGCTTTAGTTGCTGCCATCATTCCCCCTCATCATCATGCTTATGTTGATCCTCTAACTTTGGGAAATTCCTTATAAAGTGCTCATATTTGTGACATGATTTGCACTTCAAAGGCAATTGATCATAATCAACCTATTGGAGGAAAGTATAATTATCTAGATTGATATGCTTTTCTTTAGGAAAACCATTATCTAGAACAAATTCAACACATATTCTTGCACAGGAAAAAATCCTATCCAATGGTTTAACACAATCAATGTATCAACCTATGACATTCCTTATGTTTTGAAATGTATCTTCTTCCAACAATGAAGTGGAAAATGGGGTAACTTGACCCCAATATGAATTGCTAAGGGAACATCATTCTTAAGTTTGAAATTTGGAATCTACCTATCTAGCTACATCCCTTATGCACTCATAAAATATGAGTCGCGGCAGAATATGAGGTCTCAATCTGAATTCCCCTTAAAGATAACAATGAAAAACCCTCATCCACAAAAGGAAATCGAGAGTTTCCCCTTGATGACAAGGTGAAAATTCTTATCTATCCATAGATTCAAAGACTTTCAAAAGGGCTAGATCTTAGCAAACTACGCTACCGAACCCCAATCTACAGGCCATGGCACCAGATCAATTCACATTCATGGAGATATTTGGAATATCACCTATTTTCTTCATGAATAAGGTAGGTCTAGCTCTTTTCACATGTGAATAGGTTGTCATGAGAGCATTAAAAGTTGCAATGTCAAAGGCAAGAGGGGGTGGGGGAGGAGCAAGCTATTAAGAGCTCAAAGTTGTCACTGAATATAAGATCACGTCTAAGGTTTCAAATGAACGCGTAAGTTTTGGAATTTCTCTCATTTAAAAGTTCAATGTTATTGTATTTTAGAAAGAAAGAAATTAAATAGAGGAAGAAAGGTGATGTTCCATGATGTAGTTTAATAGTTAGAATAAGATATCATTATGGAAAGAGTCCAAATTCAAAATAAGTATTTGATTTTCGAAAATTGATTTTCCTTTCTTTATAAAAAATATTTGAACATATTTATAATAAACTAAATTAATCTAAATAGACTTAATATAACTTTTTTTTTTTTTAAAACATAAAAATTATTTTAAAATATTAAATATAATATCTATATTTTTATTTTTATTTTAACATTTTATTTATTTATTTATTTTGTAATTTTTCACATAAACACATTTTATTTTGTCCCACATAAAAGAAAAATAAAATGGAATAAAAGGAAATATTTATCCTATAACCAATTAATTATTATATTAATGCGAGGATCTCTCCCTTTATAAATATCTTAATAACCAAAAAGCATATAATATTAAAATTGATATATTATTACTATAATAAAGCTAAATAATATTAATAAAATACGATCATGGGAAAGTCAATATATTAATTAAAAATTCTCTTACTGGTCGCTGATAAAATACAATCTCATTATGAAGTAATACACAAACTACATTTAAAAAATATAAAAAATATAAAGATAAAATCGTTAAAAAAATAAAAAATATAAAGATAAAATCGTTTATACACATATAGTAATTGATAGCGCATAATCTTAGTCATTATAGACTAATATAGAAATTAAATTGGAAAATTGTTTATGCCTAGATTTGCGTAGATATTATGCCAATCAGAAAACTTACTTTTATTTGCTACTCAATTTTAAAATTAAGTGGTCCATTACTTCCATTATATAAATATGTGGATATGTGGATTGTTATTGTAGTTGCATTACTATATTTTAGTCAAACACATATCCACAACGATTAGTTTGAAACTATACAAATATCATTTGAAATGCCTTCTAGAAAATAAATATATGATAAAAATATATACACTAATGGGTTGGATTAACATGTGTTAATATAGGGAGTTAGGGTTGGTACGCAACCAATTGTGATAGGGATTAGTCTAATAAGATTGAGTTGACATAAATAAAGAAAGTTAATTTAAAGTATACTTGATAAGTATAAATATCATTATAGTATTATTAGGGTTGGTACGCAACCAATTGTGATAGGAATTAGTCTAATAAGATTGAGTTGACCTAAATAAAGAAAGTTAATTTAAAGTATACTTGATAAGTAGAAATATCATTATAGTATTATTTTAGGAAACAATAGGGAACCAAAAAAATGGTTAAATGACTATTACAAATGTTTAGTGGAGCAATAACAAATTGATTAATATGAAAGTGAAAACATGTTCTCAATGAAGAGTTCAACTGCACAATTGAAGCCTTCTAAACAAACAACTTGACTCTATTTTTTCAAAAAATGGTGAAGCATTTGTAAGTTTAAAGCGTGTATTACGTATAAATATAACTCATAATTCACAAAACTTCTTCACATTAATCCTTTCATAAAATGGTGAAGATGAATCAAACACAAGTTTGATGGCATTAATAGGAAGCAAGAGTTTAATGCGTATTTTTATTTGTGAAAGATTTTTGGCACAGGTTTTTGTAGAGGTATTAGGCAAAATGTTGAATAGAAAGTTCGGTTGAATGCAACAATTTGACATAGGTGAATTGGTGCATTTTATATATAAGTGTATTTGTGTTTCATGAACATGTACACTAAAGCAATAACATCATTATAAGGAATTAATGTTCTACTTTGGCATACACATGTATATTGAAGTGATAATATCTAAAAATTTGGTGCTATATTTTGGTCTCAGGGTATTAATGTTCCACTTTGGTTTATGCATTGTTTTTCTAAGGCCAATGTGTAGCGAAGGGGAAAATCCAAAAAGACATCATTGTTTCCTTTTGATCTTAGCATATTGGTGCAACAATTTTATCTTGGAAGACTAGTTCTCTAAATTGTCCTAATATGCTAGTGCTTCACTTTAGTTTGACGCATTGGTCCTCCATCACTGATTTGCATTGGAGGAGAAATAATCCAAAAATATATGAATGGTTGCTTTAGCCTCAATGCACCAATGCTCTACTTTTGTTTTGGAGTACCAATGCTCCATTTTATTCTAGGTGCATTGTATGAACCTAATTCTCATGCACTTATTAGTTCATGCATATTGCTTGAAATGCATGGTTCTTCACTTTGGCCTTGAAAAATTGGTTTTCTCTTTTGTTCTAGGTGCATTATGTTGCACTATAGCACTCTATTTATCATTCTCTAATAGGTTTGTGTGGTTTATCTGAGATGCATGGTGATCTAATTCGTTCATAGAGCATAAACATTTCACATAGGTTGGGGTTAGTTTAGTAAACTATATGACCCAAATTTCTTTTCAATGCATGATAACCCAATTTTGTCTAAGTGCACTTATACTACACTTTAGCCAAGGAGAATTAATGTTCCTAAATTACACAAAAACAAGGGACATTAATTAATTTATATATATATATATATATGTGGAAAAATTATGTTAAAAAGTGGGAAAATCTATTGTTAGTTTCATTTCAAAATTTAATGTGAGAGAAATTTAAGAGGAAGTGAGAGACAAGGTTTGTTTTATTATTTCATTTCTTCCTATTGTACATTTATTTTAATTATTTTCCTCTTTGGTTTGAGTGTTTAAGAATTTTTTCTATGATATTTTTTTTATTACATGACTAATCATTTTTCACTATTTAGACATCTTTACTAAAGTGTTTAAGAGAGAAAAGTTCAAAAAAATTCTTGGTCTTACAAGCACCCATTCAAATTAAGGGGAGAATGTTAGATACCTTATCTTTGGGATTATGGTATATTGTAAATATTAATTTACGATAAATATGAAGAGTCATAAGTAAATAGGAAGTGTCATCAAACCCCTTGGAAGATGAAACCAGAGGTCGCTTCTCATTGTATTTAGTATGGCTCACTTTAGTGAAATTTAATTCAATCTATATAGTTACTCAAGGTTCACCTATCAATTGTTATGTGATGGCATAATATGTTGGGGTCACATTCAACAAACATAAACCAACATTCAACTTGGATTCATTGAATTCAAAGATGGATTGTCTCCAAGACTAAGAGAGATGGGAATGGATATTGATTCTAGAGTTCATACCTTGATATTGGTCAAAGCTAAAATTAAATCAACAAACTTCTCACCAAAAGAACAATAGAGCTAGGGATTAGAACTAGAGCCATTTAATGAAAATTCAAACATATATAAGAGATAATCGACCATACAAATTTAGAAATAAACCCTAAACACCAAAGAGACCAAGAATTTCTCCATGAAAAACACCACGAATATGGAGAGAAGAAACCTTAAGGTAGGGTAACACTACCAAATACTCCTTATGGAAGGAATCACTCCAAAATCTTTGTTTGCTACAAAAAAGAATTATCCAACACACATTCAATAAAATGTTACTCACATGTAATTATACTTTCTCATGAATATTCCTAGGGGCCTTATGCCAAAAACCTATTATTGTGACCCATGAGCTTAGTTGAGAGACCAACTTCCATTAATAGGCTAAGACACTGAGTATCAACCTTTGTAAAGCCATTTTTAGGGCTACATCGCTCCTTCCACACTAGTAGAGAGTTATGCATTGCTCATTTCTCCCTTTCAAAGAGTGATGATCACCACATATACAAAAGCAAAAGGAAATGACCTTGCAAACATGCTAGGCTTTCTCATCTCCAAGGAGATATGTTTAAGAAGGACAAGGAATGCCTTATCAAATAGCTTGGGAGCTTGTATTGGATTCTAAACTCACTAGGACTTAAGTTTCTACATTTATCCTCTTATATATATATATATATATATATATATATATATATATATATATATATATATATATATATATATATATGGAGGTTATTCCTAAGGGATAGCGCAAATAGAGAAAGTAATATAATGAAGTGTTGCTAGAAATATTAGACAAAATCCTTACCATCAAAAGGTAGCCTTACTTGTGATCATCAACCAAGGAGGAACTACACCCACGAGGTTGAAAAGGACCTCCATCTATTCAAGGTATATTTGTATGTTGGTTCTTCTTTCATTATATCGATTTAATAGTTTACCCCAATTTCTATTATTCAATGTCTGAATGTGATTGGATTTGGATTAACTTGAATAATATAGAATAGATTTAGCATATATATTTAACAAGGCTTTCTTAGGAGAGTATATCAAGTTTATGTTGTTGTCATGTGGAAAGGATACACGTGTTTGTGGTGTAGGAAAGATCTCTTGGAGCACGAGAAAGATTTTAAATAACAACATCAGTTAGGGTCATTACTAGAATTAATGACCCTCATCACCCTCTTCTCTTCCATCCTATATTAAATATTATTAGAGCCTAGATCTAGGTGGAACCTTTAGTGGCATATCCCTATTTTGAACATATCTTGGGTAGATTTTTGGAGTTCTTCACTCGACAACTTAGAAATGGTGAATCTGTTGGGGAAGAATCTATTGGTTCTTTCTCTTTTGGTTTAAGGTCTTGGTTCTTTTATCTTTTTGAGTTTTTACTATATCTTATAATATTATTTTGACTCTTCTTAGGATATATCACTCCTTGATTCATTAAATCTTCTCTAAATTTGAAGAAGCAAGTCTTAGAGTATTCCCTTCATTACTTTTCACTAGCTTGCATAGAGTAATGAACACTTGCTCATTTTTCATTGGTAGTGTGTATAGATTAATGCATCATTCATTTTCCTCCTAAACAAAGTGATGCAACATGTTGGTGGTTTTTTTTTGGGTTGAGATTGTAGTTTTCTCCCTATTTTGGTTTCGATTTGGATCTTGGAGTCCATAGAGGGTTGGATACCTCTATGATTAACTTCACAATACTTATTTCTTCTCAAATATAGGAAATATTTGTGAATTATAATGTATTTTGTTTGTTCCTTGATGGCATGTTCGTTGAAATGCTAGTTTGATTATACTAACCGATGAAGTAGGGTCTTAAGTCTTTTTTTTGTAAGCTTGGTATGACTACATCTTTATCATGTCCAATATATCACCCTGATTGGGGTGGGGAGTTGAACCGGTGACTTCACAGCAAGGAGTGCCTTAACGGAGCACCCGATCACTGTCTATCCAAGACCTTGTGGACCTTAAGTTTTATTTTTAATTTAACTAAGTTATTCATATTTGTTTCAATGGTATTCAAATTTGAATTGGGACAATTACTTTCCTTGGATAAATCTCTCTTAAGGTTTGGAAATTTTCCTTGAAAAGACATTGGGGTTTTTATCTATTTGGTTGCCAAAATTTTCTTGTAGACCTAAACTTTCTTTTGCTATTTGTGTGTGACTCTTTATTTGCCTCGTTAGATAGGCGGAATTTGATATTCCCATGAAAATAATTGTTTGTTTGTTTCTTTCAAAGTTTCATTGGAAATCTACTTCATGTGTGTGTGTTTGTTTGGATCATAATTATTTACAAGTACTTTCCTATCTAGATTACATATTTAGAGTGTGTGATACTTCATGTTTGTGGTTGAAAAAGTAAAAATTACCTCTTCCCTTCCATAATTAGAGTTCATCAAATTGAAACATTTGTATTTGTCATACATTGTTGAATACACTTGATTTGTGAAGAGTCATCGATTCTCATTAGGTTTTTCTCCATACCCTTAGGTAACAATAGCCTAAAATATAATATCTAATTATAAATAATTATAATTTTTTTGCATTTGTAGTAAAACAACATTCATTAGCCTTTAGTTCCTTAGAATAATATTGGAGAGTAAACTCTCACAAACCATAAAATCAAAAGTAGTTATCACTGGAGAGTGTGTAAATGCATTCATTACATAGATCACTTACCACAAAGTTCTTCCAACACAAGATTTAAGAAAAAGGTCATATTAGTGGTATGTAGAGTGATATTGCACTCCATTTTCCTTTTGTGTTTGTTGGGTTACTACATGTATAGGAATATCTTGAGGGGCACCATTCTTTTTGAACAATCCCTCTATGAGGTTTTATGCTTAGATTATTTACTCATGCGTGTGATCCCAACCCACGAATGTCCCCCCTGGTTATTCAATTGTGAAATGGTACCATATTGGCCATTCTTTAGTTCAACCTTACCTTGGTAACTATAGGTGTGAAATGCTTGTGGTATTTGATATAGATGTTATATCACCATATTGGTACTCCTAAGGGGTATTTCTCCATGCTACTTATAGGGACACTTGTGTTGGTAAAGGCTAGAATTGGGAGGTTAGTGTAGCAATTATTCATACCTTTTTTATTATACTTAGGCTTGATCATTCCAAGTTGATATCAAGAAGGCCCATATATCCATTAGTTTACCTTTTGTGTAACTTTAGTTTTGCTATGGGTGTGCTCTTTCGTCCAAGTCTAGTTTTCCTTAGGGTGTTTTTATTTCATTTTCAAATACATTAATCCACCATGGCCAAAAAAAACCTGCATTGATCTTGTATACTTCAAAACCTTCCTCTAGATGAGGAAGTTCCACCTTCATGACAATGAAAAGTAGATCATCCATCATTAAAAGATTTAGATATATTAGAGTCTATTAAGGATTGAACATGAGAACATATAACATAAAATAAAATTTAAAATAAGTAGAAAGAAGAGTGATTATCTCCAATATGATATGTGGTGTTTAAAGAAACTATTATGAAACTTAAGCATATGGAATTGTGTTTAGAATATTACAATGCATGATAATGAAACAAATAAGGAGTTCCAAACATTTCCATGACTCATATTTAGGCTACAGAGTTATTTATTTATAATTTCAAAATCTAACCATCTTCCTTGAATTTTGGAAGATTTATTCCACAAATGAGCATTGTCAAATTTGATTGTTTACATGAAATCCAATATGTTTCGTCCACTAGTTGACTATTCTAATTGACTCATTTCTCATCAACTAGTTGAATTCCTGATTCGACTCAACTATTTAATCAATTCCTTCAACCAATTAGTCGATGGTACTAGTACTCGACCACTTGACCAATTGTTCGTTATTAGGTTATTCAACCAACCCTTCAACCACAATATTAATTGCTCCACTTGTTGACGTCTCAAGTGACTTTGGATTTTTAGTCAATCCTTCGATGAAGTTTCTTTATAAGCTATGTAGATGTGATGAACACCATAACCTTCAGTTCCAACACCATCCTATCAATATAATGTTATGGAGGTTTAGGAGGTGAAATTATGTTAGCATGGCACTCCCCTTCATAATTACAACTTCCTTAAGCCCAAGCATATCCCATATCTTGATGAACTTGGCTTTAGAAAATGGATTTGTAAAGATATCAATAATATGACGATATTTTCTACAATAAACAAGAGTGAAAAACTTCTCTTCAGCCATTATTGTAAGTAGTGAGCATGAAGTTTGACATTCTTTGTCTTACTATGTGCAACAGGATTGTGAGTAACATAAATTATAATTTGATTGTCATAATAAATGATAGTGGAGGATTTATAAGAAACCAAATCTCTTCCAAGAATTGACAAATCTAAACTATCTTCATCGTCAATAAAGATACTACATGTTTCCCTTACATGATAAAATCATGGGTCTAGTATTGAAGTGAAACAAATAACCATAAGTGGATTTTTATCATCGTTGTTTCCTTCCTAGTTGGAGTTGATGAAGCCAATTAATGAATATCAAATTTGATAATATTTGATACCAAACTTATAGGTACCCTTAATGTAATGAACAATTCACTTTATGACTTTATAGTGGATTTCTCGGGGGATATTGCATGAAATGAGAAACTATATTAATAAGAGAAGAAATGTTAGGTTGACCGGGAGTTAAGTAAATAATGTTACAAACTAGTTGTTAATAGATGGTAGCCTCAACTTTTGGATATTAACATTCTTTAGTTAACTTTATACCCAACTAATTAGAATAATTCATATTAAATCATTTCAACAAGTCCAATATATATTTAGATTGAGAGAGGATGAGACCATCATGTAATGGAAAAAAATGGATACCAAGAAATAAATGCAAAATTCCAAGGTCTTGGCACCTCAAAGGTGTTAATAAGTCGAATCTTTATTCTAAGAATTTTATCAATGTTATTTCCATCTATAACCAAATCATCAACATGGATATCGATAATCAAAATATAACCATTAATGTGTAAGATATAAATATTATGATCAAATTCACAATGTTTAAACACAATATTGAGAAAAAAATGACCATTCGTTTCATATCAAGCTCGAGGGACTAAGCCCCAAGGGTAAGCTCAACCTGTTGAGTCCCTGTTGTTAAGTGTCTCTGTTACACTAAAATTTGTCACCATGACTATTTGCAGTTAGTATGGCTCCATCAACTGTCATACTATCCTCCTTGGCAAGTCTTATACCTCTGCTCCTCATGTCAAACTCCAAGAAAGAGAGAAAGTCCTTAAAAAGTCAAATAACTTTGGTTACACAGTTTCTCTTAGCCTTACCTGCGTGTACGCACCTCAAGTTCACATTCCATGCGTACTTGTACGCTCTGTCTATAAAGGGGTGGGTGCGTACCCCTGTAAAGGTCAAAAGGCGCGAGTTTTACTTCAAAAAAGTTACTTGTGGTCATTTCTAGAGCATTCTAGAAGTTTGTTTGACGTGTATTGAGCGCCTCCAGATGGTTCATGTATCCCTATGAAAGAGGAACTTATCCCATCAAGAGGGGAGCTATCCCATTCAAAGAGGGGCTTATCCCATTGATGGTGGACCTGATTAACTTCCTCTAAAGCACTATAAATACAGGCATTGGGCCAGAGGGAGGGGAGGTTGAAAGCTGAACATTCCTAAGGGTAGATGCTGCTGGAATTAGGACTCCCTTATAGAGCTTGAGAGGAGAGATTCCCATCCTTTCCTAGCCTTATTTGGAAGTGGGTGAGCTGATCAAAGTAAAAGAGAATTCTTGTTGGACCCTAGGAGGGACCTGCACAACACCAAGGCTCAGGTTGTAATGGTTTCATTTGTTTCCACTTAATACAATTAAGCTCACTTTTCTCAACAGATTGTTATACATGATTTGTTTCATATACTCCTTGGTCTGTATGATGAATATGTCTTATTTTATAAGTTATTCAGGTGCTTTGTAATCTTTTGTTTGTTAGTGAATGCAGGTTTCGAAGAGAAGGAGGAGCTCATCCGGATCGGCGAGGCTGGACTACTACAAAGCGTTGGACTAAAGGTATGTTATAAACACCTGATTACTTGTATTCTAAATGCATATTTAGAGAAAGGTAGTGTTTAATTGTCTTGTTTGTCACTAGAAAGCCTTAGCCTCTAGGGAGGTCGGTTTTGTCCGCAAAATTGACTCTTTCCGCATGACAAAATGGCGACTCCGCTGGGGAATCCATTAATGTGAATGATTTTTCCTTTGTGTGCAACTTTGATTTGAGAAAAGTCGTTTGTTTTCTGGTTTTTGGCTGTTTGACTGTGCATTTGGGTGGGCTAGCTTAGGGTTAAATTAGATTTTAGTTTTTCTTGGTTTTGCTAGAAGTACGCAGCCTCTGCGTTGAGCACAGTGCGTACCTGTATGCACTGCAGCTTTGTACACAGAGCGTACACGCACCTGTGCAAACAGGTTGCCTGCGTACCCTGTCAAAATTGAGAAAATTTCAATTTTCTCCTTTTTGCCTCTTAGATTTTGTTTATAAGTTGTTTTTACTACCCAGATCCACTGGTTACCTGCCATAAATCTTCATCTAAACTTGTTTCATCAGTGTCAAGAGTTTTAGTGAAATTCATAGAGGTTCTAGCCTTAGGGTTTGATTTTTGAATCGGTCCTGTAGTGACTTTGGCTTTAGAAGTTGTAAAACCTTGGATCTCCCTGGTCTTTTCAGTCTTCTTAGGAGTCGGACCTTTCATAAAATCCACCCGTGTGAGAAACCTACCTTTGTGTTGTCTCTTTGCCGAATCTCGAAAAAGTTTGTTGATTAAAATTTGAATTTTATTCTTAAGAAAAAGAACAAAAAAATTTTGATTTTTGTTTTTGACTGGTTTTTGATTCTGCATTAACTAGTCCTTGGTTAAATCATGACTGAGTAAAACATCCTGGAATCATACTTAGTAGGATTTTGCCTCATTAGATTTACTTTTAGGTGAATTTCTCTTAGATTTTCTTTTGGGTGAAATTGAATTGATTTGATTGTCATAGATTTTTAAAATTTGATTTTTGATTTTTAAAAATCTCTTTTGAAGAAAAGTTTGCTTTAGTAGCATTTGAGTCTTTGAAAAGAAAAGGAATTTTCATGAAATAATTAGTGGTCATGTGTTGTATGCTTTGGAAAAGATAAAGAGATTGTTTCTTTGATTTTCATTGCCAAGAAAGTTGTCTTTATATCAATTTTGCATTCTCCAACTCTCTTAGCTAGGGAATTCATTGAAAAAGAAAATTAGTATAAATCATCCTAGGTGCATCTTTTTAGTGGATTTGAGTCGAGTCTACACACCATCAGTTTCATCTCCGCTACCTTTTGTCCTAAAGAAAAGCCATAAAAATTAACGCTTAAAGTAAAATCAACTTAGTAACTTTTTATTTACTAGGGCTCTGAAACACCAATATAGATCAGGCTAGTGTCTTGGAGTAGGAGAGTAATTAAATCTCCAAGACAGTAAAACCAAACAAGTAGCTCATCTTGTGGTAGGATAAATCCAACTGTTTCATTTGTACTCTGGGAAAGCTCCTCTTAAAGGAGAAGCACGAGACCGTGTCCGAACCAGTGAGGGGATCAATCCTCCTTCATTGGGAAAGACGCCAGATACGCATGTACTACAAACGGTAAACCTCAGATTATTGTTGAGGAGCCTGGGGTCACTTGTCGGTAAACCTTGGATTATTGTCAAGGAGCCGGCAAGGGGATTGAGCTTGTTACTCTGCCCTTGTGTGCTATCGGGTCGTAGATTGTTCCCCCAGGTATATTTGTTGCTGTTGGTAACCTTAGTGACCATTATTTTTAGGATTCTACCCGAGGTGACGGTGGAGGGAAGATCCCACTGTACCTGGAGCAGACGTCGGCTAGACTCACTTGGATTTTCCGGGGGGTTCACTTCACTCGAGACGGTTAAAGTGGAGGAACTTGTGCCGGTCTATTCATTAAGCAGGTTGCCGGGGTAACTGTTCCACCTGCCACTTCTGTACTGAATTCGACGATGTTGGGCTTCATCACCAACTAGTGTTTTCGGTTCGGAAGGCTACTGTTTGTGTATGGTTTGACGCCCTAGATTCTTTAGGCGTGTGATTTGAATTTGTTTGGTTCTTTAGAGACTTTAGGCAGTTTGCTTTGAGATTTTACTTTGTTTGCGTGTGCAGTAGTTAAAAGTTTTTAACTGTGGCTGAATTACCGAGACAGTCCCGTAGACTTCGGGGCCAGTCTCCTGAGATTGTTACCGTGGCCGATTTGTTGAGGAAATCCCATAGACTTCGGGGCGAACCTCCTGAAGACGTCCTGGGTCATTACGAAGGTTTGAAAGTCCTTGTAACTCCTAGTGGCAGTAAAGTAGGTTCACCTGAAGAAGGAGAGTCGTCGTTGGTAGTCCATCTAGATTACCAAGGTCTAGAAACAGGTTATAATCCCGAAGCTATTGCAGTTTTCGAGCTTGCTGGTAGTTTTTCATCTACTAGTGATATAGGTGAAGAACCTGAAATCTTTGAACCTGTTACTCCAACTTCTAGTGCTCCTGATTCACCTAGGGTAGAAAGAGTCATCACCGAAAATCTTCCTTCTGGTTTGATAGCTATTGAAGAACTTGCTCCAGAAGAAGAAATAGGCGTCCCTATCCCTGAAGATCAACTTACTATTGATCTAAGGGAGCGTGAATCCATTTTTTACAGTCCACCTAGAAGTACTACTTGGTATCTTTCGTTAACTAATTATTTGGACAACTCAGAGTCAAGTTTTTCTCCACCTCGTACTCCTTATCCACCTGGAGGTATTTATACTCCTGTAAATATGTCTAGTCAGTCATCTATGTTTACTCAATCTCCTGAATCTTTCTTGTACGGCGGTCCTTCTGTTCCCTCTGGGTATCAGTCACTTTCTGGTACTTTTGCGGGAGCATCTCCTCAACCCATTGAACATGGGTTATTAACTGGAAACAATGGTAATAAACCGTTGGGTGTAGGAGACATTTACATGATGTCAGGTTCAATTCCCGGTTCTCAACCTCAAGGTGGCCAGTTACCGCTTGGGGGGCAGCCTCAATTAACGCCTGGGGGGCAACCTCAAGGTACACAAATTGCGTCTGGGGGACAACCTCAAGGACAGTATGTACCCATAGTGCAATACATTCCTCAAGGTCAACCCCAACCTCAATATGTACCCCAAGGTCAACCTCAGTATCAATTTATACCTTAAGGTCAACCCCAGTATCAGTACTTACCTCAAGGGTATCTACCTCAAGGTCAGTACTTGAGTCAAGGTTATCAACCACCCCAAGGTCAATCTTATGTTCAAGGTACAGGAAATGTACCTTTCAATTATCAATCCTACCCTCAATCCGGTTATGGATCTCAATATCCTCAACCTGTCATGGGTCAATACCCCGGAATGAACATAGTGTGGGATCCATCGCAAGTTCAACAGGTGTTGCAGCCAAGCGTACAGTTGTCATCTCAAACTGGACAACCTTTAGTTTCTGGTCCACCCCAGCAACCAGTCCAGTCTAATGTTCAAACTTCTGTACCTTCGGTAGTTACTCAGTCGCCCATTGCACCTAGTACTCCATCTCAAACGACTGCTGCAACTACCGCAACATCTGTTCCATCCACCACACTTACTTCTGGAGTATCGACAGCTCCGGTTTCTACTGTCTCTGCAACTACTCCTCAGACATCTTTACCATTGTCTGGATCCACGATTCAAACTACAGTTCAGATGCCTGTAGGACAACCTGGTTTAAGTACGGTTGTCACTAGTCAACCACAATTCACTTATCAACCGTACCAGGGACAGTACCAATACGGGCCTGCTGTCCAACAACCAGTTTACCAGTATCAACCGTATCCTGGGTACACTTATCAACAACCACAACAACCCCAGTACGGTCCGGTTAATCCTGGTTTTCCAGGAGGATACAATATCCCGAATGCGATTCCTATTCCAAGTTATCCTGGATATCCTCCTCCTGGGACTGGTCTTGTGACCCAGAGTTTTAGGGATCCTAATCGGCAATTACCGTTTATCGCAACTTTGGATTTACCAGACTTGACGCGCCTAACGAACGATCCGATCAATTATCTTCCGTTTTGGCCGCCAATGCCGAATAAGTTGCCCAGTGACATTCCCAAGTTCGAGGGTAAGTCTGGAGAGGATCCATCAAATCATGTGATGACTTACCACCTCTGGTGTGCCTCAAATTCCATCTCGGATGATTCGATCCGCTTACGTCTTTTCCAGCGTACGCTCATTGGTCTCGCGGCCAAGTGGTACATTGAGTTACCACGGGCCTCTTTTTATAATTTTAGCCAGTTAGCTACCTCGTTCTTAACTCATTTTCAGTTGCCGGTCAGATATGATAATGGCACGGAGTTACTAACTTCATTAAAACAATCGACGTCCACTTATATTTCCGATCATATTCATGAATGGAGACGTCGAAGGCGATTAGTGAAAGTTTTTATCCGGACCAAATCTTAGCTAAATGGTTTGTTAAATCATTATTACCGAAGATTACTGAAGACGTAGCTAAGGCCGGCGTAGTTACTGAGGAGCAAGTGATTGCTCAAGCGCAGTACCTTGACTTAGTTTATACTCAGTCAGGTATGTTACACGAAAAGATCCCAGATCTTCCAAAGTCAAATCAAATCGCTGCTGCTCCTTCGGGATCTCATGCTGCTGATGGCATGATTGGTACGGTGAATACTAAAAGCAAGAAGAAGTCTTCAAAGAATTCTTCGCCCATTATAACCTTACTAGACTCCCCGACAGGAGAATCTTCTGCTGAAGTTTCCGCTGATATTCACGCTGTCGAGTCATCTACGGCTAAATCAAAATCCGGTGGGAAAAAGAAAGGTAAGAAGAAGAATAAAGCAGAAAAAACTCCAAAGGAGAAAACAAAAAAGTCGGAAACCAATGACGAAAAACGCAAACCTCGATATCCTTGTCTTATTTGTGAAGAGTATCATTTTACAAGAGATTGCCCTCATCGGGCCGAGGTTGTGAAAATCGTCAAGGGTTCCCCAACTCCTGCTGTTTTGAAAGATCCATTTCCAAAGCAGGAGAGTAAGATGATAGGTTCTTCCTCGAGTGCCAGTGAAGAACCCATATTGATGATGTCTCATGTAAGGATTGCGACTCGATCGCAAGATTATGGTAGTAAGAGTCCTGTTGATGGCAAAGAAGCAGAATCTTCTCATTCTAATCCATCAACCTCAGCTCCCGGTTCCGATCCACTACAGATCGAGAAACCTAACCCTGACTTAGTAATCAAACCGCCCGCCAAGGGTGTACTTCGAAGGTTTGCTTTCAATCCACATGCGAGAGCGGCCCAGAATTACAACATTGTTGAGGATTTAGCTGTTTCACCCTCAGCAATGTCGGCTTTGGAAGTGCTGCAATCATGCCCAGCACAACGCAAATTATTTTTGTCGATTATAGGAGCTGTTGATGTTCAGGACCCGAACCTAATAATCTTTGATCTAGAAAATAGTACACCGCATTTACCTCATCAGATGGCTTTCCAAATCCCAGTGATAGTAAAAAACAGGCCTATTCATCGGACTGTAATTGATGAGGGAGCTTCCACGTGTATTATGTCGATACAGTGCTGGAGATCGCTTGGTTCTCCTTCACTAAATCAATCCCCGACAATTCTTAAGGCCTTTGATGGCCATGGGTTTCATCCATTTGGCATTCTACAGGATTTGCCTATAGGGGTTGAGGGAAAAACCGTTAGACTAGATGTGGAGGTGGTTGATGCCCCTCTAGACTACAACCTTCTTTTGGGTCGAAGTTGGTCTTATGCTATGACAGCGGTCGTTTCGTCGGTCTTCAGAGTAATAAAGTTTCCACATAATGGCAAGATCGTAACCATAGACCAGCTGGCTTACTTTTCATCCGACCCAGCCTCTTCAGAGAGTATCCAGCATGTCGGTAAAACGACTATCCCTTATAAGGATGTTGGCGTAGGATTAGTTAAAGATGCCGGTTTACTGGGAACTTTTCCTTTTCCTCCAATCAACGCCATATCTTCATTTGCATCTATTCATATGATTACTTCAGACACCATTGTTTATGACGATCCTTGGATCGTTCCTTCTGAATCTGAGATAGACTCATTTGGTGATGCGATGCCTTTGAGTCCATATGAAATTGCCTATGAAGCTGTGCAGTCTTTTACCGACCCGAGTTCAACCAAAATGGACCAAATGAATGTGGTCCGTGAGGAATCACTTTTCACCTCAACCTCGGAGTTAATAACGTTTCCCGAAGTTGTGTCATCTGACGAACAACTTTGTGAAGTCCTGTGCATAGACGATTTACCATGGGAAGATCTCCATCATAGATCTTCGTTTTTACCTGAGGATGATCGTTTTGAAAATGATTTCTCATCAATCTTTACAGCTGAATATGTCAAAGAAGCTCAGAGTCCAATGAAACATCCTGATTCAGAGCTGAATTTGGGAAACATTTCTCGCACTATTCCCATTAACATTTCAGTCAAGCCCGGAATTGTTGAGCACATTCATATAGGTGCCTCGTGTTCAGATGCCGAAATTCAGACATACAAGGCCCTATTTCAAGAATTCCGTGACGTGTTTGCCTGGTCCTATGAGGAAATGCCAGGAATTGATCCCGCAATTGTTGTCCATGAGATCAAGACTTACCCGGATGCTAAACCCGTCTGGCAACGTTTGCGTCAGATTCACCCACAAAAAGCGGCTGCGATTAAAGCAGAAGTTGAGAAGCTGTTGAAAGCAGGTTTCATTTATCTGATCCCGTTAACGGATTGGGTATCGAATATTGTTCCGGTTAACAAAAAACAGGGAACAATAAGAATATGTATCGACTATAGGGATATCAATCGTGCTTGTCCCAAGGACAACTATCCAACACCCTATATCGATCAAATAATTGATGATTGTGCCGGCAGTGAAATATTTTCCTTTATGGACGGTTTTTCCGGTTACAATCAAATCAATATTCTACCTGCCAATCAACCAAAAACGGCTTTCATTTGTCCATGGGGGACATTTGCTTATTGCAAATTACCTTTTGGGCTTAAGAATGTCGGAGCCACTTTTCAAAGGGCGATGTCTTATGTGTTTCATGACATCAAACACATTGTGCAACCGTATCTCGATGACTTGCCCGCTCACTCCTTACATCGAGCTGATCACCTTGTCCATTTACGAGCAATCTTCATGAGGTGTAGGCATTATCGTATTCGGTTGAACCCACACAAATGTGTTTTCTGTATAGAAGTGGGACGATTGCTAGGATTTGTAGTTTCAAAAGCCGGCATCCGCGTCGATCCCTCGAAGGTAGAAGCTATCATCAATTTCCTCCTCCTTCGAGTCTTCGCCAACTCCAAAGTTTGCAGGGGAAAGCAAACTTTTTACGCCGATTCATTCCTAACTACGCCGAGATTACAAAGGGTTTTACCCGGTTGTTGAAACAGAACGCTCAATTCTCTTGGGATGAGATAGCTCAGAAATCTTTTGATGCACTCAAGCACGCGTTGACCCATGCACCGTTGCTGCATCCTCCCAACTACAACCAGGATTACTTTTTGTACCTCGCCGCCGCTCATTCCACCATTGGAATGGTCTTAGTACAGGAAGACGAATTCGGAACGGAACATGTGATATATTACCTTAGTCGGACCTTAAATCCAACCGAGCTAAAATACTCACATGTGGAGAAATTGGTATTGGCAGCCGTTCAAGCTGTCCAACGTTTTCGTCACTACATTCTACTCCGTAAAACTACAGTTATTTCGGATTGCAACCCTATGATCTACATTTTGACTAAACAATTGCTAGGGGGCAAGTACTTTAAATGGATCGTTATCCTGCAAGAGTTCGACTTGGAGTTTGAAAAATCTAAGTCTAAGAAATCCTTAGTTTTTGCAGAGTTAATGTGTGACTTCCCGCGTGCTGACACAGAAACTGTGGCAGAGGAGCCCATTGCAGACGAATCTTTGTTTCTTATCAGCACTTTAGATCCGTGGTATGGGGATATAATCGTCTATCTCCAGACCCAATCCTTTCGGCCCGAAGTTTCCAAGTCGGAACGTCGGAAAATTCGATTCCAGTCCCAACAGTACAAAATTATTGGAGATACTCTTTATCGCCGTGGGGCGGACTTGGTTTTTCGCCGTTTCTTAACTCACGAGGAAGCTGAAAGGGTTTTGAATGACTGTCACTCTGGAGCGTGTGGCGGTCATATGTCTGGGTATGCCACAACCCAAAAGATATTGCGCGCTGGCTACTTCTGGCCGTCCTTATTTAAAGACTGTATTATTGCGGTCCGGAAATGCCACAACTGTCAAGTGTTTGATCGCAAGATGCGCGCACCACCTGCTCCTCTCCACCCTATAATTGCCGTTGGTCCTTTTGCCAAATGGGGTATCGATTTTATTACATGTAACCCTCACTCGGCCGGGGGGCATGCGTATATCATCCTTGCGGTTGACTATTTTACTAAGTGGGCCGAGGCGATGCCTACATTCGAGGCAGACGGCAAGACAGCTGCAATTTTCGTATTCAATCACATTATTGCTAGGTTTGGTGTCCCACAAGCGATAATCACTGACCATGGGCGCCATTTTCGAAACGTTATGATGACAGAACTTACAGGCCAGCTTGGTTTGCGTCACGATAGCTCAACTCCTTATTATCCACAAGCGAACGGTCTGGTTGAGTCCATCAACAAAGTTTTAGTTATCATGATCCGACGAATCATTGGTATTCATCGGTCGAATTGGCACAACATGTTATTTTCCGCGCTTTGGGCGTACCGAACCTCAGTGAAAACATCAACAGGGTTCACTCCTTTCCAACTAGTTTATGGTTTGGAAGCTATGCTGCCCATTGAATGCGAAATCCCGTCACTTCAAATGGCTGTCGAATTACTTCCAGCTACTTCCGAAGAGGAGAAGCGTTTATTATACTTAGCTCAATTAGATGAGACTCGACGTGACGCTGCATTGGCAATCGAGACTCATGCCAAACGTATGAAAGCTCAGTATGATCGAAATGTGACCCCTTGAAATTTTTCGGAAGGAGACCTAGTGCTATTATATGATCAAGCTAACGATAAATTAGGTGCTGGAAAATTCGTTCCTATGTGGCATGGGCCCTACATTGTCAAGCGAAAGCTAGCAAAAGGGGCCTATGAGCTAGTAGATTTTGACGGGGACTCTTTGGGTAAACCCAGAAATGGACTTTACCTAAAGAGGTATTATGCTTAAATGATGGGTATGGAGATTTTAGTTAGGTTAGGTTTTTCTTTCTAGCTGGTGTGTTTGTTAGTATAGACAGTGTGCTTAGCTTAGAAAGTGTGTTTTTTGTCGTTATTCTGGCTTATCTTGGTTTTACTCTTGATATTGCAGATGTCGATGCCTCTCCAAACGTACATTGGATTCGCTAATGGTGCTTGTCGTAGTACACGGAATATCTCTTCCGCAGCTTGGGTTATCTATTCGCCCTCTGACGAGTTAGTTTCTATGCATGGGGTGAGCCTCGGTCAAACAACAAACAACATTGCAGAATACAGTGCAGTGATTGAGTTATTGTCTGAATCTATTTCGTTTGGGATTCAGAGTTTGATAGTGAGGTTAGATTCTGAACTCGTTGTATTACAGCTTAATAGAGTGTATGCCATTAGAAATCCAGTGTTATTAAGGTTATTTTTGAGAGTGCGTCTCTTGGAATGTGAATTTGATTACATTGAGTATCAGCATATTCCAAGGTCTTTAAATACATTAGCAGATGCAATTGCTTCTCGAATGTTAGACAGACATTTGCGATAATCATACATGTAAATTTAAAAACATTTCATCACACATGTTTAACAAGATAAGCCAGTAATAATGATATATATAGATAGGAGTGTGTCAAAAAATACATCGTCTTCGATCATAGGTTGAAAAACACCTTATGATCGGCAAAAATGATAAGTACAAAAAACCAAAATGTCACATGTGTCTACAAAAACGACCATCCAATCACTGGTGATGCTCTCTATACGACACCACTGCACGCGCCACCCTACACAAGAACCTCCTAAAAGGTCCTGGGACTGCGACTACATAGCACTGAAGCCTGATAGGAATATCGTCTATAGTAGTCTCTGGTATGTCTGCCGTAAGACGCTCTAGGTCTTGTTCCAACTCAGCTAAGGTCTCTGCGGCCGCATCCTGTGGGGCCGGTGCCGGTGCAACTGGTAGTCTCCTCTCGAAAGGCCGGAGATTGGCTGGACGCTGTGGGCCTACATCTGCATTTTGAAAATTGTCACTGTCAGCTTTGAGATGATATAAAAACAAAAAAAAAGTAGATAATTTAAAAACTTGTGAAAAATGAAGTACCTGTGTCATCCCACTGTTCTCCCGGTGGAAGAATCATGTCCGGATCTCCACGAAAATCAACTCCGGCATAAGGAAAATCCTGTATCGAGAAGATCTGGTTCTCCAACCAGTGAAAATACTCCGGTCTAAATCGGACAACCTCCGTGCCCTCGTCAGGATGACGGGCCATCACTGCAACCCATCGCGTCAACTTAGGCTCTCGGGGAGGCCCAACCTCAACAGTGAGCTGCTGTGGGATCAGCATCGGAACCCTCTCTAGGGCAAAACTCACAACTAAAGGCCCATAACCAAAAGTCTTCAGCTGTCCGTTTTTGGTCCTAGTCAGTTGGCCTTTTAAGTTGGCCAACACAGCATCACACCAGTTGAAAATGGTGCCCCGATAGCAATCAATCGCCATCCGCATCTGGGATCCAGTGGAAATGTGCAAAGCGGCAGCCCCGCAAAGTCTGGTAACTGTAAAGGCAATTACCATAAGTTCAGGTCGGGATATCTTTTTGATCTCTATCCCCTTCTCCTGGTTCTGATTATTGCACCACTCTAGTCGGAGACTAGCAATGGACTGGCCACCCGACCTAGTCCCGGACAGAGTCAATTGTTCGCCCCTTTTGGGAAAACCAGTGAGAAAGTAAATATCTGAGGGCTCTATCTCGAGCTGGTGCCCTCCAATGTAAAAGCACTGATCCTGAACGTTCCACCTTTCAACCAGCCACTCTAGAAAGCGCACCTGGGCCCTCATGCCAGGTATGGCCCAGTATTTGTAAAGACCGCATGCCTTCAAAGCATCAATGGAAGGTTGGTGATTAATGGCAGCCAAATCAACATCTTCGTGTTCTCTCTCGCGCCAATCAAGCATGGTGGGCAATCTACACACCATAAAACATCTGTTAGAGTCCATAAAATTAAAATTTTTTGGTTCATTTTGGAGAAATGGGGGTTTGAAAATCCTCTCCGCGGTGTACGCAGCCCGCCTTTAGAGACAGAGCGTGTGTACGCAGGCTCTCTTAAGGCAAGCTGCGTACGCCCGGCATTTTCCCAACTGAGAAAATGTCGGGGTACGCAGGTCACCAGTGGAGCACCTGCGTACCCCGAAAAGCGGTCCTTGAAACCCCAAGGCCTCCAAAAAATGAAATTAAAGCTTAAAAGAAAATTCTAAATGGATGGAAATGAAGAGGAGGATGTTGTAGAATACCTGATGAGACGGCGTTCGATTTCGACGGTCGGATTCTCTGCAATGACCACGGTAAAAGCCCTTTTTCTCTCCTCAACAGTAAAATGGTAAAAATGAAATGGTAAAAGCCCTTTTTATAGGTTTTTTGAGTAAATAAATGTTAAATTTGTTTATTTTCCACCATGAAAAGGTATTTTTCAAAGTATTTTTATCTATCTTTAAACAGGTATGAGTAATGTGTTGGTTTTTGTGCAGGATAAAGGATTTTTAGGGAAAATTGTCATTTTTTACAAACAAAAACATCAGAGTCATCTTTTAAGCCCTTTTCTGACTCCTAAAACATGAAAAGATTGCCGAGCGTTTCTTTTACACTCGTTAAAATGGAATTAAAAGACGGTCCCCTTATAGCCCTTTTCTGACCGTAAAAACAGGAAAAGATTGCCGGATTTTTGTCATTTCAAATTCGATACTAGAAATAAAACGACGTGTCCTTGATCGCTTTTTACTTTTCAGGTCAAAGACACTAATTATGAAAGTACTCCTTGGTCGTAAAAAACCAAGCGGTTCTCTCAAGTATTATTTTATACTTTTTCGGGCTTGGGAGACACAAATTTACGAAAAAGTTCAACCTTGGAGTCTTCTTAAGTTTTTCAGACTCTCTAAAATTAAAAAACGCCGAGTTTCTCCTATACTGGACTCGTTAAAATTTCACAGTAAAGGACCTGTTCGATTACAAACAGGAACGGACCACTCCTTCTTAGGGTTTGAATCTAAAACTAAGTTGGACTCATCCGAAGGATGAGCTTATAATCAAGCATATGTTATCCTCCTCAAGCTTGTAAAAAATAAAGAGGTACTTGCCAAAAATGGTGGGGGAAAAGAGAGAAAAATGAGCCTATTTGTTATCCTTTGTCTCAGAAGAAGCCTTATCACCACTCTTGAACACGACACTTTTCATTCACCTGGGTTGGGAAATCCTTTTCCTAACAGTTGATCAAACCACATTGAAAATCTTCAACCGGTTCCGGGTATTAACTTTGGGTCAAATGTCACCAAGCCATCTGTTGTGTCGTTATGTATTCAAGAGGTCACTGCAAATAAACCATTCATCTGCAAAATACCCGTCATCCATTTCGACCATCCTGAGTCAGTCCTTACAGCTACATTTCTTCAACTTGATCTATGATTTTGTGTTGTGGGCTTGCCTGCAACGGGTCGCTTTCTATCGACATCAGCACGTTATCTAGAAAGATGACCTAGAAATCGTCAGTACCTTGAAATCTGCATGCATCAATGGCAGGTTCCTCGCCTTTGACGACGGTTTACATCATTGACTTTCGATCGAAGGACTCCGTGAAATGTTCGACATCAACTCATTCATTCACATCTCATGGATTGTACTGGGTACTTTGAGAACCATTGACATCACTAGTGGTCTCTCTCACACTTGTTAACAGTTTACATCATCGACTGGTAATCAAGTGGTTTCTACCATGTTCGACATCAACTCATTTATTCGCATGGATAGAATCGTACCATTTCGGGAAGTAGAAATGAAGACCCTCGATCTAGTTTCCACCATCCAGGCTGCGAGGAGTTTTGTATTCATTGTATAGTAGACTAATCATAAACAAATGGCTGCGTCCATACTGTGTCTACATGAGCCTATGATTATGATGTACTGCGAAATCATTCCTGTATCAGAGCAGTAGTTAGTTTGTTAGTTAAAGTTTTCAATCTGAGTATGGGAATGCCTACCTCAGCGATGATATGATCTTATATATGTATTTTGTGTTGAATATTTGCAGGTTCCGACTGGGCTCTCCACAAGATAATCCTTGAAATGATAAAGTACTTCACCCTTCCTAGATGATATGAAACCCTAATCTACTACAGGCTTCGCACTTTAGGGGGCAATCTGTTACACTAAAATTTGTCACCATGACTATTTGCAGTTAGTATGGCTCCATCAACTGTCATGCTATCCTCCTTGGCAAGTCTTATACCTCTGCTCCTCATGTCAAACTCCAAGAAAGAGAGAAAGTCCTTAAAAAGTCAAATAACTCTGGTTACGCAGTTTCTCTTAGCCTTACCTGGGTGTACGCACCTCAAGTTCACATTCCATGCGTACTTGTACGCTCTGTCTGTAAAGGGGTGGGTGCGTACCCCTGTAAAGGTCAAAAGGCGCGAGTTTTACTTCAAAAAAGTTACTTGTGGTCATTTCTAGAGCATTCTAGAAGTTTGTTTGACGTGTATTGAGCGCCTCCAGATGGTTCATGTATCCCTATGAAAGAGGAACTTATCCCATCAAGAGGGGAGCTATCCCATTCAAAGAGGGCTTATCCCATTGATGGTGGACCTGATTAACTTCCTCTAAAGCACTATAAATACAGGCATTGGGCCAGAGGGAGGGGAGGTTGAAAGCTGAACATTCCTAAGGGTAGATGCTGCTGGAATTAGGACTCCCTTACAGAGCTTGAGAGGAGAGATTCCCATCCTTTCCTAGCCTTATTTGGAAGTGGGTGAGCTGATCAAAGTAAAGGAGAATTCTTGCTGGACCCTAGGAGGGACCTGCACAACACCAAGGCTCAGGTTGTAATGGTTTCTTTTGTTTCCACTAAATACAATTAAGCTCACTTTTCTCAACAGATTGTTATACATGATTTGTTTCATATACTCCTTGGTCTGTATGATGAATATGTCTTATTTTATAAGTTATTCAGGTGCTTTGTAATCTTTTGTTTGTTAGTGAATGCAGGTTTCGAAGAGAAGGAGGAGCGCATCCGGATCGGCGAGGCTGGACTACTACAAAGCGTTGGACTAAAGGTATGTTATAAACACCTGATTACTTGTATTCTAAATGCATATTTAGAGAAAGGTAGTGTTTAATTGTCTTGTTTGTCACTAGAAAGCCTTAGCTTCTAGGGAGGTCGGTTTTGTCCGCAAAATTGACTCTTTCCGCATGACAGTCTCACTGATCGAGAGGTCACAAGGTCAATTCTCCTTGAAGCCCTTGGGGTTACGCCCTGATAGTCTGGTCGGTGGGATTTGATTCCCTTCGGGGTTGATCTGCCCTGATTTTTTTATGTGAAAAAAAGTCTGGGGGACTAGTTTCAATCCATAAAGAAACTTATGCAATTGAATGAAAAAAATATAATATATTTGAGAGCCAGATTATTTCTCCATGTAAAGTTCTTCAGACAAGTCACCATGAAGGAAGGCACACTTAACATCCATTTTATAAATTATCCATCCAAAATGAGTAGTAAGGGAAAGGTCAATCAAGCATAATTAATCTTAACAATAGGGGTAAAGGGTTTAGTGTAGTCAATCCATTCTTGTTGTAGAAATTCCTTTCTAACCAAATATTCCTCATAAAACTAAATAACACCTTCTGTAGTGAATTTAGTCATTTATACCCATCCACACTTCATGGCATTCCTCCATTATAGTTTAGGAACTAAGTCCCAAGTGTGATTCTTCAAAAGAGAATATATCTTATCTTACATAGCTTTTTCCCATTTGATTTATCCTTGTGCATCATCATAGGATTAGAGTTCACAAGTTTCATGAACATGAGCCATTAATGTACTACTAGCATATTGTTTCTAACTGCGAGTTTGTTAGCTTGAAGAAACATCACCAAAATCAAATCCAGGTGCTTCAAATGTTTTATAAGTACACTAAGGTAAAAATGAATTTGGTGAATATTTATTTGAATAAGTTGAGCATGAGGTTATAATTTTAGTTGGAGATGACCATTAGTTAGTCAACTCAGAAACAATAGTCAACAGAGTAGAAATATTGAAAAATAATAATTGATACATTTTAATCAACAACATCAAAAGGATCACTGTGTAACATTCTAGAAGAATTAGAGAACTTAATGCCGAAAGGATTCTCATAAAAGTGTACATTTATCCCAATAACAATTTACTATTTGATAGGGTCAATTAGTCAAGATGATTTTGTATCTTCATAATAGTTTATCATGATGCAAGAATGCCTTTTTGCATCCAATTTATTTCTGCAGCAATTGGAAATATGCACCCAATAAATAGATATGAAAAATATGAGGTGACAAACTAAGGGATTCTTAGCACACCATCATTTTACTAATGTAAAAAAAATGACACCTCTTGTTAAAATGAGGTTTAGGAGATAACTGGGATAGTAAACAACTTCAACCCAAAACTTCATAAGTAAATAGTTGGCTTCTAAGGGACATCAACCCATCTCAAATAAGTTTTGTGACTCACATTTTTCCACACCATTTCATTGAGGAGTTTAGGGAATCAATAATTACCAAGAGATACCCTGACTAAATAAGGTATTATTCAAATGGTTGATTCACATACTATCCTATATTATCTTATCTTAGGTATTTAATGGGTTGATTGCAATGTTTTTCAACTAATGCTTTAAATTCCCTAAATTTTTCAAAGTAATTGTTATTATTCAAAAAAGAAACCATAGTAAACCTTGAAAAATTGTCAATAAAGGTTAAAATGTACTTCACACCTACCAGTGAAGGCTTATTAATGCAACAAAGGTTATTGTGAATTAGCTCTAATGGTTTTTGTGAATGCCATGCTTTCTTAGAGTAAAAAAGTGTCTGATGATGCTTTATTGGAACACATCCTTTATGTAATTCATTAGGTGGAAGAATATTTGTTAAATGAGAAATCATGTATTCTCTTTCCATTAACATCAAAATTTGAAAATTCAGATATATGAGTCGTTCACGCTAGAGTTTTCTTTAATTGTTGGTTTATGCAATGAGAGCACTCAGTTTAATATTTTGTTGAGACAAGTCATAAAACTTATACATTCTATCTATTGAATTGGGAACTCATTTAGAAATAGTCAAATTTTCTTTTCTCAAATATTAATATGGAACCAATCTACCCAAAATTCAAAAATATTACTAGTTTGTGTTAGTTGCGAAACTGATAATATATTCATTATTGGACTAGACACATTATAGATTTTCAAAATTATTCCATGTCAATAGGGTATGTCACCATGATCAGTAATGTAAAGAGTAAAATCATCTGCTAGATAGATATTTTTCTTAGTAGCTTTATCCATAGAGGAAAACATAGAAGTTCCCTTCCCCAAGTGATGAGTGTAGCATAAATCAACTACCCATCCATTTTGTGTAGTGTGAAAGTGTAATGATTGAGTTCCAACTAAAAAGGTAATGTTGTTATTTGATCGATTGGTCATTCATTTAGTTAACACACTTCCTTTAAGATCTCTAACCTTCTCCTCTAGATCATCACACTTATTCTAATAGGCTTTCTCCTTATGTCCCTACTTTCCACCATAGTGACACATATTATTGTTTTGATTCTTCTTGGTTGATATTGACCCATAACCCTTTTTATTATATTTTTGGTTGAGACATTCCAACCTGCCTCTTCTCTCCTTCTGATTCAACATCCCATTTCCTTTGAGAAAGTAAACTTGGTGTTTAAAGCCCAAATTTCCTTCAACAAGTAACCTCTATTGGTACTTAATCATAAAATCATAGAAGGTGTCAAAAGTGTAGTCCTTACCATATTCCTTGTGTGATCGCTAGTTGGTGAAAAAGGAGAAACATAACACATCATAATGTGTTCTTAGATTCATCAATACAAATTCAATTTAAACTATCCATATTTCTTTGGAAAGTTATTTCTCCACTCACCCAACTTCAACTATATATCTTTGATATGAACTAGATAGTCCTCCATCCTTTCAAATGAATGAGAATAAAGAGAGATCAACTCTTTCTCTAACTACATGGCTCACAACTAGGAACCAAGAGGTTCCTATCTAGCTCTATAGTGATAATTGTGAACATACCTTTTTTCGATTATTAGACCATCCTTTAAGAGTAGTCTTCAAAGAGGGTCTGCACCTATTCCTAACATTGATTTGGTCAATTAGTTTCTCAGAGGATTCAATACTCCAAGGGGTACTCATTTATTAGGAGGAACATTATTCCTTAGAAGCCTTAGTGTCTTAGGGAGTGCCCATATTTTTGGGGTCATTTCCCTTATCATTACCTTTTTCTTTGGGAGTGTCCCTCCATTTGAGGGTGTTTTCGCTTATGCGAGTAATTCTCCTAGGGCTAGATATGGTCCCATTGGTAGTCATGCCTTTTGGAGTACCATTTTACATGTGGGAAATCCCCTCGGAGACAATGACATTTTTTCTATCACTTTTGTTCCTCGGCCTTAGAACCTTATAAGAAATAATCCCTTTAGTAGTTATTCAACCTTTGTAATTCAATATATGGGAGGATCAAAATGTTTTTTTGGCATTCCATCTCTTCCCCCAGATCGATTTTATCAAAACCAATTACTTGATCTAACATCACTTTGTTTTATAGACATGGCTAACCTAACAAATGATCCCATATGTTATGACTCAAATGGCAACCCATGCCTGTACAATTACCCTCTAATATCTCAAAGTTCGATAAAAAAATAGGAGTGAACCCCACGACACACATCACCAGTTATCATTCATGTTCATAAAAATATTTGTTGTATGATAATATATGTCTACATCTATTCCAACACACCTTAACCAAACAATTTTACCAACTTAATGAGAACTTTACCGAGTTCTTGTGTTTTTGGGTCATATCAAATCATGATTTTCATGTTGATTTTGCAAAGTAGTGATGCAACATCACTATTTTCTCTTTTTAGGATTAAAATTACAACTTTTTTGAACCATGAAATTAAAATCCAAATATCATGATTACAATAGACATGAAAAACCACATTGAAATGCAAAAGTAGTGTTGCAACATTATATCTTTATTTATTTTTATTTTTTTCCAGGGATAAATTCAAACATTTTTCAATCATGGCATTAAAGACCAAATATCATAACTATGAAAGACATGAAAAATATGTTGAAATGCAAAAGTGGTGATGCAACATTACCCTTTTTTTTCAAGGTTAAAATTTAAACAGTTTTCAATCATGGCATTAAAGTCCAAAAAGCATCATTAGAAAGACGTGAAAAACATGTTTAAATGCAAAAAGTGATAATGCAACATCAAATTTTTTGTGGGGTTAAAATTCAAATGTTTTTTAGCCATGATATTGAAATCCAAATAAAGTTTGTTTACCATTTTTTAATTATTATTATTTTTTAAATGCTTGTTTTTTAAGAATTTTTCAAATTTATCTCACTTCTATTTTATTTTATTTTTGAGGTGAAAATTACCAATTGATTCACATTAAAGCCTTTACCATTGGTACTGTAGAAAAAAAAAGGTTGGCTATAAATCTAAAAGTGACATTACATAATTTTTATTTAATTATTAATTATCTACTTTTTAATAATTTACATTTAAAAAATTTGAGAAAAAATTGTAAATAAATTTTTTTAAGAGGGAAAAACAAATTTAAAATATAAAAAATTAATCTTTATATTCTAAAAAGGATTGAAATTACCCTTTTTTAAAGGGCAGCTAAGGTCATGGAACCAATTTAAAAAAATAAAAAGTAAAATAACAAATTAAAAAAGAATTTAAAATTAAAAAATCTTTAAAAAATGCAAAAAATACCAAAAAAAAAATTAAAAAACTAAAAATTAAAAATTAAAATAAAATAAAAATGGCAATAGATAAAACATTTAAAAACATAAAATATATACATATTTTTTATTAATAAAACTTTAAAAACTTGTAAAATAAAAAGAATAAAATTTTTATAAAATATTTTTTTTAATAAATAATTTAAAAATTATAAACAAATAAATTAATTAATAAAATTTAATTTTAAAAAATTAAAAAAATAAGAAAAAATATTGAAAAAAATCATGTGTTGTGGAGGAGGGAGTTTCTTAGCACAGCACATGGTAGCCCATTACACTGCTTAGTCGACCTTGTGATTAAAGGGGCGATGCTCAACATCACCATCCCTTGTGGTTGTGTGTGTTTCTTTTTTCATTTAGTTTTTTAATATTTGTTTTATATTTTTATTGTTTTTGAAGTTAGACACTCTACATTATGTCAAATGAGGATTACATAGATGGAAAATTTTCTGCTACTAGTCTGCTTGAAAGGAAACTAGACCAATAACATAAGTGCAAAGTATTAAGGTTGCTAATAGCTTGTGTAACTGGAGTATCTTGTAAATAGAAAATTATAAAAACAGGTTGGCAGTGTCAAAACTTGGCATACATCAAGATGAGAAGACAAAAACTACTACTATTGTTGCAAACAAAAAGCCAGTGAGTCATAACAACTATTGGGTATAATCTCTAGGCATCCATGCTAGCTGGTCACTACCCTCATCTGAGGAGAAGGAAATGTTGGTTGATCTCCTAGGTAGAGTGGCTAGCTTGCAGTTAATACTTTCAATTTTTTCCTCTAGCTCTGCTAATTTGATAGATTTCTCCTACTAAGTCCTCTTGTTCCTCCATATGCTACCTGCTATATTTCAAAAGACATTTAACCTTCTGCCGACTTCATGCCATGATTTATGAAGGGACGAGAATACATGCAATGTACCAAGTATAGTGGGAGTGTGTGAGCTGGAATCATATCAAAGAATGAGTGAATGGTTGCTCCTCAAAACCCTCTTTGGGGTATTTATTTTTTAAATTAAATTTTGTTAGTTTCTTTTAATTTTTGTTTTTCTTCAAAATTTTCAATTTTTCTTTTCATATTTTAATTTTTTTGCAAATTTTTAAATATATTGTTTTAACCTAAAAATACTTTTATGTTGTTTCTTAACACAACACATGGTAGCGTGTTAGGATGCTTAATCAACCTTGTGATTGGAGGGGTGATGCTCAACATCACCATCTCTTGTTGTTGTATTTGTTTTTTTTTTTTTCATTTAGTTTTTTAATATGTTTTTTATATTTTTATTGTTTTTGAAGTTAGACACTTCGCATTACGTTAAATGAGGATTACATAGATGGAAATTTTCTACTACTAGTCTGCCTGAAAGGAAGCTAGACCAATAACATAAGTTCAAAGTCTTAAGGTTGCTGATAGCTTGTGTAACTGGAGTATCTTGTAAATAGAAGCTTATAAAAATAGGCTGACAGTGTCAGACCTTGGCATACATCAAAATGAGAAGAAAAAAATACTACTATTGCTGCAAACAAAAAACTAGTGAGTCATAACAACTATTGGGTAAAATCTCTAGGCATCCATGCTAGCTAGTCACTACCCTCATCTAAGGAGAAGGAAATGTTGGTTGATCTCCTAGGTAGAATGACTAGCTTGTAGTCAATAGTTTCAATTTTTTCCTCTAGCTCTACTAATTTGATAGATTTCTCCTACTAAGTCCTCTTGTTCCTCCATATGCTACTTGCTATATCTCAGAAGACATTTAACCTTGTGCCGATTTCATGCCATGATTGATGAAGTGATGAGAATACATGCAATGTACCAAGTACAGTGGGAGTGTGTGAGCTGGAATCATATCAAAGAATGAGGGAATGGTTTCTCCTCAAAACCCTCTTTGGGGTATTTATTTTTTAAATTAAATTTTATTAGTTTTTCTAATTTTTGTTTTTGTTCAAAATTTTCAATTTTTCTTTTCATATTTTTTTTTTTTTTTGCAAATTTTTAAATATATCGTTTTATCCTAAAAATAATTTTATGTTGTTGGTTTTTAAGGGTATATTTTTAGGTTTTATTTCTTTTGTTATTATTTTTATATAGATTTTTTTAATTATTATTATTATTATTATTTAAATAATTTTAAAAATTCACCACAATTTTTTTACTAATTTTATTTAAATTTTTGGTTTTAATCAATTTTATTTTTTCCTTTAATTTTTTTCGTTGGAAAATGCATATGTTTTCAATTATTTAATCACTTTTAATTAATCAATCGATTAATTAATTATTATTACTATTACTTATTTTCATATTTTTAATTAAAAAATTAAAATCTTTTGCAACACACACAATTTTTAAAGAGTCTCTTTCATGATTTTGTGTACATTAATGGTGATTTTATAAACCATGGTAAAAAATATTTTAATTTTAGTGCCCCATTGAAAATGGATCATGTTATCTGATGCTAATATCTCAAAAGAGCAATACTTTTAGCCTTAAAAAAAAACTCTTTTAACGTTTTTCTAGTTATGATATTTGGTTTATAATGTCATAGTTGAAAAATGTTGAAATTTTTGAGTTTTTTGTACTCATGTTATTTGATTTTATTCCACGACTGAAAAAGGTTAAGATTTTAAAGCTTTTTCGGAGTGACGCTATTTCATATTTAACACTATGGCCAAAACTTGTTGGAAGTTTAAAGTTTTCCATGATCATCATTTTGAGTTTTAATGTCATGGCTAAAAAGCATTTGAATTCTAACCGTAAAAGGTGATGCAACATCACTACTTTTCGATTTTAGGGTGTTTTTGATGTTTTTGTGCAAACATAGAGGTTGTTTATGTTAGATTTCTCATTTTGAAGTTACAATTCTTGTGAAATTGCTAACATTGTTACTGGTGATATTGCAAAGTGTTATATTAAACTTCACCATGCATTATATTGTGACTATGCTTTTTTGGCTAGGACATTCTTGACACACTTTTAGTTACACCTTTGACAAGGGACTGAAACTGATATCTTGTCAAAATTTTGACATGAAAATTATATTGATATATCTGATCATTTTCATTATTGGAGAAAACATAATAGACATGTGGACTAAAATTTTAAATTGATTGTTAAAGGAATGGTTTAGTTAGTCATTGCTACCTCAAATTTCCAAATATGTTGTGATGGCATGGGAAAAATAAAGGAGTAGGTCATCCTTCATTCCCCACATATTGACTTGATATATTTTGAGTTTAGCACCTTGTATGACATTATTCCTAATGCTCCTTGATTATAGATTTTATTGGATACAATGCACTAATATGTTTCAGTGCCAACTTTATTCACATTGTAAGCATGAAAATGTGGCTTCCTATTATTTATTTATTTTTCTTTTTTCAAATTTAAATGAATCATAAAAAATCAAACAATTTTTTTTTTTTTTCTAAGTTATGCTAAATTCTATTACTGCAACATAATGTTACACTAAGGCTTTGGCCTTTGCATGTCCATGCCATGGTTTAGGGCAGAAACCAGCAAAACAAGGTCTGGACTGCCCATAATGGGAAACCAGTCCAGTTCAAAAATAAAATTGCAGGTGTTATCTTGCTGCCCATGCAGGGGAAACCAACAATTACGCATAATATTTAACCAATTTTTCAGAAAAAACAAAAAAATCATCAAAGTAACCATATGACAACAAATTTTCCTAAAAACCCTGAAAAAATCAGATATCATAATTCCCAGAACCTGAGACTCGAAGACACGTGGCAAGTTGTGTGGTCGGTCAGGTTTCATGCTGGAAAGTCAGGTGTTATGCGGTGGTGATGTGTGTTCCTCAACGATGAAACACTTGTATTCATCCATGGCATCATCTGCCTGCTGCGTTGCTCCTGTGTCATCTTCCTGCTACTCCGGGTGCTCCTCCACAACAAAACATCTGTAAGGATCCATGTCGTCTTCTGCTTGATGGTCATGGTCCTTCCCCTCCTTAATTTGCTTGTCCGGAGGAGTGTCCTGCTTCGCCATTGCACAGTGTGTGCTTCCCTCAACCCTGGTTGGCTCAGCGCTAGTATGGCGTCCACCTTCTGTGGCTGGCTCCTCCTCGTGGAAGGTAATGGAGATGGTGGCGGTGATGATGAGCTAGTTTAGGGAACAATGGTAGATGAATTGGGTTGAGTAGAGGGGTGGTTGTGGACTTGAGGGAATTTCACTGGGTGGCAAGTCAGAATGCATTGGTTGGAGGCGGAGAGGTTGTGGGCGGCCTCCACCGCTGCGAGCATTTGGGTAACAGTCTAAAGGCAGTTGAGCCGAAGGGGAGGAGGTGTCAGAGGCCAGAGACAGAGGAGAGTGGGACATTCTGCCTCTGCTACCCCCTCTTCAACTACGCATTCTATGGAAAATTCTGGGAATATTGACACCAGGGGTAGGAGGATTTCTACAGGGAGACAACCTAGAGTGATGAGAAGGCATCATAGGTTCAGAGGTCGGCTCAGAGGAAGGATTAGCTATAAATGCGGGGTGAAAGATGAAATTGCAGACCAAGCTTTAAGTAAAATGAATGCCCAGGCTGAGATTGATGTAGCTAAGGATGCTGCAGCGCCTACCCGTAGCAGTGCGAGAGCTTGGTTTCGCTACGACCAAAGGATAATGGCATTACAGAGGCAGGGGATTAGAGACTGGTGCAGTGGAGTTAATATTACCAAAATTCATCATTGAACCGAGCCGAGGCGGGTAGATGCAGGCAGTTTGAAGACAATGCCAGCTTAATTTCCATTTATGGCCACTATTAATACATTTTATGGATTGGTGTGCAGGATTATGGAGGGCCATGTGGCAAGGCCACTTGCCATCCTATTCTGCCGCCAACCTATTAACTGTGATGTGCACCCGCATCCGGGAGTTGTGCTTCCTTGTGCACCAGGTCAGTGCATTCTTGTATTTGAGTTTGGTCATTTAAAATGTTGATGGTTCCTAATTGGAGTACCTGATCATGTTCGACTCCTATGTTTGCCAGAAGATCGACAACCTTGTTGCTCTCTCTCTTGACGTGACGAGCCGCTAGTCTCCAGCTGGTGGAAACTTTTGAAGCTAGGGTTCCCATTTGTATTTGGGTAACCATGTTGATGAGGATTTGAGAGTCCCCTTCTATTATAATAGGATAGAAGTTATGTTGATGAGCTAGATTCATACCTTGCCATAATCCTTCTAGTTCTGCTGAATTATTTGTGTCCCATCCAATTGAACCAAAGTATAATAGTAGAGGTTTGCCTGCATGATTTCTGAATATTCCTCCGTGTCCTGCTTTGCCTGGGTTGCCTTTTGAGGCCCCATCAAAGTTTAGTTTGATCACATTTGTGGGAGGGGGATTCCATTGTGAGGGCTGCTTGGTGATGATGGTGGCTTTGTTGTGATCATTCTGAGCCTGCGGGATCCGTATTTTCCAGTTGTCCCAAATACTCTGTTCCTGTGCCTGAGTGGGGAGGTCCTCTGCTTTCCATTGTTGGAGTGCCAGGGTTTCTTGAATGTTCTGGCATAAATTGTTCCAGATGATTTCCAATGGAGTGCTTTGATTTTTGAAAATTCTTTTGTTTCTTTCCTTCCAAATTGTCCAGAAAAATAAGCCTGGGAGGATTGTCCAGAGAGAGTTTAGAAGCTTGCTATTGTAGGGAGCAGGGGCCCAGTTGCGAATGGTGCTTTTGATATCCCCTGATATTTTGCATGGTCGTTGACACCTGAAGGTGAGTTTTTCCCATAATTGGTTGGCCATGTGGCAAGAATCCATGAGATGCTGAATAGTTTCTCCTTGTTTCTTGTAGTTAGGACAATATGAGGGTCCTTGGAATCCTCTTTTAATTAGATTGTCCCAAGTGAGAATTCTTTGATGATATAGCAGCCAAGTGAAGGTAGAGACTTTGGGCCATATTCTGGTAGTCCATAAGCATGTCCAAGCGGGATCTGTTGGTTCCTGTGTTTGGAGCATCAACTTATATGCTTCTTTTGTTGTGTATATTCCCCTTGGAGTGTATCCCCATCTCAAAACATCTTTTTCATTTGTACATCTGATTTTCCTGCTGGTGAGCTCCTTGTGCAAATCTTTGTAGTAGTCTTCCATTTCTTGATGTATTATCTGTTCAGTTGGTTTCCATTGCCTGAAGCCTTGATTGATATCTTGAGTCTAGTGCTGAGAGACTTGGTCATTTTGGTTGATGTTATTACCTTCAAGATTTTGAGGGGGAAGGACTTCTAAAATTTTGGGGTGTTGTTGCCATGAGTCAGCCCAAAATCTCGCAGTTCTACCATCGCGAATCTCCCAGAAGCTGTGCTGTTGTATTAACCCTTTATGCTATTTTGCTGCATTCTAGATTAGAGAGCCTGTATCTGTATTGGTGATTCTGATTAGCTCTTCCTACAGTCGATTATTCGCATATTTTGCAGTCCATAGTTGGGCCATGGCTTGTGTGGGCTTGACACCCATTGCCACCATAATCTTGCTCCCATCAAAGTATTGCTGTGTTGAGGATCTCGCAGTCCCAGACCTCCCTGCTTTTTTGGTGTGCAGACTGTTGCCCATTTTACTAGCACCCATTTGCGATTTTGCCCTGAGGAACCCCAGAGAAAGTTGCATTGCAGGTCTTTGATCTTTTTGAGCACCCATTTTGGCACTGCAAGAACTAAGAAAAGATACAGAGGCATAGATTGCAAAACCGCCTTTATCAAAATAAGCCTGCTTGCCATGTTGAGAGCTCTGTAAGTCCAAGATGATAGTCGACCTTCAATTTTCTCAAGGAGGTGCTTCCAGGATGCATGCTTTAAGGCCGAATCTATCAGAGGAGCACCCAAGTATTTAGATGGAAGTTTGGCTTGTGAGAAGCCTATGATTCTGGCAATGATTCTTTGGGTTGCAGGGGGAGTATGGAAGAAGAAAATTTGAGATTTTGCAGTGTTTATTGTGGTTCCTGAGGCCATAGAGAACGTGTCTAGCAGGGCTTTGAAAGAATGAGCTTCATGAATAGAGGGATGTCCAAACAACATATTGTCATCCACAAATTGTTGATGAGTGATGGCAGAGGTTCCATGGGCAGAGATGCCTCTGAGGTCGTGGGAGTGAACAACATGCTTTATAAGGTGACCCAAACCTTCTGCCATGAGGATAAAAAGGAAGGGAGATAATGGGTCGCCTTGACGAATTCCTCTGGAGGGGGAGTAGGGACTTGATGGGACACCATTAACTAAGATAGAGTAAAAGGTGGATGATATGAGATTCATAACCCATCTGACCCAGGTCGGGCTAAAGCCGAAGGTAGTAAGCATTTGTTTTATGTAAGTCCAACTTAATTTGTCAAAAGCTTTAGATAGATCAATTTTGAGAAGCATACCTGCTTGTTTGTTGCTCTTTAAGGAATGTATGATTTCATGAGTTAGGATTATGCCATCTAGAATTTGACATCCTTCTACATAGCCTGATTGTTCTGGTGAAATGAGGAGTGGGAGAAGCAGTTTGAGACGGTTGGCGATGACCTTCGAAATGATTTTGTATATGACATTGCAAAGAGCGATGGGTCTGAACTTCTCTGGAGTGCTCGACTGATCTTCTTTGGGGATGAGAGCTATGAATGTTGCATTGAGAGAAGGAAGAAGCCAATGCATAGTTCTGGATTCTTCTACCACCTTCCATACCTCCTTTTTTATTAGATCCCAAAAGTGATGGAAGAAGTTAGAGGTGAAGCCATCAGGTCTGGGAGCTTTCCCATCTTTCAGTTGAGCTGATGCTGATTCTACTTCCAACATAGTAACCAGTCGCAGTAAGAGCTGATTGTGCTCTTCTGTTATGATTTTTGGAATATGCTGGAGAATTTCGTTTATAGCAGGCTATCTATCTGTTGGCAGCTCTTGATGTACCGTTTTGAAATGGTTGATGAGCTCTCTCTCAATGTCTTCATGTTTCTCCATTCATTCTCCCTGTTGATTCTGAAGATGAGCAATGGTGTTATTCATTCTTCTCTGGATAGTAGTGTGATGAAAGAATTTGGTGTTTCTTTCCCCTTCTTTTAACCATCTAATTCTTGATTTTTGTTTCCAAAGAATTTCCTCTTGCTTCCTTCTTTCTTCTAGCTGCATGAGAAGAACTTGTTCTTGACTTACCAATGCCTCGGTTCTGCCGCCTTCAATGATCTTCTACTGTAGCTCTGTCATGCTTTGCTCAAGCATTTTTTGACCTTGAAATATATTGCTGAAGGTGGCATGATTCCAGTGCTTGATTTGCTTTTTGAGATGCTTTAGCCATTGTTGGAATTGATACATAGTTGAGCCTCCAGAAGGGGTGAAGTTATCCCAGGCTGAATTGACTATATTTTTGAAATTTGGGTGGGTGAGCCAGAATGTTTCAAATCTGAATGGTTTCCTAATTGAGTTTCCAGGTCTTGTCCATTGAAGGGAAATGGGCCAGTGATCTGAGCCTGCTAGGGGGAGTATTGAAGCAGTAATGTCACCTCCCAAATGTACTGAGTTATCTGAGATTAGGAATCTATCCAACCTAGAGGTGATTTGTTGAGAGCCTGACCTTTTATTATTCTAGGTGAAAAGACCATTATCAAATGGTAAATCTATTAGCCAGTTATTTTGTATGTAGTCTTTGAAGCCTCTACTTTCACTGTCCAATTTCACTCTGCCTCCTTTTTTTTCCTCCCGTTTGGTAATCATATTGAAGTCACCTCCTGTGATCCAAAGTGGATGGTTTCTTATGGAGTTGAGAGTTTCCAACATTTTTAGCAGCGCATTCTTTTGCACAGAATCTTGAGGGAAGTATACATTTGTCAAATGACCATGTATGTTGGTTCCTATGATGTGAAATGTGGCCTGGATGAGATGATGTGAGGCATGGAAGTCTGTGAGTGAAATGTTTTGCATATTCCAGGCTATAGCAAGCCCTCTCGATGCTCCAGATGCATCTACCGTAACAGTTTGGCATCCCGGCCAAGCTTTGGATAAAATAGAATCTAATGTGCTATTGTTACATTTTGTTTCCTGCATGAAGAGTATATGGGGTTTTTCATGCTGTATCATGTTTTTTATCATCCTGTATTTCCCAGGACTGTTGAGTCCTCTTACATTCCATGAGATGAGCTTCATGGTTGACCAGTTGGTAATGATCTATAGTATTTGGTCAGCTTGGAGCACCTGCCAGACTCCACTAACATTTCCCCAATGAGGATGGTGCGTTGTAAATCTGTCTTTCTGCCCCTTTTCTTTCCATCTTTGGTGGTGTGTTTCCCATCCCAGTTGCTTCCTTGTTGTATGCCCAAGGTTCTTTGTTGGTGTACTCTTGAGAGTACTACTTCCAGATTTTCGAGTTGCCTGTTCAGTATTTTGTCGAACTCTTTCTTTTTGCAAGCTTGTTCAAGACCAAAGATGTCTAGGTCTCCTAGATCGAAGCTCTTTGGCTCTTCTTCCATGTGACTTTGTTGACTACTCTCAGCCATGCGGTGGTTTTTTTTGAGTGGGTCTGTCATAAAATTGTCAATGTCCATTCCTTTTGCTGACCAAAGGGCTTTGTCTTCTTCTTGGAGGGGGGTAGGTTGAGAAGCTGCTGGTTGCTGATCTGAGTTATTCCCTAGGAGAGGTTGACTAAAAGCATTGGGAATGGGTACGGCGGATGACTTGGTGGTTGGCGCGGAGGTTGTCTTAACCATTTTGGAAGGATCTGATTCTGGCATATCTAGGTTTGATAGAAGATCAAAACTGTTGCTGGTGGATGGTGCAGCGAAGGTGGGCATTGTGTTTTTTGGTCCATGGGGGGGTTTTTTGGTATGCTTCTTTCTATTTGCGACTTTGGTGAACCCTTCAGAGTCAGATTTTTCCACATGGTCTGAGGGTTTAGGAGAGGCATTTAAGGGATAGTCACAGAATAAATGTCCATGAGCATGGAATTTCCTGCATCTAAAGGGCACATGTTCATAATCTATGGGTTGAATCCATTCAAAGTCATCATGAAGGAGACTTACCGAGTCTGTGAGTGCTTTGCCGAGTCGCATGTAAACGCATATGCGAGCATATGATGTGTACCGATGGAGCTTTGTTTCCTCTGCAATCTTTATGAACTCTCCTAGCCCATTGCTGATAGCTTTGAGTGATTCTTCATCCCAGTATTCCAAAGGTAAGGAGTACATGCGAATCCAGACTGGTGCCCAGCTGAAGTCTTCCTTGTCTGGGTTAAATCTTTCTATCCAATCTCTTAGATATAGACCCGCGGCATTGAAGAAATAGGGCCCTCCGTCAAGAATGTGGTTTCTGTCTTCAATACAGTTGAAGATGGCCATAAAAAAACCTTTGGGGCCTAGCTGAAGGGTAACATGCCCTTTTGGCTTCCATTTTGAGGCTATCCATCCTTGCAGGGCTTTCTCAGTTGGCTAGTAGCCTATGAATTTACCTATAAGCGCATGATCTTTCATATATTGGATTTGAGCATTGATTCTATGGCTGGGTAGATCGATCTTGGGGCATTCCACTGCAATAGGCTTGCATGTGGAAGACGTTGCCTTCTTTGGTTCTTCAGGTACCGTGGAGGTGTACTCCTTTCCTTTGTTTAGATCTTCCGCTTCTTGCTGCTGTGCAGGTTGGAGCAGTGGCTATTCCGTGCTCCCTATTAAGGGCTATTCATTTTCGTCCTTGTGTGGCCTGTTTCCAGTGTTGCTACATAGAAGGCCTCCCCCATCTGAATGCTCATTGTTTGTTTCTGTCAAGTCAGCTGAACCTGCGCTTGAAGTGTTACAACTTGTTTATGAAGGTCTACCACTTCTGTTTCTGTGCCGGGCAGGTTTTGTCAGAAACCCTCATCCACCATTTTCCTCTCAGTCCATCTCCTTCGAACTACCATTTCAATATAAAATCAAACAATTATTATAATAATATGATTTCTATATTTTTTATTGTGTTTGGATATAATCATTTCATTAATGTATTGTATTATTTTAACAAATGTACTAGAAAATTATACCTTATACCTCTGTTCATCGTAAGAATGTAAACTATCTATATACTTAATCAATAATGTAATATTTTATGACATTAAACAATGTAATAGAATATGACCCCAATTTATTATATATGAATAATGGACACTTCATCATACAAAATGAGACAGCATAAATATTTTTAATAATAAAAATGTTAATATATAATTGTTATGATTATTAATAACTTGTCATTATCCAATTGAGACAACATGTCCACATTAAACAAAATGCTTGATATTTATAGAAAAACATTTTAAAATATACAACTCACAACATTCAATTATATTGATCATCATCCATCACTCGAACTATGTTGATTGTTTGAGTTGCTTTGTTGGCTTGAGGGGGCCTAACCCAGGTTCAACGTTTGTTTAGCCAAACAAATCCCTACACTATTGGCCCTTTTAGCATCAGCCCGCGGAGCACGGACTGAAGTCTCACCCGAAGCAGTATGGGGGGATGCTAGAACCAAGTTTTTGCACCCTTGAGATGGTTGTGATGTCGGTTTATTCGAACTATACCTGCCTTCGCATAGGTTTCTTATCCCTCTGCTCTATCCATCAGTACCTTGACGAAATGTTATAATCGGTTACTGTGCAGCCCTAACCAGGGGCTGAAGTCCTTTCGCGTTGCTAGGGCAGGGAACTACGATATCTCCTAAAATGGCTAAGTATCTTACTTATCTTATTAACAGATCTTAGTTAGCTTCGCGTAAACAAATGTTCTTACTTGTGTTTACTTAACCAATACAATTATACACATTCACGTATCATATAAGCATTAGAAGTGAAATTCATACCCAATATATCACATGCATAAACAGGAAATAAAGATGCAGGAAATGATATAATATTCTTCTTTATTGACTTCCAGATAATTGCAGACTCAACTCATCTTGCGCACTCAGTTGCAGGGGTCTGCGCACTCAGCTGCGGACTTCTAGGCCTCTGTGCGCTCAACTGCAGAGCCTTTACCTATGCTACGACCCAAAACTTAGACTTCTACTTCCGAGCTATCTCTCAATTCTTTATTACTTCCATTTCTTCGTTTTTCTCTCCTTCTTACTACTTAGAGCTTAGCTCTATTTGTACAATCCCATGTTCTGCCTACCATGGGTAGATATTCTACATTCAACATTACATTATCAAAATAAGGGTGGACAACCTATGACTCTTTAACATCTACGCACTCCGCGCCCACAAAAATGTGGAGTATTTTACATTTAGATTACAAAATTAGACCAAAATATGGGATTAAGCCCCAAGGATCCCGCAGCCAACAGACCCCCAACACAAACATCATGACTCGCCCTCGAGTCACTCTGCAGGTGCAGATATCTTAGCGTGAATACCTCCCAGCTCTATTTGAATCACTACAACTTCGACAGCGCATTGAGCGGTCACCTGCCAGACTTATTCCACGCGCTGTTCGGTGACCATCATTGCTGAACTGCTACCCTAAATCCTATGTTGAGTTACTTGCAGTTGCAGGAGCTTTGCTTCAATGGAGGCTGTAATTGTATAAGCCTCATTGATCCATGGATGTAGGCACACTTTTAAGACAGTTATTTGTGCGGAGCGGCATCCACCTGTTCTTTGAGTGCCTTTTCCTGCTACATTCGTGCAAGCCTTTGTGTAAAGGAAACCGTTTGCGTGGTCCCTTTTACCTCATCATACCTCTGTTGGAGTTCGCGTGCCACTGTATCTAGGCACTCTACATTCGGGTCCTCTTGCAGGGTGGTTAGGACCTCGCACAACTGTTTGAAGAGTTGCATGCAGTCTGCCACTGTACTGTCAACTGTCACTATTGCTGTTGTGACCATGGTGGCACGTTGTTCTCTGACCTTCGGCAAAGTTGAATGCTGAGCCCTCAACTGTAATTCTGTGATTTGAAGGTTTAGCTCTAGCTGAACCCTGGCCATCTTTTCCCTTGTGTCACGCACCCCTGTGGCTAACTTATGGACACGCACTTCCATCGGTTCTTCTGCCTGAATGGCCAACTCTAGGACCATCGACAGGCTTCCTCCACAACTTGCATTATTTGTTTGTTCTGCTCCACTGCCTCATTGCGCTGCAGGCCCAACTGTTCAATGTTGATGCGCTGCTCACTCATTACCTGTAGAGTGCAACTATCCCTGGCTCGAAGTTCTGCGGTGACTCCATCCTATAAGAGGTAGAGTGTCTCCTGAGGGAGCATAGCCATGTTCAACCTTACCCCTTTCAAATTGCACACCATGGGTCTATTTGCCTCCTGCTTTGTAGTAAGTGCCCCATCTGGTAGCATTATCGTGTTGGTCACCCTTGTCCACAACATCTCTTTGGCAGCGGAAGTGCCAACTACGAGGCTGGTGGACATTGTGCTGGCCTGTGGAGTGTGAACCTACAACTCCTATATTTATGTTTGGAGAGCCCCAATACCAGCTATTACTATTCTTCAAATTGTTGGAGGGCCTCCCTCGTGACATCCCTCACTGTTTCACTGATATCATGCAAATCCCCCTCAGTGAGGGTGATTGGGTTGAAAAAAGTCTTTGATGCCTTTTTTTCTTCTGCAGAAATGTCTTCTCTCGTGGTCGTGGACGCTTGAGCTAGGTAGATGTTGTCTATGGGTTTGCACCACCTTTTTTTTGTGTCTGTCTCTAGTTCAGGTGAAGGTGACTCCTGTCCTTCGTGCTCTTCCTCTCCTATTTTATGTTGTTTCACCAACTTCACAACATCGCATGCTTCCTGGGCCTTAGCCACTGCTTCCTCTTTCCTGTGCTTCTCAGCCAGCTGCACCATTCAAAGCTTTGTCTCCTCCTTTTTGTGCTACGCAGCAGACTTGTCCGTGTCCACCACGGAGCTAGCTAGAGCTCGCCACTCTGATAGCCAAGACTCAAGGATTGCAAATATCATATCGTCGATCGCCAGGTATGGTAAATCATGCCACGTCTTTGTAGGGTCCTTCTGCGCCTTGATGAAGACATGGTGGAAATCCGCTTTGAACTCTGCAAATATCTGCAAACTGTTGTAGACTGTGGGTGACAACCACGACTTGCGATTGATCCCCATCCGGATATTCATCTCCATTAGGACCCAAAAGATCTTGCTTTCTTTGATAAGCTATGCACCCTTGGTCGCCCATAGTGAAGCGTACTTCACTGCCTCTAGAAGGTTTGGTGCGACCGAAGGGAATTGGCTATCTTCAGGCAGCTCCCATGCCACCAGTACTATCGAAAATAGGAGCCACGCGTAATGAAACATTTTTCCCTGCTCATGTGCCCTGTGACAGTTTGCAAGGAACTCGTCGCATAGATAGTTCACCCAGTTGAACTCGACTCCTTCCACACATTAGGCTACTAGTGTAGCCACTGGTGCAGGCATCTCATCCACATGGCACTTTGGCATCACCTTTCCCGCCAATATTTGTGTCGCAAACTTGACTGCAAGATTGTTGATGCTTGAGATGGCATACCCTCGCTTCTTCTTCTTCAACTTAAACTTTTTCTTCATTGCTTCCATGAGGGAAAATTCGCCACCTTTTCCCTCTAAAATGTTTACTGGATCCTCTCCTGAGTAAGACAGCCATGTAATCTAGTGAATCAGATGGTTTGTGATGGGGATGGGCTCCTCCAGCTACAAACACCCATCATGCACCAAGCAGTGCAGCCGCCTGATGATGAAGACGATCACTGGGGTGTGGTGGTAATGCAACACCTAGAGCAGGTTTAGCAACCCAGCCTTGTCTACACCTCTGAGCCATTTGCGCGGCTCCAATTCAATCATTCTAGTTGTTGCATCCATCCTTTATCGCATTAGCTTCTCAATCGCTAAATGCGGGAACTTCTCGTGGTCTGCGACGTCCCAATCTTCAAATTTCAACACAGGAACCCATCCCAAGTGTGGTCCCTTAAAAATAATATCATCTGGGAGCAACAGAGTTTACAGAGAGATCTTGCTCTCATCTATTTCCTTTGGCACTTTAGCTTTGCCCTTTCGCGGAGGAACATATCCAAGTAACCGAGTAATAGGGTCCGCACCCTGGGTTTCAACTTCCATCTCTATGTCCTCCTCTTCGACCAAGATTTCTTTAAATTCTTCCTCTTCTGCCTCCAGATTAATGGCCTTCCCCCTTTCCTGCAAGGTGATCTTCATCCTCTGTGGATTTCTGGGTGAGACGCGCACTGGATCATAGCCTACTTATCCTTCTTAGGTCATGGTGTACGGGGTGATTTAGGAACCTCGACTATCACTCTGGCGCTCTCTGTGGCTTCTACTTCTGAAATTTTCTCGCACGGCTTTTTGGGTGTCGACATAGCACTATTCCACAATTCTTTTAGTGTTTCTGGTAGTTGCTCAAACAATGAATTCACTTTCAGAGTCTTGAATAAGTATCGGTTCATGTATACTTGAGTGCGCAACAACTCAATTCTCAAAATGCCAATTTTTGTTTGCTAAATAGCCACTTGTAATTTATAGGGCCTTTTGAATTTGAATTTGACCGTTCCCCCCACATTCGGTCCATTAGTGCTACATTGGCCACAGATTGCCAAGAATCTAACCCATAAAGTTCGCCTTAATTGCCTGCCGCCTGCTCCATTTTGCCTCAAACCAACCATCAAATGATGAATAGTGACTTTAACGGTCACTTTCCGACAGACCTGCGCGCCAGCACAGCTGTCTTCACGTTGTTGCAGACCCTGTGACACTTCGTTACTGCGTGCAGTCCTGACATCGTGCAGCTCCCTGGTAGTGTAGTTTATAGTCCCACACCTCCTTTTAGTTGCCTGGAGCGCTAAGACTATGCCACTTTCATATAGTCACATCGATGGATTTCTGGTGTATGGCTTCAAGCGACTACCATTCACCTTTCCTAGAAAAGGTTCTCCATTTAACTTGACCAGCTGTACCGTGCCTCCATCGGTAATCTCCTTAATAACATATGACCCTAACTAGTGCATCCTGAACTTTCTAGAGATTTTATCAAACTTACTGTCGTACAACAGAACCAGATTGTTTATCTTGAATGTGTGCAGCTTGATGTGTCGGTCGTGCCACGCTTTTTCATGTTGCTTTTGGACCTGCTGATGAAATCTAGCCAAAAATCGTTCTTCTTCGAGCTCATCCAGCTACGCGAGCCTCTCTTCCAAGGCTCCATGATCCGTCATACCTATGAGGGCTGCTATGCACACACTAGGCACAATGTATTCCATAGCCATTACAACTTCCACTCCATAGACAAGCCTAAAAAGTGTTTGTCTTGTCAGCTTCTTGCATGTTGTCTGATAAACCCATAACACTACAGGTATGCGTAGGTCCCAATCACTTCTCTGAGCATGCATACCTTGGTTAGTGTGTTTTCAAGCACTTTGTTGAATGATTCCACCGTCCCATTAGCTTGTGGATGATAAGGTGTGCTCTTTTGATGATACACCTGAAATTCCTCCGTTAGTGCACTGATCGTCTCATTCAAGAAGTGTGTACCACGATCGCTCATCAAGATCTTCAGACATCCAAATCATGTCAGTATATTTTCAAATAGAAACTTCACGATATTCGCGCCCGTGCAATCCTTCACTGGCTGCGCTTTTGCCCAACGAGTCAAATATTCCATCGCAGTGATAATATAGATCGCGCCTATCTTTCCTTGAGGCTGAATAGGTCCTACAAAATCTATTTCCCACTTTTCAAAGGGTTGAAACATTACTTTTGGATTCAAAGGCATTTCATCCCTTCACGATGGCCTGCCTGTTCTTTGACATACATCACATGCCTTGCAATATGCTTTTGAATCTTGATGAAGGGTTGGCCACCACAAATCTGCGTGTAGAATCTTCTACGTGATTTCTCTTCCTACATAATGTCCTCCCACAGTGCCCCCATGAGCATCCGCGAGGATGCTGCTTCATTCAAACTTAGCTACATACCTTTGTAGTGCTTCATCATTCCCCATCTTGTATGGATGCCCAGCAATGATAGAGAAATCTGCCGTGCACACCACTAATTCCTTCTTTTTTTGGACAGAGTATCCTTCCGGAATAGTTCTAGTTTATAGAAAGTGTATTATATCCTCGAAATGTCCATCCGCAACATGCACAGTAAAGAGTTGCAGGCTAGGTAATCCTTCCTCTAAACTAGTAGGTTCCTCCCCTGTCTCGATGTGTGACAGGTGATTTGGTCCCACGCTCAATCGTCTAGGCTTTACAACAACTTCGAAATCGTACTCCTGGAACAATAGGATCCACCTGCAAATTCACCCCCATAACATAGGCTTATTGACGAGGTGCTTTAGCACAGAGTGATCTATATACATCTTAAAGTGGCCTCCTAACAAGTAGCATCGATACTTTTGGAGTGCATAGACCATAGATAGCCCCTCGCTCTCAGTGGTGGAATAGTTCTTCTCTACATTGGATAATCTGTGCCTTCTAAACGTGATAGGGTGATCCAAGCATTCTCCGCCATCTTGTGTTAGTACTACCCCTAGCGCTATACACGACGTGTCAACATGTACATGAAACTCTTTCTTCTAGTTTAGGAAGACGAGAATTGGTGCAATAACCATATTTTCTTTCAATATATCCAAGCTCTTCTTACAGTCATCGTTTTGGCAGAATGTGACATCCTTCTTCAACAATTTTTCCATCGACACAGTGATCTGGGCATAGACCTTGATAAAATTTCAGTAATATCTCATGTTTCCAAGAGTAGCGTACAACTGTTTCACACTCCTCGGTGCTTCCAAGTTCAGAATCAACGTGATCTTCACAAATTTGGGTTCTGCCTCTGTACCAATATTCACTTGTTTACTTTTCACTGGCGCGGTTATATCATGGTTCTCAATCTGTGGTCCTTGAACCTTGCGATGGCCTTTTGTTTCTGGAATGTTAATATTCTGTAGATCCTCATCCTCCTCTTTAGAAGTTACATTATAACATTCTAGCACACGACCCAGCTGAGTAGCCCATTCAGGTTGAATCAAGTCTAAATGCTCCTGTGGTAACCTAAAGATGGCTGCTTTCACCTCTTGTAGTGCTTCATCAATGCTATCAAACCCATCCTCAAAACTGAAGGTCATCATGAACCCTTTGCGAAAGATATCCCATTCACCTGTCCCATGGCGGAGCTTTGTTTCTATATACCAGTTCATTGGGATAACATCCAAGGTATGACAGAGCAGGTGCACCCACTTAGGTTGTGGCTTTTCTCCATATGCCCGTGTCCACTTGGCTAGATGCATGCATGGATCATCTTGTCCATCATACTTGTCTGTCAGTCTCATCTTAGGCTTCCAAATCATGCTCGAATCATTCTCCTACATTCGCGCCAATCATCAAAGCTTCCTTTGTGCATACCCAACCATCTTGCGGGCGTAGTGGGAAAATCAACACTTCCAGGCCTTGGACTGGTTACTGCGCACTACGCCTGCAAGATGGTGTAGTTACCTCGTGTAACCGATTCTGCCATCGTTCTACTTCTTCATCGGAATCCGAAGCACAAGAAATATTGCACTCCATGTAATCTGTCCATCCACAGTGGGATTCACCTAGTCTTGGTCTCGCTCTATTATATTATAGATGTAGTCCAAATCATCCTCACTCTCATAGTCACAGAGTGGTTTCGTATAGCGCGGTCCTTCAACAAGATCCAGGGGTATTATTACGCGCAATTATTTCTTCTCAAAGATCATCTTTTGCTTCTTCAGATTTATTACCCCATTCATATCAATAGCCCAGTCAATTCCTGGGAGCACTGATGAGCCTCATTATTGCGACAAGAATGCTGCAACTCCCAAGGCTACTGACTTTAATTATCAACCCGGGGTTTGTACAAACTTAAGAGGTGTCAGCACTATATCTACGACATACAATGTGTCCTTATTTTGTTTTCATGATGTAATGGAGTGCATGTAATGAAGTCAAATCCTAAACTAATTGCAGAAAATTAAATGTTTGAAATGGAACCTTCACCTATTGCAAGAAAGAAAGTACAAGGAAAGAGACGGAAATTCAATGCTAAATCACACCATTTCCTAATTAACTACCAAGAAACTATGCTTTGCAATAATGCTAAATTATCATGAACCAAATTATACTATCTAAGAATGGAAGTAAGAAGCATCAAACATCACTAATGTGCAAGTAAAGGGATTGAAATAAATCATTCTTTGTCTTTTTGTCTTTTCATGCAAATCAAGTATGCAAACTAATCTCCTTTGATGATGTGGCAGGTGAATTAAGGATATTGGAGGTTGTATGGAAGGGTTAGGAGATGGTTGTATGGTTTGGGATACCCTTGGGATGCTTTTGGTGACTTCCTAGAATTTCTCTCTCAATTCAGCCTCAAAACAGGCCATTTCAGGAAAACCTACAGGATGTACTAGAAACCTATAGGATGATCCTGTACGAATTACAGTGAACCTACAGGATACAACCGAGAGAAAAATGAAAGGTTTTGGAGGTGATTAAAGGATTAGGGAAGGTGGTATATTGGTGAAATGGAGTGAGAAAATGCCTAGGATCACTCAGAACTCAAAACCAAAGTTGGGAGATGGATGGATTTGCTCAAAAAGCTTAGAGAAGTTTCCTTGTGAAATGATGAAATTGGCGAGGGTTTAATGACCAAGAAAATCAAATCCAAATTGGATGGGACAATTTTTTTTATTAAATAGGATGTCTTATGTCCCTATTCCAATTGGAATCACTCAAAAATACCTATGTTAACCCATGCAAAAAAATAAAAAACATTATTAGTCGAAAATCTAGAAATTCAAGAACTAGTGAGCTAGTAAATCTAAAAAAATGCCTAACCAAATCAAGTGAAAATGCAATGGGGTAATTTTGTTATGAAATAGAATGTTTTTTTGATCTAATGCAAGTGGAATCAAGTTGATTGAAGCTAGTTAGAATGCTCTAAAAAATAGTAGAAATTTACTGTTCTTTGCTAACAAGGAGGTCCAACAATCTAGATTTGGGAGTAAGAAGACTAATCCAAGAAACTCAATGATTATTATGAACTTCCAAAGATTTTCCAAGGATGAAATAATGCTTTTGATCATACAAAATAGCTTACATCAACCATTTAACTCAATCATACGACAAAAAATCATTAATACTAAATGCAGAAATAGGAAGAAATAAAACTAGAGATGCATGTGCATAAGCAATGAAAAGAAGGAAAGAAAATGATACAAAAGGGCTCTGAGGTTCTTGGGATGGCCAAGCCCAAGGAATCTCAGAGACCTATGGAGGAGAACAAGATTTAGAAGTTGAACATGACACCAATCTTCATTATTTTCATCAATAGAATTACATCCCTGCAAGAAAATACAATGGAGCTACTGTTACACTAAAATTTGTCACCATGACTATTTGCAGTTAGTATGGCTCCATCAACTGTCATACTATCCTCCTTGGCAAGTCTCATACCTCTGCTCTCCATGTCAAACTCCAAGAATGAGAGAAAGTCTTTAAAAATCTATATATCTCTGGGTACGCAGTTTCTCTTAGCCTTACCAGCGTGTACGCATCCAAGTTCACAATACCTGCGTACTTGTACGCTCTGTCTGTAAAGCAATGGGTGCGTACTCCTGTAAAGGTCAAAAGGCGCAAGTTTCACTGCAAAAAAGTTACTTGTGGTCATTTCTAGAGCATTCTAGAAGCTTGTTTGACGTGTATGGAGCGCCTCCAGATGGTTCATGTATCCCTATCAAAGAGGAACTTATCCCATCAAGAGGGGAGCTATCCCATCCAAAGAGGGGCTTATCCCATTGATGGTGGACCTGAATAACTTCCTCTAGAGCACTATAAATACAGGCATTGGGCCAGAGGGAGGGGAGGTTGAAAGCTGAACATTCCTAAGGGTAGATGCTGCTGGAATTAGGACTCCCTTGTAAAGCTTGAGAGGAGAGATTCCCATCCTTTCTTAGCCTTATTTGAGAGTGGGTGAGCTGATCAAAGTAAAGGAAAACTCTTGCTGGACCCTAGGAGGGACCTGCACAACACCAAGGCTCAGGTTGTAATGGTTTCTTTTGTTTCCACTTAATGCAAATGAACTCATTTTTCTCAACAGATTGTTATTCATGATTTGTTTCATATACTCCTTGGTCTGTATGATGGATATGTATTGTTTTATGAGTTTATCAGGTGCTATTTAATCTTTTGGCTTGTTAGTGAATGCAGGTTTCGAAGAGAAGGAGGAGCTCATCCGGATCGGCGAGGCTGGACTACTACAAAGCGTTGGACTAAAGGTATGTTATTATCACTTGATTACTTGTATTCTTAATGCGTGTTTAGAGAAAGGTAGTGTTTATTTGTCTTGTTTGTCACTAGAAAGCCTTTGCTTCTAGGGAGGTCAGTTTTGTCTGCACTATCGACTCTTTCTGCATGACAAAATGGCTACCATACTGGGGACTCCATTGATGTGAATGTTTTTTCCTTTGTATGAAACTTTGGTCTGAGAAAAGTCGTTTGTTTTCTGGTTTTTGGCTGTCTGACTGTGTATTTGGGTGGGCTAGCTTAGGGTTAAATTAGATTTTAGTTTTTCATAGTTTTGCTAGAAGTACGCAGCCTCTGCGTTGAGCACAGTGCGTACTTGTACGCACTGCAGCTTTGTGCACAGAGCGTACACGCACCTGTGCAAACAGGTCGCCTGCGTACCCTGTCAAAATTAAGAAAATTTCAATTTTCTCCTTTTTTGCCTTTTAGATTTTGTTTTTAATTTGTTTTTTCTGCCCAGATCCACTGGTTTTCTGCCATAAATCTTCACCTAAGCTTGTTTCGTCAGTGTCGAGAGTTTTAGTGAAATTCATAGAGATTTTGCCTTAGGGTTTGATTTTTGCACTGGTCCTGTAGTGACTTTGGCTTTAGAGGTTGTCAAACTTTGGATCTCCCTGGTTTTGTTCAGTCCTCTTAGGAGTCGGGCCTTTCATAGAATCCACCCTTGTGAGAAACCTACCTTTGTGTCTTCTCTTTGCCGAATCTCGAAAAAGTTTGTTGATTGAACTTTGAATTTTATTCTTGAGAAAAAGAACAAAAGATTTTGATTTTTGTTTTTGACTGGTTTTTGGTTCTGCATTAACTAGTCCTTAGTTACATTTTGACTGAGTAAAACATCCAGGAATCATCTTTAGTAGGCTTTTGCCTCATTAGATTTACTTTTAGGTGAATTTTCTCTTAGATTTGCTTTTGAGTGAAATTGAGTTGATTTGATTGCCATAGATTTTTTAACTTTGATTTTTGTTAAAGTAAGTTTTACATGCTTTATTAATTAGGAAAAAATACAAAAAATATCTTTTGAAGGAAAGTTTGCTTTGGTAGCATTTGAGTCTTTGAAAGGAAAAGGAATTTTCGTGAAGTAATTAGTGGTCATGTGTTGTTTGTTTTGGAAAAGATAAAGAGTTTGTTTCTTTGATTTTCATTGCCAAGAAAGTTGTCTTTATATCAATTTTGCATTCTCCAACTCTCTTAGCTAGGGAATTCATTGAAAAAGGAAAATTAGTATAAATCATCCTAAGTGCATATTTTTAGTGGTTTGAGTCGAGTCTACACACCATCAGTTTCATCTCCACTACCTTTTGTCTTAAAGAAAAGCCATAAAATTAACGCTTAAAGTAAAATCAACTTACTAACTTTTTTATTTACTAGGGCTCTGAAACACCAATATAGATCAGGCTAGTGTCTTGGAGTAGGAGAGTAATTAACTCTCCAAGACAGTAAAACCAAACAAGTAGCTCATCTTGTGGTAGGATAAATCCAACTGTTTCATTTGTACTCTGGGAAAGCTCCTCTTAAAGGAGAAGCACGAGACCGTGTCCGAACCAGTGAGGGGATCAATCCTCCTTCATTGGGAAAGACGCCAGATACGCACATATTACAAACGGTAAACCTCGGATTATTGTCGAGGAGCCTGGGGGTCACTTGTCGGTAAACCTTGGATTATTGTCAAGGAGCCGGCAAGGGGATTGAGCTTGTTACTCTGCCCTTGCGTGCTATCGGGTCGTAGACTATTCCCCCAGGTATATTTGTTGCTGTTGGTAACCTTAGTGACCATTATCTTTAGGATTCTACCGAGGTGACGGTGGAGGGAAGATCCCACTGTACCTGGAGCAGACGTCGGCTAGACTCACTTGGATTTTCTGGGGGGTTCACTTCACTCGAGACGGTTAAAGTGGAGGAACTTGTGCCGGTCTATTCATTAAGCAGGTTGTCGGGGTAACTGTTCCACCCACCACTTTTGTACTGAATTCGGCGATGTTGGGTTTCATCTCCAACTAGTGTTTTCGGTCCGAAAGGCTACTGTTTGTGTATGGTTGACGCCCTAGATTCTTTAGGCGTGTGATTCAAAATTGTTTGGTTCTTTAGAGACTTTAGGTGGTTTCCTTTGAGATTTTACTTTGTTTGTGTGTGCAGTAGTTAAAAGTTTTTAACTGTGGCTGAATTACCGAGACAGTCCCGTAGACTTCGGGGCAAGTCTCCTGAGATTGTTACCGTGGCCGATTTGTTGAGGAAGTCCCGTAGATTGCGGGGCGAACCTCCTGAAGAGGTCCCGAGTCATTATGAAGGTTTGAAAGTCCTTGTAACTCCTAGTGGCAGTAAAGTAGGTTCACCTGAAGAAGGAGAATCGTCGTTGGTAGTCCATCCAGATTACCAAGGTCTAGAAACAGGTTATAATCCTGAAGCTGTTGCAGTTTCTGAGCTTGCTGGTAGTTTTTCGTCTACTAGTGATATAGGCGAAGAACCTGAAATATCTGAACCTGTTACTCCAACTTCTAGTGCTCCTGATTCACCTAGGGTAGAAAGAGTTATCACTGAAAATCTTCCTGCTGGTTTGATAGCTATTGAAGAACTTGCTCCAGAGGAAGATTTTGGCGTCTCTATCCTTGAAGATCAACCTACTATTGATCTAAGGGAGCGTGAATCCATCTTTTACAGTCCTCCTAGAAGTACTACTTGGTACCTTTCGTTAACTAATTATTTAGACAACTCAGGGATAAGTTTTTCTCCACCTCGTACTCCTTATCCACCTGGAGGTATATATACTCCTGTAAATATGTCTGGTCAGTCGTCCGTGTTCACTCAATCTCCTGAATCTTTCTTGTACGGCGGTCCTTCTATTCCCTCTGGGTATCAGTCACTTTCTGGTACTTTTGCGGGAGCATCTCCTCAACCCATTGAACATGGGTTATTAGCTGGAAAAAATGGTAATAAACCGTTGGGTGTAGGAGACATTTACATGATGTCAGGTTCAGTTCCCGGTTCTCAACCTCAAGGTGGCCAATTACCGCCTGGGGGGCAGCCTCAATTAACGCCTAGGGGGCAACCTCAAGGTACACCAATTGCGTCTGGGGGGCAACCTCAAGGACAGTATGTACCCATAGTACAATACATTCCTCAAGGTCAACCCCAACCTCAATATGTACCCCAAGGTCAACCTCAGTATCAATTCATAGCTCAAGGTCAACCCCAGTATCAGTATTTACCTCAAGGGTATCAACCTCAAGGTCAATACTCGAGTCAAGGTTATCAACCACCTCAAGGTCAATCTTATGTTCAAGGTATGGGAAATGTACCTTTCAGTTATCAATCCTACCCTCAATCCGGTTACGGATCTCAGTATCCTCAACCTGTCATGGGTCAATACCCCGGAATGAACATAGTGTGGGATCCATCGCAAGTTCAACAGGTATTGCAGCCAAGCGTACAGTTGTCATCTCAAGCTGGACAACCCTTAGTTGCTGGTCCATCCCAGCAACCAGTCCAGTCTAATGTTCAAACTTCTGTACCTTCGGTAGTTACTCAGTCGCCAATTACACCTAGTACTCCATCTCAAACGACTGCTGCAACTACCGCAACATCTGTTCCTTCCACCACACTTGCTTCTGGAGTATCGACAGCTCCGGTTTCTACTGTCTCTGCAACTACTCCTCAGACATCTTTACCATTGTCTGGATCTACAATTCAAACTATGGTTCAGATGCCTGTAGGACAACCTGGTTTAAGTACGGTTGTCACCAGTCAACCACAATTCACTTATCAACCGTACCAGGGACAGTACCAATACGGGCCTGCTGTCCAACAGCTGGTTTACCAGTATCAACCGTATCCTGGGTACACTTATCAACAACCTCAGCAACCCCAGTACGGTCCGGTTAATCCTGGTTTTCCAGGAGGATATAATATCCCGAATGCGATTCCTATTCCAAGTTATCTTGGATATCCTCCTCCTGGGACTGGTCTTGTGACCCAGAGTTTTAGGGATCCTAATTGGCAATTACCGTTTATCACAACTTTGGATTTACCAGACTTATCGCGCCTAACGAACGATCCAATAAATTATCTTCCGTTCTGGCCGCCAATGCCAAATAAGTTGCCTAGTGATATACCCAAGTTCGAAGGTAAGTCTGGAGAGGATCCGTCAAATCATGTGATGACTTACCACCTCTGGTGTGCTTCAAATTCCATCTCGGATGATTCGATCCGCTTACGTCTCTTCCAGCGTACACTCATTGGTCTCGCGGCCAAGTGGTACATTGAGTTACCACGGGCCTCTTTTTACAATTTTAGTCAGTTAGCTACCTCGTTCCTAACTCATTTTCAGTTGCCGGTCAGATATGATAATGGCACGGAGCTACTAACTTCACTAAAACAGTTGACGTCCACTTATATTTCCAATCATATACATGAATGGAGACGTCGACGGCGATTAGTGAAAGTTTTTATCCCGGACCAAATCTTAGCTGAATGGTTTGTTAAGTCATTATTACCGAAGATTACTGAAGACGTAGCTAAGGCCGAAGTAGTTACTGAAGAGCAAGTAATTGCTCAAGCGCAGTACCTTGACTTAGTTTACACTCAGTCAGGTACGTTACACGAAAAGATCCCAGATCTTCCAAAGTCAAATCAAATCGCTGCTGCTCCTTCGGGATCTCATGCTGCTGATGGCATGATTGGTACGGTAAATACTAAAAGCAAGAAGAAGTCTTCAAAGAATTCTTCGCCCATTATAACCTTACCAGATTCCCCGACAGGAGAATCTTCTCCTGAAATTTCCGCTGATATTCACGTTGTAGAGTCATCTACGGCTAAATCAAAAAACGGTGGGAAGAAGAAAGGTAAGAAGAAGAGTAAAGTAGACAAGACTCCAAAGGAGAAAACAGAAAAGTCGGAAACCAATGACGAAAAGCGCAAACCTCGATATCCTTGTCTTATTTGTGAAGAGGATCATTTTACAAGAGATTGCCCCCATCGGGCCGAGGTTGTGAAAATCGTCAAAGGTTCCTCAACTCCTGCTGTTTTGAAAGATCCATTTCCAAAGCAGGAGAGTAAGATGATAGGTTCTTCCTCGGGTGCCACTGAAGAACCCATATTGATGATGTCTCATGTAAGGATTGCGACTCGATCGCAAGATTATGGTAGTAAGAGTCCTGTTGATGGATCGAAAGAAGCAGAATCTTCTCATTCAAATCCATCAACCTCAGCTCCCGGTTCCGATCCACTACAGATCGAGAAACCTAACCCTGACTTAGTAATCAAACCGCCCGCCAAGGGTGTACTTCGAAGGTCTGCTTTCAATCCACATGCGAGAGCGGCCCAGAATTACAACATTGTTGAGGATTTAGCTGTTTCACCCTCAGCAATGTCGGCTTTAGAAGTGCTGCAATCATGCCCAGCACAACGAAAATTACTTTTGTCGGCTATAGGAGCTGTTGATGTTCAGGACCCAAACCTAATAATCTTTGATCTAGAAAATATTACACCGCGTTTGCCTCATCAGATGGCTATCCAGATCCCAGTGATAGTAAAAAATAGGCCTATTCATCGGACTGTAATTGATGAGGGAGCTTCCACGTGTATTATGTCGATACAGTGTTGGAGATCGCTTGGTTCTCCTTCACTAAATCAATCCCTGACAATTCTTAAGGCCTTTGATGGCCGTGGGTTCCATCCGTTTGGCATTCTACAGGATTTGCCTATAGGATTTGAAGGAAAACCGTTAGTCTAGATGTGGAGGTGGTTGATGCCCCTCTAGACTACAACCTTCTTTTGGGTCGAAGTTGGTCTTACGCTATGACAGTGGTCGTTTCATCGGTCTTCCGAGTAATAAAGTTTCCACACAATGGCAAGATCGTAACCATAGACCAGCTGGCTTATTTTTCATCCGACCCAGCCTCTTCAGAGAGTATCCAGCATGTCGGTAAAAATACTATCCCTTATAAGGATGTTGGCGTAGCATTAGTTAAAGATGTCGGTTTACTGGGAACTTTTCCTTTTCCTCCAATCAACGCCGTGTCTTCATTTGCATCTATTCATATGATTACTTCAGATACCATTATTTACAACGATCCTTGGATCGTTCCTTCTGAATCTGAGATAGACTCATTTGGCGACGCAATGCCTTTGAGTCCATATGAAATTGCCTATGAAGCCATGCAGTATTTTCCCGACCCAAGTTCAACCCAAATCGACCAAATGAATGTGGTCCGTGAGGAATCCCTTTTCGCGTCAACCTCAGAGTTAATAACATTTCCTGACGTTGTGTCATCTGACGAACAGCTTTGTGAAATCCTGTGTGTAGACAATTTACCATGGGAAGATCTCCATCATAGATCTTCGTTTTTACCTGAGGATGATCGTTTTGAAAACGATCTCTCATCAATCTTTACAGCTAAATATGTCAAAGACGCTCAGAGTCCAATGAAACATCCTGATTTAGAGCTGAACTTGGGAAATTTTTCTCGTACTATTCCCATTGACATTTCAGTCAAGCTCGGAATTGTTGAACACATTCATATAGGTGCCTCGTGTTCAGATGACGAAATTCAAACATACAAGGCCCTATTTCAAGAATTCCGCGACGTGTTTGCCTGGTCTTACGAGGAGATGCCAGGAATTGATCCCGCCATTGTTGTCCATGAGATCAAGACTTACCCGGACGCTAAACCCGTCCGGCAACGTCTGCGTCAGATTCACCCGCGAAAAGCGGCTGCGATTAAAGCAGAAGTTGAGAAGCTGTTGAAAGCGGGTTTCATTTATCGATCCCGTTAACGGATTGGCTATCGAATATTGTTCCGGTTAACAAAAAACAGGGAACAATAAGAATATGTATCGACTATAGGGATATCAATCGTGCTTGTCCCATAGACAATTGTCCAACGCCCTATATCAATCAAATAATTGATGATTGTGCCGGCAGTAAAATATTTTCCTTTATGGACGGTTTTTCCGGTTACAACCAAATCAATATTCTACCTGCCGATCAACCAAAAACGGCTTTCATTTGTCCATGGGGGACATTTGCTTATTGCAAATTACCTTTTGGGCTTAAGAATGCCGGAGCCACTTTTCAAAGGGCGATCTCTTATGCATTTCATGACATCAAGCACATTGTGCAACCATATCTCGATGATTTGCCCGCTCACTCTTTACATCGAGCTGATCACCTTGTCCATTTACGAGCAATTTTTATGAGGTGTAGGCATTATCGTATACGGTTGAACCCACACAAATGTGTCTTCTGCATAGAAGTGGGACGATTGTTGGGATTTGTAGTTTCAAAAGCCGGCATTCGTGTCGATCCCTCGAAGGTAGAAGCTATCATCAAATTGCCTCCTCCTTCGAGTCTTCGCCAACTCCAAAGTTTGCAAGGGAAAGCAAACTTTTTACGCCGATTCATTCCGAACTACGCCGAGATTACCAAGGGTTTTACCCGGTTGTTGAAACAAAATGCTCAATTCTCTTGGGATGAGATAGCTCAGAAATCTTTTGATGCGCTTAAGCACGCGTTGACCCATGCACCGTTGCTGCATCCTCCCAACTACAACCAGGATTACTTTTTGTACCTCGCCGCCGCTCATTCCACCATTGGAATGGTCTTAGTCCAGGAAGATGAATTCGGAACAGAACATGTGATATATTATCTTAGTCAGACGTTAAATCCCACTGAGCTCAAATATTCACATGTGGAGAAATTGTCCTTGGCAGCCGTTCAAGCTGTCCAGCGTTTTCGTCACTACATTCTTCTCCGTAAAACTACTGTTATTTCGGATTGCAACCCTATGATTTACATTTTGACTAAACAATTGCTAGGGGGCAAGTACTCTAAATGGATCGTTATCCTGCAGGAGTTCGACTTGAAATTTGAAAAGTCTAAGTCTAAGAAATCTTTAGTTTTTGCGGAATTGATGTGTGATTTCCTGCGTGCTGACACGGAAACTGTGGCAGAGGAACCCCTTGCGGACGAATCTTTGTTTCTCATCAGCACTTTAGATCCGTGGTATGGGGATATAATTGTCTATCTCCAAACCCAATCCTTTCGGTCCGAACTTTCAAAGTCGGAACGTCGGAAAATTCGATTCCAGTCCCAACAGTACAAAATAATTGGAGATACTCTTTATCGTCGTGGGGCGGACTTGGTTTTTCGTCGTTGCTTAACTCATGAAGAAGCTGAAAGGGTTTTGAATGACTGTCACTCTGGAGCGTGTGGCGGTCATATGTCTGGGTATGCCACAACCCAAAAGATATTGCGCGCTGGCTACTTCTAGCCGTCCTTGTTTAAAGACTGTATTATTGCGGTCCGGAAATGCCACAACTGTCAAGTGTTTGATCGCAAGATGCGCGCACCACCTGCTCCTCTCCACCCTATAATTGCCGTTGGTCCTTTTTCTAAATGGGGAATCGAATTTATTACATGTAACCCTCACTCGGCCGGGGGGCATGCATATATCATCCTTGCGGTTGATTATTTTACTAAGTAGGCCGAGGCGATGCCTACATTCGAGGCAGATGGCAAGACAGCTGCAATTTTCGTATTCAATCACATTATTGCTAGGTTTGGTGTCCCACAAGCCATAATCACTGACCATGGGCGCCATTTTCGAAACATTATGATGACAGAACTTACAGGCCAGCTTGGTTTGCGTCACGATAGCTCAACTCCTTATTATCCACAAGCCAACGGTCTGGTTGAGTCTATCAACAATGTTTTAGTTATCATGATCCAACGAATCATTGGTATTCATCGGTCGAATTGGCACAACATGTTATTTTCCGCGCTTTGGGCGTACCGAACCTCAGTGAAAACATCAACAGGGTTCACTCCTTTCCAACTAGTTTATGGTTTGGAAGCAGTGTTGCCCATTGAATGCGAAATCCCGTCACTTCAAATGGCTGTCGAATTACATCCAACTACTTCCGAAGAGGAGAAGCGTCTATTATACTTAGCTCAATTAGATGAGACTCGACGTGATGCTGCTTTAGCAATCGAGACTCATGCAAAATGGATGAAAGCTCAGTATGATCGTAATGTAACCCCTCGAAATTTTTCGGAAGGAGACCTAGTGCTATTATATGATCAAGCTAACGATAAATTAGGTGCTAGAAAATTCATCCCTATGTGGCATGGGCCCTACATTGTCAAGCGAAAGCTAGAAAGAGGGGCCTATGAGCTGGTAGATTTTGATGGGGACTCTTTGGGTAAGCCCAGAAATGGACTTTACCTAAAGAGGTATTATGCTTAAACAATGGGTATGGAGATTTAGTTAGGTTAGATTTTTCTTTCTAGCTGGTGTGTTTGTTAGTATAGACAGTGTGCTTAGCTTAGAAAGTGTGTTTTTCGTCGTTATTCTGGCTTATCTTGATTTTACTCTTGATATTGCAGATGTCGACGCCTCTCCAAACGTACATTGGATTTGCTGATGGTGCTTGTCGTAGTACACGGAATATCTCTTCCGCAGCTTGGGTTATCAATTCGCCCTCTGACGAGTTAGTTTCTATGCAAGGGGTGAGCCTCGGTCAAACAACAAACAACATTGTAGAATACAGTGCAGTGATTGAGTTATTGTCTGAATCTATTTCGTTTGGGATTCAGAGTTTGATAGTGAGGTTAGATTCTGAACTCGTTGTATTATAGCTTAATAGAGTATATGCCATTAGAAATCCAGTGTTATTAAGGTTATTTTTGAGAGTGCGCCTCTTGGAATGTGAATTTGATTACATTGAATATCAGCATATTCCAAGGTCATTAAATACATTAGCAGATGCAATTGCTTATCGAATGATAGACAGAGACTTGTGATAATCATGCATGTAAATTTAAAAACATTTCATCACACATGTTTAACAAGATAAGCCGGTAATAGTGATATATATAGATAGGAGTGTGTCAAAATATACATCGTCTTCGATCATAGGTTGAAAAACACCTTATGATCGGTAAAAATGATAAGTACAAAAAACCAAAATGTCACATGTGTCTACAAAAGTGACCAGCCAGTCAATGGTGGTGCTCTCTATACGACACCACTGCACGCGCTACCCTACACAAGAACCTCCTAAAAGGTCCTGGGACTGCGACCACATAGCGCTGAAGTCTGATAGGAATGACATCTATAGTTGTCTCTGGTATGTCCGCCGTAAGACGCTCTAGGTCCTGTTCCAACTCGACTAAGGTCTCTGTGGCCGCATCCTGTGGGGCCGGTGCTGGTGCAACTGGTACTCTCCTCTCGAAAGGCCGAAGATTGGCCGGACGCTGTGGACCTACATCTTCATTTTGAAAATTGTCACTTTCAGTTTTGAGACGATATAAAAAACAAAAAAGTAAATAATTTAAAAAACTTGTGGAAAATGAAGTACCTGTTGTTAGCTACCTATACCAATAGGTTTCATTTTTCATGATTGGCTTGGGAAATGCCAATATGATCTACTTTGGCAAGGCAAAGATCTCATATTCTGATGAAAGGCACACATGTGCATTTTATTAGTGATGTTATACTTCTCAATGGGTGATCCAACAGCCTAAGCTGGGTCATGCCATGTCTCAATTTTTGTTGTAGATTAGAGAAAGAAGTATGTCCAAACAGTTTAATCTTGGCAGACAAAGGTAGTTAGGTAGAGAATTAAGGTTCCCAACTGCTTAATCTGGGGCCTTGGAAGAAATAAGGGCAGTCTTAGATAGATGATCAAAAGAAAAGCCAATGAAAAGAAAAGGCACATAAGGGTCTGCAAGTTCAAGTGCACCCTCCAAGAAGAAACAAAAAATGCTAGGCAAAGTAGCTGGGTAAGTAGATGGGGTTGCAGAAGTGGTATTCATTTCAGATTGAATCTTGCTGGTCAAGATAAGAAAAGCAAGGCAAAGGAGCATGTCTAACTTCCCATTGTCCCCTTTTTCACATCCATTTACTAACATCCCTTGAGCAGCCAAGATTCATGAAAAAGTTTGAGGTTTTATACTGGTGCTTATGCCTTTAAAAGCCACATTTCCTATGTAAAAATCTTTTCATTTTGATCTACTCCTACAGCTAAGTGGTTTTCAAATAAACCTGGTCATTTCACTCCTCATTCACCTCTTCTATCCATATTAACCCCTAACTCTATTATCTAAGTCCCCTATGGTCCCCTTTCCCTACTATAATAACACTATGGTGTATAAATCCCAGCATTATATACATATCCTCCCTTTAGCGCTATAGCCAAATAAGTTGTCAAGGGAGACATTAGTCCATCATGGACTATGGTCAACCCTGTCATGGGATTGCTCTGACCTCAGGTTGGAGTGACAACCTCCCCCTAAGCCATTACCTCACCTCTACCCTGTAAATTTCACAAGAACCCCTTTTCTCTGCTCAAAACCACCTTTTAACCACTTTTCCCCTTTCAGATTGACCCTTACCCCGAAAAAACTCGCAAAAACCCTTAACTCTAAAGTTTTCCGCCAAAAATATTAAATTGAATATTTAATAGGCCAGCGGGTCCCCCCAACTTGCACGATCCGTCGGAGGGCCCGCCAGCCGTCGATCTTCCGCCACCCATGATCTAACGGTGGGCGGGTATTCTTGGGCCCGGATCTGCCGACCTTTAGCGTCCGGGGAAAATGGTTTTCCGCCCCGTACAGGGACGCGTGGCAGGCGGTGGGGTTGTTCGGAGCCCCCTCCCCGATACCGCCTTTGGCCCAAAGGTGGTGCGGGGAACCCGCTTACCGCCTCCCCATTACCACCCATCCGACGCACGTCACCCTCACGTCAGCCTGACGTCATGTCGCTTCCGCCCGCCCCCGCGTCCCGTGGCCCTCCACGTAGCCCTGCCACCACATCTACCCGCCACACCCGGCCTACACCTCAGCAGCCACGTCACCTCTGTACCCGGGCCCCACCATGACGTCATGCTGACGTCATCGGCGGAAAAGCGCCAATAGCATGTTTTTTCCAAATTTGTCGTTATAAACGACCAAATTAGCCGTTTGCGGTCATTTTCACGCACAAACGACGTAGCCGTTGCAAACCAGCTTGCCGCGAAATTTGTTTCCAGCCATCAAATCCAAGATTGAGACCGCTACAAGTCAAGAATTCAGCTGCATTAAGCCTCCACGGCCCGGCCCACAGGCTTCCAAGCTAGTTTATCCAGGTATTCACCATAAAGCTCATGTTTTTCCCCATGCATGCCATTTCTCTGTTAGTTCACCATTAAAACACTGGTCAAAGTTCACAGTCTAGCTCTGTCTGCTAACTAAGAGTCAGATAAAGTAACCTGCATTGCCCCCAGAACTAAAAATTGACATTAAAACAGTCGTTCCGCGGGCCAGAACCATAAAATTTTCCTCGAGGTGCTCGGCATTGTTCCCTTTTGCCGAGTACAGGCCAGCTGCAATTTCTTCCAAAGGAAACCTCATACCCTCTGCAACTTACCCTTAGCAATTCACATCCCTGTGAATTTGCAACAAACTACAGAAACCAGCTTGCATTTTCCACTGAGAAAAACACTTCAAACTTGGTCTACATTTGGCCTATTACTTAAGCTCTTAAAGAACTTTGCAAACCATTGCCATCACCTTATTTCAAAATCAAGTTTTACAATGGCTGCTTCTGCATCCTCATCCCTCAGTGTAGCTCCATTAAATCCACCAAATAAAGAGCTGGAGGCCTTGGCATTTGCTGACAAGGACTATCTTATTGAAGACTTTGAGGGTAACAGGGACTTCTTGCAGACCTTCTGTCAATTAAGAGAGGACTATAAGGATGGTCATGGTACACATGGGATATGGGAGTCAAACCTACCATACTATTGTCTCCCAGCTGTAAATGTCTTCCCTGAAATCATTCACCTATGCGCTGAAAACTATGATGTGCAGCACAGAGCTATTAGCACTCCATCTGGGAGGATCCTTTTCTACATTAATGCTGAGTCCATCAACAAAATGTTACATTTTGATCAGACAGAGTTGCTAATCCCATTTTCCATGAACTATTTGCTGGACACTGGTGCCAAGATGACCAGTGAGGAGATTCAAAAGGTCACCAGGACATTCATGAGACCTGAGTGCCAGCCTACAGGGCCACCTCCCTACCTGGATGTCCATTTCAATGATGTAGGCAGGCTTTTACTGGACATGATTGCCTATGTGTTGGGATACAAAAACAGTGAGCATGTGGATAAAACAATGCTGGTATTGCTATCTGCTTACAGCCCACGCCAACCCCCTGCCCGCAAATATAACTTTGCTAAGTTCATAGCTAACAAGATTCATGATCAGTTGAGCAGAGTGGACAGACAGGGGGTCTTCAAGTACTCGGCCTATATTTACCACCTGTTCATGTACTATCATTCTGAAGCCTTCCCATGCTACATCAAAAAGCTGGATCACAGAGGGGAAAGAAGATCTGTCATCTTCTGGACCTCTGTCTATCACAAAGTCACAAATTCACCCTATACCTACTGTGAATTTGTTGACCAATTTGTATACCCAGTCTCTTGCCTGTTGATGAGGTCCCCTCCTCCCAGAATATCAAATGAGATAAAGAAAGCTCTGCAGCTTTCCAAAAAATATAAAATAGGTGACTGGTACCTATATGAGAACCATACTGTCATTAGGATCTATGGCTGTGAGCTCTGTCCATACAGGCTCCCAAAATATGTACCTATGAGGTTATTTGCCTTGGAGTATTACAGGCAGTTGATTCAGTCCGACCTCACCCATTTCCACAGCGCCAAAAAGAAGGCCCACCTCAAGTTCAAACACCAGTTGGGCCCCTTCATCATGAACAAGAAAGAAGGGTGGGAAGATGCAGACCTAATCCTTAAGGATAAATACAAGCTGTCCTATAGTTTTCGGTGGGTCCATTATGACCCTGAAGGTTTCATCACTGCTAGGAGAAACAAGTATAGGCTTATAGGCATTAAGCATTGCCAGTACCCACACATTGAAAAATATGCCAACCTGCAAGAATGGCAGATGGATACTCTAGTTGAAAATCTAACTGAGGAAGAGACAATGCTAAAGAATGTGAAGGAGCTTGAAAAAACTATTGACCTAGACTATGTGCAGCAGGTACCTTTCAGACCGCCTTATTCAGTGGGAGAAGGGACCTCAACCTCAAGGACTGCACCAGTAATAAAGGCATCTTCCACAGCAGCACCAGTGTTAGATAAAGGCAAAGGGATAATGGGTGCAGAAGAACAAACAATGAAAGAAAAGTCTGCCCCTTCAGGTGAGCAGCAACAAGAACAGCAGCAAGGGCAAACTGTCCTTCCACAAACTGAGCTACCAGCAGCTCCAGCACTGCAAATTCCACCCCCACAAACTGAGCCAGTAACTGCTCCAATTTTACAGACCCCAGCACATGAGGAAAGGGGGACAAAAAGAGATAGAGAAGAGTCCACTCCTCTCAGTGGATCCTCCCACCAGCCAGAAGCCAAAAGGCAAAGAGCAGACTCCCCAGAGGTAGAAGACATTACTGAAGATGTCTTGGACAGTGCAAGAAAAGACAGGGAGGGCAGTCAGCATACAGGTACAAGCTCCTTTCAGCAGGAGCAAACTTTACAGCTCGGTTTGGAGGTGTCCTCTTCTTCCCAACAAAGCAAGAAGCCCAAGAGCACCAAGGCTTCTTTCAAACAAATAAAGGCTCAAAATGAGCTGCTGAGGGCTGAGGTCTACAAGCAATTTATAGATGCTACACCAGCCCAGCAAGAGAGATTAATGTCTGTATATGACATTAAAGAAGAAAAAATGATATTTAGTCATTTCAAGCCTACAAAACCTCAGCCTACATCAGCTGCAGATTTTGTGAAGACAAGGGTGGAGGTCATGGCCAAAGACATCCATCCCATGGACCAAATAGAACTCCACAAACAAGCTGGAGAAATGGTGTATGCAACTTTGGTGGAGAGGGCAACCATGGCCCATGAACTAAAGGAGTCACTCAAAAATACCAACACTCAGTTGGATTTTGAGAGAATGTCCTCCCTGGCCAAAGATAACAGAATAAAATCTTTGGAGGACATCATCATTGATCTTGGACATGATCCTAGTGATCCAAAGGGTGTGAAGGCCCTTATGAAGAAGAAAGATGATGACCTGAATGCATTAAAGAAAAGGTTGAAGCTGCAGCCCACAGAGCACCCTCAAACCGCAGAGCTTCAAAAGCAAAAACAGGTCGATGACCAATTAGACCTCCTAATGCAGCAAGACCAGAGGATCAGGGATTTGGAGAGAGAGCTGGAAGGAGCATTACAAGATAAACAGGCAGAATCCACTTCCCAAGCTCCTCCAACTACTTCAACAACAGCAGCAACTTCAGGGGCAGCAGTGGCCCCCACAACAGAAGCAGCAGGAACAACAACAGCTCCAGATGCCAGCCCAAGTGTAGAGGAATTGACCAAGGCCGTCAAAGCAATGGAGCTCCAGGCAGATGAAATAAAGAAGGCCAAGGAGAAGTTGGCAGAACTGGATGCCAAGTATGACAATTCCAAAGTGACTGTAGCAGAACAGGGCAGAGAAATAAAGGCCCAAAAAGAAAAGATAAAGGCCTTAGAGAAAGAGCTCAATCGGGAGACTGCTATGGCCGACATAAAGAGAATCCTATGGGCCAAAATTGGCCAATCCATCAAACAGCAATGGAGGTCAATAAAAATAATGCATGAGCAGATGGATTTAATGGGCCAAGCTCAAGCAGAAATTCAGAAGGCCAAGACAGTGCTAGGGAACAGAGCAGAGCAGGCAAACAGAATGATAGACTTCCTGAACAGGCAAGAAAGGGAGGAATTGGCAGCTATAGGCATTCCCAACAGAACAGAGGCTGTCCTCTCTGCCAAGAAGGTACTAACTCTCAGGAACTATATACAAACAGTGGAGAGGAAGTACTATGAGATGCAAGCAGATGTGGAGGAATACAAAGTTAAAATGGGAGTGCTGCAAGCAAAAGGCCTGCCCAGCTTACTAAGTGGTGCAGGAAAACTGATCTCTCCAGATCAAATGGCCAACAGAATGGCAACCACTATTGAAAATCAGATTATTGCATCTGGCAGTTCATCTGAACAAGCAGGGCCTCCCACAGGACAGAGCTTATATGACAAACTTGGAGGCCTGTTCTTCATTGAGAATGAAGTAAATCACCTGTTTGAAACCCCTCCCAATCTTTATAGACATACAGAGGCCGAGGAAACATTGATAAAGATGCGCAGACATCAAATGCCTAAGGAGGATTGGTGGCAATTTATGCTTCAGATTTTGCCACGGTAGCTTCAGTCATTCGGCCACTGCCAGCTCCAGGTCACTACAAGACAAATAACATGACAAATGTCAGCAGTTAAAGCAGCTAAAAAAGTGACTCATCACATAGACAATGACAGCTATCCAAGTTTCAGACAGCACATCTCCAGCCGACTCTAACAGCCATAAAGTCCAAATATCTTCTGACTATTTTGACAGCTGAGGCATTAAGGAATTACTGCAGCATTCACTCCTTCAGCTACTGCATTCCAGAGATTAGCATATCATAAATGAGATATTAACTCATTCGCTGATATTTTTGATGTAAATTTTGTATATATACTCCCCTGAGTAACTCATAAGGGGTTGGTAATTTTCTCTATGAGACAAATGTATTGTACACTTTCAGAATTATCTAATACAAAGGGCTGGATGAGCTCAGTGATTTCCTGAAATATTTGATGTCTGGATGATGCTCCATGTGCTGATGCAGAATTCCTGTGTTGTCTGATGAAATAACAAGTTTTCTCCAAACTCTGTTCTTGTTTTACTTATGTTTGTCAAAATCATACTCATCTTATACTAAGCTAGCAGTAAAAAGAAAGAATAGTGCAGGACTTGTTTCGCTACACCTTGTACTCAATTTTTACTACTGTAAATGTTTGTCTTCAGGATTACTATGCACATGAATTCTTAATTGCTCATGTCTATATTGATTCTATAAGTATGAATACTACCTAGAAATTCTTAATTGCTTCTAGGACAATATTCCCCTTGTGTTTCTTTAGCAGTTCACTGCAAGATTCTTCACTGCCTTGCATTAACTGGATACACTCCACTTAATCACTATTATAAACGTTGTTCTCAGACACTAATCTGGCTCTGCAGCATCACTACAGCAAATCACTCAGCACCTCAAAATAACTAAAGGACCACTGACTCCATAGCCCAATGGACTAGAACACTTTGGAGAATGCATAAGCACCTTGACTGAAATTATCATCCAACCAAAACCTTAAACAAACCTGAACTTATAGCTAGCCTAAAATCAGCACAAAACAGAGATAAATATTAAAGAGAGAGCCCTCTCTGATCACAGTTTGGCTAGAAGCTGTAATCCAAAGATTGGTTAGTGGTTACCCCGGCCGTATTCCCTTAGAGTCAAAGGGAACAACCTGGGTGTTAACATAAATGGCGACTCCACTGGGGAACTCTTAGGATTTTCCAATTTCTATACATCTCTCAAAGCTACAAATCAAGCCTGAAATCAGTCAGGAGGCCTTCAAAACTGTTTCTGTGTCACATTGACAGCTTTAGGGAAGAGCTTTTTCAGTGAATCTTCATCTCAGCTTTGAAATATATATAGCCATTCCAAAATCTTTATCCAGTCCTTGCAGATATAAAAACTTCCTATAAAATCCTAAAAACAGTTAGAAGCTGGCTCCCAAGAAAAATCCACGGCATACTAGGGCAAATCCTGACCCTAATCCACCCATCATTGTTGATAATCCAAATACTATCCCTAGAAACATTAGGAGGCAGCAAAGGCAGGAGCAGCCTGCTGATTTAACCTCAGATTCAGATCATCCCAGCCTCATCTCTACTCCATGCAAGGTCCTTTTCCGGTCTACCCCTAGTTCCCCTAGTTCACCATCCACATCTCAAAGTCCTCCTCTCACATCTTCATCCACTGCACATATCCCCTTGACCAACACTCTAGGTTCACCCTTACCTATTACCCCTGTGGTACCCACTGTTCCTATTATCCCAGCTGCCCCTGTTAATCCTCTAAACCCTGTAAATATGGCAAACAGATATGCACCCTTACAGTTACCTGCTAATCCTGCAGCCTTACCTCAGGATTACCAAACCAAAATCACATACTTTGACTCCACTGGCCCTTACTCTGCCATCCAACATGCTAAGAGGATGCAAGATCACTTTGAAAACTATGAAATAGATGATGACAGTGTGAGGATGAGAATTTTTGTCCAAAGCCTGACAGGTGATGTTAGAACCTGGTTCAGGTCACTTGCTGCAAACACTATCACAACCCCTGATGAGCTTTATCAAGCATTTACTAATAGATGGGAGAAGAAGAAAGATCCCCTGCACATACTTGGTGAATATGATACAATCAAGAGGGGTCCTCAAGAGACCGTTCTAGAGTATTGTGCTAGATTCAACAATGTATACAATGCGATACCACAAAACTTAAGACCCCCCCTGATTTGGCCCTGTACAAATTCCCTGATGGATTTGATCCTGACATGGCATATCAGTTGAAGGAAAGAGCACCTGAAACTCTCCAAGAAGCCCAAAAGGTTGCTGTCACAGTGGAAGCAAACCTGATTGCCAAAAGAAACAGGACAAGGTTAGAAAAGAGAAGCATATACAAAGAAGAACCTACAGCCTTTGATCAAAAACTTGATGCAATACTTAATAGCATGAAGAGGTTGGGTGATAGGGTGGAATCAGTTGAGAGAAAAGCATCATGGGAAGCACCACAAAACAACCCTATCAGGAATCCCAATTTTAGGAGAAATCCAAACCCAAACGTTGGCAAGGCCAATGCTGATCCAGAAATCAGACCTCCATTTCAAGAAAACTATGCTGAAACATCTACTTCAAATGAGCAACAAGATGACACCCACATCAACCTGATGGGTTTGAATGATGGGCATCAAGTTTTCCTAAGTCAAGAAGATCACAAAGATGATGATATTCCACAATTCCAAACCAAATCAGGTGAGTCATTTGACTTCAAACAAGGCTATGACACAGCTGTTTATGAAGTTCATAAACAGTACAAATTAAGGAGCAGAACTGTAAATATAACACAGCCTGAGAAACCAAGGGACAGGCTGCAGCCTAAAAGGGCCATAGTCACTGAACCAATCAACATAACTGATTCACCTGCAACAGAGGAAATTGTGGAAGAGATTACTGAACAAATGTCCTCAACACAACAGCCACTGGCTGTACCTTCTTTGCAGCCTAAACCAACTGGTAATCCTCAAAAAATGAATGACAAACATAGGCCCCAAGATCAAGACAAAGATCAAGAAGAAAACGCAGTGAACAAAGAAAAGGTTGCTGCCCACCACACTAAGGTTCAAACTGAAAAACCTTTTGACTTGGAGGCTGAAATTGGCAAACTGAAAGTGGCCATTCCTCTCTCAGAATTAGCCAAACATGACATCTACAAACAGCAGATCAAGAAATCCCTTCAACTCACTCATAGTAAAGATAATGTCAATGTGTTGGATGACACCCCAGAATTGCTGTTCGGTCCAGAGGTTGATGGAAAAATAGCTGTCACAGGGATATTACCTTTCTATGTTAGTTTACATGTGCATGACAAGATACTACACAATGCAATGTTTGATTCAGGTGCTTCTCATAACCTTATGCCTAAATCAGTGATGGAGAGGCTCAACCTAGACATTACAAGACCATATAAGGACCTATTCTCATTTGACTCCAGCCAAGTCAAATGTTTAGGCTTGATAAAAGACTTGTGTGTATCCCTTGTCCAATACCCAAACAAAACAATCCTAATGGATGTTGTAGTTGCTGATATCCCACCCAAGTATGGGATGCTGTTATCAAGATCATGGGGGGCTAAACTCCAAGGTTCCTTACAGTTAGACATGTCATATGCCACAATCACAGTCTTTGGTCAACCCAAGAGACTATATAGAGAATCCCTCATGAAATATATGGTCAGCAGTGAAGAGAAACCTCAAAACTTTCCCATATATGTTGTCCATTCTGATATAGATTCATACATTCTCTTCAATGACAGTTCAGGTCTAACAAATAATGATGAAACCAAGACATCAAAACAAGAGCAGGGCTGTAGTGAACAAGATACTGCTGTCCTAGAAATAAAGCTGATCCAAACAAGTGATGAGACTGTTCTAAAGGATGAACAAAATACAAAACCAGAACTTCAGCTCACAGTCCCTGACCACGGAGAAGTTGTTAAATCTCCCCTAGACCAACAGATCCTATGGTTCATGGAGTTTGATGGGTCAGTCAACAAGTTAGGGGCAGGAGCTGGAGTCTGGATACATAATAAACAAAACAGTCATGCTGAGGGCAGAGCTTATAGATTGAACTTCAGATGCACTAACAACATGGCTGAATATGAGGCTCTTTTACTAGGTCTCAAGCTAGTAAAGTCCCTACAAGCTATAAAAGTTTCAATCCTAGGAGATTCAGACCTAGTTATCCAACAAGTCAAGGGTAATTTTGTCACCAATGACAAAAGACTGAGGTCCTATAGGTCTGCTGCTGCTGAATTATTAAATTCGTTTACTGAATTTCAGATTACCAAAATTCCTAGGACTCAGAACCTTCATGCTCATAGCTTGGCCACATTTGCAAGTACCTGCAAGCTACCTTTTGAGCCCCACCACTGCTTTACAGCTGAGATAAAACACAGACCATCTGTCCCAAACAATGTTAAGGATTGGCAAGTGTTTGATGATGACATGCAAATAAACAACTTCTTGACTTTGCAGCAAGAATTTTCAGGACTAAGTATTGACAATGATAGAGCAAGTCAATCACAAATACAGGATCAACAGAATAACAAAGCAATATCACCTAAAACAGCTAACCAAATGCTACATCCTACAATTTTTAACAAAGACAACATACTAGAAATTCAACAAATTGATTGTGAAGAGACAGCTGATGATGAAGATGAAGTTATACAATTGAAGGACAATTTTCTTCCCACTGGCTTAGCCCCTCTAGAAGACATTTTTGATTCCAATGATGTTCCCAGCAAACCAAAAATGCAGCCCCTCAACACTGCCATAGAAGAGTGCAACATTGGGACTGCTGAACAACCCAAAATCATAAAGCTGTCTGCTGCTTTACCCCCTGATCAAAAGCCTAAATACATTGACCTTTTTAAGGAGTTCCGGGATGTCTTTGCCTGGAGTTATGAGGATTTAAAATCCTATGACACCTCTGTAATTCAACACACCATCCCTCTCAAACCAGATCAAAAACCCTTTAAACAAAAACTTAGGAGAATTAATCCTATGCTTCTCCCAGCAATGGAACAAGAAGTACAGAAAATGTTTAAGGCAGGTATCATAGCACCAATCAGATTCTCTGATTGGATTTCAAACTTAGTCCCTACAAGAAAGAAAACTGGTGAAATAAGGCTTTGTGTTGATCTAAGGAACTTAAATCAAGTATCCTTGAAAGATAATTACCCCTTACCCAAGATGGATCACATCTTGCAAAGAGTAGTGGGGGCCTCGAGAATTTCTCTACTTGATGGATTCTCAGGTTTCAACCAGATCTTAGTACATCCTGATGATCAGGACAAAACAGCATTTACAACCCCATGGGGAACCTTCAAATATGTTAAAATGCCTTTTGGGTTGAAAAATGCAGGGGCCACATTCCAAAGGGCAATGGATATTGCTTTTGCCAAAGAGATTCATGACTTCCTTGTCATTTATCTAGATGACCTCACACCTTTTTCCAAATCTGACCAAGAACATTTGAAACATTTGAGACAGATATTCATAACTTGTAGGAAATATGGGATTTCCTTAAATCCTAAAAAATCCCTGTTTGGTTTGGAGGAAGGTAAACTGTTAGGTCACATCATCTCTAAAGATGGAATTAGGATTGATCCAGACCGAATCCAGGCCATCTTACAAATGCCTCATCCAAGAAATGTGAAGGAATTACAAGCCTTCTTGGGGAAAATCAACTTTCTAAGGAGATTTATCCCAAATCTGGCCGAATTAAGTAGGTTACTCAATAATATGCTTAAAAAGGATTCAAAGGTAAAATGGTCAGTAGAAGCAAGTCAAGCATTTGAAGGAATAAAGGTGGCCCTCACCCAAACCCCAGTTCTAACAAATCCACAATTTGATAGGGAATTTATCATATTTTCCTTTGCCTCCCAACACACAATTGCCGCTGTTTTATTACAGAAAGATGACCAAGGAAATGAGAAACCCATTGCTTTCTTTAGTAAAGCTCTTAGAGATGCACCCCTGAAATACCAGATCATGGAAAAGCAAGCATATGCCTTGGTCAAAGCTATTAAAGACTTTAGGATCTACATCCTGTACTCCCATGTTATAGCCTATGTACCAAGCCCAATTGTGAAAGACATACTTACTCAAGAGAACTTGGAAGGTAGAAGAGGAAAATGGATTGCCAACATTTTGGAATTTGATATTGAAATAAAACCTACAAAACTGATAAAAGGGCAGGGCTTGGCCAAATTAATGTCTGAAACAAATTTCCAAGCCTTGGACATCAATCAACTGGACAGTGAACCGGAGCTGGCGACTCCAAAGATCAATGTAGCCTTTGAACAATCCCCCTGGTATTCTGATATCTGTTATGTGTTACAAAACCTGTGTGCTCCCCTAGGACTGTCCAGAACTAAGTGTAGGTTTGTGAAAATGAAAGCCTCAAGATTCTGTGTTATGAATGGCAATTTGCTTTGGAAAAACCATGAGGGTATCTTATTGAACTGCTTGATTGAAAATGAGACTAACAAGATCAAGGAAGAATTTCATGCAGGTGACTGTGGTGGACACTTGTATTGGAAGTCCACTGTGGATAAAATACTCAGGGCTGGTTACTATTGGCCCACTTTGTTCTCTGATGTTAAGAATTTTACTACCTCATGCCATAAATGTCAAATATTTGAGGGAAAAAGAAAGTTGCTGCCACTTCCCTTGAGGCCTATTGCAACAGAAAGACCTTTTCAGCAATGGGGCTTGGATTTCATTGGAGAAATTCATCCCTCATCTTCAGGCCAACATAGATGGATCCTCACAGCCACAGACTACTTTACCAAATGGGTTGAGGCCATTCCATGTAGACAGGCAAATGATTCAACAATTATTCAGTTCTTGGAGAATAACATACTGTCTAGATTTGGCTGCCCCAACAAGATAATAACAGACAATGCTGCTGCTTTCAGATCCAAGAAGATGGTCAACTTCTGCCACAAATTTCAGATTACTTTGGGCCACTCCACTGCTTACTACCCTCAAGGGAATGGCCTAGCTGAATCATCAAATAAAAGCCTAGTGAACATCATAAAGAAAGTGTTGGAAGAAAACAAGAAGAATTGGCATAAGAAACTAGTGAATGCCTTATGGGCAGATAGGCTAACAACCAAGAGGTCCATTGGGGTCAGCCCATATGAGTTAGTCTATGGACTAGAAGCCAAATTTCCTTCTTCACTAGGGGTTCCTGTCATGAAACTACTGCAAGAGAGTCAAGCTGAGCCCAATGATATGCAAAGGAGGGTGAATCAAATTATATGTCTGCAGCAAACTAGAGATCAAGTGTATAACAGAGTCCAAATCCTTCAAGAGAAGCTGAAGAAAGCCTTTGATAGAAGAACCAAAGCTGGAGACTTTTTCATAGGGAACAAGGTGCTCAAGTGGGATTCAAGAAGAGAAGATAAAGGAAAACATGGCAAATTTGATTCCCTTTGGACAGGACCTTTTGTCATTCAAGCATTACAAGGAAATAACACTTATTTTTTGGAGAATTTGGATGGCACCGACCTAGGTGAAGGTCCTGTAAATGGCAGGATGTTGAAACACTATTTTGATCACTTTTCATCCACATAACAGGGTCTTCCCTTCTGTACATAAGACAGCTGTATATATCTTTTCTTTTCAGCATGTAAATAGTTCATTTTGAGAATGCTGCTGTAAATAAGCAGAAGGGGGCTTAGTGTCTCAGAAATTCCACAGATGGTTGTGGCCTCCAAATTTTGAAACTACAAGAAGAGAACTTACAAGTTTTGGTAAAAACAGATCAATGACCAAGGCATTCTGACCTGCTGTTCTTGGTCTTTCAAGAAGAAAAACCATCCCCAAGTGGAGCCACTGTTAGCTACCTATACCAATAGGTTTCATTTTTCATGATTGGCTTGGGAAATGCCAATATGATCTACTTTGGCAAGGCAAAGATCTCATATTCTGATGAAAGGCACACATGTGCATTTTATTAGTGATGTTATACTTCTCAATGGGTGATCCAACAGCCTAAGCTGGGTCATGCCATGTCTCAATTTTTGTTGTAGATTAGAGAAAGAAGTATGTCCAAACAGTTTAATCTTGGCAGACAAAGGTAGTTAGGTAGAGAATTAAGGTTCCCAACTGCTTAATCTGGGGCCTTGGAAGAAATAAGGGCAGTCTTAGATAGATGATCAAAAGAAAAGCCAATGAAAAGAAAAGGCACATAAGGGTCTGCAAGTTCAAGTGCACCCTCCAAGAAGAAACAAAAAATGCTAGGCAAAGTAGCTGGGTAAGTAGATGGGGTTGCAGAAGTGGTATTCATTTTAGATTGAATCTTGCTGGTCAAGATAAGAAAAGCAAGGCAAAGGAGCATGTCTAACTTCCCATTGTCCCCTTTTTCACATCCATTTACTAACATCCCTTGAGCAGCCAAGATTCATGAAAAAGTTTGAGGTTTTATACTGGTGCTTATGCCTTTAAAAGCCACATTTCCTATGTAAAAATCTTTTCATTTTGATCTACTCCTACGGCTAAGTGGTTTTCAAATAAACCTGGTCATTTCACTCCTCATTCACCTCTTCTATCCATATTAACCCCTAACTCTATTATCTAAGTCCCCTATGGTCCCCTTTCCCTACTATAATAACACTATGGTGTATAAATCCCAGCATTATATACATATCCTCCCTTTAGCACTATAGCCAAATAAGTTGTCAAGGGAGACATTAGTCCATCATGGACTATGGTCAACCCTGTCATGGGATTGCTCTGACCTCAGGTTGGAGTGACAGCCTCCCCCTAAGCCATTACCTCACCTCTACCCTGTAAATTTCACAAGAACCCCTTTTCTCTGCTCAAAACCACCTTTTAACCACTTTTCCCCTTTCAGATTGACCCTTACCCCGAAAAAACTCGCAAAAACCCTTAACTCTAAAGTTTTCCACCTAAAAATATTAAATTGAATATTTAATAGGCCAGCGGGTCCCCCCAACTTGCACGATCCGTCGGAGGGCCCGCCAGCCGTCGATCTTCCGCCACCCATGATCTAACGGTGGGCAGGTATTCTTGGGCCCGGATCTGCCGACCTTTAGCGTCCGGGGAAAATGGTTTTCCACCCCGTACAGGGACGCGTGGCAGGCGGTGGGGTTGTTCGGAGCCCCCTCCCCGATACCGCCTTTGGCCCAAAGGTGGTGCGGGGAACCCGCTTACCGCCTCCCCATTACCACCCATCCGGCGCACGTCACCCTCACGTCAGCCTGACGTCATGTCGCTTCCGCCCGCCCCCGCGTCCCGTGGCCCTCCACGTAGCCCTGCCACCGCATCTACCCGCCACCGTGTCCTGCCACCCTGGCCTACACCTCAGCAGCCACGTCACCTCCGTACCCGGGCCCCACCATGACGTCATGCTGACGTCATCGGCGGAAAAGCGCCAATAGCATGTTTTTTCCAAATTTGTCGTTATAAACGACCAAATTAGCCGTTTGCGGTCATTTTCACGCACAAACGACGTAGCCGTTGCGAACCAGCTTGCCGCGAAATCTGTTTCCAGCCATCAAATCCAAGATTGAGACCGCTACAAGTCAAGAATTCAGCTGCATTAAGCCTCCACGGCCCGGCCCGCAGGCTTCCAAGCTAGTTTATCCAGGTATTCACCATAAAGCTCATGTTTTGCCCCATGCATGCCATTTCTCTGTTAGTTCACCATTAAAACACTGGTCAAAGTTCACAGTCTAGCTCTGTCTGCTAACTAAGAGTCAGATAAAGTAACCTGCATTGCCCCCAGAACTAAAAATTGACATTAAAACAGTCGTTCCGCGGGCCAGAACCATAAAATTTTCCTCGAGGTGCTCGGCATTGTTCCCTTTTGCCGAGTACAGGCCAGCTGCAATTGCTTCCAAAGGAAACCTCATACCCTCTGCAACTTACCCTTAGCAATTCACATCCCTGTGAATTTGCAACAAACTACAGAAACCAGCTTGCATTTTCCACTGAGAAAAACACTTCAAACTTGGTCTACATTTGGCCTATTACTTAAGCTCTTAAAGAACTTTGCAAACCATTGCCATCACCTTATTTCAAAATCAAGTTTTACAATGGCTGCTTCTGCATCCTCATCCCTCAGTGTAGCTCCATTAAATCCACCAAATAAAGAGCTGGAGGCCTTGGCATTTGCTGACAAGGACTATCTTATTGAAGACTTTGAGGGTAACAGGGACTTCTTGCAGACCTTCTGTCAATTAAGAGAGGACTATAAGGATGGTCATGGTACACATGGGATATGGGAGTCAAACCTACCATACTATTGTCTCCCAGCTGTAAATGTCTTCCCTGAAATCATTCACCTATGTGCTGAAAACTATGATGTGCAGCACAGAGCTATTAGCACTCCATCTGGGAGGATCCTTTTCTACATTAATGCTGAGTCCATCAACAAAATGTTACATTTTGATCAGACAGAGTTGCTAATCCCATTTTCCATGAACTATTTGCTGGACACTGGTGCCAAGATGACCAGTGAGGAGATTCAAAAGGTCACCAGGACATTCATGAGACCTGAGTGCCAGCCTACAGGGCCACCTCCCTACCTGGATGTCCATTTCAATGATGTAGGCAGGCTTTTACTGGACATGATTGCCTATGTGTTGGGATACAAAAACAGTGAGCATGTGGATAAAACAATGCTGGTATTGCTATCTGCTTACAGCCCACGCCAACCCCCTGCCCGCAAATATAACTTTGCTAAGTTCATAGCTAACAAGATTCATGATCAGTTGAGTAGAGTGGACAGACAGGGGGTCTTCAAGTACTCGGCCTATATTTACCACCTGTTCATGTACTATCATTCTGAAGCCTTCCCATGCTACATCAAAAAGCTGGATCACAGAGGGGAAAGAAGATCTGTCATCTTCTGGACCTCTGTCTATCACAAAGTCACAAATTCACCCTATACCTACTGTGAATTTGTTGACCAATTTGTATACCCAGTCTCTTGCCTGTTGATGAGGTCCCCTCCTCCCAGAATATCAAATGAGATAAAGAAAGCTCTGCAGCTTTCCAAAAAATATAAAATAGGGGACTGGTACCTATATGAGAACCATACTGTCATTAGGATCTATGGCTGTGAGCTCTGTCCATACAGGCTCCCAAAATATGTACCTATGAGGTTATTTGCCTTGGAGTATTACAGGCAGTTGATTCAGTCCGACCTCACCCATTTCCACAGCGCCAAAAAGAAGGCCCACCTCAAGTTCAAACACCAGTTGGGCCCCTTCATCATGAACAAGAAAGAAGGGTGGGAAGATGCAGACCTAATCCTTAAGGATAAATACAAGCTGTCCTATAGTTTTCGGTGGGTCCATTATGACCCTGAAGGTTTCATCACTGTTAGGAGAAACAAGTATAGGCTTATAGGCATTAAGCATTGCCAGTACCCACACATTGAAAAATATGCCAACCTGCAAGAATGGCAGATGGATACTCTAGTTGAAAATCTAACTGAGGAAGAGACAATGCTAAAGAATGTGAAGGAGCTTGAAAAAACTATTGACCTAGACTATGTGCAGCAGGTACCTTTCAGACCGCCTTATTCAGTGGGAGAAGGGACCTCAGCCTCAAGGACTGCACCAGTAATAAAGGCATCTTCCACAGCAGCACCAGTGTTAGATAAAGGCAAAGGGATAATGGGTGCAGAAGAACAAACAATGAAAGAAAAGTCTGCCCCTTCAGGTGAGCAACAACAAGAACAGCAGCAAGGGCAAACTATCCTTCCACAAATTGAGCTACCAGCAGCTCCAGCACTACAAATTCCACCCCCACAAACTGAGCCAGTAACTGCTCCAATTTTTCAGACCCCAGCACATGAGGAAAGGGGGACAAAAAGAGATAGAGAAGAGTCCACTCCTCTCAGTGGATCCTCCCACCAGCCAGAAGCCAAAAGGCAAAGAGCAGACTCCCCAGAGGTAGAAGACATTACTGAAGATGTCTTGGACAGTGCAAGAAAAGACAGGGAGGGCAGTCAGCATACAGGTACAAGCTCCTTTCAGCAGGAGCAAACTTTACAGCTCGGTTTGGAGGTGTCCTCTTCTTCCCAACAAAGCAAGAAGCCCAAGAGCACCAAGGCTTCTTTCAAACAAATAAAGGCTCAAAATGAGCTGCTGAGGGCTGAGGTCTACAAGCAATTTATAGATGCTACACCAGCCCAGCAAGAGAGATTAATGTCTGTATATGACATTAAAGAAGAAAAAATGATATTTAGTCATTTCAAGCCTACAAAACCTCAGCCTACATCAGCTGCAGATTTTGTGAAGACAAGGGTGGAGGTCATGGCCAAAGACATCCATCCCATGGACCAAATAGAACTCCACAAACAAGCTGGAGAAATGGTGTATGCAACTTTGGTGGAGAGGGCAACCATGGCCCATGAACTAAAGGAGTCACTCAAAAATACCAACACTCAGTTGGATTTTGAGAGAATGTCCTCCCTGGCCAAAGATAACAGAATAAAATCTTTGGAGGACATCATCATTGATCTTGGACATGATCCTAGTGATCCAAAGGGTGTGAAGGCCCTTATGAAGAAGAAAGATGATGACCTGAATGCATTAAAGAAAAGGTTGAAGCTGCAGCCCACAGAGCACCCTCAAACCGCAGAGCTTCAAAAGCAAAAACAGGTCGATGACCAATTAGACCTCCTAATGCAGCAAGACCAGAGGATCAGGGATTTGGAGAGAGAGCTGGAAGGAGCATTACAAGATAAACAGGCAGAATCCACTTCCCAAGCTCCTCCAACTACTTCAACAACAGCAGCAACTTCAGGGGCAGCAGTGGCCCCCACAACAGAAGCAGCAGGAACAACAGCAGCTCCAGATGCCAGCCCAAGTGTAGAGGAATTGACCAAGGCCGTCAAAGCAATGGAGCTCCAGGCAGATGAAATAAAGAAGGCCAAGGAGAAGTTGGCAGAACTGGATGCCAAGTATGACAAGTCCAAAGTGACTGTAGCAGAACAGGGCAGAGAAATAAAGGCCCAAAAAGAAAAGATAAAGGCCTTAGAGAAAGAGCTCAATCTGGAGACTGCTATGGCCGACATAAAGAGAATCCTATGGGCCAAAATTGGCCAATCCATCAAACAGCAATGGAGGTCAATAAAAATAATGCATGAGCAGATGGATTTAATGGGCCAAGCTCAAGCAGAAATTCAGAAGGCCAAGACAGTGCTAGGGAACAGAGCAGAGCAGGCAAACAGAATGATAGACTTCCTGAACATGCAAGAAAGGGAGGAATTGGCAGCTATAGGCATTCCCAACAGAACAGAGGCTGTCCTCTCTGCCAAGAAGGTACTAACTCTCAGGAACTATATACAAACAGTGGAGAGGAAGTACTATGAGATGCAAGCAGATGTGGAGGAATACAAAGTTAAAATGGGAGTGCTGCAAGCAAAAGGCCTGCCCAGCTTACTAAGTGGTGTAGGAAAACTGATCTCTCCAGATCAAATGGCCAACAGAATGGAAACCACTATTGAAAATCAGATTATTGCATCTGGCAGTTCATCTGAACAAGCAGGGCCTCCCACAGGACAGAGCTTATATGACAAACTTGGAGGCCTGTTCTTCATTGAGAATGAAGTAAATCACCTGTTTGAAACCCCTCCCAATCTTTATAGACATACAGAGGCCGAGGAAACATTGATAAAGATGCGCAGACATCAAATGCCTAAGGAGGATTGGTGGCAATTTATGCTTCAGATTTTGCCACGGTAGCTTCAGTCATTCGGCCACTGCCAGCTCCAGGTCACTACAAGACAAATAACATGACAAATGTCAGCAGTTAAAGCAGCTAAAAAAGTGACTCATCACATAGACAATGACAGTTATCCAAGTTTCAGACAGCACATCTCCAGCCGACTCTAACAGCCATAAAGTCCAAATATCTTCTGACTATTTTGACAGCTGAGGCATTAAGGAATTACTGCAGCATTCACTCCTTCAGCTACTGCATTCCAGAGATTAGCATATCATAAATGAGATATTAACTCATTCGCTGATATTTTTGATGTAAATTTTGTATATATACTCCCCTGAGTAACTCATAAGGGGTTGGTAATTTTCTCTATGAGACAAATGTATTGTACACTTTCAGAATTATCTAATACAAAGGGCTGGATGAGCTCAGTGATTTCCTGAAATATTTGATGTCTGGATGATGCTCCATGTGCTGATGCAGAATTCCTGTGCTGTCTGATGAAATAACAAGTTTTCTCCAAACTCTGTTCTTGTTTTACTTATGTTTGTCAAAATCATACTCATCTTATACTAAGCTAGCAGTAAAAAGAAAGAATAGTGCAGGACTTGTTTCGCTACACCTTGTACTCAATTTTTACTACTGTAAATGTTTGTCTTCAGGATTACTATGCACATGAATTCTTAATTGCTCATGTCTATATTGATTCTATAAGTATGAATACTACCTAGAAATTCTTAATTGCTTCTAGGACAATATTCCCCTTGTGTTTCTTTAGCAGTTCACTGCAAGATTCTTCACTGCCTTGCATTAACTGGATACACTCCACTTAATCACTATTATAAACGTTGTTCTCAGACACTAATCTGGCTCTGCAGCATCACTACAGCAAATCACTCAGCACCTCAAAATAACTAAAGGACCACTGACTCCATAGCCCAATGGACTAGAACACTTTGGAGAATGCATAAGCACCTTGAATGAAATTATCATCCAACCAAAACCTTAAACAAACCTGAACTTATAGCTAGCCTAAAATCAGCACAAAACAGAGATAAATATTAAAGAGAGAGCCCTCTCTGATCACAGTTTGGCTAGAAGCTGTAATCCAAAGATTGGTTAGTGGTTACCCCGGCCGTATTCCCTTAGAGTCAAAGGGAACAACCTGGGTGTTAACACCTGTGTCATCCCACTGTTCTCCCGGTGGAAGAATCATGTCCGGATCTCCGCGAAAATCAACTCCGGCATACGAAAAATCCTGAATCGAGAAGACCTGGTTCTCTAACCAGTGAAAATACTCCGGTCTAAATCGGACAACCTTCGTTCCCTCATTGGGATGACGGGCCATCACCGCAACCCATCGCATCAACTTAGGTTCTCGGGGAGGCCCAACCTCAACAGTGAGATGTTGTGGGATCAGCATCGGAACCCTATCTAGGGAAAAACTCACAACTAAAGGCCCATAACCAAAAGTCTTCAGCTGTCCGTTTTTAGTCCTAGTCAGTTGGCCCTTTAAGTTGGCCAACACAGCATCGCACCAGTTGAAGATGGTGCCCCGATAGCAATCAATCGCCATCCGCATTTGGGACCCGGTGGCAATGTGCAAAGCGGCAGCGCCGCAAAGTCTGGTAACTGTAAAGGCAATTACCATAAGTTCAGGTAGGGTTATCTTTTTGATTTCTATTCCCTTATCCTGGTTTTGGTTGTTACACCACTCTAGCCGAAGGCTAGCAATGGACTGGCCACCCGGCCTAGTCCCGGACAGAGTCAATTGTTCGCCCCTCTTGGGCAAACCAGTGAGGGAGTAGATATTAGAGGGCTCTATCTCGAGCTTGCGCCCTCCAATGTAGAAGCACTGATCCTGGACGTTCCACCTTTCGACCAGCCACTCTAGAAATTGCACCTGGGCCCTCATGCTAGGTATGGCCCAGTATTTGTAAAGACTGCATGCCTTCAAAGCATCAATGGAAGGTTGATGATTAATTGCGGCCAAATCAACATCTTCGTGTTCCCTTTCGCGCCAATCAAGCATGGTGGGCAATCTACACACCATAAAACATCTGTTAGAGTCCATAAGAATGAAAGTTTTTGGTTCATTTTGGAGCATTGGAAGTTTCAAAATGCTTTCTGCGGGGTACACAGCCCGCCTTTAGAGACAGAGCATCTGTACGCACTTTCTCTTAAGGCAAGCTGCGTACACCCGGCATTTTCCCAATGGAGAAAATGTCGGGGTACGTAGGTAACCCATGGGGCACCTGCGTACCCTGAAAAGCGGACCTTGAAACCCCCAAGGTCTCCAAAAAATAAATCTAAAGCCTAAAAATGAATTCTAAACGGATGGAAATGCAAGGGAGGATGTTGTAGAATACCTAATGAGACGGTGTTCGATTTCGACGGTCGGATTCTCCGCAACGACCACGGGAAGTTTCTTACCAAAAGCCCTTTTTCTCTCCTCAACAGTGAAATGGTAAAAATGAAATGGTAAAACCCCTTTTTATAGGTTTTTTGAGTAAATGAATGTTAAATTTGTTTATTTTCCACCATGAAAAGGTATTTTTCAAAATATTTTTATCTATATTAAACAGGTATAAGTAATGTGTTGGTTTTTGTGCAGAATAAAAGGATTTTCAGGGAAAGTTGTCATTTTTCACATACAAAAATATCAGAGTCATTTTTTAAGCCCTTTTCTGACTCCTAAAACATGAAAAGATTGCCGAGCGTTTCTTTTACACTCGTTAAAACGGAATTAAAAGACGGTCCCCTTATAGCCCTTTTCTGACCGTAAAAACAGGAAAAGATTGCCAGATTTTTGTCGTTTCAAATTCGATACTGGAAATAAAATGACGTGTCCTTGATTGCTTTTTACTTTTCAGGTCAAAGACACTAATCATGAAAGTACTCCTTGATCGCAAGACTAAGCGGTTCTCTCAAGTATTATTTTATACTTTTTTGGGCTTGGGAGACACAACTTTACGAAAAAGTTCAACCTGGAGTCTTCTTAAGTTTTTTCAGACTCTCTAAAATTTAAAAACGCCGAGTTTCTCCTATACTGGACTCATTAAAATTTCACAGTAAAGGACCTGTTCGATTACAAATAGGAACGGACCACTCCTTCTTAGGGTTCGAATCAAAACTAAGTTGGACTCATCCGAAGGATGAGCTTATAATCAAGCATTTGTTATCCTCCTCAAGCTTGTAAAAAAATAAAGAGGTACTTGCCAGAAATGGTGGGGGAAAAGAGAGAAAAATGAGCCTATTTGTTATCCTTTGTCTCAGAAGAAGCCTTATTACCACTCTTGAACACGACACTTTGCATTCACCTGGGTTGGGAAATCCTTTGCCTCACAGTTGATCAAACCACATTGAAAGTCTTCAGCCGGGTATTAACTTTGGGTCAAATGTCACCAAGCCATTTGTTGTGTCGTTATGTGTTCAAGAGGTCTCTGCAAATAAACCATTCATCTGTAAAATACCCGTCATCCATCTTGACCATCCATGAGTCAGTCCTTACAGCTACATTTCTTCAACTTGATCTATGATTTCGTGTTGTGGGCTTGCCTGCAACGGGTCGCTTTCTATCGACATCAGCACATTATCTAGAAATATGACCTAGGAATCGTCAGTACCTTGAAGTCTGCATGCATCAATGGCAGGTTTCTCGCCTTTGACGACAGTTTACATCATTGACTTTCGATCGAAGGATTCCGTGAAATGTTCGACATCAACTCATTCATTCACATCTCATGGATTGTACTGGGTACTTTGAGAACCACTGACATCACTGGTGGTCTCTCTCACGCTTGTTAACAGTTTACATCATTGACTGGTAATCAAGTGGTTTCTACCATGTTCAACATCAACTCATTTATTCGCATGGATAGAATCGTACCTGTTCGAGAAGTAGAAATGAAGACCCTGGATCTAGTTTCCATCATCCAGGCTACGAGGAGTTTTGTATTCATTATACAGTAGACTAACTATAAACAGATGGCTGCGTCCATACTGTGTCTACAAAAGTCTATGATTATGATGTACTGCAAAATCATTCCTGTATCAGAGCAGTAGATAGTTTGTTAGTTAAAGTTTTTGATCTGAGTATGGGAATGCCTACCTCAGCGATGATATGATCTTATATATGTATTTTGTGTTGAATACTTGCAGGTTCCAACTGGGCTCTCCACAAGATAATCCTTGAAATGATAAAGTACTTCACCCTTCCTAGATGATATGAAACCCTTATCTACTACAGGCTTCGCACTTTAGGGGGCAATCTGTTACACTAAAATTTGTCACCATGACTATTTGTAGTTAGTATGTCTCCATCAACTGTCATACTATCCTCCTTGGCAAGTCTCATACCTCTGCTCTCCATGTCAAACTCCAAGAATGAGAGAAAGTCTTTAAAAATCTATATATCTCTGGGTACGCAGTTTCTCTTAGCCTTACCAGCGTGTACGCATCCCACGTTCACAATACCTGCATACTTGTACGCTCTGTCTGTAAAGAAATGGGTGCGTACTCCTGTAAAGGTCAAAAGGCGCAAGTTTCACTCCAAAAAAGTTACTTGTGGTCATTTCTAGAGCATTCTAGAAGCTTGTTTGACGTGTATGGAGTGCCTCCAGATGGTTCATGTATCCCTATCAAAGAGGAACTTATCCCATCAAGAGGGGAGCTATCCCATCCAAAGAGGGGCTTATCCCATTGATGGTGGACCTGAATAACTTCCTCTAGAGCACTATAAATACAGGCATTGGGCCAGAGGGAGGGGAGGTTGAAAGCTGAACATTCCTAAGGGTAGATGCTGCTGGAATTAGGACTCCCTTGTAAAGCTTGAGAGGAGAGATTCCCATCCTTTCTTAGCCTTATTTGAGAGTGGGTGAGCTGATCAAAGTAAAGGAAAACTCTTGTTGGACCCTAGGAGGGACCTGCACAACACCAAGGCTCAGGTTGTAATGGTTTCTTTTGTTTCCACTTAATGCAAATGAACTCATTTTTCTCAACAGATTGTTATTCATGATTTGTTTCATATACTCCTTGGTCTGTATGATGGATATGTATTGTTTTATGAGTTTATCAGGTGCTATTTAATCTTTTGGCTTGTTAGTGAATGCAGGTTTCGAAGAGAAGGAGGAGCTCATCCGGATCGGCGAGGCTAGACTACTACAAAGCGTTGGACTAAAGGTATGTTATTATCACTTGATTACTTGTATTCTTAATGCATGTTTAGAGAAAGGTAGTGTTTATTTGTCTTGTTTGTCACTAGAAAGCCTTTGCTTCTAGGGAGGTTAGTTTTGTCCGCACTATCAACTCTTTCCGCATGATAGCTACAAAAATACAAGATCTCTCCACAATAACACTTATGAAAATCTATCCCTAGAGAAAAATTTGACTTGGTAATTATAAAAAATGATTAGGAATCTTTCCCCATGAATGGAGGAAGCTTTCCCCACCAAAATCCCTTGATTAGTGGATCTAGTCCCCAATACTAGGAATTTGCATTAAATGGCAGGGAACACATTCGTAGATTTTCTCAATCATTCCCTAGAGGAAAATTCGACTTGGTACTTATACAAAATGATTAAGAATCATTCCCCATGGATGGAGGAATCTTTCCCCACCGAACTCCCTTGATTAGTTGATCTGCTCCCTTGATTGGTGGATCTAGTCCCTTGATTAGTGGAACACATTCCTAGATTTTCTCAATCATTGGAGTTCCACAATTTGTGCCATAATTCCATAATATCTTGGTGAATTATTATTTATTATTGATCCTCCAGTAGTAGGGAACAAGTCCCTAAATTATTTCCTCCTCCAACTTTTCATAATCTACCCAATATTCTCATAATATTCCACAAAAAAATAATATTAGGCAAAAATATTCAGTTATTCATAAACCTTCCTAATGAATATATTAGAGTTAAAAATAAATTATCTAATGAAAAAAGAGAGGTTTAATGTGCTAAAGGATAGTCATAGGCCTTAATATATGTTTTAAATTAGAGGCATGGGCCTTAATTTATGTCTAATTTAGAGACCCATCAAGTGTAGGGTAGGGATTGTTGTCATCAACAATCTCTATTACTTAAAAATATGCCAGCGCACTTTCTCCCTCAATATCCACAGTTACTTCATGAAATCGCCCCATGGGTATGATTTTCTACTGATTCACCATCCTCATCTAAATCGGAGTCCGTTGCAGCACATGTCACCCCATTTGCTCCCATGTCTGTTTCGATTGAAAATTTTCATCTGATCCCAAATCTAGAATGACTTGATCCATCTCGTATTCTCTGATTTGCATAGTCAATCTCATTTCATGACCCATCCTTGTTTTATGCTTTCCAATCTTGCAGACTGCACGCTGTTCTCCTAGCGTGGTCCCAACACATTCTTTGGTGAGTTCCTGTAACCTTTTCACAGCCTTACTATCGCACAATAACTTCATACAGGTTTCCAGGAAAGTAGTGAGCATAGAGGGGTCCATCTTTGGCTTAGGCGTATCTTTGCTTCCTGAAGTGGAGGCCTCAACGAAGCTCTTCTTAGAATCCATGAAGGTTTCCTAAGCGCGCTCCAAATAAAACTCAGTCTCTTTCGTCGGGGCCTTGCAAACCCAGGCGCTGTCTTCCGGTTGTTTCCCTTTGTCATCCCCCGTCGCGATTCCACTTTAGATCACTATATTTACATTTGGATCTTCCTCGTGTGGATTAGACCTCATCATCTGCAAGTTTTGAGTCGGGGGAGGTGGTAGCACCCCTTTGTCACCTATCCTAGCTATCAACGTAGGAAAATATTTTGTTTCATGAACAAAAAGTGTGCAATACTTGCACGACGAGCGCATTGGGTTAGTGCAATCACAGGTATAATTTACTGGGCCTCCGTAATTGTAGCAAATCAACTACCCATGACCCCTACTAGGTCCTCCTCCCCCTCAGCTTTGTCTGCGCCTCTGAAATCTTGTTTGCGCCATCACTTCATTTTGGTCAAGGGGCCGCGTTTAAGCCTGAACTCTGTAGGTGGGCATTCTATCCATCCTCAATTCATAGCTCCTACAAGTACGATAGTCATGTCCCACTGACCTCCTAAATTTGCAGAAAAACTATTGCGGAGTTTGCGTATACTTCTGTAAGAAGTGGCAGTTATCTGTGGCATTTTTTCCAGCTATTTGACAGATAGCGCACCATAAAGCAGACGCCACACTATGTCCTGCCTAAGCTTCCAGTCTCAGAGGCATCGGTCCTCCTCCTACAAGGTAATTTGTAAAGATCGAGCACTGGTCCTTATCATGAACTTGACTCTTGCATTTCAAGCACCATACTTCCTCGCGCACTTCTGGTCGAACTGTCCTGTCCTATTTTAGACTCTGCATCTCATGGCATAGACTCTTCAGCTACACATGGATATGTCGGACTCCTAAATTAGGATCCTGCATCGAAGTCTGATGTAGTCACATGGCAATCTACAAGGCTTATGCCTAAGTTGTTATCTTTTGCTGCGACAACACACTTCTTAGGTGTGGTAGTAGCGAAGCCACAAACCACTCGCGATGTTGTCCATCTATCAAATTCATGTTGGCTTCGCGGATCGTACATTTCAGCCTCTGATATAGTTCCTAAGGCATCTCGCCTGGTAGCATCATGATCTCTTTGAATCCAACAATTGATTGCACTTCAGATTTAGGCCTGCTAAATTCCCTATTCAGTGTTGCTTGGATGTCTACTACTCTAGCATTCGGGTTATCACTGGAGTACTTAATATACCAGGTTAGCATGTGATCTTGCAGAACACTAACTAGTGTTGCCTTATTTATGTTATCATCTGTAACACCTCGAGCTTCCCATACAACCCTCACAACGAAACAGAAATTGTTCGAATCCCCATTTCCCAAGCCTTTGAACAAAGGCAACTTCACTGTGTTCGCCATACTGAATCATGGTGGTGGTGGAGGTGATGGAGGTGAAGTCGATGGTGGTGTGGGCGAGGGTGGTATTTGCGGAAATCCTTTTCTTATCAACTTAATAGCACTTCACGAAGAGACCTTCATGATCCCTTCTTCATCCCCTCATAGAGGTGAAATCAAGGGGCTATGCTCTGGACCCTTATTTCCTTCATTTCTATAAATTCTTCCACCTTGCATAGACCTGAACATCAATCTAACTGCATAACTCACTTTTCACACAACATCATTTTAATCCAAGTATTCAAAGATTTTACGTACTTACCTCGTGGTACTTTGAAAAAGCATCACTCTGCCTCTCTATAGCTCACTGAGGTGTCAATCGCGAACTTAGTAACAAATCCTCCTATAATTTGATTGAGCCAATGATCGATGGTGCATGTGATCTTATCCTCCGATGCTTCCAACCTTCACACTAGCTCTGGGGTCCACATAATAGGATTGTCAAGTTTCCACCTTCCTTGGCTATCTGCTAGCTTTGCGATCCACTTGTATAGCTTAGTAGGGAAGGACACAATTTTTTTTTCATGGATCTATGTATACAAGTAGCTGTCTAACCACTGTTCTTTTGACAGTTGCGAGTTACTGTTTTCTTGTGCCGCGAACTCATGAATCCTATTGTCCAACTAGCCTTCGATTTCTTTCTTAGTTGGATTCCAATGATACAACATCACACACCTCTTATGCAGATTTCGGTCCCAGCAACATAAACATTTGTTGGCTTGAGGGGACCTGACCCAGGTTCAACGTTAGTTTAGCCAAACAAATCCCTACACTACAGGCCCTTTCGGCATCAACCTGTGGAGCGCGGATTGAAGTCTCACCCGAAGCAGTATGGGGGGATGTTGGAGCCAAGTTTCTGCACCCTTGAAATGGTTGTGATGTCAGTTTATTCCAACTATACCTTCCTTCACGCATGTTTCTTATCCCTCTGCTCTATCCTTTAGTGCCTTCGTGAAATGTTATAATCGGTTACCGCGCAGCCCTAACTAGGGGCTAAAGTCCTTTCACGCTACTAGGGCAGTGAACTTCGATATCTCCTAAACTAGACTAAGTATATTACTTATCTTATTAATAGATATTAGTTAGCTTCATGTAAACAGGTGTTCTTACTTGCGTTTACTTAACCAATACAATTATACACATTAACGTATCATATAATCATTAGAAGTGAAATTAATACCCAATATATCAGATGCATAAACAAGAAATAAAGACCCAAAAATGATAGAATACTCTTCTTTATTGATACTTCCAGATAATTACATATTTGACTCATCCTATGCACTCAACTGCAGGGGTTCGTGCACTCAGCTGCGAAATTTTAGGCCTCTACGCACTCAGTTTCAGAGCCTCTACCTATGCTACAACCCAAAACTTAGAATTCCACTTCCAAGCTATCTCTCAATTCTTTATTACTTCCATTCCTTTTCTTTTTTCTCCTTCTTAATACTTAGAGATTAGCTCTATTTATACAATCCCATGGTCTATGGACCATTGTAGATCTTCTACAACTGACATTACATTATTAAAATAAGGGCAGACAACCCTATGACTGTTTTAACATCTACGCGCTCCACGCCCACAAAAATGTAGAGTCTTTACATTTAGATTACAAAATTAGACCAAAATATGGGCTTTAAGCCCCAAAACTACCCTTGGGGGATCCTGCACCCAACATGCTTGAATCATGCTTGGGGGATCTTTCATGAGATATCATACTTGGGTTATTAGGATAAATGCTTTGTTGATTGGCTTGATTTTGATCCACTTCTTCATGGTCCATATATGAACATAGAATAAAGTGTAATAAATATATCTACATTTACAATAGATATACATGATTTTATGAATAAAAAAGTGTACCATAGCAGAGTGATTCATAAACAATACATATTTTTTTCAATCCATTCCTCATTTTATTTATCAAGAAACCTCCTATTGGTTCCACTCCATATTTAATTTCATATTTATGCACCATTTTTTTCAAGTTACTAAGCTTGAGGAAAACCCTCGATTAATTTTTCTCATTTCAAGGATGGTTCACAAGGTAAAACATAGAATCTTCATTTCAGAAGACTAGTCAATAGCAATTTTCAAAGCCATTACAACATTATACTCAATTTTAGCTCAAACGTGACTTATGGGAATTGAACTTGTGTGGGGAGGATAATAGTCATTCCTTTGAACCACCAGAACTAAACCCAATTTAGAAGAGTTTTATACACCATGAAAAAGCATACCTACAATTAAATTTTTTTATTTTTCCATTTTGATAAAATAAGGGAAGCAAAGTAACATAATTACTTACAAATTGTTCAACTAACCCTTGATGCTTTAACATATACATTGTCCAACCCAACTTGGTAGCTTTATTAGATCATCAACGAGAATGAAAGGGATATGTAACTATGCAATTGAAAATATACCAACTCCTTGAGGTCTTTCCAGATGATGGGAGTTTCATACTTGAGCATAGGGGGAATTTCACATTGACTTATTATTGAGATTGATACAAATAAAAAAAAAATTTCCTCCAATATATATGGAAGCTCATGAAATTATGAGTTATTATCTCTACCTTAAATTTTGTAATTAGACTCGTTATTTAGTTCCTTCTCACCACCCTTTTAGTTGGTGTTGGCATAGCCTTTAAAGCTAGGAAATATTGTCTTAGAATTTCTTTGGAGCTTTGAAGGTGGATGCATTCTTGAATTTTTGTTGTCTCTCTAGTTTTCACGGCATCGACTCCATGTCTAGTTATTTCTTGTTTTTTGAATATAAATTTATGTTTTATATAAAATTCACTTGATAGACAATGAAAATGTGTATGCCTTTATATTTCACTTAATTTTGACTAGTTGATTGGGATTTGGTATCATTGGAGTCCAATTACAAGATGGCTTGTGCTGATTCGTTTTTGTCGACTTGTATGTGGTATGTGTGGGATGGCATGTTTTATTTGATAGTATGGAGTATAACTACTTGGGAGATAGGAAATTTTTCTCTCATATATTGATTTTATAAGAAGGTTTTCTCATAATTTAAACATTGGTTGTGACTTATGGATTGTGATTTCTGAGAGTCCTTAAACTAATAGTGGAAATCCATATAACCTAATTTTCATCAGTGTTGAGAAAGAGCCCTTAGTTTGGACCAGAGAAATGGATGCATCACTACAAGAAAAATTGCAAACAATGTAAGAAGAGTTTTTTTATATACAATTTAATTAAAAGAAATAATTTTCAGCTTAACTTCCTCATTGGAAATATTGATTGAACATAGGACTTTAATAAAAAAACAAAGGATGAGATTGTTGGATGTCGAGCCTGATTATCTTCCTGATTCAAAGGTTTTGTTTAAGCTGTGTTTAGATCCCAATCCCTGATAGGGGGGACTAGATGTTTGGATCCTCCCCCCTTAGTGTAATTTTGGGGGTAGAAGCCTCGAAGCTAAAAATAGATGAAAATTTTCCTTGTAAAATATTGTAATTTCATAGTCAATATGGTCTATTCATTAGGCAGATGATCTAACGATAGAAGTTATGTTTAATTTAAGGTTTTTTTCCCTAGAAGTAAACCATGAGGGAATTGTATTGTGGATGCGTATTATTATTCCGAGAGAGAAAGAGAGGAGAGACTGTGTGAGAGTGAAGAGGAAATTATAGTGGATCTATTGTAAGTTGTATCTCTTCATTTTGCTGGATAATATAAAAGGAAGGCCTGGCTGTTTCTCTATGGATGTAGCCCAAATTGGGTGAACCACATATATTTGTGTCTCTCTTGTTCTATGGATTTATGTATTTGTGTTTCCGCAATATTTTGTGTAGTTCATTATTCCATTAAGTAATTTTTAACACTTGGTATCAGAGCCGAAGGTTTATTTGGTTGATAAAATCACAGGAGAGAAGGGTTCCTGGTTCGAAAACTACCAAAACTACCAACAGTGGAAGATGTAGATGAAATATTATCTATGTCAAAATGATTTGTAACTATCATTGAGCAAAAAGAAAAAGAAGACAATGAGTATGTCGAATGAAGAATGGTATATTCTTAACAGAAAAACATTAGGAACAATACGGTTGTGCCTAGAGGCATCATTAGCCTTCAATATTTAAAAGGAAACAACAACGAAAGGTCTAATGAGGGGCTTGGTGAAACTATATGAAAAACCCTCAGCCTTGAATAAGGTATTTATTATGAATATTTTGTTTAATATGAAGATGTTTGAAGGTGGATCTGTTGCTGATCATTTAAATGAGTTTAATACGGATACCAATTAGTTAAGTTTTGTAGGGGTAAATTTTAATGATGAATTTAGGGATCTATTGTTTATATTCTCATTACCAGAAAATTGGAATGGTTTATCATTAGTAAATCTACCTCTAGATCTAGTACTTTAAAGTTTGATGATGTTGTTGGTGCCATCCTTAGCAAGGAAATGCGACGAAAAAGCTCCAGTGAGACATAATGTAATGCTTTGACAGCAAAGGCTAGGGGAAGAAAAATGGAAAGAGGAAGGATCCTAGGAAATCCCAGTAAGTCAAGAAAAGGTAAATCCAAAAATAGATGAGAGACAATGTGCTAGAAGTGTGGGCAGAAAGGACACCTAAAGAAAGACTACAAATCTCGGAAGGGAAAAGAAGGAGATGGACAACAAGAGAAAAATCATGAAATGAATGTGACGGGTGATGTGTTGCAACTTGCAAGATGCTTTGATTCTCTCATTAAAGAATATTATTGATGCCTAGGTGGTAGATCCAAGGGCCTTATTCCATGCCACACTTGATAGGAAACATTTTGGACATGTTTGCTTGGTTGATGATAAACCCTGTAAAATCATTGGAATGGGTAAGGTTTTATAAAGCAACAAAATGGAAACCAATGGTTGTTGAAGGAGGTAAGGCATGTTCTACATATGAAGAAAAATATAATTTCAATAGGGATGTTAAAAGGTGAAGGTTGTGTAAGTACTTTTTTAGACAAAACCTGGAAGGTCACTAAAGGAGCCCTGGTAATAGAAAAAGGAGAAAAGGTTGGTACATGCTAGGAAAAATACTGAGAAGGGGTGGTGGTGTGAATTCGTATTTTCCACACTTAAAATTTTCAATTTCTTATTTTGATTTATATACGCTACTATTATAAAGAAAACTAGCATATGTACATGACTGTTATTAAAGAAACCTGTGTATATCTAGATAGCTTATCTGATCATTAATTTCATCATCAGTTCAACATTAATCAGTGTATCATTACTTCATTTTCATCCATTAATTAGTAATTATGAATAGTTAAGAAGCAGATAGAACATCAACACACAAAAACCATATGAACACCAAAATTTTAGGTGGAAACCCAATGTGGGAAAAAACCACCATTGTTGTCATCTCTATCTTCTTATTTTATTAAAAGAAACTTCTTATAATCTTGTACTTGCACAAACTCTAACAACCACACAGACTCCTACCTGCAAAAGGCTATAACCTTCTCTCATTTTCCATATCCTACTAGAAGGGAGCTACAACCCCCTTTCTAAAGACTATTATCCTCATCTCTTTATGGATCACTTTTCAGAATGTTTCAAACTAGATCCACTACCAACAATTATGAAATCAACTACTCAAATACTAAATCATGAAATCTACTAATGTAACCAATGGAACTAGATCAAAATAGATCAAAAAAAATCATATCAATGCATAGAAACTTATAAATATACCAAGTCAAACACTGGTATCCATCACATAAACCAACTGCTGCCATTGCAAACCTTGATCAAGCATGCATAAGATTGTATACGTTGTTGTTCTTAATCATACCTGTGTATCTATGTGCTTTTGCTGAAGAATACCCATGTATAGATATCAAAACACTGACACCTGAATTTGACTCACTGTCATACTAAATTAATCACTGATGATGAAACCATCATAGATCATTGAGCCAAATACAGATCACAATACAACAATATCATCAACATTTCATCAGGTTAACCTAATTAGTAGTGTCAAAAACAAATTATCATGAGAGAGACACATTGATAGAAAACAGCAAACATAACAAAATTGATCAAACTTCATTAATAGTTCATACTGCAAAACCCGAGAAGATGCATGTGACTCTTATAAAGTACACCTGCGTATGTACGTACTTTTAATACTTGACACCTGTGTACATGATATGAATGGGAAAATTAGTTTGGATGTGCTAAATTCTTATTCAGAATATGTAAAAGTGATTAAGGATTCATGAGGCTAATTGCAAATTTAAACATGAGTTTTTGACTGTTTTTATGTAAATTTCATGTACAAATTAACATAAACAAATGACTGAACAACAACATATAACATACATGAACATCCCCAAAATAGTATCACAACAACACATGATGAAGGAGTTCACCCCGTCTAGGCTACGTCTCCTTGGTCCAACTTCCAATGGCTTGACCCTCTCTATTATGCTCAAAAGTTTGAATACATCAATTTACAATGCTTAGATAACTTTAAAGCCTGTTCTAATGGCTCCAAAATGCCCAAAAATTCCTGTCTAGCCTCTTTCTACTCTTGATTTGTTCAAAACTTGAAGAAGTCATTGTTGGAAATAATACTGAGAGGGGGGTGAATCAGTATTATCAAGTCAAATATTCCCTTTTCTTAATCCAGATAATATACGCTACTTCAGCTAATTAAACCCACGCATATACGCAACTATGTAGAAGGAAACCCGCGTATACAATGCAAACTTATAATTTACTTTATCTTTCAGATGTTTATTGTTAATTTGTGTATCAAAATTAAATAAATAGTAACCAGAAACAGTAAAACAGAGCAGAAGACAATCACACACAAGAACACAAGATATAAGGTGGAAACCCAATGTGGGTGAAAACCACCTGCTGCAATTCGTCTCTATCTTCTTTTAATTAGAAACTTCTTTTTACAATGTACTGGTGCAGTCCTTTACCAGTACGCAGGCTGCAACCTGCAGAGAGCTACAACCCTCTCTCGTTCTCCAGCTTCTCCTGGAAGGGAGCTACAACCCCCTTAGCTCGTGCACTAGCCAAGATACTAGTACGTAGGTGCTAGCCTATAGAAGGCTACAACCTTCTCTTTCTTCCAGGGACCACGTTTCATAAATTTTCAGACTGGATCCATGAACATCAATCAATCATCAAGAATTTTTGCATTAAACAATCTCCTTTTCACCAACTAGAACTGAATCAAGTAAATACTTCTCTGACAGCTGTACCCAAAATACAGTAACAGTAACAACACACCAAATTCTGAACCCTAACCGCTGCAGCAATAAACAGAAGTAGCTAGAACATAAGTTAAGAGATGTACGCAACTTCACTGTTCAGAAACCTACGAGTGTACGCTTTTGTGTCAAAGCCAACCTGCGTATACGCTTCTTTCCCTTACCAAAACGGCGTGTATACGCGCCTTCGCTTCACTGAACCTGCGTATATATCTATAAAGGATAATTCACTCTTTCAAGAATTCAGACACTGATTAGCCCAGAGTATCAGATTTATATATCAAGCATGCGCCACATATAACAGATCAAAATCATACAAAGATACTATCATTCAAGCCTTAAGACTATGACCCATCAATAGAACTTATCTTTCTCTTTGCGCTAAGGTTCCTCCTTCATTCAGATCCAGATCTGCACCATAACCCCAATCACCAATATTTCAGCTCTAGCACTTATTAGATATTCACTTAATTTAGATGAACCTTTGCCAAATGATCTCCTTCCTCTTTTATAGTCTTAGGCCTTTCACAATACCATGGTCCAAAACCATAATAAAACAATACCATGGACCCAATTCTCGGGATCAACACTTCTGACGAGATACCATGGTCCAAAACCATAGGTTCAATTACCAAGGACTAACTACCACGGACCAAAAGTAAATTCTCCAACATATATGCGCTTTTCCTTGCATGAAAGTGTGTGTATACACATACGTGCCTTTGTAACGTCTAAACCGTGTGTATACACGCCTTTGTCTAGGTGAAACTGCGTATATGTCTTTTCCTTCATTTTGAAAGGCTGAACTGAGATTTGTCACCAGAGAGAGTTGCCATCAAGGACAACACCTGTGCCATAGCTCCAAATCTATGCCATAATGCCAACAATCTCCCCCTTTGGACTTGATGGCAACCCCAAGATCCTCAAATTCATTCTCCCCCTTTGTCATCAAGGGCAAAGGGTTGTGTTCCCTTGAGTACATGCTAAAATCTTTGCCCTGCTGTGCTGACCATGCTCCCCCTGACTGTAGGCAAGATCTGCAAAAAGATGTTCTTCAAGAAGAACCATGACTTATACATCATAAAAGACCTTCCTATCATCAAAGGACTCAATACATACATCCATCACCCAACCAAGTGGGGATACATCAGAAATTTACATATGTAAACCAAGTACATTACCAATATAGGCCGTTACATGACCTTGACACCATAAAAGAGATACATGACATAGAGACGAAATATCTAGAGCAAGACTTATGAAAGTCACCAATAACTGATAGCAGCAACATCTGTCAATCACCATTCAGATCAGCAACCAAGATTTCCTTCTGTTCTCCCTCTGCCTTTGTTCCACCTGAAACCAACAACAGCTGTGTACTAGAACCAAAAGCTTCTAAGATAATTCCAACAATGCATCATTAGAAGTTTATCTGCTCCCCCTGAACCTGTGCCGGATGGTCTCTATCAGACCCATATTAGAATATATTCAACCAGCGCCTATCCATCAAGCCTCAATATACGCGACTATCTATGCCCAAACCAACGTATGTACGCGGATCCTCCTCAGGAAACTTGCGTACACCCATTTTTCTCTGAAACATACAAGTTTTAACAACAAGATGATGCATCAACTACTCCCAGCTTCTGTCTGAGGTATTCAAAAGTTTCCCTGGGCAGTGGTTTGGTGAGAATATCAACAACTTGTTCCTTAGAAGGAACATACTCCAATTTGACCTTTTGTTCCAACACTTGTTCTCAGAGAAAGTGGTACTTGATCGGTATGTGCTTGGTCTTTGAATGCATGACTGGGTTCTTTGAAATGCTGATTGCACTTGTATTATCACATAAGATGGAGATAGGTGGAGTACAAGTGATTTGAAAATCCTACAAGGTTTGCATCATCCAAAGGAGTTGAGTGCAGCAAGATGCAGCAGCCACATATTCCGCTTCAGCTGTAGATAAAGCTATCGAACTCTGTTTCTTGCTGAACCAAGATACTAATCTGGAACCCATAAAGAATGCACCACCACTTGTGCTCTTCCTGTCATCCACGCTTCCGGCCCAATCTGCATCTGTATAAGCATGAAGTGTGAGATCTGTATCTCTAGGATACCATAAGCCATAGTTTTGAGTTCCTTGAAGGTACTTGAAGATTCTCTTGACTGCCTGAAGATGAGTTTCCTTAGGATTTGCTTGAAATCTTCCAACTATTCCTACTGCATGCATGATGTCTGGTCGGGTACCTGTCAAATAAAGTAGACTTCCAATCATGGATCTATAGGTTGGTTGATGCACTGCTGCTGATTCATCATTTGCACTGAGGCTGCATCCTGTAACCATGGGGGTACATACTGGTTTTGCATCTTCCATGCCATATTTCTTCAAGATCTGCTTGAGATACTTGGTTTGAGACAAAAAGATACCGCCTTCATTTTGTTGGATTTGCAATCCAAGAAAATATGTCAGTTATCCAAGCAAAGACATTTCAAATTCTTTTTGCATCACCAAGGCAAAGCTTTGACTCATAGCTTCTTCATTGCTACCAAAGATAATATCATCTACATACACAACAAGTATTAGCAATTTGTCATTTTCAATTTTTATATAAAGATTGCTATCTGCTGATCCTTTTGAAAAACCTTGTTGATGAATATATTTGTCCAAACGGTAGTACCAAGCCCTTGGAGCCTGTTTAAGACCATAGAGAGCCTTTTTTAGTCTGCATACAAGATTTGGATCATTCCCAAGAATGAAACCATCTGGTTGCTCAATGTACACTTCTTCTTCTAAGTCTCCATTCAGAAAGGCTGATTTCACATCCATTTGAAATACTTTGAACTTTTGAAAGCTAGAGAGAGCAAGGAACATTCTGATGGCCTCAAGTCTAGCAATGGGAGCAAAAGTTTCTTCAAAGCCTATTCCTTCTTGTTGAGCATACCCTTTACAGACAAGTCTGGCCTTGCTTCTAATCACTTCCCCATTTTCATTCAACTTGTTCTTGAAGATCCATTTTGTTCCTATGACATTCTTATCCTTTGGTCTAGGGACCAACTCCCAAGTGTTGTTCTTTTCGATCTGCTCAAGTTCTTCATCCATTGCCTTGATCCAACATTCATCTTTCCATGCCTCTTTTACATTTTTTGGTTCAGTGGAGGAGAGCAGTGCCAAATAGCTTGAGGCTTCTGCAATTGTTCTTCTTGTTTGTATACCTACCTCTTTCTGCCCCAAAATTTGAGATTCTGGATGATTCTTTTGAACGTACCTGGACAGATTCTTTTCTTCTATCCTAATCTGTTCCTCTGGTGCCTCTTGAGGTTCTTCTTCATCATCAGTCTGATTTGAAGGATGGTCTTCATCCTCTTCGATATTTTCATAATTTACTTGCCTAGGAATGTTTCCTTCTTCATCAACCACTACATCAATGCTATCAACAATTCTTCCAAGTCTTTTGTTGTAACACTTATATGCTTTGCTGTGAGGAGAATAACCAAGGAGAATGCCTTCATCTTCTCTAGGTTCAAACTTGCCAAGATGTTCATCATTATTCTTAATATAGCATTTTCTTCCAAATATTTTGAAATGTTTTACCGAAGGAGTCTCACCATACCAGAGCTCATGAGGAGTTTGAGTGTTGTTCACCCGGACATTTGTTTTGTTGAGAATAACATCCACAGCAAATGCAGCTTCACCCCAGAAGGTTGCGGGAGTTACAGACTCATCAAGCATAGCACGAGCCATTTGTTGAACCGTTCTGTTCATCCTTTCCACTACTCCATTTTGCTGAGGAGTCCTAGCTGTAGAGAACTCCCTTCTTATTCCATGTTCTTCACAAAAATCGAAAAATTCATTTGAGGTAAACTCCCCACCTCTATCAGACCTGAGGCACTTAATTTTGTGATCTGATTCATTTTCAACCAAGGCTTTGAAGGATTTGAATTTTTCGAAGGCTTCGTCTTTGTGCTTCATAAGTCCTATCCAAACCATCCTGGAGAAGTCGTCAATGAATAATATAAAGTATTATTCTCCTCGAGGTGACCTTTTCCTAGATGGACCACATACATCTGTATGGACTAGTTCAAGAGGCCTGCTAGCTTATCCTTCCTTCTCAGGGAAGTTAGTTCTAGTTTGCTTACCAAACTGACATGATTTGCATATTGTATTGTCTGGAATTCTGATGTCTGGAAGACCACGAACTGCCTGGTATTTGCATGCTTTCCTTATTTTTGAAAAACTTAGATGCCCCAACCTCCGATGCCATAACCAGTGTTCATCATTCTTGCTCAAATAGTATTGTTGTTTTCCTTCTTCAAATATGTATAAATTATTTGGAGTTTTTATGCCTTTGATCACTGTTTTTCCTGTATCAAGATCACGAACACTACATCCATTTGATCGAAAGATTACCTCAGTTCCTTGATCGCACATCTGAATGACACTCAATAGATTATGCTTCAAGCCATCAACATACAAAACATTTCCAGCCTTGAATTTTTCTTTCAACTGAACAGTATCTTTTCCTTTTATGACTGCAGGGGTATCATTTCCAAAAGAAACTTTCTTTCCCTTTTCTAAAGCACTATATGATTGAAGTTTTTCTTTATCACCTGTCATATGCTTCGAACATCCACTGTCGATGTACCATTGATCTTCCTGTCCTTCTGCATATAAAGCTATCCCACATCTTTTTGGTTGCGGTTCCTTCATTCTCCATGTTTTAGCATTTGAGGTTTGTTCCTTCTGAGTTGTCTTCCGAAACCTGCTCCTGCATTCAGAATCTTCATGACCGAAGTTATTACAAATAGAACATTCAATTTCATCTTCAAGAGTGGAAAAGTTGTTATAGGTCCTTTTCGTGATTCCAGTCATACTTCTTTATTTTTGAGCTTTTCTAGTCATGATTGTCTTAAAGGAAACACATTGAGCTGCTCTGTGACCAAAGTTATGGCAAGAGAAACATTGGACATCGAAGAAACTCCTGCGATTATCAAATTTATCAACCAACCGATTGTAGTTTCTACTGACACCCATTCTTGAGGCAAATTGGGAAGATTTTACCTGTGGCTGGTTGTGGCTTCTGTTTTTCCTTAAGGTAGATTGCTCCGGATTTTCTTGATAGTCTTTGTTCATTCTTGAGGTAAACTGTCCCTGATTTACCTAATGATTTCTATTAGGCCTTTGCTTGCTCCTCCTTGCTGCATCAAGATAACTTTTGGAGGTGGATGCTTGAGATGCTTCTCCATTATATCCCAGACTTGTCTTGATTAGTGGAGAACGCTGCACATTGATAATCTCATCCAGAGTTTCAGATCCTTTAACAAATTTAAGATTAAGAGATTTTGTTTTCTCAATTTCTTTTCTAAGACCAACAATTTCACATTCCAATTTTTCATGATGTTTTTCCCTTTCAGCCAGTTGACATTGCAGAGAATCAATAATCACATTTTTCTCTTCTAAACAAATTTTGAGTTTAGAGATCTCTTCATAAAGACCTTCTTCATCTATAGCATCCATGTAATCATCATCTTCAAAATCCATTAAAAGTTTATAATTACTACCTCTTTCATCTTCATCACTATTTGAAAGTCCATCACTATCTTCATGAGTGTAATAGCTTTTCTTATTTTCATTCCGTTTCTTGTTCCATCTAACAGGTTCCTTCCCCTTGTCAATCTTATCCTTATGAGGACATTTGGCAGCATAGTGACTGACTCTTCCACAAGCAAAGCATTTGAAAGGTAACTTACCTCGGAATCGTCCAGCACACCGTTGAAGGTTTTTGACAAAATTTGATTCTTCTTCTTCTTCTGACACGTGTCCTGACTCATAGTAGTCTCCTTTGCCTGAAGCCTGGAAGGCAGATTCTCTCCTGTCTGATAGTCCTCCTTTCCTCATTTCATAAGCAGTCAGAATTCCGTGCAGCTGTGACATGGTAAGGTTTCGTAGATTCTCTTTTTCTTCTATTGCAGAAACTTTAGATTCAAACCTAGGGGACAAAGATCTTAGAACCTTTTCAACCATAATAGCCTCTTTTATTTCTTCACCCAATTTTTTCATACAATTAACAATCTCATCTAAACGAAGGAAATAGTTAGCCACACTTTCATCATTGTGCATTCTGAGATTTTCATACTGAATTCAGAGGGTTTGAAGTTTTTCTTGTTTTACCTGTTCATCTCCTTCATAGCTCAGAAAAATCTTGTCCCATATTTCTTTTTCGGATTTATACTGCATAACCTTCATGAATTCTGATTGAGATAGACATCCTAATAGAGTATTGACAGCCTTTGCATTTGTTTCATATTTCTTTTTCTTAGTTGGATCTGTAGGATTTGATGATGGAAAAGTGTACCCTGTATCTATGATATCCCAGAATTCTGTACCAAGAGATTGAAGATAGGCAGTAACTCTTACCTTCCAATATACGAAGTTTGTCCCATAAAAAATTAGTGGCCTGATAGCTACTTCTCTCTCATAGTTGCTCATGATGATGGATCTTCCTTCAAATGATTAAGCTTCTTTAGAAGGACCTGCTCTGATACCAATTGTTGGAAATAATACTGAGAGGGGGGGTGAACCAGTATTATCAAGTCAAATATTCCCTTTTCTTAATCCAGATAATATACGCTACTTTAGCTAATTAAACCCGCGTATATATGTAACTATGTAGAAGGAAACCTGCGTATACAATGGAAACTTATAATTTACTTTATCTTTCAGATGTTGATTGTTAATCTATGTATCAGAATTAAATGACCAGTAACCAGAAACAATAAAACAGAGCAGAAGACAATCACACACAAGAACACAAGATATAAGGTGGAAACCCAATGTGGGTGAAAACCACCTGCTGCAATTCGTCTCTATCTTCTTTTAATTAGAAACTTCTTTTTACAATATATTGGTGCAGTCCTTTACTAGTACGTAGGCTACAACTTGCAGAGAGCTACAACCCTCTCTCGTTCTCCAGCTTCTCCTGGAAGGGAGCTAAAACCCCCATAGCTCTGCACTAGCCAAGATACTGGTACGTAGGTGCTGGCCTACAGAAGGCTACAGCCTTCTCTTTCTTCCAGGGACCACGTTTCATAAATTTTCAGACTGGATCCATGAACATCAATCAATCATCAAGAATTTCTGCATTAAACAATCTCCTTTTCACCAACTAGAACTGAATCAAGTAGATACTTCTCTAACAGCTGTACCCAAAATACACTAACAGTAACAACACACCAAATTCTTAACCCTGACCAATATAGCAATAAACAGAAGCATCTAGAACATAAGTTAAGAGATGTACGCAACTTCACTGTTTAGAAACCTGCGAGTGTACGCTTCTGTGTCAAAGCCAACCTATGTATACGCTTCTTTCCCTTACCAAAATGGTGTGTATATGCGCCTTCGCTTCACTGAACCTGCGTATATATCTATAAAGGATAAATCACTCTTTCAAGAATTCAGACACTGATTAGCCCAGAGTATCATATTTATAGATCAAGCATGCGCCACATATAATAGATCAAAATCATACAAAGATACTATCATTCAAGCGTTAAGACTATGACCCATCAATAGAACTTATCTTTCTCTTTGCGCTAAGGTTCCTCCTTCATTCAGATCCAGATCTACACTATAACCCCAATCACCAATATTTCATCTCTAGCCTTTATTAGATATTCAATTAATTTAGATGAACCTTTGCCAAATGATCTCCTTCCTCTTTTATAGTCTTAGGCCTTTCACAATACCACGGTCTAAAACCATAATAAAACAATACCATGGACCCAATTCTTGGGATCAACACTTCTGATGAGATACCATGGTCCAAAACCATAGGTTCAATTACCAAGGACTAACTACCACGGACCAAAAGTAAATTCTCTAACATATACGCACTTTTCCTTGCGTGAAAGTGCGTGTATACGCATACACGCCTTTGTAACATCTAACCCGCGTGTATACGCGCCTTTGTCTAGGTGAACCTACACATATGTCTTTTCCTTCATTCTGAAAGCCTGAACTGAGATCTGTCACCAGAGAGAGTTGCCATCAAGGACAACACCTGTGCCATAGCTCCAAATCTGTGCCATAATGCCAACATTTATGGCTTCCCCAAGTCCTTTTGCTAATCACACCGCAATTACCCCAAAATCTAGCACCATCCTACAAATTCACCCCAAATTGTGCTAACAGAGCGCCATTTTACCAAAAATATGGCACATTTGTGGGCGCCTTAATTCAACCTCTAAGGCCTTAAATCCACAAATTTTGGGCCACATGGGGGTCATGTGCCCAGGGCTAAGAAAAACGGCCTGCCCCTGTAGGCTGGGCTCCCACTCTGCTCTGCTGGTGGTCCCATGGGGTGGCATGTGCCCAAGGGCTACATTGGGTGTGGAGCCTAATTATCTTCTTTATTCAGAGGTATCACCGCATTGGACCCCAGTTCATAATGTGGCGGCAATGTCGCCCGTAAAATGTATGCTGCAATGGGGGTCTGGGGGGTGGCTATGATCTTTGGGAGCCCCTTGGCGGGGGATCATGGGAAGCGCCCCAAAAGCTAAAAATAGATGTAAAATTTCCTTATAAAATGTTGTAATTTCGTAGTCAATCTGGGCCGTTCATTAGGCAGAGATCTGACGATAGAAGTTATGTTTAATTTAGTGCTTTTTTCCCTAGAAGGAAACCCATCGCTATATATGAGGGAATTGTATTGTGTCTATGTAGATTTTTATTTTGAGTGATAAAGAGAGAGGATATTATGTGAGAGTGAAGAGGGAATTACAACAAATTTGCTGTAGGTTGTATATCTTCATTTTGCTGGATAATATAAAAGGAAGGACTATCTATTTCTCCATGGATGTAGCCCGAATTGGGTGAACCATGTATATCTGTGTGTCTCTTGTTTTATGCGTTTTCTGTGTTTATATTTCTGCATATTTTATGTGTTCCATTGCTCTATAATATATAATTTTCTAATAGCCTAGCCCCTGTGGCTAGCCCTTTCCCCAGAATGGTGCATCTTTAAACTTTAAATAAATTCCAAAACCATAATATGTTAAGAACTATTCAGATGGCTTGTTGGTAGGAGGCTTGGAATTGTTGCTTGGAGGTTTCGAGTTCGACCCCCATTGCTACTACCAAGACCTTAACCGAATTTTTGGTGGGCACTGAGCTACCACGTGGCAGCCTCTGGCTGGGCCACGTGTCAACCTGTTGTTTTCCACCTTCCAACCAATTGAATTCTGCCTAATGGACCCAATGAAAAAATTCCACTTGGCATCACATGATTCGCTAAAGAAGCCCATTGACCAATCAACCTTACCACGTCAGCATACACAGTCAACGCCATGTCAGCAATACGTATTGTTGACTGGGCTATCACATTTTGCAAAAATTCCCCTGTTTTGGGAAAGTGAATCGAACATGATTCTGGGAGAATACGGTGTCTGTTTCGCGTGAAATGAGTTGTGCCTGATTCAAGATGCCGAGCACTACATGGTCGTTCAGGTTCCACATCAATCTAACAACTTTGAATTTTGAGTTATTTTTCGAGCACCTGATCATTCCTCTCCACTAGAAGTCTTTTGGACCCCAAAATATCACTTTCAATTGTTCAGTGGGTGAGGGTACTGTTCCCTCACCTCTCCAATCTCGATCCATTTTGCTTTTGAAGTATTTGTTCCTTTGAGCCCCACTCGAATGTAGTCCACTCCCTAATTTTTAAGACCTTGTTCTTCTATCAAGAATGGTGTTTTCTTCTAGTTCATCAAGGTATCCACAAGAAAAATTCTCACTGGAAAGAATTTCAACATTTTCTCCTCAATCTTCAATCAAAGGAGGCTCTTATAACCTTAAGTTCTCAACATTAACAACAACATAAATGTTCATATATGAAGGCAAACCCAACCTGAATGCATTGTCACCAATCTTTTCTAGAATTCTGAATGGACCATATCTAATTGGTTTTAGCTTTTTACCTTCTCCTTGGAGCCTCTCTTTGCTAACGTGAAGCCAAACTTCATCACCGACTTGGAACTTGTGATCTACCCGATGCTTGTCATGCCTTGTTTTGTACTTGCCTTGGCTCTCTTCCAGCTATTCTTGAACTCTTTGGTGTACCAATTGGATTTGTTCAATGAACCTTCTTGCTTTCTCTATGTCACCATGATCATCAATAGAAACATCCTTTCCAAAAATGAAATCCAAAGGATACTTAGGCAAGTATCCCAAACATGCTTCAAATGGCGATGTTTGAGTTGAAGAGTGTGTGGCTTAGTGCTAAGCATGCTGAATGTAGTGCAAATGTTCATCCCACAACTTTGGATGCTTGTTGTAATACCCACGAATAAGATGTATCACGGTTCTATTTACCACCTCGGTTTGGCCATCAGTTTTCAGATGAAATGTTGCACTCTTTTTCAATTTGGTGTCCATGAACACCACAAGCTTGACCAAAAATCCCCAACAAAGTGAGAATCTCGATCACTAACAATGGATGTGGGCAATCCAAAATGCACCCATACATTCTAAAAGAATAACTGAGCAGTTTGTTCAACTATAATTTTCTTTTTACATGGCATCAAAATGCACATTTTTCCAAACCTATCCACAACTACATACAAATAATCATGACCTCTTTTTGATAATGGAAGACCTCCTACAAAATCCATAGAAACACTCTCCCATGGTTGTGAAGGTACCGAAAGTGGTGTGTACAATCCTAACTACCTATTGCTACACTTACTGATTGCACATAATGAACATCCTTTAATAAAACGTGACACCCTTTCAAGCATACAAGGCTAATAACAATACCTCTGTAGACGTGCCACTGTCTTACTTACACCGAAATGACCAACAATAAGAGAAGTATGTGCCTCTTTCTCCCTGTGGAATACAAAGCTTACCAAGATGGTACAACAAGCTATCATGCAAATGATAATCCAATTCCTCTACTTGGTTACCTTGACTCAAGCTTGCATAAACATCCTCAAAGTAATTGTCTAATGCACACTGCTCAATATAAATTTCATGCAAAAAAAAATTATGCTTGAGTAAAGTAGTTGCACTAATAATATATATAGAAACCATATCAACAACTTTATTGTAGATACCTTTCTGATACCTTATTACCAAGTGGAATTTTTGAAGGAAACCCATCCATTGGAAGTGCCTTGATTGCTGCAACCTAGATTGATATTACAAGTATTGCAATGGATGATGATTAGTGTGAATGATTGTTTCCTTACCCATCAAGTAGTGTTTCCACTTTTTCACACTTTGCACCAATTCATACAATTCCTTATCATATGTAGGATAATTAATCACTACACCATTGAAAGTTTCCAAATGAAAATAGATACGCTTAGCATGTTGCATGAGGACTGCACCTATGGTGTAGTCACTAGCATCAGTCTAGATCTCAAATGACTGTCCCAAGTCTAGAAGTGAAAGTACTGGCACTGAATTGATATTTTCGTTCAATGCATCAAAGGCCTTTTTCTTTTTGCCTCCCCACTGAAAAATCTTTTTCACACTAGTCAATGCATGCAAAAGCGCTGCTATAGAAGAAAAGTTAGCAATGAATTTCCTCCAATATTGGGTTGCTCCCAAAAAATTCTTACCTCAGTAACTGTCTTGGGCCTTGGCCAATTCAAAATGACATCAACCTTGGAGGGATATATTTTTAGCTCACCTCCTCCAACAATATGACCCAAGTAAACTAAAGATGTTTTTCCAAACTCGCACTTTGACATCTTTAAATACAATTGTTCTTTCTTTAAGATATAAAGTACTTTTCTCACATGCATGAGATGGTCATCACGAGATTTACTGAAAATTAATATGTCATCTAAGTAGACTATAACGAATTCATCAAGAAATGGCCTCAACACATCATTCATCACAGACATGAAGGTAGCATGAGCATTACATAAACCAAAAGGAAAAAACTAGCCATTCAAACAAACCTTGTTTTGTCTTGAATGTTGTATTCCAAATGTCTCCTTCAGCAATTCTAATTTTATGGTAGCCACTCAAGTCCAACTTAGTAAAATACTTTGCATCTTTCAATTAAGCAAGTAAATAATATATTCTAGGTAGTGGGTAATGTTACAGGGAAAAGTGTCTATTTAGAACTGCTCTATCCCACTAAGGTGTGACAGCTGCCTTAGAAAAAACAGAGAAAAACTACTTTTGTATTTCCTTTATGAACTATAGATAAAGAGGAATAGAAAGAACCAACCTGTGTCTTGCGCTAATCCTTTGATCCAATCCCTCTCTTCTTTGATAGTCTCCAGCTACCTGCTCCCTTACTTGCCCAGCTTCACAAAGTACCTGTAAGATCACAGAAGAAGAAAACTATACAAAGACATGGATCTATATTCATAAACAACTTAGGATCAGATTTAAGTTAACCATACAAATGTAACAAGCATCAATGATACAAAAGCATGGAAGGAAAAACTCAAATAGTTTTTATTGATAAACAAGAAAAGATCCAGGAGGAGTTACAACCAGTGGTTCCTGACCCAGCATCAACCTCTCAGCAAAGAAGCCCCTCTTCACCTCAAACAAAGCATATATCACCCAATACTCTGATGTTTGTATCAAAAAAACCAACAGCAATTCCTTACAATATGCAAAATTCCAGCCTCTATATCTCTGGGATGAGGGATCCATATATAGATATCTATAAGGAGGATGAGTCAGCTTGTGATTTGATTAGTGTCTTCTCTCTATCAGTTCTTGCTGTCACTTGGAGACTGAAGGCCTCTTACTCATCCTTGGTCGAATTCAGTGAGGCAAGTGTCACAGGAGAAGATTCTGGAAGCTTCCATTGTCTCTCCAGCTCGCGGAATGACACTGCCACTTGTCATTTCTCGCCCATCGCACCCCACAGAAGGGACTTTTGAAATGCAACTCACCCTCACAGTGTATTTAGGTGCAATGCAACGCACCTAGCCAGTGGAGCAGCTGAAATGATCCTGTTTTGACTTATTTGAGCAGTTTCTGGTGGAGAACTTCTGGGAGAAGCTGTAATCTGTTGACCTTGTTCCTTTAGGGGTTAGAACAACACTTTTAGGGGCTTAGGAGCCCTTGGTTTATGGACATTTCATGCTTGGAGTTGTAAGGCACAAAAATGTCTATAATAGTTGCCCCCTAAAGTATGAGGCCGTTAACCTTTTGGTGTCGGGTGAAATGCTTTATTATGAGGATCCGAAGTTCTTTCAATGTTGGGAGGAGACCTGTAATAAGATACAATACAATACATTATCTTCATACTGTTTTCATGATCTAGCTGAGGCGGGAATTCCCATGCTCAACTTTATAAATTCATTTTCATGTACATAGGACAGAGAATCGTCTGAGGGTAGACTGATGATTCTGATAGAGCCATCATCCTTTTGGTAGGATGATTATCTGTGCTGCAATGCTGTACATTTGATGTCTTTATTTCCCTGAATATATATCGCAGCCCGGATGGATGAAACTAGATCCGGGGTCTTCAATCTCATCCGATCTTTACTCGAAGTACAAGTCGATCCATGTGAGAAATGTTTTGAAGTCGAACATGGAAAGACATCGCTTGATTACCAGTCAATGATGTAAACTGTTAACAAGCGCGAGAGGAATCACCGATAATGATAATGATCCTCAAGGTACTGCAGTACAATCCACGTGGTGTGAATAAAGGACTTGGCGTCGAACACCACGCAAATTCTTTCGGTCGAAGGCCATTGATGTAAACCTGTCGCCGGAAGTGAGAAACTTGCCATTAAGGCATGCAAGCTTCAAAGTACTGAATGGGGTGTTCCTAGATCAACTTCTTGGATAATGAGCTGATGTTGACAAGAAGTGATCCGTCACAGGAGGGCCTTAATGAATCCCACATCAATGACACGGAATGGAGCAAATGATTTTGATGGAGGTGAAAATGATCTGATGATATACGGTTCAGGGTGGCGGTCATGAGAGAATGGAGTATAATGTATGGTAGTGGGTGAGACACAGGTGACTTCTCTGGATGACTTCTCTTGAACATGTCGGCGACACTGATGTGATGGATTGGTAGCATTAACCCCAAATGTGGATGGTATGGCATGACCATGGCGATGTGACTGGTGAATGAAACAACCCAACCCGACTCGGACACGGAGTGGAAGTGTCATGTTCAAGAGCGACTTGCTACCAACAAAGTTTCTTTGAGTTTTCTTCCCAATTTTCCCCAGTCATTGCTGACCAGTACCTCTTTATTTTTGTCAAGCTTGAGGAGGATAACATATGCTTGTTCTATAATTTTCCCTTCGGGCAAACCCATCGCTATGTTTTAATGAGCCTAGCGATAGTGAAACTTGTTCTCATCTAAAGACAAGTTTGTCGCTATTAATCTTTTTAACGAGTTTAACGGCAAAGATAACTCGGTCCTTTTCAATTTTAGAGAGTATGAAAAGGAACGTAAAGGTAACTCCAAAATTCATTTTTCGTCATCTAATCCCTTAAGTCCAAAAAAGTATAAAACAATACAGAAGGGATGAATTTTCGATAGTTTTAACGAGCCGAACAAAACAAGCGCTCGATCTTTTTGTGTAATAATCCCTCAGGTCCAAAAAGATTAAAATCTAGATGAGGGATAGCACTTCCTGTCCCTTTAACGAGCTGGAAGGCCAAGGACTCAGCAATCTTTTCATATTTTACGAGTCAGTTGAAAAGAGCTTAAAGGAGACTCGTCTTTTGAGGAACGAGTGATAAAACGGGTAGCAGTTGATTCCAGGTAAGGTTTGGAATTTTCCAATCATGGCAGTGTCACAAGGATGGCTAGTGAAATCACTCTTCGCAGCTGTTCCTCAAAATGGGTACACAATCAAATGGAGGTGAATGATCGGCCAATGAAAAAGTGGAGGTGACGGTGCAAACACGACCAAGGCTTTAATGGCTGAAGTACTACATTCACGGTGGTTATTTACCGGGGAATAATTCATTTTTTAACGAGCTTAAACGCGGGTGGAAACATTTGCTCATGTCTTATGTTTATTTTTTAACGAGCTTGAACTATGTGCTAAAACTGCTCAATGCGGGTTTATTTTTTAACGAGCTTGAACCTTGCGGTAACACTGCTCGATTAATCCAGTCATATGATAAGAATGTATCATATAAAAGCGGCAAATTTTAGAGTTTTGTCCCACATCCTTCCTTTATGCAAGTTAGGAAATGACCAATCCAAAAAACAGATAAATGATCGCTCTTTGCTTGCATTCCAGAAGGTTTGCATGCCCCTAGGTATAAAACAGAGTTTCAAGGTCACCCTCTATTCGAGTTGACAAAACATTTGTTTTATCAGGAAGGGTATACCTCTTTCAGGCTACCCAAAGATTGCTCTATTCACAGCGCAAACAAAACACTTCTCTGGCGATGTCTACCGAGATAAACAAAGGTGAGTGAAGGAGGCTACTCCACTTACATAACTTTGACAAGAGGATCTTGTTCCAGTCCAACTCCCCCTTCCAATCACGGACGGGAGTACGGAGGTCATATTCTCTCGCAAAAACCTACCTTATACCCGAAGTTTTCCTGCCGAAGCAGACCAGGATGCATGCCCCCTGGGTTTCAGTCATGTCCCCCCGAATCACTCGCGCTCATCGGGTGGACGGACTGGAGATTGAGACATTTCTTGCGTGAAAAGACCATTTAGGGATGGTATATGACTATTTTCTATGCGTGATCCGAGAAATGAAAGCTGGTCTACGAGCTTGACCACTCTTCCTTCGTGCGGAAAACACATTACACTAAAGAGTGAGGAGACAATTGCTCCCATGCAATAAATATAGTCTCGTCCAAGGAGTAGATTGTAATCCAGGGGTCCTTGAACTACCATCACATTCATGTGAACGGTTTTCCCTCTCAATGTTATGGGCACATTGGGAAGGATCCCTAACGGTCGACTGGTTCCTTTATCAAAGCCTGTCAGATTTCTCATCTCAGGCAAAAGCGATGGCGAACCAAGTGCTTTCCAAGCAGTTGAGGAAAGGATACTCACAGAAGCCCCTTCATCTATGATGGTACCAGCCATAACCATTCTATATATTTGAACAATAATTCAGAATGGTACACTAGCTGGTAAACGGGGTCTGCCTAGTTGATTCCAGTCGAAGGAGACAACTAGGTTGCTTGGAGGTGGGACCGAATAGACGGCCGGGTACGACTCTGACGAACTTCCCTCCTGCGGTAAAGGAATGGGTAAATTGCCCCCATGTTCGTTGGAGTCTGTGCTTATGAAAAGAATTTGGACGGTGTCATCCTTGTTCTCTTCAGTGATTGTATCATCTGAAGATGGAACCTCTGAAGGCAAGACCGGGTCAACTGCCGCCTCGACCTTTTGACTTTTGTCTGGTATGGATTCAGAGGGCCCATCTTCAATGACAGATGCTTCGGCCGACCACCTGAGCGGGTCAGCCGGATTTTCGACTAGTGACGGACTCGGCAAGAGTTTTTTATATCCAGGAGGAAGTCGTAACGGTGAAACCGGACGATCATCCAAAACTCTTTTAGCTTCGTCTAAGAAGGGACAACGGTGAACGGCATGGTCACCTTCACACAGTTTACAAGGAAATCTATATTTTCCTTTTTGTCCTGGGGCTTCACTTTCACTAGTCGACGGTGTGTTTTCAACATGACCATCAGAGGTTGACGACACCGGGTTGTGCAAACAAGGAGACCAGTCCCTTAAGATCCAAGGGATGCAAGGACAATCTCTGTGAAAGTGGTCTCCTTTGCAAATGACACATGGCGATTTAGGCCTGGTCGGTGCAGTGTGTGGATTTTCGTTAGACGACACTCGTTTGCCCCCATTCGCTTTTGGCTCCTTCTTCTTCTTCTCTTTCTTCTTCTTTTCCTTCTTCTCCTTAGGAACTTGACTTTTGGCTTTACCAGCCCCATCAAACGAAGAGGAAGGAGGAGAGGAAGAATTAGAGGAAGTAGAAGGTTGGTGGGTAACTCTGGATTCGTCTAATTGCTGATTCGATTGTTCAGGAATAGTGGTGTTCTGAACGACAGAGGTCGATAAGAGCCATACAGGCAAACCAATTGTCAGTCCTGGAAGTGACAATGTGGCCATATGGGGTGCACCAACATCTCCCCAAGAGGAGAAGGGACTAGGATTTCCTCCAAGGGGAATTCCTTGGTTGGTAGACTCCATTTTCTCAACCCAAGATCAACGTAGGAAAGGGTAATGAATATTCCGTTTAAAATAAATTTTAGACACTTTGACACAACTTGTTTTTTCAGTTTTTAAAAGTCGAGAAAAAACAAAAGATGACTCTAGTTGCCTTCGATTTTTAATGAGCCTGAAGTGACAAGTGCTCAGATGGACCTTTTCCGTTAAGGAGTCTGAAAAGGAACGAAAGGGACTACTCTGGAGATCTAGGTAGAGGGAGTACCAAACCAATCGCAAAATTGCAGAATACTTTTTACGGTACGGCAGTGAATCTTCCCGAATGCTGTGTTCAGTGCATTGCGATCGATAGGGCGGCAGACACGGCTTCCTAAGGATAAAGGATTTAAGCCTATAGGGGTCTCCCAAAATATACTCGACGGTACGTGGGAGCACAAGTCCGTACTGGCACTTATCGTCTCAAAGTGGAGGAATCACCCAACCATCAGTGAGGACAACAGTTACTAGGCTTTACGACGCCGGAATACGTCTCTAGCCTAGACCTCTAAATGTTCTGCGTTAAGTTCCAAAGCGTTGTTAGATTCATTGAATTTATTTTAAGTTGATCTTGCTTATGAAGTTTGCCTTTTGGGTTCACCACGAGATGTAGATGTAATTCCTAAAATGCAATCTAAAGATGATAAACAAACTTTTATCTCTTTTGTGCAATGAAAATCCTAGCTACTAGAGGAAAAGAAAGACACAATCTTTTCACAAAGAGCAAAGAGCACACTGTAAATGCACTTTCCTAAATCAAGCCAAACAGACTGTCTATATGAAAATGCACATGCATGTATTTGTTTTCAACTTTCTTAGTATTGATGCTAAAAAGAAAGTTGATGTACAAATCTGAATTTCTTTTCAAGCGACAAATATAAACAAGCTCTTTTTCGAAATCAAAAATAGAGATGATTACGACACCTTACGATTTTGAAATGAACACTTGTTCTTGACATTAGAAAATCACAAATTCAGACCAAAGGCAATAGTAATAATATAATCGACCATCTACAGCAATCAAACTTCCTCCTATGATCGAAATCGACACTTGCGACAGATTCAAATCAAAGGACGACAGTACGACTATTCTACTTTTGCAATGGAAAACTGTAAACGACTCAACAAATACACAAAAACATCTACAGTTCTTTTGTACAAAGGAGGCGGAATAACAACAAGGAAAAGGGGTTTTAAACAGACATATACTGATCACAGGCAGCAAAATTCAGAGATAGAACTGGAAAGAATGAAGCACAAGAACCACAGCTGCACAGGGCTAGTCTGATCAGCGCACCTGTAACACAGAGAAACTGAAATGCAGCGCAGGTTGCCCTTTCGGGAAGTGCGCTGAAATTCAGGATCTCTTAACAGTACTTGCGTTGGGCCAGAAACGAGAATCTGTCCGGGTTTCGGGTCACAGTTTGCAGTTCAGTCTTTGGTTTTTGGCCAAGTAAAAGCAATCAGTAATGCACAATCAGGGGTAGATCTAAGGAGGGTCTAAGAGCTATCACAAGGGCAATCAGATAGTTTGTGAATCAGCTGTTCAAATCATAAACAGATCCAGTGAATGGATTGAAGCAGCAGATGTCTACTTTGCATTTATTATGACAAATGCAGTTCGAATGCTACTTATAAGTTTATGAAACAAACAACAAAGAATGATAAACAAACAAACTAATTAGAAATTCCCCAGTGGAGTCGCCATTTTGTTACAGGGAAAAGTGTCTATTTAGAACTGCTCTATCCCACTAAGGTGTGACATCTGCCTTAGAAACAAACAGAGAAAAACTACTTTTGTATTTCCTTTATGAACTATAGATAAAGAGGAATAGAAAGAACCAACCTGTGTCTTGCGCTAATCCTTTGATCCAATCCCTCTCTTCTTTGATAGTCTCCAGCTACCTGCTCCCTTACTTGCCCAGCTTCACAAAGTACCTATAAGATCACAGAAGAAGAACACTATACAAAGACATGGATCTATATTCATAAACAACTTAGGATCAGATTTAAGTTAACCATACAAATGTAACAAGCATCAATGATACAAAAGCATGGAGGGAAAAACTCAAATAGTTTTTATTGATAAACAAGAAAAGATCCAGGAGGAGTTACAACTAGTGGTTCCTGACCCAACATCAACCTCTCAGCAAAGAAGCCCCTCTTCACCTCAAACAAAGCATAGATCACCCAATACTCTGATGTTTGTCTCAAAAAAACCAACAACAATTCCTTACAATATGCAAAATTCCAGCCTCTGGATCTCTGGGATGAGGGATCCATATATAGATATCTGTAAGGAGGATGAGTCAGCTTGTGATTTGATTAGTGTCTTCTCTCTGTCATTTCTTGCTTCCACTTGGAGACTGAAGGCCTCTTACTCATCCTTGGTCGAATTCAGTGAGGCAAGTGTCACAGGAGAAGATTCTGGAAGCTTCCATTGTCTCTACACCTCGCGGAATGACACTGCCATTTGTCATTTCTCGCCCATCGCACCCCACAGAAGGGGATTTTGAAATGCAACGCACCCTCACAGTGTATTTAGGTGCAATGCAACGCACCTAGCCAGTGGAGCAGCTGAAATGATCATGTTTTGACTTATTCTGAGCAGTTTCTGGTGGAGAAATTCTGTGAGAAGCTGTAATCTATTGACCTTGTTCCTTTAGGGGTTAGAACAACACTTTTAGGGACTTAGGAGCCCTTGGTTTATGGACATTTCATGCTTGGAGTTGTAAGGCACAAAAATGTCTATAACAGGTAATGGTTCTTTACCCTAATCTTGTTCAATGCACGGAAGTCGACACACATGCGCCATGTTCCATCCTTCTTTAGAACCAAAACAACAGGTGACCCACATGGCGAAGAACTTGGCCTGGTGATCCTTTATCTAATAAATCTTGAATTTTCTTCTTAATTTCTACACATTCCATCACTGACATACTATACATGCCAATGTTAGGAAGAGGACTATCTTGCTGCAACTATATCTCATGTTGGATTCCTCTCTTGGGAGGCAATCCTTTTGGTTCCTGAAACATCTCATCATATTGGTTAAAAACATCAACCAATTCATATTTAAATCTTGAGTCACAACCTTGAAAATATTCATTATCAATATCATTTTTGGGTTTTATAATTAGAAGGACAAAATTCTTGCTAGAATTTACTAGTCTTTTCATCTGCCCCGCATTTACAAGTGAAATATTTAGTTTCTTGCTATGGGCTCTTACAATGTATTCTACTCCATCTTTGAACAAATGGTATTTGTTTTCATGTATATGGAAGATAGATTTTCTGTCATAGAGATACGGGCTACCCAAAAATATAGCACATATGTCTAATAGCACAACATCAAGTTCCACTTCATCTATGAAATTTGTAGTAATGACGAATTTCAGCCTACACTTTCTACTTACTTGCAATTGTGCATTGTCACACACCCATCCTAATGGATATGGTTTATGATGTGGAATGGTTTCCAAGTTGAAACGTTTGAAAATGTTTTTCAGAGATGAGATTGGCTTGAGATCCACTATAAAAAAGAGTATGAATTTTGCTATTTGAGATTACCCTTATGTGAAAAAGTTTTATCCGCTTCTTTTCATTTGGAGTTTCATTGTGTAAATTTGAAGTACTAGTGCTAGCAATGGATTCTTTTCCTTTCACACCCATGGCTGTAATTTTAATTTCCTCACACGAATCAGATCCCAAATCCTATTGAGTGGTTGTAGTTTTCATTTGTTGTCCCTTGTTATTGAATTTCTTTGGTTTCATCTCAGGATAAAGCTTCCAACAATGAGCTTCATCGTGACCTTCTTTGGAACAATTCTTGCATGCTATTTTCTATTCTTCCTTCTTAATGGATGAATTTTTCTTTCCTTTCCCTTTGAAGCCCTTTTCTTCTCCTTTACCTTTAAATGGAATTTTACTACCCTATTCTGGATTATTTTTCCCTCTTGCCTCAATATGAGTGGCTTCCACACACACATCCTCTAGATTATTGGGATTAAGCATAAGGATAGTATGCCCAAGGTAACTATGTAAACTCCCTATATACGTCAGTAACGTGTCTTGTGATTGCAAATCTACACCTAATATTAGAGACCTTCTTCTAAATTCTTGGGTGTAATGCTGCACATTTTAACCTTTAAGTTGTCTAAAGTTATGCCAATTCATGATGGCTTTCTGCATATATGCTAGAGGGTAAGATTGTCTTTTAATTGCAACAATGAAATCAGACCAAGAAATTTATACCTTACCATGTTTTTTTATCTCTTCTTGTGTCCTGGATTCCCACCATACTAGTGCTTCACCCTCCAGCCTCAAGGAAGATAGTTGAATCTTTATGTCATCATCTTGAAGGTTTTGAATTCTACAATGGAACTCCAACTAATGAACCCAATTTTCAAGCTTCTCCGCATTCACATCACCATTATACATGGGCAGTTCAAATTTAATGTCAAGTTTTAATAGGGGTGTTTTACCAGTTCCTTTTGAGGTATGCTGATGAGTATGAGTAAGGGTTGTATTAGTGGAAGAGGATGAAGATCCTTGTGAAGTTGAAGAAGATGATGATGGTGGAGATGGTGGAGGTTTACCTCCATTTCCATTAGCTCATCCTCCTAAATAACCTTCTCCTTTTGGAGGCTTGGAGCTTTCACCCTACAACCTGGTATTCCTTTCTTCATAGAGGACTTTCACCATCTCTGTCATGTCAAGGAAAGCCTTCCTAAAAACCTTCTCATCTTCTGCCATATTTGCAGGCTCTCCCTCATGTGACATGCTTACTAAAGCTTCAAATGCAATTTGAGGTAGAACTGGTGGTGGAGATTGTGGTAATCTTACACTCCTTCTCCTTGACCCAACTTCAGGACTTTCAACCAACTTCCCTTCTCCTCTCTTGAGCTTCAACCTTGTAAGCATCACATTCACTTTCAAATAGTTAAATACTCCTTGCACAAAGAAAACCAGGAGCTCTAATACAAAACTTGATCTGAATGGGAAAAATAGTTTTGTTGTGCCAAATTCCTCTTCAGAATATGTAAAAGTGCTTAAGGATTCATGAGGTTAATTGCAAGTTTAAACATGAGTTTTTGAGTGTTTTTATGAAAATTTCATGTACAAATTAACATAAACAAATGACTAAACAACAACATATAATAGACATGGACATCACCAAAAGAGTATCACAACAACGCATGATGAAGGAGTTCAACCCGCCCGGGTTACGTCTCGTTGGTCCAACTTCCAGTGGCTTGGCCCTCTCTATTATGCTCAAAAGTGTGAATACATCATTTTACAATTCTCAGTTAGCTCTGAAAGCTATTCTAATGACTCTAGAATGCCCAAAAATACCCGTCTAACCTCTTTCTGCTCCTCATTTGGTCAAAAAATGAAAACGTTATGGCTTCCCCAAGTCTTTCTTCTAATTGCACTGCAATTTCCCCAAAATCCGGCACCATCCTACAAATTCATCGCAAATTGTGCTAACAGAGAGCCATTTTGCCCAAAATCCAGTGATTTTGTGGGCATCTTAATTCAACCTCTAAGGCCTTAAATCCGCAAATTTTGGGCCACATGGGGGCCATGTGCTCGGGGCTAAGGCCAACAGCCCACCCCTACCGGCCAAGTCCCCACTTTAATCCGCTGGTGGTCTCGTGGGGTGGCATGCGCCCAAAGGCTGGCCCTTTCCCCGGAATTGCACATAGTTAAACTTTAAATAAATGTTGAAACCATAATATGTTAAGAAATATTTGGATGACATGTTGGTAGGAGGCTTGGACTTGTTGCTTGGAGATTGCGGGTTCGACGCCCACTGTTGGTTCCCACACCTTAACCGAATTTTTTGTTGCCCTCGGGCTGCCATGTGGTAGCGTCTAGTTGGGCCACATGTCAACCTGTGGCTGGCTGTCTTCAAACCAATTAAATTCTTCCAAATGCACCCAATGAGAAACTGCCACTTGGCATCACATGATTCAATAAAGGATCTTGTTAACTAGTTAACACTGCCATGTAAGTATACACAGTCAGCACCACTTCAGCAGTACATATTGTTGATTGCGTTGTCACATTTTCCAAAAATTTGCCTATTTGGGAAAGCAAACATAACATGATTCTTGGAGCATACGGTGTTCATTTCGTGTGAAACAAGTTGTGCTAGATTTATGATGTTTAGAACTACGTGGTCATTCAGGTTCCACACTTTCAGTTGTTCAACAAGTGAGGGTACAATTACCTCACCTTTCCAATCTTGATCCATTTGGATTTTGAAGGATTTGTTCCTTTGAGCCCCACTCGAAGGTATTCCACACTCCCTCATTTTCAAGACCTTATTCTTCTATCAAGAATGATGTCTTCCTATAGTTCATCAATGTATTCAGGAGAAAAATCATCAATGGAAGGAATTTGGACATTTTCTCCTTGATCTTCAATCAAAGGAGGCTCATACAACCTTAAGTTCTCAACATTAACAACAACATAAATTTTCATATATGAAGGCAAATCCAACCTGAATGCATTGTCACCAATCTTTTCTAGAATTTTGAATGGACCATATCTAATTGGTTTCAACTTTTTACCTTCTCCTTGGAGCCTCTATTTGCTAATGTGAAGCCAAACTTCATCATCGACTTGGAACTTATGATCTACCTGATGCTTGTCATGCCTTGTTTTGTACTTGCCTCGGCTCTTTTCCAACTATTCTTGAACTCTTTGGTGTACCAATTGGATTTGTTCAATGAACCTTCTTGCTTTGTCTATGTCACTATGATCATCAATAGAAACATCCTTTCCAAAAATGAAATCCAAAGGAGACTTAGGCAAGTATCCCAAACATGCTTCAAATGGCGATGTTTGAGTTGAAGAGTGCTTGGCCTGGTTGTAAGCATGCTGAATGTAGTGAAAATGTTCATCCCACAACTTAGGATGCTTGTTGTAATACCCACGAAGAAGATGTATCACAGTTATATTCACAACCTTGGTTTGACCATCTGTTTGCATATGAAATGTTGTACTCTTTTTCAATTTGGTGTCCATGAATCCCCACAAGCTTGACAAAAAATTCCCAACAAAGTGAGAATCTCGATCACTAACAATGGATGTGAGCAATCCAAAATGCACCCATACATTCTAAAAGAATAACTGAGCAGTTTGTTCAACTATAATTTTCTTTTTACATGGCATGAAAATGCACATTTTTCCGAACATATCCACAACTACTTACAAATAATCATGACCTCTTTTTGATAATGGAAGACCTCATACAAAATCCATAGAAACACTCTCCCATGGTTGTGAAGGTACCGAAAGTGGTGTGTACAATCCTAACTACCTATTTCTACACTTACTGATTGCACATAATGAACATCCTTTAATAAAACGTGACACACTTTCAAGCATACAAGGCCAATAACAATACCTCTGTAGATGTGCCACCATCTTACTTACACTAAAATGACCAGCAATAAGAGAAGTATGTGCCTATATTATTATGTTGTCTCTTTCTCCCTATGGAATACAAAGCTTACCGAGATGGTACAACAAGTTATCATGCAAATGATAATCTAATTCCTTTACATGGTTACCTTGACTCAAGCTTGCATAAACATCCTGAAAGTCATTGTCTAATGCATACTGCTCAATATAACTTTCATGCAAAACATAATTATCTTGAGTAAAGTAGTTGCACTAATAATAGGCCTAGAAAGCATATCATTAACTTAATTGTAGATACCTTTCTTATACCTTATTACCAAGTGGAATTGTTGAAGAAAACCCATGCATCAGATTTGCTTGATTGTTGAAACTTAGATTGATATTGCAAGTATTGCAATGGATGATGATCAATGTGAATGATTGTTTCCTTACCCATCAAGTAGTGTTTCCACTTGTTGACACTTTTCACCAATGCATACAATTCCTTGTCATATGTAGGATAATTAATCACTACACCATTGAAATTTTCTAAATGGAAAAAGATAGGATTACCATATTGCATGAGGATTGCACCCATGGCATAGTCACTAGCATCAGTCAGGATCTAAACTGACTGTCTTAAGTCTTGAAGTGCAAGTACTAGGGTTGAATTGATCTTGTCGTTCAATGCATCAAAGGCCTTTTGCTATTTGCCTCCCCACTGAAAAATCTTTTTCACACTAGTCAATGCATGCAAAGGATCTTCTATAGAAGAAAAGTTAGCAATGAATATCCTCCACTATTGGGCTGCTCCCAAAAAATTCTTACCTCAGTAACTGTCTTGGGCCTTGGCCAATTGAAAATGACATCAACCTTGGAGGGATCTACTTTCTACTCACCTCCTCCAACAATATGACCCAAAAGTTTTTCCAAACTCACACTTTGACATCTTTAAATACAAATTTTCTTTCTTTAAGACATCAAGTACTTTTCTCACATACATGACATGTTCATCATGATATTTACTAAAAATTAAGATGCCATCTAAGTAGACTATAACAAATTCATCAAGAAATGGCCTCAACACATCATTCATCACACACATGAAGGTAGCAGGAGCATTACGTAAACCAAAAGGCATAACTAGCCATTCAAACAAACCTTATTTTATCTTGAATGTTGTCTTCCAAATGTCTCCTTTAGAAATTCTAATTTGATAGTAGCCACTCCTTAAGTCCAACTTAGTAAAATACTTTGCATCTTTCAATTGATCAAGTAAGTCATCTATTCTAGCCAGTGGGTAACGATTCTTCACTGTAATATTGTTCAATGCAAGTAAATCCACACACATGTGCCATGTTCCATCCTTATTTGGCACAACAACAATAGGTGACCCACATGGCGAAGAACTTGGCTTGATGATCCATTTATCCAAAAAATATTGAATTTTCTTTTTAATTTCTGCTCTTTCCATCGATTACATCCTGTACATGCTAATGTTAGGAAGAGGACTATCTTGTTGTAACTGTATCTCATGTTGGATTCCTCTCTTGGGAGGCAATCATTTTGGTTCCTGAAACATCTCATCATCTTTGTTAAGAACATCAACCAATTCAGATTTCAATCTTGAGTCACAACCTTGAAAATCTTCATTATCAATATCATTTTTGGGTTTGATCATTAGAAACACAAAATTCTTGCTAGAATTTACCAATATTTTCATCTGCCCTGCATTTACAAGTGAAAGATTTAGTTTCTTGCTATGGGCTCTTACAATGTATTATAGTCCATCTTTAAACAAATGGTATTTTTTTCATGTCTATGGAAGATAGCTCTTTTGTCATAGAGATACGGGTTGCCCAAAACTATACCACATATGTCTAATGGCACAAAATCAAGTTCAACTTCATCTATGAAATTTGCAGTAATGTCGAATTTTAGTCTACACTTTCTAGTTACTTGCATTTGTGCATTGTTACACACTCATCCTAATGGATATGGTTTATGATGTGCAATGGTCTCCAAGTTTAAACTTTTGACAATTTTTTCAGAGATGAGATTGGCTTGAGAGCCACTATCAAAAAGAGTATCAATTTTGTTGTATTTTGAGATTACCCTTATGTGAAAAAGTTCTATCATCTTCTTTCCATTTGGAGTTTCATTGTGTAAATTTGGAGTACTAGTGCAGGAAATTGATTCTTTTCCTTTCATACCCATGGCTGTAATTGTAGTTTCATCACCCGAATCGGATCCCAAATCCTATTGAATGGTTGCAGCTATATTTTGTTTTCCCTTGTTGTTGAATTTTTTTGATTTCATCTCAGGATGAATCTTCCAACAATGAGCTTCATCATGACCCTCTTTGGAACAATTCTTGCATGTTATTTTCTCTTCTTCCTTCTTAATGGATGCATTTTTCTTTCCTTTCCCTTTGAAACTCTTTTCTATTCATTTACCTTTAAATGGATTTTTACTACCCTCTTTTGGAGTATTTTTCCCTCTCGCCTCAAGATGAGTGGATTTCACACACACCTATTCTAGATTATTGGGATTAAACATAAGGATAATATGCATAAGGTAACTATGTAAGCCCCCTATATACTTCAACAACGTGTCTTATGATTGCAAATCTACACCTAACATTAGAGTCCTTCTAAATTATTGGGTGTAATATTGCACATTTTGACCTTTAAGTTGTCTAAAGTTTTGCCAATTCATGATGGCTTTCTGTATATATGCTAGAGGGTAAAATTGTCTTTTAATTGCAGCAATGAAATTAGACCAAGAAATTAAGATCTTACCATGTTTTTTTATCTCTTATTGTGTCATGGATTCCCACCATACTAGTGCTGCACCCTCCAACCTCAAGGAAGCTAGCTGAATCTTTATGTCATCATTTTGAAGGTTTTGAATTCTGCAATGGAGCTTCAGGTGACAAACCCAATTGTCAAGCTTCTCTGCATTCACTTCACCATTATACATGGGCAGTTCAAATTTAACATCAAGTTTTAACAGGGGTGTTTTACCAGTTCCTTTTGAGGTATGTTGATGAGTATGAGTAAGGGTTGTATTAGTGGAAGAGGATGAAGATGCCTGTGAAGTTGAAGAAGAAGATGATGGTGGAGGTTTACCTCCATTTCCATTAGCTCCTCCTCCTAAAGAACCTTCTCCTTTTCGAGGCTTGGAGCTTTCACCCTACAGCCTGGTATTCCTTTCTTCATAGAGGAATTTCACCATCTCTGTCATGTCAAAGAAAGCCTTCTTAAAAACCTTCTCATCCTTTGTCATATTTTCATTCTCTCCCCAATGTGACATGCTTACTAAAGCATCAACTGCAATTTGAGGTAGAACTTGTGGTGGAGTTTGTGGCAATATTTCACTCCTTCTTCTTGACCCAACTTCATGACTTTCATGCAACTTCCCTTCTCCTCTCTTGAGCTTCAACCTTGTAGGAATAACATTTACTTGCAAACATTTAAATCCTCATTGCACAAAGAAAAGAAAGAGCTTTGATACCAAACTTGATATGAATGGTAAAATTAGTTTTGTAGTGCTAAATTCCTCTTCAGAATATGTAAAAATGCTTAAGGATTCATGAGGTTAATTGTAAGTTTAAACATGAGTTTTTGAGTGTTTTTATATAAATTTAATGTACAAATTATCATAAACAAATGACTAAACAACAACATATAGAGGACATGAACATCACCAAAATAGTATCACAACAACACATGATGAAGGAGTTCACCTCGCCTAGGCTACGTCTCCTTGGTCCAGATTCCAATGGCTTAGCCCTCTCTATTATGCTCAAAAGTGTGAATACATAAGTTTATAATGCTCATATAACTCTGAAACCTATCCCAGTGGCTTCAAAATGACAAAAATATATGTCTAGCCTCTTTCTGCTCCTGATTTGGTAAAAAGCTCAAGAAGTTATGTCTTCGCCAAGTCTTTCTACTAATTGTATTGCAATTTCCCCAAAATCTGGCACCGTCCTACAAATTCACCCCAAATTGTGCAAATGGAGCACCATTTTTCCCAAAATTTGGTGCATTTTGTGGGTGCCTTAATTTGGACTTTGAGGCCTTAAATCCACAAATTTTGGGCCACATGGGGGCCACGTGTCTAGGGCTAAGGCCAATGGCCCGACTGATGGCTCTGCTCTGTTGGTGGTTCCATGGGGTGGCACAAACCTAAGGGTTGGCCCCCGTCACTAGCCCTTTTTCCGGAATGACGCATAGTTAAACTTTAAATAAATGCCAAATCCATAATATGTTAAGAACTATTCAGATGGTGTGTTGGTAGGAGGCTTTGACTTGTTGCTTGGAAGTCACGTGTTCGAACCCTGCCGCTGCTACCTGGACCTTAACTGAATTTTTGGCGACCCCCAAGCTACCACGTGGTGGCCTCTGGCTAGGCCACGTGTCAGCCTCTGGTTGGCCACCTTCCAACCAATTAAATTCCGCCAAATGAACCCAATGACAAACCACCACTTGTCATCACATGATTTGCCAAAGGAGCACATTCACTAGTTAACCGTTACACCTCAACATACACAACTAGGGCCACGTTAGCAGTACGGACTATTGATTGGGCTATCAAATTTTACAAAAAATTGCCTGTTTGGGAAAGTGAACAAAACATGATTTTGGGAGCATGCGGTGTCCGTTTCATGCAAAACTACTTGCGCCATATTCACGATGATGAGAAATACACCGTCGTTCAAGCTCCACACCGATCTAACAACTTTGAATTTTGAGTTATTCTTTGAGCACCTGATCAATACAAATTTCATATTTTTTCATAATATATACATGACTCCCCTAAAGTAGATCCGCGTATATACGTGATCTCTCTGAAGAAAATCTCCATATAGATTTGTAATCACTAAATCATGCCTTCGTTGCAACCACAAAACAAACTTCGCTATCCTTACTATCACATGTTCATGTCAGAGTATGATTACCATCACAGATCTATCATTGTTAATCATAATCATAAAATATCAATAAATCATGTTCATTAGTCACTATAATTCTTTTAGATCTATCAAATCTGAACCTCCTTCATGCTCCTTGGTGCACACTTGTTTCAGATCAAATCCTTCATCAATAACCCAGAACATGCACACCTAACACTTTGATCTCCATCTCCTTATATAGCTTAGGCCTTAGCCAATACCTTAGGCAAATATCTTAGTAATGCCAATGGTATTCTTTGACGGGATCAAAGATCCATTGTCGCACTCATTACTTTGGGCCAATACCATGGTAAATACACCTAGTATTAACAATACCACAGAAACTGCATGTGACTTTTCTTCACCATACCCATGTATGTACACGATCTTTATTCCCAGAACCTACGTATACTTCCCAAAATTCACCTTTATCATTACTCTGTCGTTGAACTAATATTCCTTTTTCTATCTCACCTGTAGCATGTGCATAATAATTGTGTTGAAAACATTATTAATTAGGTTTCCATCAAGGACAACACATTAGTCATAATGTCAACATTCTCCCACTTTGTACTTGATGGAAACCACTTGGTGTTTGGTCATCACCACCTGTAAATACTTGCAAATACATTTGTAAGCACAACACGCTACTCTCCAAGAATGTTTCTCTGGAAGCCAAGCTACTCTCCCCATTTGACATCAAGGGAAAAGGGTTGACCAATGTTGGAAAAAGAATTCCCCGCTGCTGTGTAGAGATGAGCACTGTAGATCTGATATGCTGAATATGAAAACTGTATACTGACCATGCTCCCCCTGAGAATATGATGAATCTTCTAGAAAGAAGTACATGACTCTATGAATCAACCAAATATGGCCTTTCCTATCACCAAGGACTCATACTTATATCAATCACCCAACATAGTGGGGTTACATATTTGACTCAACATTGCATCAAATGCCCAAAATAATGGGATTACATACATAATTGACTTGATCCCAATAGTCAAAACATGGCCGAATATTAAAATTATTACATCATGGGTACTTGCATGACCTTTTCATCAAGAGAAATATATTACACTTATAACTAAAACAAAATACCTCTATAGTGACGTAGCAAGACTATGATAGTCATCTAGTCATCAACAATAATCATACACCATATAATATCCCGCAACATGAACATCATCTTCATGAAGTAAGATAGAATAGTGGAGCAACAATCTTTATCAGCATCAACATGTTACCAAATATGTAATTCTTTCAAGCATCACCCAATAGTTGTAGTGGAAATATATTAATAATCAGCTTCACTAAATGCAACTTTAGAAATATATCAAAAATTCAACAACATATGTGTCTTCAACAACATCACCAGTTCATGATCACCATTATGCAGCAAGAAATGCTTAATAAATCATAATGCCAATAATGCATTATTAGAAGCATAGCAAATTCTCTCCCTGAACCTGTGCCAACTATTTATTGTCAAGTTTGATTACATCCAACTCATCCATCAATAAAGTCATCAAAGCAGAATCACACATTGCAAAAACTCATGAACCATCACAAACCAATATCATTCCTAAATAGCATCTGAGCTCAATAGACTGTAACCAATCAATATCAGAACTAGAAAGCCAAAAAATAATTGATTGAAGCATATCAGAACTTCTCACTAAGTCTATCCCACTATTTTTTCATCTCATAGAAACATACGTGACTATATAGATAAAAAGTAACGTATATACATAATTGTCCTTCATGTAATCCGCATACAGAAAGTAGACTGCATTAATTTACAGTCTCAGCCCCCCCCTGAACATGAAATATCTATTAGAGTCAATAACAAAGCGATGAATCATATATCACTGCTAATTTCTGTCTGATATATTCAAAATATCCACGAGGAATATGCTTTGATATATGCAACTTGTTCCTTTGAAGAAACATATTCTAGTTTGACCTTTTGTTCAAGCACCCGTTCTCTTAGAAGGTGATATTTGATTGGAATATGCTTGTTTTTGAGTGCATGATAATATTTTTAGAAATACTTATGGCAATAGTATTATCATACAAAATAACTATAGGCCGAGGATAAGTGATTTGAATGTCTTGCAATGTTTGCATCATCCATAGAAGTTGAGTACAATAAGATGTAGAAATGACATATTCTACCTCAACAGTAGATAAAACAATGGAGCTTTATTTTTTTCTGAACTATGATACCAAGCGAGGTCCCAAATAAAATGCTCCCCCATTAGTACTCTTTCGATCATCAATATTACTTGGCCAATATGCCTCTGGGTAAGCATGAAGTGAAAAGTATGCATCTTTGGGATACCATAGACCAAAATCTTGAGTTCCTTGTAAATACTTAAATATTCTCTTGACTTCATGGAGATTTATTTAGGATTTTCTTGAAATCGTCCAACTATCCCAACTGCATGCATAATATCTAGTGTCATGCCTGTAAGGTAAAGAAATCTTCTGACCATGGACCTATATTTATTGAAGGAGAATAATCATGTGAAATAATATTACATCCTGTTATCATTGGTGTGAATACATGCTTGTAGTCTTCTATTCCATATTTTTTCAAAATCTACTTGAGGTACCTAGCTTGTGAGAGAAATATACCATTCTTTGTTTGTTGAACTTGAAGACCAAGAAAGTATGTTAGTTAACCAAGTAAAGAAATTTCAAAGTCTTGCTGCATAACTGAAGCAAATCCTTGACTCATAGATTCTTCATTGCTTCCAAATATGATGTCATCTACATAAACAACAACTATCAAAAGTTTATATTTATCCATCTTGATATATAGATTGCTATCAGCAGTTCCCTTAGTGAAGCCTCGTCATTGAATATACATGTCAAGAAGATAATACCATGTAAGTGGAGCTCGTTTTAGCCCATATAAAGCCTTCTTAAGTTTGCATTTTTTTTTTTATCATTTCCTATAATGAACTCTTCAAGTTGTTCAATATAAAATTTTTCTTCTAGGTCCCCATTTAGAAATGCAGATTTAACATCCATTTGATATACTTTAAAGTTATGAAAGCTTGAAAATGCAAGAAACATTCTTATGGCTTCTATTCTGGTTACAGGTGCAAATATTTCTTTAAAGTCTATTCCTTCTTGTTGAGCACGAACTTTACATACGAGTCTTTCTTTATTTCTAATTACCTTTCCATTTTCATTCAATTTGTTTTTGAATACCCATTTTGTCCCAATACCATTTTTATCATGAGTTATTGGTACTAATTCCCATGTATGGTTCTTTTCTATTTGATCAAGTTCTTCATCCATTATCTTAACCCACCATTCATATTTTATTTCTTTATTTACATTTTTAGGTTCAATTGTCAATAGTAAGGCTAGGTAACTAGAAGTTCCAACAAGAGTTAATCTAGTTTGTACTCCAAGTTCCTTTTCACCTAGAATTTGAGATTTCGGGTGATTTTTCTTAACATACCTTGAAGGAGTCTTTTTCTAATGCTTTTGTGCTTTCAATTACTTCTTTTGGTGCTTGTTATACAGGAAAATGACCTCCCCACCAGCTCAGAGGAGAAAGACATGATGACTGAAGGACTAACCTAGTTCACAGGTCCAATTGTCAAGCTAACATTGTCTAGGAACTAGCAACCTGATTTATAAAGCTTCCTAGCAAGGATAAGGGTGCATTAGTACCTAGGGTAACTCTGTCTGTTACCTCGAGAAGAGCGTTAGTGAACCTAAATGAGTTTTTATGGGTCAAGGGAACAAGATGACTGAGAAATATCTCAATATTCTCTCCTATGTCAGCTCACAAAAGCAGGGAAACATCAGAACTCGACCTGTTTGGAGGAATTACTAATTCTTAATAGATTCTACAAATGGGAAAGAGCACAAAAGCGTCGAAACATCACTATTTTTACCTAATGGAACTCATGAAGGACTTGGTAACCGTATCCTCACATGCTATATATGCAAGGATAGAGCCATTGTGGAATAGGTCAAACCATTTGAAAGAATTGCCTATTTGACTATTGAGCATAGTCTCTGACTAAGGCATTAGAATACGTTAAGAAGGGGGAGAGAGAGAGAGGAGCTGGAGCGGTAAGGGAAGGATGATACAAACGATCGTTGTAATGAATCTTTTCTACATCAATATAGAATTACAATTGTGTTGTCCACTCCGCGATGTTGGTAGTATAATTTGTTTATATGTTCATGCAATGTCGTTATTATGAGTGGCTTAGATATATGAAACTAGATATCTTTATATGTTAATGCATTGTTTGTCAAAGTTATATGTTGTGATATTACGCTTGTCTTATCTATGTGCAGGTTTTGATCTGGAGCTAGCTCAAGGGTCTTCCACCTAGCTACATTGCACTCTCCAGCAACACCACACTGAGACTTGAGGTAATAAGTCCTTCTTCCTTCTTTGATTCTCATTTGTTAAACATAGATATGCATGCATCTTTGTAACAATTGCAACTAATATTATAATCTGCCAAGGATCCCGGGAAGTTCCTTGGGGGTTCCTACATTACTCAACACCCATGCATTAATCCCTATAACATAATTGGTGACTCTGCTGGGGACTACACTTAGTTCATGGTTTTCTCCCAGAAGATTCCTAGATCTCTCTTTCTTCCAGGCCTTCCGGTACTTCTTCATCCCATTTCTGACCACTCAGGACTATACAACACACTTCTCTCAGTGCTCAACCCTAGATCTGATCCCCACAACCTCTTTTTTGAGCCTCTTTCCTCACTAGCACTGTATGCTAGTGCAAACAGTTCTTTATAAAGCATTGTGGCCTCACACAAAGTTCGTTGGTGCTGCAAGCAACTCTCTTTAGCCTCTAGTATAGAGCATTAGCCAGCCACTTCTTAATAAATAGACTGCTCTGTGACCTCATGGGTTGGGAAACGTGCTTGTAGACTGATCAAGGATCTGCAGTTGTGCTTGTTTGATTGATCTGTCTCATGAACATTTTTTTTATAAAGAAAATAGCTTTACTTCTTAAATTTTTTGTTTTCATAAAAGAAAAAATACAAATTTTTTATTATTTTCTGCTTAGTTGGTTAGATCTGCATTATTTGGTTTCAAATGTTGTTAGTGAGAATTGTAAGTTCTATCAGTTGTGCTAGTGTTTTACTGAACTTCATTCATGGTATATATATTGGTGTATAAATGACTCTTCCTTTGTATAAGCAACGTATTCATAGAAAGTGAAAATTTGGAAGCATTGGTTTTTGCATGATTTAAGTCAGAGTCCCATATAACTTCATACGTCAACACCCCTACCAAAGAATCTAATGAAGTAAATTTAAAATATACCTAATAAAATCAATCAAAAACTCTTTTTAGAGTAAACACACATTAGTTTAGGCTAGGACCTTGGGTTAGGTAGTGTGAGTTAACTGCCCAAGATCATACATCAAAACTAATGTCATTAACGAGAGAAATCCTTCTGCACTCATACTATTCCGGACCACTACAGTAAAAGTGGAGATAAATGCGAGACAACATTAGACTGTGAATGAAGGTATCCCACCTTCACTTACATCTCCTTTGGGTATTTTGTGTATCGGGGATCCCTTTGGGGATATCAGAGCTGAGTCGGGGACTTATGTATCTTGCCCACACAATGTACTATCTACAACTATGTCCCCCCCAGTAGTGTATGTGATTTGAGGTATCCTTACTGGCCATACTTTTAGGGAAGAGCACAAGGTGAGTGGAGCAGGCTTCCCTAGGTACAGACGAACCTACTCTGTCTTCATTTTTTGGGAGGGTGCTTGTCTTCACGAGAGTACTTGGCCCCTTAATTTGAAGTTCAGGCAAAGCTCAAGAGTAATCGTAACTATACATTTGGCCAACTCTCTCTTTATCCATTGTGATACTAGGTTTCATCTCCAATGATCGGTGATTATCAAACAAGGTCATTTCCCTCTGCATGTTGATTGATTTCCTTAGTGTATTTTTTATTTTTTAAGTGTTAGATTGTTATCGCCGAGACTTTAATAAATATCACTGTAAAATCTATTGATGAAATTTATTGGTCATCATGGCTACATCTGGCCCTCATCATCAATATAGATAATTGTTAGGTCTTCCCCCACTCATTGTGGAGGATCCACCAAGCCTAGTGAACCGGATTACCCATCTTCAAAAAATCAGTCTTCGAGACCTAACACTGAATAAAGCTAGACATCCCACGATTCCTGCTTACCAAAAGATTTCTTTATTGAATGTTTCATTCCTCCATACAATCCTCTGATCATGAATCCGTCGGGACCACTCTTGATTCTAATTACATTTGTACCTCCTATCTCTTCCGTTGGACCTACACCACCCATCCCATCGACGACTAACGGGTCATGGGATTTTGTGGACACTTTATCTCCACTGCCACCTCCCCAGTCGATAGTCAGTACCACACCTCTGATAGCAAACCCTGCTATCCCACTTGTCCCAGGTTCAAACCCTATCATGACACCCAATACAAGTGGAACCCAGTACATGTCGGTTTCTACCCCTTTTGTGTCAACTCCCCGACCTTCGACAAGTGCTACATATAGCACTCCTTATAACCATAGAAAATTTTAGGGGCGAATGTTCGCCCTTTGGCGAAATTAAGGGGTTTTAAATTTTTAGTGGGCGAATATTTTGTATCATAGTACATTTTTACAAATCACCTCAAATAGCCCACCTTATTTTAAGGGAGAGGGTAAAAAAGGTAAATTTAGACCTTGAAATTAGGAGTTACAACCTTCCATTAGCCCATTTTCAAGAATAGGTTTTATTTAAGTAAATCCATTTGCCCATGTTCAAGAATAGGTTTTATTTAAGTGAATCCTATGGGCCAAAGGCCCAAATACCATATTTATAAAAGAGGTATGGTAAATTAATAAAAATATAAATAAATGAGAGGTATGGTAAATAAATAAAACATTTTTTATATTTACTCCATAAGTCACCTTATATACATGCAAGGGTGTAAACAAACAAAAATATAAGTAAAGTGGAAGTATGGTAAATAAATAAAAATATAAATAAACTAGACTCATGGTAAATAAATAAAACCACTTTTTATATTTAGTCCATAACCCTCGTTCTATTTATGAAGGCTCAAGAAAGAGGTTTCATTTAAGTGAATCCTATGGGCCAAATACCATATTTGTAAAAGAGGTATGGTAAATTAATAAAAATATAAATAAACGAGAGGTATGGTAAACAAATAAAACATTTTTTTATATTTACTCCATAAGTCACCTTATATTTACGAACACTCAAAAAATGCATTATATTTAGGTGAAACCTATGGGCAAAATACTATGGGACAAATACCATGGACTAGATTGTTATTAATACCATGCAAATTTTTTTTATTAACCCTCATATTAGTATTAATAAAAATAAAAATGGCACATGGTATTGACCCATGGTATTCACCAAAATGGCACATGGTATTGACCCATGGTATTCACCTGGAATGTAGCCTATTTAAACGGGGGAATTAAACCAGCATAGATCCATCTTTACTCTGGATCTACTAACCTCAAATATCGTGATATGCAAACTAGCATAGAGTGAAAAAATATTTGATCCGATCAAGAGTAAAAATGGATGTTGTAATTTAATGTATGTTAAACGTTTTAGCTTGGTTAAAATAAAAAATAAAATAAAAATCAACTATTAATTTTATTAATTTTTATAAATTACTAATAGTAATTTTTAAGCTCCAGGTTTATGATAACCCATGGTATTGACCCATGGTAATACCATGGTATTCATGTGAGCATAGACTATTTAAAGGGGAAATTCTATCATCTTAGATCGATCTTAATTCTGGGTCTACCAAGTGCTCAGAGGGATAAATAGATTTCATCCCCTTAAGAGTGGTAGATGTGTAGTTAAGATGGATATAGGTTGGTTTGTATGATAATGAAGATATTAAATAGACTTAGAAATTATATTGTAAAAACATCTTAAGGTGAATGGTTAAAGCATAGACATTGGACAAGTATATTTGTATACTTCTATTTTAAACTGAAAAAAATCCAAGGCTAAAAGGAATGGATTGATTGCACTAGTCATCCTTCTATAACTTTCCAACATATGTTGGAGTAAACAGATTGTAATTTGGGTAATTTTTCTAATTGCAAATAGGAACATACTTGTGTATTGGCAGGGTGGTTACGAGGTCCCTAGAAGTGATGAATTTGAATTTTTCTTCGTTTTATATATAGTATTAGGTTTTTTCTCATGCTTTCTGTGAATGGCACGGGTGAATTTTATCCTACACCCACTAGGATATCGATATGTAATTTCGGTAATTTTGATTTCAAAAGATATTTTAAAGAAATGCAATGATTTCATTTGTGTATTTAATAAGCATAAGATTTTATAATTGAGTAAAATATTCGCCATGCCTGGTGAGAGATTCGCCAAAAAATTATATATACATATCATATTATTGATAAAATCGCCTTCCATTTTTCCTATATACCATGGAGATTCACCCATTTATTATACATGTAAATTTAGGGGGGGTTCTTAAAATTTTCCCTGCTTATAACACTGCATATATCACAGTTAGCAAGGGACCCATCAACAACCCCTTTGGTTGACATCCATTTTTTAGCTCTAACCCCTAGGTTTAGATGCCTGGGGCCACAGTATATCGGCCGGGAACATAGCAGTTCCCCCTCCATTTATAGGACAACAAGGACAGCCACTGATTGACGTGAACCCTCCTTATGTTAGTCAAGGACATATAGTTAATTACGTGGGAGTGGGATCCCTCAAAAAGGTCCCACTCAATCCATATGGGCACCCCACTCTCAACCTCAAATGAGTAAAGGGGGCATTGCTTATCCTGGGGGCACTTACAACCCCCAATCTAACAACCCCTATGGACAACCATAGTACACGACTGTACCCCAACGAAATTACTATTCCACACATCCTGTGTATAATATTTGGAACAACACGATGGGAGGACCGCAAGGATCCTCAAGTTATATGTCATCACCTTGATCCAATTTGTGGGAATCAAACACCTTTCCTTTCTTGGAAACACTTGATATCCCTGACTTGTACAATCTCACAAATGAACCCATCTATCACAACTTACTTTTGCATCCAATCCCACATAAAATTCTGTCATACATCCTGAAGTTCGAAGGGAAACAAGGGGCGGATCTGGGTACCCACATCACCCCCTGTCATTTATGGTGTGTTTTTAACTCCATGGTGGATGATAATATCCAGCTACGGCTCTTTCCCGGCACCCTTACTGGCAATGAAGCCAAGTGGTACATCGAGATACCACATGCGTCAATCAATACCTTTGGTGCTTTAGCGATGGAATTTTTAAAGCATTTTCAGTTACCCATCTCCTAAGAAATTGGGACGGAACTCCTTACCTCATTACGTCAGGACACCACCACCCACATATCTGATCATATCCATGAATGGAGATGTAGGTGGAGGCTAGTCAAAGCTCCCCTCCCAAACTATCTATTAGCGGATTGTTTCTGCAAATCTCTTCTCCCCCAAATTGCTAAAGATGTCGCCTTAGGTGGCAAGGTCACAAAAGACCAATCCATTCGTCATGCCCAACACTTAGATTTGAAATATTCACAGTCTGGCACTTTATATGACATCATTCCCAATGCGCCTCAGAACTCCATTTCTCTCGCTACTTAGCAACCTAGTGCGCACATCGATGGTATTATTGGCGCTACCTCTGGGGCTACTGTAAAACAAGTTAGTGGTTACATTGCCCAGTTGTCAGTTGAGCCCTCTACCAAATCGACTGCTCTTCCTACTGTCATGATAAACTCTATGCAATCTACACAAAAACCCGAAGGTAAGAATAAGAAGAATAAGAAAAATACAACTCCTTCTGAAGAGCAGTCAACCAAGTAGTACAACCCAAAGCAGAAGGCTGATGCACCCTCTAACGATGGAAAGGACAAACCCACCAAATTCCCTTACAAAATCTCTGCGGAAGACCATATGACATATCAGTTTTCGTGTCTCCAAGAATGCACATATTTCATTGCTAAAAAAGACATTGGAAGGACCCCGACGGTCCTAAACAATTCTTTTCGTACTCAACAACAGCAACACCTTATTCCAAACCAACCCCAACCCCCATAAGGGGGCAGTGACGGTTCTTATCATCCTTCAGCTGGTGAAGGACCATCTACCGTTTACATCTTTGAAATGGTAGATCTTCAAACAATAGCCAAAACTTATGGAGCTCCAGTTGCTAATGCTGAGGAAGTCTCCTCAAGTAAAAACCCACTACCGCCTAACAATCTACATATCAAAAGGCCGGCTGTTGATCTTGTGATTCACCCCCCAAAAGGGGCATTTTGTTGCACAATGCATAAATATCTACATGTGCTGCCCATAAGTACTGTATTGTAGAAGATTTGGTGCAAGCATCGTCAGCTATGTCGGTGCTCGAAGTATTGCAAACTTGTCCAACACAAAGGATATCTCTGCTTTCGACAATTGGTGGGGTCGACCCTCAGGATTCCATACTTGCAATTTTCGACATGGACAAATGTAAACCTCCCCTTTCACACTAGCTTTCATTTTAGGTGAAAATATTTTCGAAAGGGCGAGGAGTACATAGACTGTCATTGATGAAAGTGCTTCAACCTACATAATATTGGCTTCATGTTGGCTTGCTTTGGGTTCTCCACCCCTATCCCCACTGTCAAATTCCCTTAAACCTTTTGACAGCCACACTTTAATCCCAAAAGGTTACCTAGCTAGCCACCCCATCACTTTGAGTGGGAAAATGATAATGGTGGACATCAAAGTCGTAGATAGAAAGCTTGACTATAATCTATTGTTGGGTTGCAGTTGGAATTACACCATGACTGCCATTTTGTTTACTGTCTTTTGCATCATACTATTCCCATTGGATGGAAAGATAGTCACAGTGGACTAGCTGTCCTTTTGCACCCTTGATTATTCCTCATTACCTAGTAGATATGTACCCTTAGTGGGTGGTGTTCCTAACTCTTAAGTCAGTATCGATAATGGTCTATTGAAGGGCCTTTCCCTGATGGATTTTTTTTGATCTTTTGCTACCCATGGTACCATAGATGGTCTCTGTGGTTTCATCCATTCCTCATGAACTGACCAATCCTTGGATCCTCCTGAGCCCATCATACATTGGTGCTTTTGGAGAACAAATTCCATTGTCACCACCTGAATTGGCCTACCAAGCCATTCAATCTGCATCTGAATCTCTAGTCACTTTGGTCACGGCCAATGGTACCACCTCCCCTCCCATAACTTCTCGTTATTTCGATCTCCTTAATTAAGTCCTACCTTCAGATGAATCTATTAGAGAGATCATGTGTTTAGAAGAGTGACCTTGGGAGGACTCTCACCATCATGTTTCGATTTTTTATTCGGACACGTTGCCTCTTCAAATCTTGTCATTTGACACACCTGAAATCATTTCCTCACCTTATAAAACTATCCAAACTTTGGACTCTGAGGGAAACATGGGAAATATTTCAAGTACATTGCTCATCGATATTTCTATTAAGACAGGCATTGTATAAAACATCCAGGTTGGAGCCAATTGCACTCTTGAGGAAATTGCAAGCTTCACCTTCCTTTTCAAGGAATTCCACAATGTATTTTCTTGGTCTTACTAGGAAATGCCTTGCATAGATCCGTCTATTGTCGAGCATGAGATTAAGGTATATGACAATGAAAAGCTTGTCCACCAAAGGCTTCGACCAGTCCACCCCCACAAGACTACAACCATCAAGACTGAGTTGGAAAAATTGTTATGTGCTAGTTTCGTCTACCCCATTCCCTTAACAGAATGGGTTTCCAATTTGGTTCATATCGATAAGAAACAAGGTACCATCCGCATATGTGTCAACTATCAAGACTTGAATGCTGCATGTCTGAAGGATAATTATCCAACACTGTTCATCGACCAAATCATCGATGACTGCGCTAGTTGTGAATCCTTCTCATTCATGGATGGTTTCTCAAGTTACAACTAGATTTCCATAAAACCGACAGACCAACACAAAACTGCCTTCATTTTCCCTTGGGGAATCTTTTCCTATCGAAAACTCCCATTCAGTTTAAAGAATGTTGGAGAAACATTTCAAAGGGCCATGGACTACACATTTCATGATATCAGACATATTGTTCAAGCTTACTTGGATGACCTTCCAGCCCATTCCAAGAAGCGAGCTCAACACCTAGATCATTTATGAGTGATTTTTCTTAGGTGCCGGTTCTATAACATACGTCTGAATCTGCATAAATGCATTTTCTTTGTCGAGTCTGGATGCCTACTTGGTTTCATTGTATCCAGGTATGAGATTAGGATTGATCTCGATAAGGTAAAGGTGATTACTCAATTGCTTGAACCACAATCCATTTTGTAGCTCCAACGTTTGTAGGGGAAAGAAAACTTCTTACGACGGTTCACCGTAAATTATGCTGAGTTGACGAAAGACTTTATGTGCCTACTTAAGAAGGGAGTGCAGTACATCTGGGATGATCAAGCTCAATGATCATTTGATGCCTTGAAAAAGGAACTTATATCATCCCCACTACTCAGTTCTCCCAACTGGGTGTGACTTTCTCCTCTATCTGGAAGCCTCACCATCCTCTCTAGGAATGGTCTTGGTTCAAACTCACGATGACCTAAGTGAGCATGTGATAAATTATCTGTCGAAAGGCCTCGTTGGGCCTGCAAATCAGATATTCACATGTGGAAAAGTTGTCCTTAGCAGTTGCCTTTGTTGTCAACCACTTCTGACATTACATACTACTGCGACAGACTACCGTCATCGCTTTGGAGAATCCCATGAGACACATTTTGTCTCGTCAAGTCATCGAAGGAAAATATTCCAAATGGATAGTGATCATCCACCAATTTGATTTGGTTTTCACCACTTCCAAGGAGAAAAATTCCTTATGTTGGGTGTGAAGCCTGATTATATTTTTTATTCAAAGGTATCACTGCATTGGACCCCAGTTTGAAATGGGGCGGCAACGCCGCCTGTAAAATATTCGTTGCAGGGGGGGTCCACCTTTTGCTAGCCATTTTAAACTTAGTAAGGAAATGTGCCCAAAGACCCAAGAAGACATGGATTATATGTCTAAAGTTCTATATGCATCAACAGTTGGAAGCTTAATGTATGCAATGGTCTGCACAAGGCCTGATATTGCACATGCAGTGGGAGTTGTACTCAGATACATGAATAATCTAGGAAAAGAACATTGGATGGCAGTGAAATGGATTCTCAGATATTTGAAAGGTACCATAAATCAAGCATTATTCTTTGGTGGTTCAAACATTTCTCTATAGGGATATGTTGATGCAGCTATGGTAGGTGATAGAGATAATAGGAGGAGCACTACAGGATATGTATTTACTGTAGGTGGAACAGTTGTCAGTTGGGTTTCAAAAATCCAAAGTGTTGTTGCACTTTCAACAACAGAAGTAGAGTATGTTGCTGCTACAGAGGCTAGTAAAGAAATTATTTGGTTACAAAGGTTTATGGGTGAATTGGGTAAGAAGCATGATATGGGCACATTATATAGTGATAGCCAAAGTGCCATTCATCTTGCAAAGAACTCATCATTTCATTCAAGGACTAAACACATACAGCTCAAGTACCATTTCATACGATCAGTGTTGGAAGATGGAGAGTTGAAGCTGGAAAAGATACACACTAGCCAGAATCCTGTAGATATGCTAACAAAAGCTGTAACCAAGGGGAAACTGAGAATATGCTCAGTTTCAGTTGGTCTTCAAGCATGATGAAGAAGATGAGAAATAGCCAAGTCCAAAGAGGAGTCGTTTTCCAGCAAATGAAGCAGCGGTGGAGTTGCTATAATCAGTCTCCAAGTGGGAGATTGTTGGGTGTGAAGCCTAATTATCTTTTGTATTCAAAGGTATCGCCGCATTGGACCCTAATTCGAAATGGGGCGGCAACATCACCTATAAAATATTTACTGCAGGGGGGGTCCAAGGGGCGACTATGACCTCCCTGGTGGGGGGATCATGGGCAATTCCCCCGAAGCTAAAAATAGATGTAAAATTGCCTTGTAAAATGTTGTAATTTCGTAGTCAATCTAGGCTATTCATTAGGTGAAGATCTGACGGTAGAATTTATGTTTAATTTAGGGTTTTTTTCCCTAGAAGGAAACCCCTCACTATATATGAGGGAATTGTATTGCATCTACATAGATTTGTATTCTAAGTGAGGAAGAGAGAGGAGATTGAGAGTGAAGAGGGAATTATAGCAGATCTGCTCTAGGTTGTAACTTTTCAGTTTGTTGGATAATATAAAAGGAAGGACTGGTTGTTTCTCCATGGATGTAGCTCAAACTGGGTGAGCCACATATATATGTGTCTCTCTTATTTTATGCGTTTTCTATGTTTATATTTCTGCAATATTTTATGTGTTCCATTGCTCCGCAATATATAATTTTCAAACACCTTAGTCTTCACTGCACTTTTGTGGGATCTTCCCATTGTTGATCCTAATGAGATAGCCCATGATCCTCTCCCGGATGAGGCTATCTATCTAATCGACTCTATCGACCCTTGGTATGGTGACATTATTTTCTACCTCCAAGCACAATGTCTCCACCTTGAACTATTTTCAGGTGACCGTCATCGCATCCGCCACCAAGCATGACATTATTTGGTGCTTAATGATACTTTATATTGCCATGGCACTGATACAGTTCTTTTACATTCCCTCATTTGTGAAGAGGCAAAACACGTTTTAAATGAATACCATGCTAGGGCATGTGGCGGTCATCTTTCTGGCATATCTACTGCTCAGAAATTTTTACACGTGGGCTATTACTGACTGAACTTGTTTAAAGATTGTATCAAGGCTATCTAGCAATGCCACCCTTGTCAAGTGTTTAGAAAGAAAATGTGTGCTCCTTTGGCCCTACTACACCTGATTATCTCCGTTAGCCCCTTTGCCAAATTGGGGATAGACTTCGTTACTTGCAACCCCACTTCCTCTGCCAGACACAACCACATTATTGTAGATGTGGACTATTTCATGAAATGGGCTAAAGCCCTTCCCGCTTTCCAGGCCGATGGAGAAACCAAGACACTATTCCTGCTCAATCAGGTCATCTGTGACTTTGGTGTGCCCCGCACAATCGTTACAGACCATGGGTCTCATTTTCATAATCACAAGATGTCTGACTTAACATCATTTCTTGGTTTTCACCAGGATCAATCATCCTCCTACTACCCCCAAGCTAATGGCTAAGTAGAAGCCGTTAATGGAATCTTAAAGATCATGATCCACAGGCTAGTAGGGAATCATAAAAACCATTGGCATCGAATGTTATATCCTGCGCTGTGGACATACCGAACTTCAGTAAAAACTACTACAGGCTTTACACCTTTTCAACTAGCTTATGTCCTAGAAGCAGTTTTGCCAATCAAGTGTCAAATTTCTTCCTTACAAATCATTATTGAACTCTTGCCTGACATCACTGTCGAAGAAGAGCACCTGCTATACCTAGATAAACTAGATGAAACCCGTCGAGATGCCAAATTGGCACTCGAAGCTCACAAGTGTCAGGTCAAAGCCCAGTATGACAAAAAGGTCAAGCCTCGTTCTTACCAAGAGGGAGATCTTGTTTTACTCTATGATAAAAAACATGCCCTTTTGAGGCCAGGAACACTTCAACCCTTATGTCTTAGTCCATATGTCATCATAAAATCCCTCTCAAAAGGGGCATATGGACTTTAGGACTGGGAAGGAGTCCCACTTGCTGAGCCCCGAAACACGCTCTACCTGAAAAAGTATTATGCCTAGTACTGCACTAGGCATGTGTTTTGTAATTTTATGTATTTATAAATTTTGCTTCTTTTTGATGTGACTCGATTTTTTTGGTATTTCTTGATGTATTTGTCTCATACATATATATTTTCATCGAGATGTCTTCATTACCCTTAGCATACATAGGATATGTGGATGGTGCCAGTCATCACACACAGTACATTGCATCAGCTACTTGGGTTATTTACTCACTTGAGTCAGAACTGCTTTGTTCCGGGGGAGTCTTTCTTGGCATTGCCACCAACAATATTGCTAAGTACATGTCTGTAATTTCACTTCTCATTGAAGCGTCATGAAGGGACATCTCCAATCTAGTGGTCAAGTTAGACTCTCAGCTTGTTGTTATGCAATTGACAAATCATTATCATGTTCGTAATCCAATCTTATTGCATCATTATTTAAGGGTACGACTCTTGGAACGTCAACCTGAGTTTATTACATATGAACACATTCCTCGAGAATTTAATACAGTTTCTGATTCATTGGTAAACAATGCATTGGATTGGTATCTGTCTCATTTATTATAGATTGATGTATGAAAGTAAAAATTTACTCAGTTAAAAATTTACAAAAACCGTTAAAAAAAATTTACATCATAAAATACCATATATATATATATATATATATATATATATATATATATATATATATATATATATATATCAAATCCATTATTTTACATTAGAACATTTCCCAAAACTTGGGTGTTTTAAGTACAAAATGGCCTCTAAGCCTAGCTATAAACATCCATTGGCTATACCATGCACCTGCTAATAGAGCCCACTACTCATGAAAAGACAATACAACTCTAGCTATCCTCTAAAGAGGAAATAAAAACCGCTCAGGTAGACCAACTGTGTGTCACTGCATGTGAGTGGGAATCTCCCTCATAGGAAGGGGGAGCACACCAATGCTCAAGCCCTCCAGGTTCCTCAGAACCTCACGAAGACTCTCAGCATCACCCCCACCTTCAAGTAGTTGGCCACCTCACCTCACTTGGCGAGGCTCGCCTAAAAATTGCATCGGTGCCACATTTGTGTCAAGAAAAAGGCTTCATGTCAGTACTTGCTCACCCATAAAATGAACAATAACATAACATAAACATTCAAAAGCTTAAAAGTACTTTAAGTACTCTCAAATAAACCTTATTACCTTGAGGCCCCCATTTCAAACCAGGTGGAAAAATCAAGTCAGGATCACTTGTGAAGTCCATGCCCTCATAGGCAGAGTCATTGTTGGCTTGATGGGCCCTGACCGAGGTTCAGCATTAGTCAGCCAAGAAAATCCCTACACTACTGGTCCTTTCAGCATTAGCTCATAGAGCGTGGACTGAAGTCTCACCCAAAGTTGTATGGGGGAATGCAGGAACTAAGTTTCCACACCTTGAGATGGTTGTGATTTCGGTTTTACACCTTAACTCTACCTTTTCACAGATCGATAAGCATTTAGGGCTTATCGAAGTACTCCTTTATTAGTCTTTCAGAACTTCTACGAAGGTATGCGATTGTCCTTCGCATAACTGTTATCGGGAAATCTAGTGTCTATGGAGAGCTGCTAGTCCCACTAAGACGGGTATCTATCTTAGAAACAAACAGATTAAAGTTACTTTCGTTTTCCTTTATGAGAAGTAGATAGGAGAGGATCAAAGAATACCAACCTCAGTATTTCACTCAGTGCCTTGCTTGTTCCTTCTCCTCACCGACAAGTCTTTGCCGCTTCTCCCTTGACCACTCTACTTCAAAGAGTACCTGTAAAGTCAAAGCAGCATAATACCTTCAAAGTGCAAAGATATACAATCATAAAGAATATAGGACCAGATATATATTGACCACACAAATGCATATACTATCAGACATACAAGAATGTGGAGGAAAACTTGAATAGCTTTATTGGTATAAAGATTAGAAGAGAGGATTAAAACCCATTGATCTGACCCAGCGTCATCCTCCCAGCACGAAAGCCCTTCTTCACCTCATGAAAAACTTAGATCACCCAACACTATGATATTCCACCAGGATCCAACAACACTTCCTTACAAGATACCAAATTCCAGCCTCTAGATCTATGGGATGAGGGATCCATATATAGATGATTGCAGGGAGGTGAGTCAGCTTCTGGGATTTTGATTAGTGTCTTCTCTCTGATAGTTCTTGATTCCACTTGGATATTGATGATCTCCTACTCATCCCTGGGTGAATTCAGAGAGGCAAGTGTCATAGGAGAAGTTTCTGGAAGATTCCATGATCATCCTCCTTGCAAACTGTCTCTGTCATTTGTCCATTCTCACCCATCGCACCCTATAGAAGGGCTTTCTAGTATGCATCGCACCATTTACACTGGGCAGGTGAGATGCATCACACCCTTAGCATTGAGCAACCTGTATGGTCCATTTTTGACTAGTTCTGATCAGTTTTCTGTGGAGAACTTCTGGGAGATGATGTAATCAACTGACCATGTTCCTTTAGGGCATGAAACAACACTTTTATGGATTTAGAAGCCCTTGGTTTATGGACATATATGATTGGGGTTATAGTGCCCAAAAATGTCTATAATAGTTGCCCCCTAAAGCATGAGGTCGTTAATCTTTTGATGTTGGGTGAAATGCTTTATCATGAGGATCCGAGGTTTTTCGAGCTGGAAGGCGACTTGCAATAAGATACAATACAATACATTATCTTCATAATATTTTCATGATCTAGCTGAGGCGGGAATTCCCATGTTCAGCTTTATAAATTCATTTTCATGTACATAGGACAGACAACTGTCTGTGTGGCAGATTGATGATTTTGATAGAGCCATCATCCTTTGATTCGGATGATCATCTGTGAAGCAATGATGTACATTTGATGTCTTTATTTTCCTGAATATATCGTAGCTCGGATGGATGAAACTAGATTCGGGGACTTCAAAAATCATCCAATCTTAGCCCGAAGTACAAGTCGATCCATGTGAAAAATGTTCTGGAGTCAAACATGGAAAGACATTGCCTGATTACCAGCCAATGATGTAAGCTGTTAATAGGCACGAGAGGAATCACCGATAATGATGATGACACTCAAGGTATGATAGTACAATTTTCTTGGTGTGAATATGGGACTTGGCATCGAACACCATGTAAAATCTCTCGGTCGAAGGCCATTGATGTAAACCTATCGCCAAAAGTGAGAAACTTGCCATTGAGGCATGCAAGCTTCAAAGTACTGAAAGGGTTGTTCCTAGGTCAACTTCTTGATAATTAGCTGATGTCAACAAGAAGTGACCTATCGTAGGAGGGCCTTAATGAATCCAGCATCTATGACATGGAACGGAGCAAATGACTTTGTGGAGGTGAAAACGATCTGATGATACAAGGTCTAGGGTGGCAGTCATGAAAGAATGAAGCCTAAAGATATTGCAGCGGATGAGACACAGGTGAATTCTCTGAGCGAATTCTCTTGAACATATCGGTGACACTGAAATGGATTGGTAGCATTAACCCCAAATATGGATGGTGCAATGGACCAATGGTAATATGACCGATGAACGAAATAACCCAACCCGACTCAGACATGGAGTGAAAGTGTCATGTTCAAGAGCGACTTGCTACCAATAAAGTTTCTTCAAGTTTTCTTCCCAATTTTTCCCCAGTCATTGCTGAACAGTACCTCTTTATTTTTATCAAGCTTGAGGAGGATAACATATGCTTGTTCTATAATTCGCCCTTCGGGCGAACCCATTGCTATGTTTTCACGAGCCTAGCGACAGTGAAACTCATTCTTGTCTATATGAACAAGTTTGTCGCTATTAATTTTAATGAGTTTAACGACAATGATAACTCAGTCTTTTTTCAATTTTAGAGAGTCTGAAAAGGGATGGAAAGGAAACTCCAATAATCTTTTTCGTCATATAATCCCTTAAGTCTGAAAAAGTATAAAATAATACGAAAGGGATGAATTTTCGATAGTTTTAACGAGCCGAACAAGACAAGTGCTCAATCTTTTTGTGTAATAATCCCTCAGGTCCAAAAAGATTAAAATATAGAGGAGGGATAGTACTTCCAGTAGCTTTAACGAGATAGAGAGGCCAATCGCTCGGCAATCTTTTCATATTTTACGAGTCAAATGAAAAGAGCTTAAAGGAGACTCCTTTTTTGAGGAACGAGTGATAATTTCGGGTAGTAGCTGATTCCAGGTAAGGGTTGGAATTTTCCAATCACAGTAGTGTCACAAGGATGGCTAATAGAATCACTGGTCGCAGATGTTCCTCAAAAAGGGTAAACAATCAAATGGAGGCGTATGTCCCTCCTGGTTGCTTTGGTTCTTTGCCTTTGTCAGTCGACATGGCATTTATCTCTAAGGCGAGAAGTTACTCATTTGCATTTTGATTTGAAACCGTACGAGCCTTCTTTGATGTAGCTTTTATAGTTTTCGTGCTAGTCGTGCCTATCACGCTATTGCTGGCATGAGAGTCTTTGCTTGATTTAGGAGGGGGAGGAATAGAGAATTCCAGTCTAGGAGCATCAGGGATTTTATCGTAGAGCGTGCCAAACTGAGTATATATCAAGTCTAGATATTGTGCACAAGCAATTACTTGCTCTTCAGTGATGACTCCTCCATTTGCCACATCTTCTGTAATAGAAGGTAATAATGACTTAATAAACCATTCAGCTAGCAGCTGATCAGGAACATATGTTTTTACCATTCTACGACGACGTCGCCACTCATGAATATGATCAGATATGTGAGTGGCCGTTGTCTGTTTGAAATTGGTAAGAAGCTCTATTCCTATTTTGTACCTTATGGGTAACTAAAAATGGGTTAAAAAGGTTGTGGCTAGGGTGCTGAAGTTATCGAATGAAGCTCTAGGAAATTTGATATACCATTTTGTTTCCGGACCAGTTAACGTTCGCTGGAAAAGGTGAAGCCTAATCAAATCATAATTTAGAGTATTATATGAACACCACAAATGGAAGGTCATCACATGATTCGACGGGTCTTCACCCGGATTTCCATTAAATTTAGGAATATCTGACAGAAGTTTATGTGGAATCGCCAGCCACCAAGGGGCATAAGCAATTGTATCGTTTGTTAGCCAATTTAGATTTGGTAACTCTAAAGTTGCCATGAAGGGCAACTGTTGATTCAGGTTCGGCAAAGCATACCCAGGATAAGATGGGATTTCCTGAGCAGTGGGTCTTTGCATACCAGCATAGTGTATTTGATGCTGATAACTTTGGTAAGGTTGATGGGGATAACCACTATGAAATGGTTGATGTTGACCGTTTTGAATATACGGCTACCCATTACTTGCAAAGATTTGGTGCTCAAATCCTTGGTAAACTTGTTGGAATTGCGGTTGTTGATATTGCACCAGCCATGGTTGTGAAACCATTTGTTGTTGTCCAATACTGGTTGTTTGACCAAGATGAGAGGTGATGGTACCTGTTTGAGCCTGGGTCACTCCAACTAAGGAGCCACTAATCGACGATTGTGGGGGCAACGTAGAGATAAGAGGTTGTTTTATTACGACCTGAGAGACTTGAGTTTGACATACAATAGGCAACATTTGTACTTGCGACACTGTCACAATAGCCAATGTAGTGGGGATATTTGACATAGGAAGACTTTTTTTCATTGAGTATACAACTCTTGGTTGTTGAGGCAGTATTGGTACCCAACCACTGAATGTAATTCCAGCATAACCTGAATTCTGTTATAAAATATTTCTAGTGCCGAAGAAGGTATAGATTCTACGGCGATTGATGTTTAGGGAATAAAACCTTCTGAATCAGCTGTGGATGGGGCCGGTTCAGGAATATCAGTGTTTACCATCACACTAGGATCAGTTCTACTGTCCTCTTGTGGCTGCAGAACTTCTTCTGTAGAAGCAGCGATACGAGAAATGTTTGGAGTAACCGGAGTCTCTCAGGGTGTCGGAACACTTGTTCCAACCAAACCATGGGACTTTGATTTGGTTAAACGAGTTCGCTTTGTCCAGAATGGTTTTGTTTCTGGAGACAAAGACGGTTGACTCGTAAGTCTCCGCGAACGATGGGGTTTCGATTGACTTTCCTCCATGATTGCGGATTACTCGATCAACTAAAAATAAAGGGGAAAATCATTCCGATTAAATGAATTTTAGATGCTTTGACATGACTTTCTTTTTCAATTTTTAAGAGTCAAGAAAAAACAAAAGATGACTCTAGTTGCCTTCGATTTTTAATGAGCCTGAAGTGATAAGTGCTCAGATGGACCTTTTCCTTTAAGGAGTCTGAAAAGGAACGAAAGAGACTACTTTGGAAATCTAGATAGAGGGATTACCAAACCAATCGCAATACTGTAGAATACTTTTTACAGTACGACAGTCAATCTTCCCGAATGTTGTGTTCAATGCATTGCGATCGATAGGGTGGCAGACACAGATTCCTATGGATAAAGGATATAGCCTATTGTGGTCTCCCAATATATACTTGACGGTACATGGGAGCACAAGTTTGTATTGGCACTTGTTGTCTCAAAGAGGAGGAATCACCCAACGAACAATGAAAGCGATAATTAATAGGCTTTACGACGCCGGAATACATCTCTAGCCTAGACTTCTAAATGTTGTCCGCTAGGTTCCAAAGCGTTTTTATGTTCATTGAATTTATTTTACAGTTGATCTTTCTTAAGAAATTTGCCTTTCAGGTTCACCGCGTGATGTAGATATATAATTCATAAAATGCAATCTAAGATGATAAACAATCATTTAATCTTCTTTTTGCAATGAAAATCCTAGCTACTAAAGAAAGAGAGATGATATTCTTTCAACATAGAGTAGAGAGCACACACTAGATGCACTATCCTAAATCAAACCAACAAGTAGTCTAAATGCAAATGCACATGCATGTATTTGTTTTCCACTTTCTTAATGTGTGAATGACATTAAGAATGCTGAGTACAAATATGAATTATCTCTTCAAAGCGACAATACTAACAAATTTCTCTTCAAAAACGAAAGGAAGATAATGATGACACTTTGTGATTTCGAATTGAAAATTGCTTTTGACACTTGAAAAACTACTAATTCAAATTAAATACAAGAGTAACTGTATAATCGACCATCAAGAACAACAGAATTCTTTTCTTTGACTTAAAACAACACTTGCAACACTTCCAAATCAAAAGACGACAGTTTGATTACGCTACTTTTTGTAAAAGAGAACTATAAATGGTGCACAATACATAAAAACATTCACAATTCTTTGTACTATGGAGGCGGAATCATGCAAAGGAAGGGAGTTTCCATAGTGGTATATTGATCACAGACAGCAAAACTCCTGAATAAAGCTGAAGAGAGTGAACAAAGAAACCAAAATCTGGAAGCAGAAGAGGTCTTATCTAATCAGCGCACCTACAACACAGGGAAAGTGCGATGCAGCGCACCTACTGCACATGGGAGGTGCGATGCATATAGGTTCCCAAGAGGAGAAAGTGCGATGGTCCAGGGATGAGACTTCAACTTGGTTCTTGGTCACAGTTTGCAGCTTAGTTCAGGGATTTAGGCTGAGCTAATGATAATCAGTAAATAGAAATCACATGGGCTGATCTAATGAGGTTACTAGAGCCACCACTAGGGAAATTAGGATGTTTGCAAATTGATTGTTCAGTTTATAAACAAAACCCAGAGATAGACTGAAGCAACATTGATCTACTTTTCACTTGCATAGAAAATGCAGTTCGAAGGCTAGCTGGCTTAACTTCAGGCTCCATCCGTAAGTTTATAAAGCAAAAAAATACATACAAGCAAACAAGCTATTCATTCCCCAGTGGAGTCGCCATTTTGTTATCGGGAAATCTAGTGTCTATGCAGAGCTGCTAGTCCCACTAAGATGGGTAGCTATCCTAGAAACAAACAGATTAAAGTTACTTTCATTTTCCTTTATGAGAAGTAGATAGGAGAGGATCAAAGAATACCAACCTCAGTCTTTTGCTCGGTTCCTTGCTTGTTCCTTCTCCTCACCAACAGGTCTTTGCCGCTCCTCCCTTGACCACTCCACTTCAAAGAGTACCTCTAAAGTCAAAGCAGCATAATGCCTTCAAAGTGCAAAGATCTATAATCATAAACAATATAGGACCATATATATATTGACCACACAAATGCATATACTAGCAGACATACAGGAATGTGGAGGAAAACTTGATTAACTTTATTGATATAAAGATTAGAAGAGAGGATTACAACCCATTGATTTGACCCAGTGTCATCCTCCCAGCATGAAAACCCTTCTTTACCTCATGAAAAACTTAGATCACCCAACACTATGATATTCCACCAGGAAACCAACAACACTTCCTTACAAGATACCAAATTCCAGCCTCTGGATCTCTGGGATGAGGGATACATATATAGATGATTGCAGGGAGGTGAGTAAGCTTCTGGGATTTTTATTAGTGTCTTCTCTCTGATAGTTCTTGATTCCACTTAGAGATTGATGATCTCCTGCTCATCCCTGGGCGAATTCAAAGAGGCAAGTGTCATAGGAGAAGTTTCTGGAAGATTCCATGATCATCCACCTTGCAAACTATTCTTCCATTTGTCCATTCTCACCCATCGCACCCTATAGAAGGGCTTTCTAGTATGCATCGCACCTTTTACACTGGGCTGGTGAGATGCATCGCACCCTTAGCATTGAGCAACCTGTATGGTCCAGTTTTGACTAGTTCTGAGCAGTTTTTTGTGGAGAACTTTGGGAGATGATGTAATCAGCTGACCTTGTTCCTTTAGGGCATGAAACAACACTTTTAGGGATTCAGAAGCCCTTGGTTTATGGAAATATATGATTGGGGTTGCAGTGCCCAAAAATGTCTATAACAATAACCCTAACAAGCGATTCATGCACTTATTCATCTCTGTAACTACTTTTCTGTATAGTTTCCCAAATTATCTCAAGTGTTCGCTAATTCTACCATGCAATTAAGATTGTCTTCGCGTAAACATATATCTCTACTTGCGTTCATATAACAAAGGAAAACATATATATCGTGCATCAAATTAGCAATAAAACATAAACCCGGTGCTTAACATAACATAATCACATGCAATTGACAAAAGTAAAATTCACAGTAATTTCAGAATACTTCTCTTTATTGATGGTTCAGATTTTCAAATACAGACTCTAAATTCCCTGCACACACAGCTGTAGGGGTCCGCGCACTCAGTTGTGGACTTCTATCTTAGGCCTCTGTGCACTCAGTTGCAGAGCCACTTTCCTATGCTAAGAATCTCATTCTTAGCTCTTCATAGACTCATCAATGACTATCTATCAACTATCTTCTATGAGACTCCTCTAAGACTCCCTTTTTATACAATCCCATGGTCCGCGAACTGAGGGAAAATCTCATCAAGCAACACAACCTATCTAAACTAAGGGTGGAAACCCTTTTTGACTTTTGATAACTTCATGCTCTGCGACCACAAAATGTGGATAATTTACATTCCTTTATGCAAAATGTGGGCTTTCTGCCCCAAAACTGACCCCAAGGGACCCGTTCCCAATAGGCCCCCAACACAAACATGGTGTCACGCCCTCGAGTCACTTGGCTGGAATGGATAGCTTGTCACGAATACCTCCCAGCTCTACTTGGACTACCGCAACTTCAATAGTACACTGTGTTGCCGCCTGTTTCATCTACTCGACCAGCTGCTTCGTCACTAGCCCTACACTATCTAATTGTTTCTTCTACTAAGTCGCCTGCAGACTAGCCAGCTTGCCTTCAATAGTGGCCATGATCAAATATGCCTTGTCCAGCCAAGGCTTCAAGCGAGCCTTCAACACTACTTCCTTGTGCTGAGCTACGTCCACCTGCTCTTTCAATGCCTTTGCCTCTTATAGCTTTGCTAACCCTTTTGTGATGGAAATGGTGCGTGCCATCGCTTTAACTTCATCATATTGTTGCTACAACTTCCACACCTTCATTTCCAACCTTTGTACATTGGGGTCATCTTGCAGGCTGGTGGCTAATTCGAGCGATTGCTTGAAGCGTGCAGTGTAATCCTTTACTGTGCTATTCACTGCTACCATGACATCTTGCGCAGATGTCTCGTACTACTCTCTAACTTCTGGCAGGGTTGAAGGCTAGACCTTTAACTGCAGTTCCACAATTTTGACGTTTAGGTCAAACTGAAGCTTCACCAACTTTGTTTTAGCATCGCACACTCTGGCAGCGACCTTTTGAATCCACACATCTATTGGCTCATCATCGGGAATGTCCAGCTCTGGGACAGACCACATGCCTCGGCCACTACCTTGGTCGTGCACTCATTTTTGTCTGTGATGGATTTGACGAGGTCAATTATGAAATCTTTTTGTACAGTCATCTGAGCGTTGTTGAATTTCTACTCATTGATTACTTGTAACACGCATTGTTCGCAAGCTCGAAGTTCCGCGATCATGCCATCCTGCAAAATGTGAAGCACCTCACTGGGAAGTGTGGTCAAATTGAGCCCAACTCCTTTGAGGGGTATAATAGAGGGCTTGTCAGTTTTGGTCTCTGTGGTTAGTGCTCCCTCTGGAAACACTATTGCCTGGGGATCTAGTGTGCGTACCATCCTTGCTGCTTCCGATGTGCCAAAAGCCAAATTACTTGACACCGCGATGCTTTGTCCCACGCTTGTTTGGACTTGCGACGCCTGGATCTGCAACTCATGCAGAACCATTTAAATGGCACCCAAGACTTGCTTCTGCTGTAGCACTTTCGTGGTGGCATCCCTTACCGTATCACTGATATCATTCAAATCACATTCTGTTAAGGTGATTAGATTGAGAGAACTCTTGCTGGCCTTAGACTTCTTTCGTGGCCCTACCATCTTTGGATCTCTATTGTGCTTAATGCAGAACAGAGTAGTCTCTAGGTCTGCTCCTCCCTATTCCAACTGCTAGTCGTCCTCCTTTGTCTCCGGGGAATGTGACTTTTGACTCCTGTCAGAGCTGCCCTCCTCTTCTTCTGCCTGTCCTCATGTCTGCTTCACGACGGTGCACTCTGCCTTGGCCTTTTCCTCAGCCTCCTTTCTTCTCTCTGCAGTCAACTGTTCCATCTTCAGGTTGGCCTCTTCCTTTTCCTGTTGCGCTGTGGTCTTGCTAGACCCGGCTGTCAAGTCCAAGTCAGTGCGCCAATTTGTTGGCCAATAGTCGAGGATCACTATAGTTATGTCTTCTGTGGCAACGTATTGCAGGTCATATCATTTTTGCTCAGGATCCTTTTGTGCGCATATCGAGAAATGGTGGAAGTCAGCCTTTAAATCCACATACTCTTGCATCTTCTCAAAAATGGTTGGGGATAACCGTGGTTTTCGGTTTTCGGTTTATGGACATATGGATACTCATCTCCATCAAGATCCAAAATATCATGCTGTCTTTGACCCTTTGAGGGTCCTCCGAACTCCTTCGTAGCTATTGTCTTGTTGGGACCTGACCCAGTGTTGGGCATGGAATCCCTCCACAGCAGGTTTTGGGGCTTAAAGCCCAAGTTTTGATCAAAGGTTTTGTAAGAATTTGTGAATTATGGGTGAAGAGCGTGAAGTATAGGTTAGGTCATAGGGCTGTCTACCCTAAAATATTGTAATGGAATGTAAAGTCATGTTGGCCCACCCATGGTCCGCAGACCATGGGATTGTATAAATAAGAGCAAGGCTCTAAGTTGTAAGGATAACGAAGGGAATAAGAGAGAAGAATATGAATGGTTCAAGCATAGAGTAGGAGTCTAAGTGTATTGAGTTGTAGTAGTAGGAAGAGGCTCTGTAGCTGAGTGTGCAGATGCCTAGTACAGTCCGTAACTAAGTGCGCGGACCCCTACAGCTGAGTGCATAGGGTGGTGTCGAGTCTATAATCTGGATTGAATATTAATAAAGAGAATTTGATTCCTAATTATGTGTATCTTTTGTGGATTGCCTTATTTACATGTATACTATTCTATTTATCGCGCGCACTGATATGATTCCTGAATATGCTATAATAATCATTAGTCTTGCATAAAAGTAATTGGATAATAACAAATTAAATAGTAAGGGACTTGGGTATTATACAAGTTACGCCTCGAGTAGGGTTGCGCGGAAGCAACATCATAGGTTGCAAAGGGATAGCAAGTGCACAAAGGTTCGAACTGTGAACCTCTAGAAGTTCATCAAACATCCCCACGGTGTGGAAACCTAGTTCTAGCACCCTCCCATAATACTTAGGGTGAGACCTCAGTCTGTGCTCTGTGGACTGTTGCTGAAAGGGCTAGTAGTACTAGGATTTGTTGGCTAAATCACATTTGAACCTGGGTTAGGCCCATACGAGCCAACAAATGGTTCTGTTGCTGGGATTGAGATCTGCATAAGGTATTTCTGATGTCGTGCCACTGGAATCCAACAAAAAAAAGAAAATGAAGAGTGATTGGACAAGAAGATTCACAAGTTCGCGATGTAGGAAAACATAAATCAACGAGTATCTAAGGAACAATGGTTGGAGTGCTACTTGTATACAGAAATCCACGAAAATTTTCTTTGCATCCTTTCATTTTGAGCTATATGTGTGGATCGTGAAGTTAGCAGACAGCCAAGGAAGGTGTAGGCTCGAAAAACCAATAGTGTGGACTCCAGAATTAGTGCGCAGACTAGAAGTGTCAAGAGATAAGATAATGCAAGTTTTGGATCATTGGCTCGACCGAATAATAGGAGGATATATCATTGAGTTCGTGGTAGACATGACCGTCAACTACAGTGAGGCAGAGTGACATTTTTTCAAGGGACCACGAGGTAATTATATTAAATCTTTGAACACTTGGATTAAGATGCTATTGTGTGAAAATTGGATTATGCAAATAAATTAATGTTTGGGACTATGCAAAGCGAGAGGATATATAGAAGAAAAAGTAGTGAAGAGTTGGAAACCAGACTCTTAATTTCACCCTCGTGGGAAAGCGAGGAAGAGATAGCGAAAGTTTCTCTGAGAAGTGCAGTCAGTTTGATAAGGCAGTGCATTCCACGTTTACGACCTCCACACACATTGCCACCCATCTCACCCTCCTCAACTCCATCTCCACCCACCCCACCTTCGCCACCACCGTAGTTTAGTATGGCAAGTGGGATCAATCTACCGGTATTCAGAGGAGTGGGAAATGAAGAACCAGACCAGTTTTGGTTCGTGGTAAGAGCAGTATGGGAAGCACAAGGTGTCATGGATGATAATATTAAAAAGGCTACGCTAGTGAGTACGCTGTAGGACCGTGCATTGATGTGGTATATCAAGAATTCTAATGACCACCCAAACACAGGAATCACAGAGATCCAAGCCACGCTGAACTGGGAATTTAGCAGGAAAAAATCAAAAACACAATCAATCATCGGGTTTAAGGATATTGCGATGCTCCTGGGAAAGACCACCTGGGATCTGGACCAAAGGCTGAAAGGTACGATCCGTGAAGCCAATATGACATTAATAGATGCACAACATCGCGCATGGTTTGTGGCCTCACTTACGCCACACTTAAGGATGACGTTGTCATAGGAAAAACTTTCCACCCACGCCGAAGCTATGGAAATGGCAATGAGATTACATGAGACCCCTATACAAGACCATTGGTTGGGAGTCTAGCAAATCCACACATGACTACAAAAACTGTGTCTAGAAATGCAAAGTTTGAAACATGACAGAACACCTCAGATGGAGGTTCACATGGAAGTATGGTGCATAAAATGCAAAGGCCAAGGGCACGACAAGGACCACTATCCAGTGTTCGCAAACTACTTGGCAAGAGGGGGGCCGATGTTGTTAAGAATGGAGGCACACGCAGGGCCGAGCACAACATCATCACTATGGTGTGCAATCTACCAGATAGGAAGAAAACGCACTACGAACAAATTTCATTTGTTGTAGAAGTATATGTATACATCCCAACAATTGTTCTGTAATTTATGCAAGTTGGTAGGCCACAATGAACGCACCTGCCGAAGCTACGAACTAATGATGGACTGGACTCCTACCTACAGGGTGCAGACCGAAATGTGAGCCCTCGACCCCAATGTAGGGATGGCGTGCACTGGATTTCAGGGATTGGGTCAAGGTCAAGGTGGAATGAGACCAGGAAGGGGTCGCAGACAGCTAATTTGTCATAATTGCGGAGGGCCAGGGCACTATGCCCGAGATTGTACAAACCTGACAAGGACATCATGATGGTACTGTACACAATTTGATCATGAGGTAGAAGACTACCCTTCACTAATAGCGATGATGCACAAAAAGGGGGTACTCCAGCCCCCTCTGACTCAGAATTTACAGATGATGAGGTTTGAGCCACGTGAAGAAGACCTAAATGTAAACATGATGCTCAGAAGTGGTATGACCACGGGAGATGATAAAGAAAAGAAGCCAGAAGAAAGTTCATGGGTTCACAAGGCTCCTACAAAGGAACCAAATTTTGATTTAGAACACGCAAAGGAGACATTCATGGAAGCTAAGAAGAGCTTCACGGAGGGCTCAACTTCAGGTAGTAAGGATCAACTAGAACTAGGAATGGATCCTTCAATGATCACTACCTTTCTAGAGACATGCATGAAACTATTGTGCGATAGCAAGGTAGTCAAAGGACTACATGAACTTATCACTAGGTGCACGGAGTCAGGAGAACCGCGCGTGGTCCGGAAACTGGGAAAGAATGCATTATGCACAGGCAAGGAAATGAGGTTAACTGTGCAAATCGGCAAGTATGAAATGGATTAGGTAATCCTAGATCTGGGTTCGGACATGAATGTACTACCAAAGAAAACATGGGAATGCATAGGAAAACCTGCGCTACAATGGTCTCCTATTCAGTTATGAATGGCGAACCAACTGAAGATTTTCCCATGGGAAGATTGCAAGGGGCAACAATCGATATTGAAGTTGCAAGCGCGCAGGTGGATTTTGAAGTGATAGAGATTGTCAATGAAAATAATCCCTATCCCACACTACTAGGAATAGACTGGGCCACTGATATGAATGGAGTCATAAATCTAAAGAAGCGCAAAATGATATTTGAGAAAAAGTCACTACGCGTAGTAGTACCACTAGATCTAGTCGAAGGAGTGTAATACATTGAACCGGTGCGCGACGATGATAGTGATGATGATCTCGATTGTATTTACAAGATAACTACACGAGAATAGGATTCGGTGAATCCAACTGTAGATGGAAGGATTTTATGGGAGCATAAAAGCTCCTGCACTTCAGATTCAGATGAAGAGATAGAGCGATGGCAGAATCAGCTACATGAAGTAACATTGCTAAACTACAACATGATGACTAGACCACTGCATTGTGTGACAACAAAAGCAAGGGATTTGTTGACATATGATGGATCGTTAGTGATGGATGAATTTCTGAACAAATTTGTAAGCACAGTACAAGAATAGCAGCGGTTCGATGTGCTGAAGTGGGCATTACATGCAACACTCGCACGATGGTGGGGTACACATTAAGGAAATTTTAAGGATTGTCGCGGATGTAGAAGGATGATGCGCCTATGTTTTGGAAAACCCCAACTCTGAACAAAAGCCATTCAATAGGGGCGGAACAATGTGTGCGACGACCTTTCCCGATGGGTACAGACATATGTTGTACAGCTCGCACAAGAACACACCACCCCCAGAATAGAGAATCAGTACAAACCGCAGTAGCAGGAAAGGCAATGCACGCTACCATTTCAACATGATGAAGCATTCGATAGGGTGTGTAGAGTACTAAACAAGGTTCACCAGGCGAGACGAACTGGTTGGACCCTGTGCGTACCAGTAGTTCGATGGGCCTATAAGACCATGTCCAAAACCCTGAACGTGGAGACGATTCCAAAGGTGTGGAATAGAGTAGAGACCGTAAGTTCTAAAGAAAATACAAAATGGAATCGGCACGTAATGACTCCCACAGTTGTGACAGTGCACAATGGCCAGGAGGAAGAAATCACACATCTACGTGAGGATGAACATCTAAGGATTCAGGAAGCCATCCAGTGAGGGAACCTTAGACTTCGTGAACTCAAAAAGGAATGGGTACAATTGAGGAAGAAAAGCATTTGGATGGACGCTGAAATCAAGAGGCTGGAAAATGAGATCATGCAAACATGTCTCATCGATAAACCAAGGATGACAAAGCAAGATACGGATGATCATACCACTGCATTAGAAGATTGTCGCCGAGAGTTTATGACTCTATTGCCATGGCTACGATCACACCTCACCAAATGTAGTAACCAGAGGATCTCACTACATATAGTAGAATGCATGGCGCCAGTGGTCACACAAACAATTGAGGAGTTTCCGTGGACTATACTGAAAGGCGATTTGAAGTCTTGCATAGGTGGTTCGACCACCTAACTAGCCATAGGGAGCACAGTATCAGTGCTCCAGGAAGTTGAAATTGTAGAAATTTTGAATAATATGACACATATTCACAGAGATTATCTCGATTATACACTATTGCGGAATACATGCATAATAAATAACCTCCTCTACGTTGATCATCAATTTACAGAAGCAGAAACAATAACATGCGCACATAGAAGCATCAATCACACATATCAACACAATATTTTCCCGGGGAAAGCATCTCGCTAAAAACCCCAGCTATCTGTATATTATATTGATTGAGAACATGTAACAAACATAGTACAATACTTCTCACAAGTATCCAGCACTATCTCCACCTCTTACACACAATACAGCTCAAATCTAATCTCCAAATCTCCTCCGTTGCTTGCCTGCCTCCACTGCACAATCTTGCAAGAGAATGAATGAGAATGGCTGATCCAAACTCCTATTTACCTTTTGAAAATCACCCACACTATAAATCACGTGAGCACAAGCTATATTTCACTTGGTATTGGCCCACACCACGTAGAGATCATTGGCATAACTCAATCCCATGCATGTGCACAATCTCATGCACAACTGATAGCAATCTCAACCTCTAATACCTGTCTCCACTGAACTGTACATGCACTGAGTTAACTGATGTATTCCTCAATTGCATTATGAGTTAATAATTAGTGAATTAATTATAACTAATTCACACAACTCATCACTTAGTCTATTGATCAGTTAGACTAAATACAACTAGTTCAACTAAGTCAAACTGAACACAACTCCATTAACTGCTCATCCAACTCCACAGAACTCAACCACATGAGTTCTAACTGATGTCCTGCATGAAATAGCTCAACTAACACATAAGAAAATGTATTTCCTTCTGACAACTGCATGTGTGACATCTGTAGCTCAAACTGAAGTGCTCCAAGAGGATAAGATAAAGTTTATAGTCTAAATATTATTATGAGACAATAATATTTGACTTTTCTATTTTTTACTAGCAGTCTAAAAATAGACTCTGATCACTCCTTCTGTGATCACTCCTGCTATGATCACTCCTGTTGTGATCCAAAAATAGACTTTGTGCCATAATTTGCTTGCGGGCCCACTTAGTGAAGGCGACTCCTTTCCACTAAGCTCCATCATCTTGTTGCACACTTTTCAACAATCCCTCTCAACGAGAAAGGCTTCCTCTCAAACCCAATCCTATAACTCTGGAATGTTCTCCATGCAACACATCTGGCTGGTCCACTTGCTCTATCATCAAAATCTCCGACTGCTATTGCCTTTGTCGACTGAAAACTCTGCATCTCTGTGCTATTCATTATTTGACTGCTCTAGCCTCTGTGACTTTGATCTCTGACTGCATCCGTGCTACTGCTGATTCTATCTCCCAGCATTGCATCCGCACTACACCTCCCAACTGACCTCCCTGTTGGGCTAGAAACACCCTCTGATGCTGAAGCTCTACCTACTACTGACAAGTGCTCCCTCTCTGACATCTATGCCAATGCAACTTCTCCATGCATCTCACACCATTGCACACCTCTCTATGCCACCTATCACTGTGCAAAACACTTGTGCCTCTCGCATTGCTACAGCCTGCATGCTATGCGCTATCCTGGGATTCCCTACACTGTCACTCTCTCTGCCGCTCCATCCACATCTGTCTCTGCCCAGTCAATCAGTTCCTGCTACTCCACATCGGGGCTCTCATAGCAAGGTCTCATCCAAGAGGTTGGGTACCTCAAGGATCCTGCCCCTCCTCCTTGGGATGATCAATCCACATCACCCAACCTCCTACCTGGAGGTATGGCTACATGCGATCCCTCAACCACCTGGCTCGAAGTTTCCCCCTACTGGAGGTCTCTGCATGAGTAGATGTCTCTACTCGATCTCCTCTCAGCTTTCCTTATTGTGGCTGCTCCACAACCTCCTGAAGTTGCTGCACCAATCGTGGCTCCTCCACAATCATCTAAGACTTCTTCTAGCTCTACATGTTGAGAGGTAATATACGCTCTCTCTTGACCACCAAGTCTCCATCAGTTGCCTTGCAGCTCAAGGCTTTGCATGCATCTTGAACCTCAAGAGCATACAGGTTCTTGACCTGTGAACCAATCTGCTTCACCTATCTAGTGATGATGTGTCTAAGGAAAACCTTTCCCTCACTGAAGACTACATCATAGCCTCTGTCTTCCAGCATCGTGATCGACACCAAGTTTCTCTTCAGTCCTGGTACATACTTGACATCGGTCAAGGTAAGGTGAGCTCCATGCTCCCTATGAAAAATAACCATGCCTACACCTGAAACACTATACTTCTCATCATTACCCATCCCTATGAGTATCTGGAGATCTTTCTCCTCCAAAGTACTGAACAAACTTTTGTCATCGGTCATGTGGAAAGAAGCTCCACTGTCAAGAAACCAACCACTTCCCATCATGGATGAAACCATGCATGCAAAGAGTGTGAAATCCAACTCAAACTGTGAAGCAAGTGAGGCTGCCTCACCTTCAGATCCTTCCCTAGATCCCTTCTTGGACTTCTTCTTTGTGAAATTAGTAGCATAATGGCCCAACTCATGACAACGAAAGCATCACACCTTCGACTTGTCAACCTTCTTCCCATCATTGGAGGAACTGGATTCGGAAAGAGAACCCTTCACCTTCCCCTTCTTCACCTTACTCGCTAAGGCACAGTTCTCCTCATCATGCATAGATGAAGAACTGTCTCTGGTGCACCGTCTAATCTCCTCTTGCACAAGATCCGACCAATGTCTCTCCCATCCTGGCAATTTCTCCCTTCCATTCACCGAGTCCTGGTAGCTATGCCAACTCTTGGGAAGGCCAAGGAGCGCTAGACTCACCATATCCTCATCCTCAACAGTTACCCCCACACTTCCTAGCTCATTCCGGCATTGGGTGAACTTCGTGAGATACTGGGGCATACTGTCTCCATTCTCAGCTTTGATGTTTCTGAGTTTATCCTTGAGCGCCATTCCACCAGCTCAAAACTCAACCACTTCTGATCTAAAATTCGTGAGAACAAAGTATTTCTTGTACAGAGATTGACTGTATGGGAATTCACTGGATATCTCACCTTCCAAAAGAAGGATGAATCCAGAAGCTACCTGGCCCGATTACAGACTCTGCCTGAAGAAATAAAATGTAAACACTTTTTGAATAATAGATCTGATGATCAATCCCGCTTTGATATCCTGTAGAACATTTTCTACAAATCAACTAGCTCCGATACCATGTAGAAATTTTGAATAATATGACACATATTCACAGAGATTATCTCGATTATACACTATTGTAGAATACATGCATAATACATAACCTCCTCTACGTTGATCATCAATTTACAGAAGCAGAAACAATAACATGCACACATAGAAGCATCAATCACACATATCAACACAGTATTTTCCCGGGGAAAGCATCTCGCTAAAAACCCAACTATCTATATATTATATTGATTGAGAACATGTAAAAAACATAGTACAATACTCCCCACAAGTATCCAGCACTATCTCCACCTGTTACACAAAATACAGCTCAGATCTGATCTCTAAATCTCCTCCGCTGCTTGCCTGCCTCCACTGCACAATCCTGCAAGAGAATGAATGAGAATGGTTGATCCAAACTCCTATTTACCTTGTGAAAATCACCCACACTGTAAATCACGTGAGCACAAGCTATATATCACTTGGTATTGGCCCACACTACACAGAGATCATTGGCATAACTCAATCCCATGCATGTGCACAATCTCATGCACAACTGATAGCAATCTCAACCTCTAACACCTGTCTCCACTGAATTGTACATGCATTGAGCTAACTGATGTATTCTTCAGTTGCATTATGAGTTAATAATTAGTGAATTAATTAATGACTAATTCACACAACTCATCACTTATTCTATTGATCAGTTAGACTAAATACAACTAGTTCAACTAAGTCAAACTGAACACAACTCCATTAACTCCTCATCCAACTCCACATAACTCAACCACATGAGTTCTAACTGATGTCCTGCATGCAATAGCTCAACTAACACATAATAAAACGTATTTCCTTCTGACAGCTGCATGTGTGACATCTTTAGCTCAAACTAAAGTGCTCCAAGAGGATAAGATAAAGTTTATAGTCTAAATATTATTATGAGACAATAATATTTGACTTTTCTATTTTTTACTAGCAGTCTAAAAGTAGAATCCGATCACTCCTTCTGTGATCACTCCTGCTATGATCACTCCTGCTGTGATCCAAAAATAGAATTTGTGCCATAATTTGCTTGCGGGCCCACTTAGTGAAGGCGACTCCTTTCCACTAAGCTCCATCATCTTGTTGCATTCTCAACAAGCATTTCTTGTTGCACACTTTTCAACAGAAATAGAGCACGAGACTATAAAAGAGTGTTTGGGAGGTGCGAGCAAAATTAGCATGGCACAAGGTTCGCGCCTACGCACGGGGGGCTGCGCTACTGCACGTGTAGGTAGGGAAGTAACTATTAGTGTCACTATTCATGGTGAGATGTCCAATTTAAGGCAAAAGGGAGTAGGAAACGGGCATTTAAGACACGAATTAAGGGCAAGATTTGGGGCAATATGCCGCCAAGAAAGCATTGATGGCCCAGAAATGGGGGGAACGGTCAAATTTGAGTTCAAAAGGCGCTATAAAGCTCCAGGGGCTAACCACGAGACAAAACTTGTTCATTTGAGATTTGAGTAGCTAATTAGAACACAGAGTGTTGAGTACCGAGCAAGATTTGAGCCCCGAATTTCGCAAACGACTACAGATAGCACAAACAAGATGACAACTACCAGGAGAGGTTTAGGCTCAGCAAAAGGAAACACCAATGATGCCACGTAGAACCCCACTGTACATGATGTTCACGAAGACACTGGGGTCGCGCCGGAAATCCCAAAATCACCTCGAATGCCGAGGCCCAAGAAAGATAAGCAGGCAACAAGACGAGTTCGCATGTCCCCAAGGAATCTGGTGTTCGGTAAACTCTCAATGGAAGAAAATGGCAAGGCTGTCACCATTGAGATAGATGACAAGGAGGAGGACCTATAGGCTCTTGTCGATGAGATAGAGGTAGCATAAGACATGGAAGAGGACATCCAGACCCCACTCCCCCGTGATGGAATTGTACTCGAGGGCTCGCACCTGGGTCGCGTGCCCACAATGAAGTTTGGAGATTGGGACCTCACAGATAGCGAGAAGTTCCCACACTTAGAGATGGAGAGCCTCATGAAGTAGAGCATGGAGGGGTCAGTCGCATCACTAGAGCCGCAGAAATGGCTACGCAGTGTGGAGAAGGCTTGATTACGTTGTCTGCTATGGATTCCAGACTTTCACTGCATGCATATCATTATTTTTGTCATTAGGCAACTGCTTTGCCTAGTGCACGATGGGTATTTATGGCTGGATGAGCCTATTCCCATCACGGCGGACCTCATCCATAGGATTTCCCGGCTCCCCTGTAAGGGAAAGGACCCCACGGTGATAGCAGGAAAATGCGGAGATTTGGTGCTCATAGAGGCCATGAAGAAAAAATACAAATTGGAGAAGAAAAAGAGGGGTTACACAATTAGCAGCATTAAAGATAAAGGGGTGCACGTATCCACCCAACTCCTGGCCGGGAAGGTAATGAGAAAATGCCTCAGAGATGAGGTAACAACACTAGTAGTTGCACTGGCAGAACAATGCACAGAAGGGGTCCAATTCAATTGGGCCAAGTTCCTCTGTGAGGATTTCCTGACTAACTGAAGGAAGCCCAGGAGCACGGCAAGACCTTCCACTATGCGTGGTTGCTCTTGTCCATTTTACTGGTGACAGGGGAATTGCCTGAGGATAGTCAATTCCCTAGCATTGAACAGAACTTACCAGAGGCCACAAAGTACATGTCACTCTGGGCCACCAAGGAAACAAAGCAAATTCATGACACCAAGATCTTCTAGGTGCACATGGAGGTGAGAATCCAGATGTGGATCAATAGACAGTTGCGCTTGTCCCCCACCATGTAAAATAGTCTGTAGATCTTTGCAGACTTCAAGGTAGACATGCATAATGTGTACATCAAGGTGCATAAGGACCCGACGCAGCAATGGACCAAGCTCCCCTTCATTACCATTGATGATGCAATTTTTTCCATGTTAGAATCATGGCCCCCCAAGTGGCACGCCCTAGATCTGGAAGAGCTGGATAGAAAAACAACATAGAAACAAAAGGAGGAAGCTAAGTTGCATGTCACAAAGTTGGCCCAGAAAAGGTGCAATGAACAAGCAGCCATGGAGGTAAGGGTTGTCCGCGAGGCAGCCAAGGTAGCCGTGGAATAGGAAAAGGTCACCGAAGAAGTAGCAGCAGCGTAGGAAATGAGGGCCACCACAACGCAGGACGAGGAGGGCTAAGACATGTCTATAGGACAGGGAGCAGAGGACGCAGAAGAAGGCATGGACCTGGGCACAACTTCTACCCAGCTGAAAAGGTTGCACGCCATAGAGAGATCGGGTCCACGAAAAATGGTCAAGGCATCCAAATTGGCCATCGACCTGATCACATTAACAGAAGGTGACCTCTACGACATAGGTGACATAGTTCGTGAGGTCACCAAGGAAGCACCCCAAGAAGCCATGTCATGGCAGAAGATTGTGTTGGGGGCACTAAAGGCATAGCTGTAGGAACTACAAGTGCGACCCCCACAGGAAGGAACCGTAGCCACCTACGGCTCAGCAGGCACATCAGTGACAGAGCAGCTTCTATGTGCAAATATGACCAACACCATAGTGCTACTAGAAGAAGCGCTAAAAGCTAAGAAAGAGGACGATAGAGCTGCGGTGGGCAGGATCAAGGGACTTGGCCTAAATTTTGCTACCCTTCCACAAGACACAGTATACCAGCTGCAGGATGGAATAATAGCAGAACTCCGTGCCAGGGAATAGCACGTGATTCAGGTAATAAGTGAGTAGAAGATCAACATCGAACAACTCAACCTGCAGCGGGATGAACTGATGTCACAGAACCAGTAGATCGTAAAGACAGTTGATGAAGCATGTCAGTGAGTCCCAGAGATGTCCATCTTCGCAGACCTACCAATAGATATGCAGATCCACTATATAGCAAGTGGATTTCGAAGCGTGCACGAATACATCTAGAGCTAAACCTCTAGATTGTTGAGCTATAGCTGAAGGCACATCCTTCCACTCCTCCGGAAGTTAGAGGGTAGCGTGTTAGTGCGATTCAAACAAGACTGGAAGAAATTGGATGGGAAGTGCAGGACTATACCAAGATGTTGGACCTAGCCTTTGATGTCCTTGCATCTTTACAAGAGGACCCCAACATACAATCCCTAGAAACAGAGGTGCACAAATTGTAGGAGTAGTATGATAATGTAAGGGGAACTGCACAGATAGCTGTCCTCACCCAACGACTGGCCAAGATACAGCAAGCAAGGGCGCTAAAATAATAGGTGGATGCTGCCAGACAGAAAGAGGCACTTCTCAAGGCGCTCGTCCAACCATGGGTTGATGAGGCATTCACCATCATGGGCGATATTGAGGGCAAGCTCGCACAGATGCAGGGGCTCTATGCACTAAGGCAGGTAGCGGATCCTCACAAAGAAGCATTAGAAGAGCGCATGCAGCAAGTCCAACAAGTCGTAGAATAGTGTACTGCAGACCTATGAGCAGCATGGGACCAGTTGGAAGGGCTCCGTGCGAAGGTCGTCACACCAACAGAGTGACTCAGGAAGAATCATGATGATTTTGTTGGGGGCTTGTTGGGCATGGAATCCCCCCACAGCAGGTTTTGGGGCTTAAAGCCCAATTTTTGGTCAAAGGTTTTGTAAGACTATACAAATTGCGGCCGTGGAGCACAAAGTATAGGTTATGTCATAGGGTTGTTTGCCCTAAAATATTGTAATGGAATGTAAACTCATGTCGGCCTACCCATGGTTCGTGGACCATGGGATTGTATAAATAAGAGCGAGGCTCTAAGTTGTAATGATAGTGAAGGGAATAAGAGAGAAGAATACAAATGGTTCAAGCATAGAGTAGGAGTCTAATTGTATTGAGTCGTATTAGTAGGAAGAGGCTCTACAGATGAGTGTGCAGAGGCCTAGTAGAGTCCGTAGCTGAGTGCGTGGACCCCTGCAGTTGAGTGCGTAGGGCGGTGTCAAGTCTATAATCTGGATTGAATATTAATAAAGAGAGGTTGATTCCTAATTTTGTGTATCTATTGTACATTGCCTTCTTTACATGTATACTATTCTATTTATTGCGCGCACTGATATGATTTCTGACTATGCTGTAATAATGATTAGTCTTACATAAAACTAATCAGATAATAATATATTAAATAGTAAGGGACTTGGGTTTTATATGGGTTGCGTGAAAGCAGCGTCACAGGTTATGAAGGGATAGCAAGTGGGCATAACGACGTGCATGAAGGGTCGAACCGTGGACCTCCAGAAGCTCATCAAACATCCCCAAGGTGTGGAAACCTGGTTCTAGAACCCTCCCATACTACTTCGGGTGAGACCTCAGTCCACGCTCTACGGACTGTTGCCGAAAGGGCTAGTAGTACCGGGATTTTCTGGCTAAATCACCTCTGAACCTGGGTCAGGCCCATACAAGCCAACATCTAGGTTTGGAGTTAATTAGCCAAACAAATCCCTTTAATACTAGCCCTTTTGGCAATAGTTTGTGGAGCGCAGACTGAGATCTCACCTAAAGTAGTATAGTGAGGTGCTGGAGCCAGGTTTCCGCACCCTTGAGATGTTTAAGAGGTTCAACTAGTCCAACAGTTCATCCCTTCATGCAAGTTGCTTTGCACACTTCTCAAGTCTTCGCGCCCTGATATACTTGTCTTCGCATAGCCCTCACCAAGGGTTGTGGAGTTTCCGCGCTACTGGAGAAGCGCACTATGCTATTCCCTTATGTCGTATTTGAGATCTTACTTATCTTCCTACGCTTAGTTAATTATCTTCGTGTAAATGAATGTCTTATGTTATATTTAGTACAACACATTCATAAGGGTTTGCGCAGAAAATAAAAAAATACACATGCAATTTTAAACCCAATCATACATTAAAACCAGGAAAGATACGCAGTAATATGGTAAACTTCTCTTTATTAATTCTTCCAATGATTACAAACTTGACCTGTCTTGTGCACTCAGCTGCAGGGGTCTGTGCACTCAACTGTGGACTACTAGGCCTCTACGCACTTAGCTGCAGAGCCTTCTCCTACTCTACAACCCAAGGGCACTTTTCACTTCAACCCAGTCTCTTAGACTTTTCATGTTTTTATGCTATTCTCCATTAGCTATCTCTACACTTAGAGCCTTGCTCTCTTTATACAATCCCATGGTCCGTGGACCATGGGTAGGCATATCAAGTCAACATTACATTACAAGACAACCCTGTGACTCTATTATAACTTCACGGTCCGCGCCCATAATTCGTTGAGTTTTTACAAAATACTTGGTCAAAACTTGGGCTTTTAAGCCCTAAAACATGCCTTGGGGAGATTCCAATGCCCAAAAGGCCCCCAACAAAAACATCGTGACTTGTCCTTGAGTCACTCTATCAGCATGGAGATATTTTCATAGAGTCCCTCCAACTCTATCCGAACCAATGCAAGGTCGGCAGCGCACTGAGTGGCTGGCTACTAGATCTTGTGGACGCATTGTTCCGAGACTGCAGTGTTAGAACTGCTTCCCTGCATCTGTTCCTGTGTCCCCTACATCTGTGCAAGCTTACCTTCAATTTATGTTGTGATTGTGAAGGCCTCGTCGATCCAAGGCTGAACACGTGCCTTCAGGACTGCTTCTTTGGGTCATGCCACATCCACCTATTCTTCCAGCACTTTGGCCTATTGCATCTGCGTGAGGCTCTGAGTGAGGGCCACCATCTACGTAGTTCCTTTCACGTTGTCATACTGTTGTTGGAGTTCTCACACCTCTATCTCTAAGCACTAGATGTTGGGGTCCTCCTATAGATTTTTGAGGACCTCAAAGGACTCCTCCAACATTTTGGTGCAGTCTCGCATTGCACTACTGATCTCGTCCAGTCCCATTGTAATAGCACTGGCGCACTATACTATAACTTCTAGAGGGGTGGATGGATGTGCCTTTAACCACAGTTCGGTGATCTGAAGGTTCAGCTCCAGTTGAACCTTTATCATTTCCTACCATGCCTCACACACCCCTACTACTATCCTGTGGATGCGCGCCTCTGCTGGTGTGTCTGCTAGGATGGCCAACTCAGGGACACTTTGACAATCTTCGTCCAGGACCTGTACCAGCTGTCGATTTTGTGACACCACTTCGTTGTGCTGCAAGCTCAACTATTCCATGTTGATTTTCTGCTCGCTTAGGACTTGCAGCATGCGACTCTTCCTAGCCCGCAGTTCTGCCATAATCCCATCCCGTAGAAAGTATAATGTCTCCCACGGGAGTGCAACCATGTTGATGCCAATACCTTTCAATGCACTAACTGTAGGCTTGTCAGCCTTATTTGTTGTCACCAGTGCCCCTTCCAACAACACTATGGTATTTGTGACCCAAGCGCACAACATTTATTTTACTGCCATTGTCCCGATTGAAAGGTTGGTCGAAAGGGTACCAGCCTAAGGAGTGCACACCTGTAACTCTTGCAGCTGCACTTTGAGGCCCCCTAACACAATCTGGTTCTCCTATATAAAATTTTGGAGGGCCTTGGAGGTGACATCATGCATTGTCTTGCTAATGTCATGTAGATCACCCTCGGTAAAGGTGATTGGGTCAATTGACAACTTCGATGCCTTGACCTTCTTGCACGGCCCTGTCCACTCGGTGGGGTGCTGATGCTTTAACTATGTTGATGCGATTTGTGGGTTTGTGCCTCCCCCTTCTTCCTATGCTTCCTGTCCATGCAAAGGCAACTTTTGGCCCTTATGCACCTTCGTGGCTGCCTCCTGTGCTATTATTGCTGCTGCTACCTTTTTATGTTCAGCTATTGTTTGTGTAGCGTCCTGCGCCTCCGACGCTTCTGCTACCACTGCCTCCTTCCTTCTCTTTTCTGCCAACTGCACTAGGCACAGTTTGGCCTCCTCTTTCTTCCTCTGCGCTGTAGACTTCTCTATCACCATGATGTATGGAATGCACCACTCCCATGGCCATGTCTCCAATACATTAAATATTATGTTGTCCTAGGCCACAAAGGGTAGTCCTATCCATTTCTTGGCTGGGTCATTATGTGGTTTGATGTATATGCTGTGGAGATCTGCCTTAAACTCTGGCAAACTTTGTAGGCTATTGTAGATAGTGGGTGAAAACTGTGGCTTATGGTTGATCCCCATTTTGAGGTTCATCTCCATGAACACCCAGAATATATTACTGTCGCAGACCCTATTTGCATCCTTTATGGCCCAAAGCAAAACATACTTTGAGGCCTCTGAAAGATCCCTATCAATTAGGGGGAATTGACTATCTTCTGGCAATTCCCCTGCCATGAGAACTATGGACAACAGAAGCCATGCATAGTGGAATGTTTTTCCCTCTTCCTGAGCTTCGTAGAAATTCTCCAAGAATTCCTTGCAGAGGAACTTAGACCAGTTAAACTGGACCCCCTCCGCGCACTGCTCAGCAAGTGCTACCACTGCCATGGGTACTTCGTCCACGCGGCACTTGCGCATAACCTTACCTGCCAAAATTTGGGTCGCCACCCTTACTACTTTTTCATTGATGTTGGATATGGTGTAGCCCCTCTTCTTCTTTTCCAGTTTATACTTCTTCTTCATCGCCTTCGCGATGTCCAAGTCGCTACTTTTCCACTTTGAGATATACGCGGGGTCCTCTCCTTTGCATGGTAGCTGGTTGATGCGATGAATGAAATGCTCCGTGATGGGGATGGGCTCCTATAGCTAGAAACACCCACCATGCACCAGGCAGAGCACCTACCTAATGATGAAAATTATTATTGGGGCACGGTGGAAATGCAGGACCCAAATTAGGTTTAGTAGCCCTGCCTTTTCCACTCCTCTCAACCACTTCTGTGGCTCTAATTTGGTAACCCCTGCCATGGTGTTCTTCTTAGGATTCATAAGCTATGCGTTCTTTAGGTGAGGGAACTTCTCATGGTCAGTGAGGTCCCAATCTTCAACTTTTAAACTAGGAACCTGTCCTAGGTGCGTGCCCTAAAAAATGATGTAGTATGGGAGGAGCGGGGTTCGGAGAGAACTCTTGCTCTCATCAAGATCTTTGGGCACTTTAGCCTTCCCCTTCCGCAGGGGGATATAGGCAGGAAAATTTGTTGGAGGGTGTGCAAGCTCAGTTTCCTCCTCCATGCCTTCGTCCTTGTCTTCTTCGATGATCAGGTCCTCCAGGTCTTCCTCCTCCTTGTCGGTTTCTATGTTAATGACTTTCCCCTTCTCCTCCATTGTTAGCTTGGTGTGCAACAGGTTTCACGGGGACACATGTATGAGGAATATTGCCTATTTTTCCTTCTTTTTCCTTGGCGTGCATGGTGATTTTGAGATTTCTGCAAAAATCCCGGTGCCTTCAAGGGAATCCCCCATAGTTAGGGCCTGTGCGGCCTCTTCGGTGGTCATCTTTGTGATATCCATAACTTCCTCAGATGCTTCCATCATGTTCAACTAGAAATCTATCATTTGCATATTTAGGGGCACAATGAATGCTTGACACAGGTCAAACAGGGCTCTGCTCAGGCTACGGGCGGTATACAACTACTCAATTTGCAAATGGCCAAGTGTTGTTCGCTGGGAATCCCTTTGTAATTTATAGCGCCTTTTGAATTTGAATTCGACCGCTCCCCCAAAATCTAGATCATTAATGCTCCCTTGGCAGCAAATTTTCCCAAATATTTCCCATAAATCGTGTCTTAAATGCCTATCGCCCACTCCATTTGGTCTTAAGTCGAGCATCCCATCATGAATAGTGGCTCTGACGGTCACTTTCTGGCCAATCCGCATGGCAGTGCAACCCACCTTGTGTGGTCGCAATCCTTGTGACTCTTTGCTTCTGCGAGTAGCTCCAACATCATGTAGCTCCCGGGCAGAGTAGTTTATAGCCTCACACCTCCTTTCAACTACCTGGAGTGCTAAGACTATACTTCCCTTGGCTAGTTAGGTGGGCGCATCACCTGTATAGGGTTTCATCCTACCCTGCATCACTTTTCTTGGAAAATACCCACCTTTTATTGTTTCTGGTGGCACCGAACACTTTATCATCTCTAGCGTGCTACCCTGGTTGATTTGCTTAGTAATGTGCGGTACAAGCCAAGGCATCAAACTGATCAATTCGCAGCGATAGCCCTCAAACTTGTCAGTATGATCATGTGCATCCTATCTTATAAGCTTGGTCTTCTTATTGAGAAAATCTTCCTTTATCTCATCCTCCATCTTCTTGACTTCTGCTTCTACTAGAGCGCTCTTCTTCGTTAATCACACCCTTTCTTTCTCAAGTTCTTGGAGCCTAAAATTTCCCTGTTGGAGTTCTTCTTCCAAGGTTTCACGAACTGTCATATCTACTGGTGCTTCCATGTGTGGAATAGGATTTTCATGCTCTATGGGGCTTACAAGGTTCGCTTCATATTCCAGCCTTGGCGACGCCTGCACAGTTAGGTTCTTGCACGCGGTCCTATAAGCCCATAGAATCGTTGGTATGCACTAGTCCCAATTAGTTCGATTTGCATTGTAGACCTTGTTCAGCTCTTCACACACTTTGTTAAAGGCTTATACGTGGATAACCTTCTATGCACTTTGTATTTCCATACTTCATGGTTCCAACCAAAGGGGTTGTTCACGCCATTGCCTTTCTTGTTCTTGCTTACTGACCGTATTTGCTAACGCGAAGACTGTGTGCTTCCGCGCAGGTTTTGCACCATATGCCTGCATCCATCAGGATAGGTGGGTGAGCGGACAGTTTCGTCTGGTAATCTTGTTTTTAAATTGCATTTGAGGCTGCCCAAACCGCATGCGCATCATCCTTCTGCATTCGTGCCAATCCTCAAAACTTCTTTGGTGTGTACCCCACCACCTCGTGGGCGTAACACGCAGTACCCATTTCAAAGCTTCAAAACTTTATTGTTTCGGCACTTTTCTTTCAATTTTTCTTAGGAATTCATCCACCTCACTTAACCCATACATAGGCATGTCCCTCACCTCCATCGATATGCAGTGCAATGATCTCGTCATCATGTTATAATTCAGTGTGGTTACCTCATGTAACCAGTTTTGCCATCATTATATTTCCTCATCCGAATCTAATGTGAATGAGTTTTCGCACTCCCATGAAATTCATCCATCCGTGATCGGATTCACGCAGTCTTGCTCTTGCATGATTATCTTGTACATGCAGTCCAAGTCATCGTCACTATCATAGTCACGCACTGGCTCCATGTAGAGCGATCCCTCTGCAAGGTCCAAAGGTACAACTACGTGCAGAATTTTTTTCTCAAAAATCATCTTGTGCTTCTTCAGATTTATCACTCCATTCATGTCAGTGGCCTAATCTATTCCTAATAGTGCGGGGTAGGGATTTCTATCATCAACAATCTCTATCACTTGGAAATCTACTAGCATGCTTGCTCCTTCGATATCTACGGTGATTCCCTGTAATTGCCCCATAGGTAGGATCTTTTGCTAGTTCATCATTTGTAGTTGGATAGGAGACCATTGCAGTGTAGGCCTCCCCGTGTGCTCCCATGTCTGCTTCGGCAGGATGTTCACATCCAATCCTAGATCTAGAATAACTTGGTCCATCTCATATTCTCCAATCTGCGTGGTCAATCTCATCTCCCTTCCCATTCACGTTGTGTGCTTTCTGAGCTTCTGGACTATGTGCGATTCTCCTTGCACAATCCCAGCACATCTATTTATGAGTTCTTGCAACCCCTTTACAGCCTTGCTGTCATGCAACAACTTCATGCATGTTTCCAGGAACATAGAGAGCATCAATGGGTCCATTTCTGGCTCCAGTCTGTCTTTACTTCCTGGAGTGGAGGCATCAGTGAAGCTCCTCTTGGCTTCCATGAAGGTCTCCTTAGCATGCTCCAAATCAAATTCTACTTCCTTTGTTGGAGCTTTGCGAACCGAAGTACTTTCTTCAGGCTTCTTGCCTTTGTCATCCCCTGTCGTAATTCCACTTCGGAGCATGATATTTACATTAGGGTCTTCCTTGCGTGGCTCAGACCTCATCATTTGTAGGTTCTGAGTTGGGGAAGGTTGGAGTGCTACTTTATCACACAACCTCGTTATCAGTGTGAGACAATCCTCCATCTCATGATCAAACAATGTACAATACAAGCATGATGGTCATGTTGGATTCATAGAATCGTGGACATAATGCCCTGGCCCTCTATAATTGTAACATATCAGCGGTCCGCAACCTGTTCCTAGTCCCCCTCCACCTCAACCTTGTCCGCGCCCCTGAAATCCAGTGCACACCATTCCTACATTCTGATCGAGGGGCCACGTTTCGGCTTGAACTCTGTAAGTAGGAGTTTGATCCATCAATAGCTCATAACTTCTACAGGTGAGCTCATCATTTCCCATTGACCTACAGAAATTACAGAACAACTGTTGTGAATTCTGCGTATACTTCTGTAATAAATGGTAGTTATCTGTAGCATGTTTTCGTCCTATCTGACAAATCGCGCATCATAGTGCAAGTTCCGTGCTCATTCTTGCTTGTGCCTCTGGTCTCAATGGCATTGACCCTCCTCCCACGAGGTAATTTGTGAACACCGGGTAGTGGTCCTTGTCGTGCCCCTGGCCCTTGCACTTTACCCACCATACCTCATCGCGCACCTCTGGGTGGGTTTTCCTGTCTTACTTCAAACTCTGCATCTCAAGGCACAAGTTTTTCAACTGTGCGTGAATCTGTTGAACTCCCAGGTTGGGATCTTGTATCGGGGTCTTGTGCAATCTCATCGCGACCTCCAAGGCCTCGGCCTGAGTGGTTAGCCTTTGTTGTGATAGCGCGTTCCATAGATGCGGTGTTAATGATGCTACAAACCATTCGCAGTGTTGTCCATTTGTTAACGTCATGTTAGCTTTGTGAATTGTGCACTTCAATCTTTGATCCAACTCCCAAGGGGTCTCGCCTGGTAGCATTATGATTTCCTTGAACCTAATGATTGACTGTGCCTCTGACTTTGGCCTATTAAATTATTTGTTTAGTGTAGCTTGGATATCCATGATCCCCACAATCGGATTGTCATTGGAATGCTTAATGTAACAGGTCAGCGCGCGATCGTACAGAGTGCTGACCAATGTTGCCTTCTTTATATTGTCATTCATGGCTTCCTGCGCTTCCCATACAACTTTTATCACGAACCAAAATTAGTCCAGATCTTCATTCCCTACTCCCTTGAACACTGGTAGCTTTATCATGCTCGCCATATTGCTTCATGGTGGTGGTGGAGGCGGTATGGGCGAAGATGGGGATGAAGACGGTGAAACTAGCGGTGGTGTGGGTGGGGGTGGTATGCACGGAATTCTCTCCCTTATCAGATTTACCGCACTTCTTGGTGAGACCTTTGCGAGCTCTTCTTCGTCCCCTCGAGGAGGTGAAATAAAGGGGCTAGTTTCTAGTTCTATGCCACCTTTGTTTATGTAGATTCTCCCACTTCGCATAGTCCCAAACATCAATTTATTCGCATAACCTGTTTTGAACACAGTAGCATTTTAATCCAAGTGTTCAAAGATTTAATGTACTTACCTCACTGTCCTTTGAGGAAGCATCGTTCTGCCTTGCTATAGCTGACTGAGGTATCTACGGTGAACTCGGTGATGAATCATCCTATGATTTGATCGAGCAAGTGATCAATAGCGTGCGTGATCTTATCCTCCGATGCTTCCAATCTACACACTAATTCTGGAGTCCACACAATATGTCTATCAAGTTTACACCTTCCTTGGTTATCTGCTAGCTTCACGATCCACTCGTATAGCTCAGTAGGAAAAGACGTAAAGAAAATTTCATGGATCTTTTTATATAAGTAGCAGTCTAACCACTCTTCCTTTGATAGTTGTGGATTCCTGTTTTCCTATGATGCAAACTCATGAATCTTTCTATCCAATCAATCTTCAATTCCTTTCTTTGTTAGATTCTAGTGATACAACATAAGACATCTCTATGCATATCTTGGTCCCTGCAATGAAACCATTTGTTAGCTTGTGGGGGCCTGACCTAGGTTTTGAGTTAATTAGCCAAACAAATCCCTGTACTACTGGCCCTTTCTGCAATAGTCCACGGAGTGTAGACTGAGGTCTCACTCGAAGTAGTATGGGGGGACACTGGAGCTATGTTTCCACACCCTTGAGATGTTTGAGAGGTTCGACTGGTCCAACGGTTTATCCCTTCACGTAGGTTTCTTCGCGCAATTCTCAGGCCTTTGAGCCCTGATATACTTGTCTTCACACAACCCTTAACAATGACTGTGGAGTTCCCGCGCTGCTGGAGCATCACACTGCACTATTCCCTTAAGTCATATCTGAGATCTTACTTATCTTCCTATGCTTAGTCAATTATCTTCGTGTAAATAGATGTCTTATGTTATATTTAGTACAACACATTCATAAGGGTTCGCGTAGCAAATAAACAATACACATGCAATTTTAAACCCAATCATACATTAAAATAGGGAAAGATACGCAATAATATGGTAAACTTCTCTTTATTAATTCTTCCAATGATTACAAACTCGACCTATCCTACGCACTTAGCTGCAGGGGTCTGCATACTCAGCTGCAGACTACTAGGCCTCTGCGCACTCAGCTGCAGAGCCTTCTCCTACTCTACGACCCAAGGACGCTTTTCACTTCGACTCAGTCTCTTAGACTTATCATGCTTTTATGCTATTCTCCATTAGCTATCTCTACACTTAGAGCCTCACTCTATTTATACAATCCCATGGTTCGCGGACCATGGGTAGGTCTATCAAGTTGACATTACATTACAAAACCGAGGGTGGACAACCCTGTGACTCTATTATAACTTTGCACTCTGCGCCCATAATTCGTGGAGTTTTTACAAAAGACTTGGTCAAAACTTGGGCTTTAAGCCCCAAAACATGCCTTGGGGGGATTCCATGCCCAACAGTAGCCCATAGCGAAGTGAACTTCGCTGCTTCTAGTAGGTCGGGTGCGACTAGAGGAAGCTGGCTATCCTCTGGTAACTCCCATGCAACCAACATTATCGACAACAGAATCAATGCATAGCGAAATGTTTTGCTGTGATCCTGCGCCTCTCTACAGTTAGCGAGGAACTCACTGCAGAGGTAGCATGGCCAGTTAAACTGTACGCCCTCTACGCACTAGGCTATTAAGGCTACTACTGGTTCTGGCACTTTGTCTATGCGACACTTACGCATAATCTTACCTACCAAGATTTGTGTTACTGCTTTGACCGCAGGGTCAGTTATACTTGTGATGGCATAGCCGCATGGCTTCTTAGCGAGTTTGAATTTGTCCTTCATTGCTTCAACAAGGTTGTGCTCACCTATCTTTCTACCAAATGCCATGGCCCGATTTTCTCTTGAGTATGGAAGCTGAGTCATCCAATGGATCAACATGTCAGTGATGGGTATCATCTCTTCTAGCCATAAACATCCATCATGCACCAAGCACAACAACTGCTTGATCACTACCATGGTTATGGGTGTGTGGTTGTAATGCGGTACCCACAACATGTTTAATAGACCTGCCTTATCCACCCCTTTTACCCACTTCCTTGGCTCTAGTGTGGTCACACCAAAGTCTTTGTAGAAGACGTGATGCATGAGTTGGTCCATCGCTAAATGGGGAAAAACATTCTGCATAAGCCAAATCCCAATCCTCTAATTTTAAAAGGGGGATGTGCCCCAGGTGCGGTCCTTCAAAAATAATTTGGTCCAGTAGTAAGGGTGTGTGCAGTGTGAGATTACTTTCATTAATATCCTTCAGAACCTTTTCTTTGCCTCTGCGCGGAGGAATGTAATCAGGCAGTTTAGAAATGGGGTCAAACCCCTCCACATCAATGTCCTCTGCCCCCTCCATATCGATGTCATCCATATCGACATGGAGTTCTTCAACATCAGCTTTAGTCTCTAGGTCAAGCACCTTGCCCTTCTCCTGCATGGTGTGATTTCTCATCTGTGGGTGCTTTCCGGGTGATGCGTGCATCGGTTGTTGCACTTTTTTCTTATCCTTCTTTGATTTTGGACCCTCCTTGGTCGGCGTAGGCCTCAACTTGGGTGTCCTCGGTGATTTAGGCATTTCTGCCGGTACTTTGATGCTTTCAACCTCTGGGGCAGCTCCCTTAGTTGCCATTACTACCTCCAGGGTAGTTCCTTCAGCTGCCATTGCTTCTCTTGCACTCACGATTTCTACGGGCACTGACATAATGCTAGACAACAACACCTATGTCTCCGTTGGCAACTTATCAAACACTGAACTCACTATCAGGGCTTCAAATATCTTAGGGTTCATACGTATCTGAGAGCTTAATACCTCAATTCTCAAAATGCCAAGTGTTTTTCGCTGGGCAGCTACCTGCAATTTATAGGCATTTTCGAATTCAAATCTGACCATTCCCCCCATAACTCATTCATAAATGTTGGATTGGCAGTAGATTTTCATAGATCTTTCCCTTAAATTCTGACTTAAATTCCATCCCCCCTCTCCATTTGGCCATTTTCCCACTGTTAAGTCATGAACAGTGACCATAATGGTCACTTTCCAACTACCCTGCGTGGTCTATTCTTGGCTAGCGTAGCTCCCTGTGCATTTTTGCTGACACTGTGACATTCCTTCATTCCACATAGTTCCACAATCGTGCAGCTCCCCAACCTGGGCAGTGTAGTTTATAGTCCTATGCCTCCTTCCAGCTGCCTGGAGCACTAAGACTATGCTACCATCATGTAGTCATCTAGCCAGATCGCCAGTGTATGGCTTCAATCAGTGGCCATTCACCTATCCTGGGAATGGTTCTCCATTAAATTTTATCAACAGAACTGCTCCACCATCAGTAATCTCTTTGATGACATGGGGCCTGAGCCAATGCATCCTAAATTTCCTTGGAAATTTATTGAACTTGTTTTCATATAACAAAACCAGATCATTTACCTTGAAGGTGCGCAGTTTGATGTGCCGATCGTGCCATGCCTTTTCGTGCTCCTTTTGAACTTGTTGATGAAATCTAGCTAGAAATCTATCCTCCTCAAGTTCTGTTAGCTGTGCGAGCCTCTCTTCCAGGGCTCCATGATCCACCATTCTTGTGAATGCCGCTATGCGCAGACTAGGTACAATGTACTCCATTGGCATCATAACTTCTGTTCCATAAACCAGTCTAAATGGTGTTTTTCGAGTTAGCTTCTTGCAAGTCATTCTGTAAGACCATAGCACCATGGGCATGCGAACATCCCAGTAATTTCTTTGAGCATTGCAAATTTTTGTGAGTGTGTTCTCTAGTATTTTATTAAATGCTTCTACTGTTCCATTAGCCTACAGGTGATATGGCATGCTCTTCTAATGGTAAACCTGAAATTCCTCTATCATCGCGTTGATCGTCTCATTGAGAAAGTGTGTACCACGATCTCTCATTAGAATTTTTGTACAAATAAACCATGTCAGACTAAAAGATAAATTTGGCTACTACTGCACTTGTATAGTCCTTCATAGGTTGTGCCTCCACCCATCTGGTTAAATACTCCATTGTAGTGATGATATATCGCACTCCTTTCTTCTTCCTTGGAGGCTGAATTGGCCCTACAAAGTCAATCGCCCACTTCTCGAATGGCTATAGTCATATCTGCAGATTCAATGGTAGCTCATCCCTACGTGAGGATCTGTCTATCCTTTGGCATGTGTTGCATGCCCTACAATATGCTTTTGGATCCTTATGCATAGTCGGCCACCATAACGCAGTGTGTAAAATCTTCTACATTGTTACTTTTCCTACATAATGACCTCCCATAGCTCTGTCATGAGCCTCAACGAGGATGTTGTTTCGTTCAAACTCTAGCAGATAATGTTGCAATATTTCATCTGATCCCATTTTGTACAAGTGCCCTACAATGACAGAAAAATCTTTCGCGTGCACCACTAGTTCCTTCTTCTGTTGACTTGTATAACCATCGAGAGTCGTTCATGTTGTCAGGAAGTGGATAATATCTTCAAAGTGACTATCCACGATGTGCACTGCAAAGAGTTGTGCATTAGGTAGCCCTTCCTCGAAATTAGTAGGCTCCTCCCCTGTTTCAATGCGCGACAAATGATCCAGTCCAACATTCAAGCATCCTGGTTTCACAATAACTTCAAAATCATATTCTTGGAACAACAACACCCACCTGCATATCTTTGCCCCCAACATAGGTTTGTTGACTAGGTATTTCAACACGGAATGGTTCATATACATCCTAAAGTGTCTGCCCAACAAATAGTGCCTGAACTTCTAGAGCACGTACACCATATCCAATCCTTCGCGTTCTATTGTGGAATAATTTTTCTCCACTTTGGACAACTTCCTACTTGCGAATACTATAAGATGATCCAAGTATCCTTCACCAGCATGTGTCAGAACTTCTCCCAATGCAATATATGATGCATCCACATGCACATGAAATTCCTTCTTCCAATCTGGGAAGATCAAGATTGACATGGTGACTATCTTCTCCTTCAGCACATCCAAGCTCTTTTGGAATTCATCATTCCAATAGAACATAACATCCTTTTTTAACAATTTTTCCATCTGCACGGTAATCTGGGCATAACTCTTGATGAATTTCCTATAGTACCATGTATGTCCCATTGTTGTGCACAACTCCTTGGTGCCTCCAAGCTAATTATGACCGCAATCTTGGCTAGGTCTACCATCAAGCCTCGTCTGCATACCACGTGGCCTAGCAAGATCCGAAAAGGGACACAAAACAAACATTTCTTTATATTGAACATGATTTGGTACCTCCGGAATGTATCTAGCATCAAGCACAGACTTGCCGCATGGCGCTTCACCAGTCTGAACACTGTCCAATCATCAAAGTATACTTCCAGAAAGTTATGAATAAAATCCTTGAACGCCTCGATGAATATGTGCGAAAAGATCATTGGCACGTTCTTCAACCCAAAAGGCATCACCACATACTGGAAGCATCCTGTTATCACTAAAAATTCTGTTGCCAAAATTTTCAGTCTTGTTTAAGGACAAAGTGTTTGTGCAGTGCATGAATCCTTTTTTAGCAGTTTCGCAGTGCTACCTGTTTAGGTGGTTTCGTAGCACGCTACGAAATTGCGGATTTGTTCGAGGTTTCAGTAGAGGCCAAAATCCTAGCATGCCTATTGTACAGAGTTCTGCTGATGAGAGAAGCGATTCCAGCTCTGAAGGATGGTATTGTTGCTGATTGGGATGTTGTGGATAGCATATGGGACGATGCTTTTCGGGAACGCTTGCTAATTGATTCAAAGGAGCATCCTATATTGTTAGCGGAACCATCCTCCAATTCACAACAACAAAGGGTACAAACCTGACCGTGAATGGGTTCAGTGCAATAAATGTTGGAAATGGCGACTTCTAGATCCAAGTTACAACAGTGAAAATCTATCAGATGAATGGTTTTGTTATATGGCGCCTTGTAAAGGTTTCTGTAGTATCCTTGAACACCTGGGGTAGTTACAGTTGGTGCAAACGGTCGAATGATGGATTTATAACTTCAACAGCATCAAAACATTAAATGAACACGTGGTAACATGCAATCTTATGCAACGAAAGCTAATGATGGATATGGCTGACATCTGGAACGTGTGCATAGCTATTTGGATGCGCCTAGCCATCCTTATGGTGGAGTTTCTTGTTCAAAACATCCATATGCTGTTCTGGATGATGTTCCTAGGTATACAGAACTAGATTTAAAGCACTCCAGAGCACGCCAAAAAAAAAAATGAAACACGCGGTGATCTGAATTAGAAATACAATGCAATTATTGCAGTTGTCTCGGATAGTTGTCTGCGGATGTGGTATTCAAAGCCGCAGAACCTCCTCGCACCAGTCCATAATATTGTAATGAGGATCACAGGAACCTAATAGAAGTTCAGTAATGGCGACAGTTCTATTAAGCCGTCTAGCATTCTGCATATGCGTATACTCAGCAACAAAAGCCCGAAATCCATCGATGCAAGCAGCAAAGGCCTCTCCTCTGTCTTCAACCAGCTCAGAGCTGCTAAAGGGTAACGGCTTCTCTTCTCTCAAGTTTTCGTGCCAGGGAAATACCAAACTCGTTGCTACCTCAACAGTTGTTGTTGTTCAACCCGTTGCAAGTCGAGTCTGCTCACTTACGGGCAAGAAGAACTGTTCAGGATGGGCAGCTCGAGATCCATCAGGTGTTTGGTCGCCTTACCAATTTATCCGAAAAGTTCCAGGCCTTGATGATATCTCATTAAAGATAACTCATGGTGGAGTTTGTTACGCCGATGTTGTATGGACCCGGAATGAACATGATGATTCAAAGTATCCATTGGTGCCAGGGCATGAAATTGTTGGAATTGTGAAAGAAGTTGGCATCAATGTAGTCCATGTTAAGGTTGGTGAGCATGTTGGAGTGGGTACATATGTCAACTCCTATACTGTAATGAAAGAATGAAAGTCAATTGTGCAAAAGGGTCGATTTTCACCTTTAATGGCTGATGTAAAGGCGCAAGGTGCAGATTGTGTTTCAAACACACGTGACTCCCAAGATTTATCAAGCATGAGATTGAAGTTTGCGATGGCACTGAGGTTCAAAAAAAAAGATGGCACTGTTTCTGACTCACCTTGTAACACTACCAACAATGGACCAAATGTTGATGTGTCTTTCCCAGTTGTTGAAGGATTTCGCAGTGTTGATGCGACTATGGCTGTCAATGATAATTTCTGCCATGATGATGAACCTGGTTTAAAAGATGAAAGCCTGGGCATGGTTGAAGAACCCATGGCAATTGATGAGAGTGTTTCTACGGTTGACACTCCTGTGAGACTTGATTTGAATGTCTGCAAGGGTGGTGTGTTTATTTTAAATACGCAGATTGATGACAAGCTTCATGATATTGTTGCAGTTCGTGAGAGTGTCTCTAAGGTTGATGCCCCAGTAACTGGTAATGAGAGCGCTTGCAATGTAAAAGACACCGTAGCAATTAGTCTGGGTGTTTGTATGGTTGATTGTCATGTGGTTGTTGAACAGAGTGTCTGCAAGCTGGATGCTCTTGCAGCTGTTGATGCATGCACCAACATTGGGAAGTCTAAAGGTCAGGAGGAGGCATTGGATGAATGTTCTGTAGAGATGGTCTCAGAAGTCGCCAGTGATGATGTTTATGAAGAAGATGATGAACCTGTTTCTTATACTGGAAGGATGATGGATGGGCAAGTGGATGATGATTCCCAATATGAAGATGGAGAATACAGAGATCAAAATTCTTGTTATTGGGATGAAGATATAGTAGAAGAACTGGAATGCCCTCTGTTCCTCGTGATAAACTTGAAGTGAAATTATCAAGCTCTGTTAGCCCTTCAAGTTCTGGAGTTTTTCTCCTTGCTCGAATATATAAAAAAACTTGGAATGTGGCAGTGGGCATTAAACCCTGAACTGGATGAGACATTACAATTTCTTCAATCATTGAGATCTGTGTTGCATGCCTTCAACAAAGATATTGCCAAGGCAGAGGATATTATTGCTGAGATGTTTTGTTTGACTATAGAGAGCAGATTACATATTTATCTGGCGTTTGTTTCCGGCACTTTGGTGGTCTGTGCAAGTCTTATTTCAAAGCTGTGTTTTGTGATTGCACAGCAGTTTCGTAGCACGCTACGAAACTGCTGTAGCTGCATGTTTCAGTTTAGCCAATCAATTATGATTGACAAATCAGCGAATCTTTCTGAAAGGTGTTGTCTTCACACATGGAAAAATGGCCAGCACATCGAAGACGTGGCAGCCTAGCTATTTTGAGTAATTAAAGATAAAAGGCATGCTTCCTTGGATTCGAATATGTTGAGGCAAACCATGGACCGACAAACAGGAACAGTTTCCTATATTTCAGGGTGTTGGAAAACATGTTACATTAAAGGCCAGCAAGCAGCTACAGACACCTATCACAGCCAAACTAAAAGAAGCCACTTGTCAGAGAATGAGCCTGTTCTCTCCTTTTTCTCGTAGGAGCACCATCTTGGTTGTAATAAATGCCATTTCCAGCATGATGTAGAATTAGAGTTTTAATTGTTTTAGGACTCTTTGTAATTACAGCTCAATACTTTATGTATTTAATGAGTTTGTTTAAAAATAGATAAGGGTAGTTAATGATAGGTCATCGAGCTCCCCTCATGCTTGAGGAGGAGACTCGAAGTAGTTAAGTATGTTTTCCTATATATAGTGAAAGCTCTGATGTAATTGGGGTTGGAGATTTATGAAAAAACAGAGTTTTTATCAGCTTATGTAAAAAGACTTTTTGACAGTAATAAAAGGATTACTTTTTCTTCCCAAGATTCATCATGTGTTCAATGCTCAGAATATGTGTGGTTTTGTCATTATCCTTTATATATTTTACAGCTCACTAAATATGCAATCACTCTGAATTCACCTAGTGCTCAGACTTCCTGTGTATATTTATGAGTTGAGGTTCTTTTTGAGAGATGTTTTGAGTGTTAAACATTATATGCCTTGGCTTCTATGATTGAGTGGTTTATAGTTTACTGCAGAAGTATTTGACTCCATGAGCCCAATGGAAGAGATGTTATTTTGTTGTTCCAACCAGCTTGTTTTCATAAAATGTTTGAAGAGTTAGCCATCTTTTCTTGTTAATAATTCCTATCACAAATCTGTGAGAGAGCCCTCTCTGACTAAGGAGGCTAACCTTAGTCTAAAGCCTGGTCTGAAGTAGTTACATAAAATCTAACTGGTAGCAGCCATCAGTACATGATTTTGTGATAACATTTTGGTGCGTCTGCCGGGAGACTGAAGTCTATTCATTCCCGAAATTTAGAGGCTGAACTTCTGAAGGTAGCAGGAGCTCAGACATCTTTTTGAGGCTGCAAAACTACCTTGGCGACTCCACACAGCAAATAAAAAATTAGAAGGTGACTCCACTGCTAGAAGATCAGTAGCTTGATGAAGTTTCAAGATGAGTTCCACTGCAAGAATGAATGCCAGGTATGCTCCTATGAATCAGTCTCATATCCCTGGTTTTCCAAATCCTATGCCAAAGGTTGATTGGTTAGATGATCTTCCAATATTCAAAGATGAAAAGAAGGACAATGCTGGTCTTCATTTGGTTAGGTTTCATATGCATGTACGCAACCTTAAGGTTCATTTCCCTGAGGATTGTCTCATGAGGATGTTTATGGCCACTTTAGAAGGAAAAGCATGGTCTTGGTATAAAAGTTTGGAAAATGGTTCATTATCTTCTCTTGCTGATTTCCACGATGTGTTCTGTGAAATGTATAAAGAATGTTATCCTTCTTTGTTGCTGCTCAAAGATTGCTGTAGGCATTCTTTAAATCTTATTCAGTACTTGGAGGATTGTTATGGTGATGATGAATTTATGGATGAAGAAATTTTAGAGGCTCTCCATAACAATGCGTTTCAGCACCAAGGAGAAAATATATCATCCCATGAAACGCAGCATGAGGAGCAGCAGGAATTTACTTGTGAAAACCATGTTTTATCCTTAGATATTGATGTAGAGATGCAGCAGATTTGTCAGGTTTCAGATCATGATGGAGATGAAATTGATTGCACCCAGCAAGAAGAAATATTGGAGGAAATTTTCTATGACCCTCAGGCAGAGGAAAAGCTTGCTCAATTTTGTAATTCCTTGCAGCAGCTTACTTCAAATAATGATCATAGTAGTGAGGAAAATTACATTGTTTGTGAGCATCATTTAGAAAGGCAGTTGGATAGCATATCAAATAAATTTGGTGTGGCTGAAGATAAGTTGTCTAAAGATACAGAAGGTTTTGAGAATCAGCAAACTAACCATGTGTTTTTTGACCCTATAGCTGAATACATGGAAAAGATTTACTGTTCAGGCGGCTTCCAGTTATATTTTCATGTTGAAGAACAGTTACACCTCATGCTGCCTCGGTTACTTCAGTATCTGGTTTATTTTTGTTTCAAGCACAGCCAAAGGACAAACATGGAAATTTCAGATAAGATAAATGATTGGCTACATTGGAAATTCCACATTGATTGAGTTGAAGGAAGTTGAAATTGTTAGGGTAGGTAGGTATAGGTAAATGCAAATAAGCTTAAGGTCAATTGAGCATTTTTCAGTAGATGTAGCTTTCTTTCTCCTACAGTCATGCTTGTCAAGCAAATTTCTGTTTGTCATAAATGGATAAGGCACTGGACCTGCGAGTTCTTAGTGTACCACAAGGGCACACTATCCCAAGTGGAGCCACTGTTATCACTAAAAATTCAGTTGCCAAAATTTTCAGTCTTGTTTAAGGACAAAGTGTTTGTGCAGTGCATGAATCCTTTTTTAGCAGTTTCGCAGCGCTACCTGTTTAGGTGGTTTCGTAGCACGCTACGAAATTGCGGATTTGTTCGAGGTTTCAGTGGAGGCCAAAATCCTAGCATGCCTATTGTATAGAGTTCTGCTGATGAGAGAAGCGATTCCAGCTCTGAAGGATGGTATTGTTGCTGATTGGGATGTTGTGGATAGCATATGGGACCATGCTTTTCGGGAATGCTTGCTAATTGATTCAAAGGAGCATCCTATATTGTTAGCGGAACCATCCTCCAATTCACAACAACAAAGGGTACAAACCTGACCGTGAATGGGTTCAGTGCAATAAATGTTGGAAATGGCGACTTCTGGATCCAAGTTACAACAGTGAAAATCTATCAGATGAATGGTTTTGTTATATGGCGCCTTGTAAAGGTTTCTGTAGTATCCTTGAACACCTGGGGTAGTTACAGTTGGTGCAAACGGTCGAATGATGGATTTATAACTTCGACAGCATCAAAACATTAAAAGAACACGTGGTAACATGCAATCTTATGCAACGAAAGCTAATGATGGATATGGCTGACATCTGGAATGTGTGCATAGCTATTTGGATGCGCCTAGCCATCCTTATGGTGGAGTTTCTTGTTCAAAACATCCATATGTTGTTCTGGATGATGTTCCTAGGTATACAGAACTAGATTTAAAGCACTCCAGAGCACGTCAAAAAAAAAAATGAAACACGCGGTGATCTGAATTAGAAATACAATGCAATTATTGCAGTTGTCTCGGATAGTTGTCTGCGGATGTGGTATTCAAAGCCGCAGAACCTCCTCGCACCAGTCCATAATATTGTAATGAGGATCACAGGAACCTAATAGAAGTTCAGTAATGGCGACAGTTCTGTTAAGCCGTCTAGCATTCTGCATATGCGTATACTCAGCAACAAAAGCCCGAAATCCATCGATGCAAGCAGCAAAGGCCTCTCCTCTGTCTTCAACCAGCTCAGAGCTGCTAAAGGGTAACGGCTTCTCTTCTCTCAAGTTTTCGTGCCAGGGAAATACCAAACTCATCGCTACCTCAACAGTTGTTGTTGTTCAACCTGTTGCAAGTCGAGTCTGCTCACTTACGGGCAAGAAGAACTGTTCAGGATGGGCATCTCGAGATCCATCAGGTGTTTGGTCGCCTTACCAATTTATCCGAAAAGTTCCAGGCCTTGATGATATCTCATTAAAGATAACTCATGGTGGAGTTTGTTACGCCAATGTTGTATGGACCCGGAATGAACATGATGATTCAAAGTATCCATTGGTGCCAGGGCATGAAATTGTTGGAATTGTGAAAGAAGTTGGCATCAATGTAGTCCATGTTAAGGTTGGCGAGCATGTTGGAGTGGGTACATATGTCAACTCCTATACTGTAATGAAAGAATGAAAGTCGATAGTGCAAAAGGGTCGATTTTCACCTTTAATGGCTGATGTAAAGGCGCAAGGTGCAGATTGTGTTTCAAACACACGTGGCTCCCAAGATTTATCAAACATGAGATTGAATTTTGCGATGGCACTGAGGTTCAAAAAAAAAAGATGGCACTGTTTCTGACTCACCTTGTAACACTACCAACAGTGGACCAAATGTTGATGTGTCTTTCCCAGTTGTTGAAGGATTTCGCAGTGTTGATGCGACTATGGCTGTCAATGATAATTTCTGCCATGATGATGAACCTGGTTTAAAAGATGAAAGCCTGGGCATGGTTGAAGAACCCATGGCAATTGATGAGAGTGTTTCTACGGTTGACACTCCTGTGAGACTTGATTTGAATGTCTGCAAGGGTGGTGTGTTTATTTTAAATACGCAGATTGATGACAAGGTTCATGATATTGTTGCAGTTCGTGAGAGTGTCTCTAAGGTTGATGCCCCAGTAACTGGTAATGAGAGCGCTTGCAATGTGAAAGACACTGTAGCAATTAGTCAGGGTGTTTGTATGGTTGATTGTCATGTGGCTGTTGAACAGAGTGTCTGCAAGCTGGATGCTCTTGCAGCTGTTGATGCATGCACCAACATTGGGAAGTCTAAAGGTCAGGAGGAGGCATTGGATGAATGTTCTGTAGAGATGGTCTCAGAAGTCGCCAGTGATGATGTTTATGAAGAAGATGATGAACCTGTTTCTTATACCGGAAGGATGATGGATGGGCAAGCGGATGATGATTCCCAATATGAAGATGGAGAATACAGAGATCAAAATTCTTGTTATTGGGATGAAGATATAGTAGAAGAACTGGAATGCCCTCTGTTCCTCGTGATAAACTTGAAGTGAAATTATCAAGCTCTGTTAGCCCTTCAAGTTCTGGAGTTTTTCTCCTTGCTCGAATATATAAAAAAACTTGGAATGTGGCAGTGGGCATTAAACCCTGAGCTGGATGAGACATTACAATTTCTTCAATCATTGAGATCTGTGTTGCATGCCTTCAACAAAGATATTGCCAAGGCAGAGGATATTATTGCTGAGATGTTTTGTTTGACTATAGAGAGCAGATTACATATTTATCTGGCGTTTGTTTCCGGCACTTTTGTGGTCTGTGCAAGTCTTATTTCAAAGCTGTGTTTTGTGATTGCACAGCAGTTTCGTAGCGCGCTACGAAACTGCTGTAGCTGCATGTTTCAGTTTAGCCAATCAATTATGATTGACAAATCAGCGAATCTTTCTGAAAGGTGTTGTCTTCACACATGGAAAAATGGCCAGCACATCGAAGACGTGACAGCCTAGCTATTTTTAGTAATTAAAGATAAAATGCATGCTTCCTTGGATTCGAATATGTTGAGGCAAACCAAGGACCGACAAACAGGAACAGTTTCCTATATTTCAGGGTGTTGGAAAACATGTTACATTAAAGGCCAGCAAGCAGCTACAGACACCTATCACAGCCAAACTAAAAGAAGCCACTTGTCAGAGAATGAGCCTGTTCTCTCCTTTTTCCCGTAGGAGCGCCATCTTGGTTGTAATAAATGCCATTTCCAGCATGATGTAGAATTAGAGTTTTAATTGTTTTAGGACTCTTTGTAATTATAGCTCAATACTTTATGTATTTAATGAGTTTGTTTAAAAATAGATAAGGGTAGTTAATGATAGGTCATCGAGCTCCCCTCATGCTTGAGGAGGAGACTCGAAGTAGTTAAGTATTTTTTCCTATATATAGTGAAAGCTCTGATGTAATTAGGGTTGGAGATTTATGAAAAAACAGAGTGTTTATCAGCTTATGTAAAAAGATTTTTTGACAGTAATAGAAGGATTACTTTTTCTTCCCAAGATTCATCATGTGTTCAATGCTCAGAATATGTGTGGTTTTGTCATTATCCTTTATATATTTTACAGCTCACTAAATATGCAATCACTCTGAATTCACCTAGTGCTCAGACTTCCTGTGTATATTTATGAGTTGAGGTTCTTTTTGAGAGATGTTTTGAGTGTTAAACATTATATGCCTTGGCTTCTATGATTGAGTGGTTTATAGTTTACTGCAGAAGTATTTGACTCCATGAGCCCAATGGAAGAGATGTTATTTTGTTGTTCCAACCAGCTTGTTTTCATAAAATGTTTGAAGAGTTAGCCATCTTTTCTTGTTAATAATTCTTATCAAAAATCTGTGAGAGAGCCCTCTCTGACTAAGGAGGCTAACCTTAGTCTAAAGCCTGGTCTGAAGTAGTTACATAAAATCTAACTGGTAGCAGCCATCAGTACATGATTTTGTGATAACACATCCCCAGTTAGTCACGAAGGTCATCTTACTTCTATCCTTCGACGCGATCTTGATCTGGTGGTACCCAAAGAACCCATCAGTGAACGAATACACTTCTTGACCACCAACATTATCTAGGACCTCATCAGTGAATGGAGTGGGGAAGGGATCATGCACGCATGCATCATTAAACTTCTTGATATCTACGCATATCCTTATTTCTTCCTTCTGCTTCTTTTCCTAAACCACTATTGGGCTTACCCAATCAGATTCTTCCACCAATTCAATAATACCTGCTACGAGCATCTTGTCTAATTCCAAGCGGACCCTTTCTTTATACTTCAGATTGATGGGGTAATGTCTTCATTTCATAGGTTTCACGTCTGGTTTTAGGGTGATATTCATGACACCCAGGACTCCTATTATTCCTTTTAGATCAGAAAAATTCATGGGGAACATATCTTGATATTTGCGGAGTAGTTTGGTGACCTTATCTATTGTCGAATTGTCTCAGTAGTCCTCAATCTTTGCAAACTTAAGCTTTGCCTCTATGCCAATGTTCACCTGTCTAGTTCTAAGTGGCTCTGTTATGTCAGGTTTCTCTAGTTGTGGTCCTTCAACTTTGTGGTGACCTTCAGTCTCCGAGATATTAATCTTTCTCGGGTCTTCGTCTTCTTCTTCCACTGTTACATTGTAACCCTCTAGCGTGTGGCTCAGCTGGGTAGTCCAATCAGGTTGAATCAGGTCTAGAGGATCCTGCAGTATCTTAAATATGGTTGTCTTAACCTCCTACAATGCTTCATGTATAAATTCAAATCGATCCTCAAAACTGAACGTCATCAGAAATCCTTGGCGCAAAACATCCCATTCTTTGGTGCCATGACAGAGTTCTATCTCCAAGTACCAATTCATTGGTATAACATCAAAGTTATGAAAAAATAGATGGACCCACTCCAATTAAGGCTTCTCTCCATATACTTCAGTCCATTTGGCCAAATGACCATGCGGATCATTTCTCCCATCATACCTTTCTGTTAGTCGTACCTTCGAGTGGCCAAAACGTATCCTCATCATTCTTCTATATTCATGCCAATCCTCAAAACTGTCCTTGTGCGTACCCCACCATCTTGTGGGTGTAGCGCGCAACACCCAATCTAATGCTTGGAAGTGATGCTTCTATAGTACTTCCCTTTTTCAAATGCATCCATAAAGTGATCAACATCAGTTAATCCATCATAGTGAGGCAGATTTCTTACCTCCGATGATACACAGAGCACCAACTTGGTCATCATATTACAGTGTAGCGTAGATACTTCATGCAATCGATTCTTCCAATGCTTCAATTCCTCATCTAAATCTGATTTGCAGGAGCTCTCACGGTCCCATGCAATATGTCTTTCTGCTATTGGATTCACCCAATCTTGATATCGCATCGTTATCTTGTAAATATGGTCCAAATCGTCATCACTTTCATAATCGTGCACCAGTTCTATATAGCATGGTCCTTCTGTAGGATCCAGTGGCACCACTACACGGAGTGGTTTCTTCTCAAATGTCATATTTCACTTGTTTAGGTTGATTACCCCATTGATGTCATTGGCCCAATCGATCCCAAGGAGCGCGGGGTAAGGATTTATATCATCCATAATCTCTATTACTTCAAAATCCACTAGTGCGTGCGCGCCTTCGATGTCAATTGTTAACCCCTGCAACCTTCCCATTGGGATGATTTTCTACTAATTCATCATCCTTAATGTTATCACTTAAGAATTCTAATTCCCAAATCGATCACATTAGTTTGATGGTAAAGGCTCGGTGCTAGTCTAGGTTTGATTTTTTGTTTGCCTTAGAGTCTGAGTCTTAGGAGTCTTGATGGTATACTTAAATAAAGGTCAACTATTCATTCTCATTCATCACTGGTCTCATAACTCACACAATTTCCATGTGTTAGCTTTGTTCAAAGGTTATTATGTGCTACAAAGCTCTTTAGGTGATTTCGTAGCGCATAAATCCTTTTTAGGTGTTTTCGCAGCGCAACATGCTTTAGGTGATTTCGTAGCACATAATCTAGATTTTACACTGGTTGCGCTATGAAATCGGAGATTCGTGAAATCTGTAGCAAATCTTTCCTAACTGTCAAATCTATCAAGTTCAGTTATGGTTGCATCATCCACTGTCAGCTTATACACTCCACATATCATGTCCAACTGCTTATTTCCATTATTGCAGCCGTTAGGTACCTTGGTACGCTCAGATTGCAAGTTCCAAGAAAAGCCAGGTATTCACAGTCTTAATTATGATTGTATTCGTTGCATGAGGAACAAGTCTGCAAATTTTCAATTTGAATTCATTAAACACCAAGTGAGGCAGTTATCAAGTGAGGTAGCCATCAAATGAGATAGGGATCGAAGATTGAGTAGTGCTAGTATTTCTAACCTTGATTACGCTAAAGTCTCATGGAAGGATCTACAGAAGGAAAAGAGCACAGGTCAGGGAGATGTTTGAGGAATGAACCTGAAGGTCTAGACCTTATCCTGAAGAACAGAGAAGTTGAGCGCATGTTCAAGCAGGTTGGATGTTGGAATTTTGCGAGAAACTCCAGGGAGGTCATGCACAAATCACCAAGGAATTTGCTTTGAATTTCACAGGACTGAATTCAAAGGTTGGGATGCTCGAATTGCAAGTCTCACTAGAGGTAATATCCAAAGTTACTGAGATTCCAAGGGGACAAGAAAGTTGGTTTAAGAATTTCAAATTTGATATGACCCCCTGTAAATAATTTCTGAAGGCCGAGTTCATTGACTCAGATTTAAACAAGTCTGTGCCTAGAAATTATGTCAAGGACTCATATGCCAATTTGCTTACTTGCATACAGAGGTACCTTACCTATGAAGGTAGATACAATAAGGTGTATTCATATCATTTTAAGCTTCTTCTGCATTTCACAAGAAATATATCTCTTGATTTAACTTTCTACTTATTTCGTAGCTTAAGCAAAATGTGTGACAAGGTGCAGCTAAGGAAAGAAGCCTGTGAGACCTCATTGTTTCACCACGGCTTAGTTAAGTTGATCGTGCTACATGAACTCCAGAAAGTAGGTAGGGACTGGCCCACATTCATGTTTATGTCTGGTTTCAAGAATGAGACTATTCTCAGTCCTCAAGCTGCAAAAGAGTCTCCAAAAACAACTGGTCATCAGGCAGAAACAAGATCCGGGAGGTTTGTAAAGTTGAAGACTAGGAAACAGGTAAGGGAGCCCATCAAGCCATTGATAATCCAAGACACACCCCAACAGACCCAGAAAGAGAAAACTCAGATCAGAGAGGGTGTACATGAATCATCTACAGGTGAAATAGTTCAGAGAAGAATGACAAGGAGCCAATCAGCTAAGGAAAAAGGCAAGAAAGTGGTCACTGAAGAAAGCCCTGTTTCAAAAGGAGACTTGAATGACTTACTACAAGCCATTGATATTGAAGAGTCTCCCCTGGTTCAAGAATATTTGATAGAATCAGGTAAAGACAAGGCTAAAAGAAACAAAACCTCGAAAAAGCTCAAGTTCGATGATCTGGTTGATCAATTTGTCTTTAAGCCAAGAAGACCCATAACGAGGAATTTAAAACACATACAGGAGACACTGCTAGGAGCAGATGAAACAGAGGAGATAACACAGTCTCATGAAGGAAAAGATAAAGGTAAAGCAGTTACCCTTCAAGAAGAAGATAGTGTTGAAGAGTTGAAAAGGAAGTTGGAATTGGCAAACTTTGAAATTGCTAGACTGAAGAAAGCCTCCAGGAAACATGCAATCAAGGAAGCTTATTTTAACCAAATGCAAGCTCGGTGGGAGGACAAAACATTTCAAATACCCGAGGTGGTTGACTGTAATTTTCAATTCCGTAGCTGGACTGTCCCTGCAATAAAGGAAGCACAATTCATTAGAAAGGTCAATACAAAGCTGAGAGCTAGGATGAGAGTCATGAAAAGGAAAATTGAGGATTTAAAGATGCAGTTAAGCCAGCAAAAAAAATCTCCTTAAGGAAGTCACACATCAAGTAAGTTTATGTTCCAAATTTTGATGGTTTTCCTTGTTATAATTTTTCTTGGAGAATCAAACATTTCCACTTAGTTTTGAAAAGCTTTGGAGCAGTTGAAAAGAATGTTTAAATATAAGAAAGCTCAAGATAGCAAATTTTTGGTATTAGCCTGTGTTTTGGTGATTACACAGTAGTTTTGTAGCGCACTACGAAACTACTAAAGATGATGCCTAACGCACAACAGTTTCATAACACGCTACGAAACTGCTATAGCTACATAATTAAAACTCAGTTAACCAATTTTGAGGGACTGAGGGAAATTTTTTGAAAAAGGAATCTCTTCAAAGGATCATGTAACAGGTGTCAACATTCAACAAGGGAAGAAACAGGTGGAAGAAACATATATTCGAACTCTAAACTTTTTGTTATAAAGTGATCAGAGTTACCATAATTCATGATATGTCAGACAGGTTGGAGGAGGTCTTGTCTTAACACATGGAAAAGGTTGACAAGACATCAAGGACGTGGCATTATAATATATTTTTGTATAATCAAAGAAGAAGGACATGGTTCATTGATTTTGAATATCTTTGAGGAAAACCAAAAGCAAATAAATAGGGGTAGTTTCCTACATTTCAGGAGCAATTGAGAAGATGTGACATTAAGGGCCAGCAGGCAGCTACAAACACCAACCACAACTAAACTAAAAGAGACCACTTGTCAAAGAATGAGAATTGATTGTAATTAATGTTATTATTAGCATGATATGGAGTTAGACTCCTATTTGCCTTAGATTTCTAAAATGTCTAGTTAGCAGTTTGTTACATTTAATAGGTAGTTAAAATTTGAATAGGTGTCATAAGAAGTAGAATTCGAGTTCCCCTCATGTTGGAGGAGGAATCTCAGCCTTGTAAAAGAATTCTATATATAGGAGAGAGGGCAATGTACCAGGGGTTGGAAAATTTCAGAGAAATTGGAACTATTGTGCTATGTATATGACTCTGTTTTAGTAATACAAGACTTGGCTTTACTTCTCAGGAATCAGAAGGAGTTTACTGTTCAGAATGTTGTGTATCATCCTCTCTTTAGTATTTGCAGTGGTATAGATGTGTGATTACTTAGAAATCACTATTTGTGCTCTAATTTCCTTCACATATTTATAAACTGTGTTGTCCTATATGTTTCTGGTGTATTCTGAATGGTTAAATTTTATATGCCCTAACTTCTATGTAAGGTTGATATCATTGTTATACTGAAATGAATTTGACTCCATAAGCCCAATGGATACTTTCTAGTTGTGTTTTCACCACTCATATTTTTACATTCATTTCATAAGAGTTAGCCATCTTAATCATAATCAAAGATCATTAATCCTTTGGGAGAGCCCTCTCAGGTTGGGGAGGCTAAGCCTCAGCCTAAAGTAGGTTTGAAATAGTTACTTAAGCTCTTCCTGGTCAGTAGCCTTCTAGGACCTGATTTTGAGATAACACTTAACTGAATTGGAGATCACTGTAGCATAGGTCTCCCCATTCTTTCCCATGTTTGTATTGGCAAAACATTCGCATCAAACCCTAGGTCCAAGATAACTTGGTCCATTTTGTATTCTCCTATGTGTGCAGTGAGTCTCATCTCATGTATAGTCCTTACCTTATACTTACCAAACTTTCTGACTACACGCGGTTCATCAGTAGTGTTTTCCTTGCCAGAACACCGATTGATTAGTTCCTGCAATCCCTTAATTGCCTTGCTATCGCGTAGTATTTTCATGTAAGTCTCTAAGAACGTGGTGATCATGGATGGGTCCATTTCTTCAACCAGTTTCTCCCGACTTCCTAAGGTAGAGGCCTCAGTGAAGCTTTTCTTTAGTTCCATAAATGTTTCTTTTGCACATTCTAGATCAAATCCAGTCTCCTTCTCTGGTGCTTTGCGGACTTCTGCAGGCTGCTTCCATTTATCCTCACCAATCGTTGTTCCACTTTGTATCATGATGTTTACCTTAGGGTCTTCCTTGCAAGGCTCAACCATCATCATCTGTAGGTTCTGAGTCAGCTGTGGAGGTTGTGCCCCTTTTTCGTGAATCTTAGCCAACAATATATGGCAATCCTCCATCGCATGGTCAAACTGAGTACAATAGTGGCATGAAAGCTGCGTCAAATTCAGGAAGTCTCTCGCCTAGTGTCCTGGTCCTCCACAATTGTAACAAATAAGCTACGCTCGACCTCTACCAGGTCCCCCTCCACCTTGGCCTCGGCCATGCCCCTGATACTCACCTCGCACTCCTCTAACACCTTGGTCTAGAGGCCACGTTTCTACTTACACCATGTATGCAGGTGCCATGTCCATCATTAATTTGTAACTATGACAATTACACTCATCATGCCCCACTGATTGAAAGAAATTGTAGAAGAGTTGTTGTTGTGTCTGCACAAGTTTCTGCAGCAAATGGAAATTATCAGTTGCATGTTTCCCAACTACCTAATAGATAGCACACCATAGTGTGGGTCCTGTACCTCCAGCCTCAGTGGCATCGGTCCCCCAGCTGCAACATAATTTGCAAAGAGTGGACAATGATCCTTGTCATGCCCCTAGCCATTGCATTTCAGGCACCAGACTTCTTCGCGTGGCTCTGGCTGAGCGATTTTGTCTTTCTTCAAGATTTTCATTTTGAGGCAAGGTTCTACAACTGTGTGTGAATTTGCTGAACCCCCAGATTAGCATCCTGCATTGGTATCTCATGCAATCTCATCACAATTTCTAGACCTTCTGCCTGGGTCCTAATCTTTTGCTGTGATAGTGCAACCCTTAGGTAAGGTAGGAGCGAGACCACAAACCATTCATAGTGCTGCCCATCAGTCAGATTCATGTTGGCTTCATAGATTGTACACTTCAATCTCTGATTCAAATGCCATGGCGTCTCTCCAAGCTTCATCATGATCTCCTTGAATCCCACAATGGATTGCCCTTGTGACTTAGGTCTACTGAATTCCCTATTTAGTGCAGTCTGGATATCTGCCAATGCGGACGTGGGTTATCAGTACTATACTTAATGTACCACATTAGTGCACGGTCCTGCAAATCACTAACCAATGTTGCTTTCTTCATTTGATCATCTGTGTTACCCTGAGCTTCACATACAACCTTCACGATGAACCAAAACTGGTCCAGATCTTCATTTCCTACACCCTTGAACACAGGTGGCTTTACGGAGTTCGCCATGTTGAACGGTGGTGGAGGTGGTAGTGGTGTGGGTGAAGGGGTAAGCAGTGGAGGTGAGGATGGAGTTGGTGTGGATGGATGAGATGAGGATGGAGGTGGTGTAGGTATTTATGGGAAACCTTGTCTTATCAACTGAATAGCGCTCGGTAGAGAAGCCTGTGGTGCCCCTTCGTCATCACTCAGAGGAGGCTCAATCAGCACGCTATATTCAGGAACTTTTCTTCCTCCATCCCCAAAATTCCTTCCACTTCGCGTAGCCCAAACATTAAGGTAACTCCATAACCTACTATTCACACAAGAGCATCTTAATCCATGTATTTAAAGATTTCAAATACTTACCTTGCAGCCCCTTAAATAAGCGGTGCTCTGCTTTGTTGTAACTAACTAAAGTATCAACTGCGAACTCTGTCACAAACCCTCCTATGATACAATCAATCCAATGATAGAGAACATGTGTGATCTTATCTTTAGAGGCTTCCAATTTCCGCACTAACTCCCTGGTCTAGAAAATTGGACCATCACGCCTCCACCTCCCTTAGCCGTCTGCCAACTTTGCGATCCACTTGTATAATTCAACCGGGAAGGAACATAAGCATATTTCATGTATATCTGTGTATAGATATCTCTCCAACCACTATTATTTCATCAATTACATATTCTTGTTTTCTTACGCCGTGAATTCGTGGATCTTTCTATCTAACCAGTATTCAATCTCCTTCTTAGTTGGATTCCAATGACGCAACATCACACATCTCGTTATGCAGATCCTGTTCCCAGAAACCTAACCATTTTTTGTATTGTTTGGCCCTGACCCAGGTTCAACGTTAGTCAACCAAGAAAATCCCTACACTACTGGCCCTTTTGGCATCAGCCCGTGGAGCGTGGACTGAAGTCCCACCCGATGCAGTATGGGGGGATGCAGGAACCAAGTTTCTGCACCTTGAGATGGTTGTGATGCTGGTTTTACACCTTAACTCTGACTTTGTGTAGATTGATAAGACTTTAGGGCTTATTGAAGTACTCCTTTATTAGTCTTTTAGAACTTCCGTGAAGGTCTACGATCATCTTTCGTGTAACCCTAACAAGCGATTCAGGCACTTACGTGCCTTTGTAACTACTTTTCTGTATAGTTTCCTGAATGATGTTAAGTGTTTGCCAATTCTACCATGCAATTAAGATTGTCTTCGTGTAAACATATATCTCTACTTGCGTTCATATAACAGAGGAAAACATATATATTTCCACATCAAATCAACAATAAAACATAAACTCGGTGCTTAACATAACATAATCATATGCAATTGACAGAAGCAAAATCAATAGTAATTTTAGAATACTTCTCTTTATTGATGGTTCAGATTTTCCAGTACATACTCTAACTACCTTGCACACACAGCTCTAGGGGTCTGCGCACTCAACTACGGACTTCTACTCTAGGCCTCTGCACACTCAGCTATAGAGCCTCTTTCCTATACTGAGACTCTCATTCTTAACTCTTCACAGACTCATCAATGACTATCTATCAACTATATTCTCTTAGACTCCTCTAAGACTCGATTTTTATATAATCCCATGGTCCACAGACCAAAGGAGGATCTCATTAAGCCGATACAACCTATCTAAACTAATGACAAAAACCCTCTTTGACTCTTGATAACTTGGCACTCCGTGACCACAAAATGCGGAGAGTTTACATTCCTTTATACAAAATTTGGGCATTCTGCCCCAAAAATGACCCCAGGGGACCCATTCCCGATAGTCTTCTATCATCACAATCTGATCACTGAGCCATTCGAAGAAATCCTCTTCAAAAAAATGCCGAATGGGTCCTCCTTCTATGAGAGGATTGAGCGATGCCCATCACCTCTGCGTAGGCTCCCCCATATTGGGTGGACCTAAGCTCATCCGTGGTTGCATAACTGGCACCCTCTCAAGTATTAAGGATACAGTGAGAGTACCATACCCAAAACTCTATTGGGTCTAGGTCTTACATGCAGTTAACTCTGCCTTCAATTGACGAAGCACCACCTTGCACTAGCTGAAGATCTGTGGCTGGACACAGTCAATGGCAAGCAACAATTGGACCTTTGTCGTGACATGTGGACTTTTAGACCTCACCAAACACACAATCATCCATAAAATGGCCCTCATAGACCTGGATTTGATCCACTCTATAGGGACTCTATTGCTCACAAGTCCGCTCTTAGGGATACAATAAGCTCGGATCAGCTCTAAAGTGGATCGGGGATTGGGCCTACCGCCGGTCAAGTTTTCCTGCATTCCTCTACACGACAAAACTGTCAAGAAATAGATGTCATCTTGGTCAATTTCAAGCTCATGGTCCTCGATCCTGAACACTCCTTCATGTTCATCGCAATGTTGAATAATCTAGCTCAAAAGTTCCTCCTAACCTTTCACCAAGTCCATCTATGCATACTTCATCAAACCACATCGGTGCTGTTAGGTTCCTATACCAATAGGTTTCATTTTTCATGATTGACCTTGGAAGTGCTAAATATGTTCATCATTTCATGCTGCAAAGGTTCTATATTTTGTAAAAGAATTAGAGAGAGTTAAAAAATGTAAAGAGGGTATGCCCTAAAAGAAAAATCAAAGGGCAAGAAAAATCAATTGGTCAGAAAAAATGATAAAAATGAACCCCAAAGAAAGACCAGGAAAGTGGCTAGCCAAAATACCACTGCTAGCTTGATGGATGGCCCAACAGTTCAATCTGGACCATGCCATGTTTTAAATTTCTTGTTCTAGACTAGAGAATGAATATCTGTCCAAACAGTTCAAGCTTGGCAGATCACTAGCTAGGTAGAGAAATTAAGGAGCCCAACTGCTTAATCTAGGCCCTTGGAATGAATAAGGGTAGATTTAGATAGGAGGGCAGTCAAAAGAAAAGAGGATAATCAGGGTCTGCAAGTCTAAGTGCACCCATTCAAAAGGAAGAAAAAATGTTAGGTGTATTAGGTTGGGTAGGTAGTTTGAGGTTGCAGAAGCAAGGTTTGGATCACCTGATGTATTATCAATCAGAGCTTATCTCTTCAATGAAAGAAATGTCAAAGCAATTGTTTGATGGCAGAACTATGGAAGCATGTCTAACTCCCTTTCACCCTCCCCCTCAAAGTTTCTTACTAACACCCCTTAAGGACCTTGGGATCTACCCAATAAGTCCTGCTCTCACTTCATTTTTGTCAAATATTAAGTCAAGTTTTGGGTTTTCTTAAGGAAAAGAAGCCACATTTCTTGTGTAAAAACCTTTTCTTCCACATTCCATTCACTTCCTATATCTAAGTTTTCCTTCATAAACTTGGTTTCATGCCCCTACACTTTCACTTCACAAGGTCATATTAACTTCTAACTCTATTATAGCTCCCTAACCTATGTCCTCACCCCTATTTTCTACAAAAACTATGTAAAAACCCCAAAAAAATATATTAAATATCCCACCCTAAAGAACTATAGCTTTGTAGTTCAGCCTTGGGGAATAATAGTCCATTTGGGACTATTATGAACCCTTCTGCGTCCCAAACCTGGGATTAATCTAACCTTTGGTTAGGTTAATAGCCTATACTTATTCCTCTACCCATCAAAACCTTATGGTTCTGTCCCTCCGCAGTCATTTTCCTAAGGTTTAGTGTTTAAATGTTTCAAATAAACATTAAACGTTACCTCGGCGTATGCACATAAACCCACTTAACCAAATTTTTCCCCCGCTATATTCTGAATAATATTAAAATATACGGGCGGGTCCCCGCATCGTATCACTCCACCATGTACGCGTCCAGTCAATCGTTGATCTACGCCCTGTAGATCTGATGGCTCAGGTGGATTTCGGAGCACCCCCGATGTACGGGAATTAGCGTCCGATAGCACGATAGTTTTCCCGTCGTACAAAAGACGCGTGTCCGCTTTTTATTGCATCAGGAGGGCTCTGACATATACCGCCCCCGTACAGAAGGCGGTCCGATAAAACCACAAACCGCCTTCTGTCATGTGCCACGTCATCCCCGTGATGTCACCTCTGCGTCAACCTGCCGCTGCTCCGCGTCACCGCCAGCTCATCTGCCTACGTCCCTACCTTGCCACCGTGTCTCGTGCCACGTCGTTGCCCGAGTCACCTTCCACGTCACGCTGCCGTACCCGAGACCCACCGATGACGTCATGCTGACGTCATCGCAAAAAAGCGCCAAAAGCGCCAAATATGCCAAAATTTTCATAAAAACATGTGTTTCGACCGTTTTGCTCATTTTTATTAGACAAGTTGGAAGCACCAGCGCATGCCGTTTTACGTTGTTTGTCCACCCAAGTGCAAATTCGACTATCCCAGTCACTGCAATTTTGATGCCATTGCTCGCCTTTGAACCAGCTCGACACCCTCAGCTCTATAAAAACCAGGTATTTGCCCAAATTCTACCTGTTTACCCCTGTTTTCACCGATTTCTCTATTTTTCTTGCTTAAAACTCTGCAACTATCCAAACCAAGGACATTTCCGCACCTAAATGCTGCTTGAATTTACTCAGTAACCCTCTGTTCACCGGGAACCCTCCGAACCCATCACAACTTGCAAATTCACCATTAAAAATCGTTTTTAAGCTCGAGTTGCCGAAAAACTCCATACAGCTCAGCATTCTCCCCTTTTACCACATTCCACTGCAAAAACTCCACTAATTGGGCTGAAAATTATCTCCATTTCCCTCTGCAGTTTGCCCACAGTCTTTTTAATCCCTGTGAATTCATCAAAGAAAAGAAAAGTTTTTTAAAAACTCTGCAAAGTGACCTCTTTTATAATAGCCACAGACCTTGAAGGTTATTGCCTCATTTGAACTCATTGTGTAGCTCTTTTGTAAATCCTCAAAAGCTCTTTCATCAGCTTGTTGTAGCACTAATCCTGTTTCCAAGGATAAGCATAGATAAACCTCAAAATGGCCACTCCCACAACATTAAATATTTCCCCCTTCAATGCACCACATAGGAACTTGGAATGGCTGCCCCTTGCTGACAGAGATTACCAAATGAAGAAATAGTGGAACTCACCAACAAATATCACATTGAAATCTTTTGTGAGTTAAGGAAAAGATACAGAAGCAATACTGATATCCTTGGTATCTGGGAGTCCAATCTGCCAATTTATTATCTCCCACAAGTTAATGTATTCCCTGACCTTATCCATCAATGCTGTGAGAATTATGAGCCCACTCAAAGGGTAGTTTTGGCTCCATCTGGGACTGTTTTCTTTCACATAACCCCTCAAGCCATAAACAGGATGCTCAATTTTGAGCCAAAAAAGCCTTTGGTTCCTCTCTCCATGAAACTCCTGCTTGACCAAGGTGCCAAGCTGCCCAGCTCAGAGATCACAAGAATTGCCCAGCTGTTCATGCAACCAGATTGTCAATTCCAGCAACCTCCACCTTATCTACATGTGTGGTTTAATGAAACATGGATAATGCTGGTAGATATCATATCCTGCATCTTGGGATTCAATACCAGTGAGTATGTTGATGAGACAGTTTTAGTAATGTTGTCCATGTTTGCTCTAGGACAGCCCCCTGCTATCCAGTATGATTATGCCACCTTCATAGCTGATAAGATTCATGAGCAATTCATGAACCTGGAGAGAGAAAGGGTGTTCAAAGATACCTCCTATATATATCGCTTGCTGCTGTACTATCAGCCTCATAGTTTCCCAGTTTTCCTCAGAAAATTAGATGCCAAGGGGGAGCGAAGGTCTGTAATATTCTGGTCATCAGTCTGCCACCATGTTTATTACTCTCCATATACCTACTGCGAGTTTATTGACCTATTTATATACCCAGCTTCCTCCTTACTGGTAAGCACTCCTCTTCCTAGACTCACTGATGAGATACAAAAGATCCTGCAACTTTCCAAAAGCTACAGCATTGGTGACTGGTATTTTTACCAAAACCACACAGTAATCAGGATTTATGGCTATGAATTGGCCCCTTACAGACTGCCCAAATATGTCCCCATGAGACTATTTGCCTTGGAATACTTCCGGAAATTTGGTAATGCAGATCTGATCCATTTCTATGGCAAAAGCAAAAATGCACAGCTGAAAATCAGACATCAATTGGGCCCATTCATTTTCAATAACAGAGAAGAAGCCTGGGTGGAGGTAGACAAAATGTTGAAAAAAAATTTGTTACTAAAAACAAGCTTTTATTGGGCACCATATGACCCCAATCACTTTATAAGCCTTAGAAGAATCAAATACAGGCTTGAAACATATGAACACTGAACTATCCCTCAAATTGAGCAATTTGCTACTCAACAAGAATGGGTAAAGGGCACTCTAGTTGAAGAATTTTCTGAGGAAGAAATAGCAGAAAAAGCAATCAAAGATCTTGAAAAAGCAGTTGACTTGGAATCTTTTGGACAGGTGTTTTTCACAGCCCCTCGACATCTTGGAGAAGGCACCTCATTTGCCACTGCCTCCTAGCAACCTGCCCAAGTAAGTGCTCCAACAACAACAATAGATAAAGGTAAAGGGGTGCAACATTCAGAAGAGCAAGTAGAAAATTTGGAACAGCAAGAAACGATGGCAGATCGGCCTACTTCTGCTGATGAACAGGGTCAAGGGCAAGACCCTTCTACTCAAGCAAAAGTGACTGAGATTCCTGTATTACAGACACCTCTCAATGAGGAAAGGGCAAAGAAGAGGGATAGACAGGAAGAGACCCCTCCAGGGACATCCACAGAGCAGCAAGGGGAAAAGAGACAAAGGTTAAATCCTTTTTCGGAGGAAGAAATTCCAGAGGGGCCCACTGAAAAGCAAATCCCCCCAAGCATGGAGACATCGGCCAGCTCCTTTCAGCAGGAGCAAGAGAGACAACAGGGGGTGGAGGTAACGTCCACCAGGCAACAGGGCCGATAAGGCTCTGATATTAAAAAAGCATTCACTGATATCAAAACTAGGAATGAGCCAGTGAGACTACAGCTGTACAACCAGCTAATAAGGATGGCCCCTACCAATTAGTAAAGGCTAATGGCAGCCTATGACATCCAGGAGGGGAGAATGACCCTCGGTCACTTCAGACCTACAACTCAACAACCCCAATCAGCTGCTAATTACATTAGAACCAATCTGGGAGTGTTCGCCAAGGATATCGATCCGATGGACCAGATTGAATTGCACAAGCAGACTGGGGAAATGGTATATTCTACTTTAGCAGATAAGACATTGTTAGCCCACAGATTGCAAAACTCTTTGCACAATACTGCTGCCCAAATAGAGTTGGAGAAAGCTTCATCACAGGCCAAGGAGAATAGAATCAAGTCCTTGGAGGAGATCATCATAGAGCTGGGACATGATCCCACTAATCCCAAGGGTGTGCAGGCTTTGATTAAAAATAAAGATGAAGACATAGCTGCCCTTAGAAGACAAATCAAGTTGTCACCCACATTGCATCCTCAAACTGCAGAGGTGGCGCAACAAAAAGAGGAGTAGGATGTCGTAGCTTTGCTTACAACCTTACATAAAAGGTTGGTAGAGACAGAGAGTGCCCTGGAGGCATCATTACAGGGAAGACAGGGAGAGTTGGCCTCTTAGCCAATTCAAACAGCTCAGATTCTTACAGCTGCTCCACCTACGGCCACCACAACAGTCCCTCCCATTGTCACAACATCAGAAGCATGTGCTTCAAGCTCAGCACCAATTTCAACAACTACTTCAGCACCTACAGAACAAGGGACCAGCATGAGAATGGATAATATGATGAAAGAAATAGAAGCCTTGGAATTGCAAATGGTAGAATTGAAAGAAACCAAGGAAAAGCTGGCTAGAATTAAGGAAAAATATGATAAATCAAAGCAGGAAGTAGCTGAGAAGACAAGGGAAGTGAAAGCCCTGGAAAAAAGAATAAAGGAGCTGGAGAAAGAGCTCACTTTCAATAAGACTCTAGCAGATATCAAGAAAATTTTGTGGGCCAAGATTGGCCAATCCATTACAGACCAATGGCAATCCATTGAAACCATTCATGAGCAAATGGATTTGATAAGCTTGGCTAAGTTTGAAAACCAAAAGGCTAGAACATCTCTAGGAAATATGCCCGAGCAAGCTAATAGAATGATCCAATTTTTGAATACTCGAACCAAAGGGCAGTTGGCAGCATTAGGAATCAGGAACAGGACCGAAACTATCTGTCTAATAAAAAGGGTGTTAACCCTTAGGAATTTTGTGTAGACATTCGAAAGAAAATGCCAAGAGATGCAAGTAGAGGTGGATGAGTTCAGAATAAAGATCACAACATTATAGAGTAGAGGGCTGCCTAGCCTAGTAACCAGTGCTGGAAGACTGTCGTCACATGAAAATTATGCCAACAGGGTGAACAATTATGATGCCAATCAAATCATAGCTTCCTCAAGCACATCAGAAGAGACAGGGCCTCCATCTAGAGAGAGTGTCTTTGATAAATTAGAAAATATATTCTACATTGCACATGAGATAAACCATCTCTTTGAAGACCAGCCAAACTTTTACTGATACACAGAAGCTGATGAGACACTAATAAAGATACAAAGGCATCAACTACCTATAGAATATTGGTGGAGAGGAATGATGGAGACGTTTCTTAGGTGATTTTGGTTATTAATTATTTTTGTAAACTACAGTTCAGCATTTACAGATGGCACAGTCCAGCTGTCAAAGGATCAAAGCATCGTAAAGCAGAATTGGAATGTTAACTACAACTCATTAAATGTAAAGCAACCTAGCACCAAGGATGAATACCAAGACAACAACAAGTAGCGTACTAGCATCAGAAAAGCACACGCAGAATAAATGCGCAGCAGGGAGCCGACTCATTCAGCCCAGAAAGTCAAAATTTTCTGACATAATAGACAACTAGCAGGCCAATATTAACTGCTATGTTTAATTCTTCATTTACTCCCTTGGAAGAGTTGGTGATGCAATTTATTGCATGAAGACTCATCATCTAGATATTTTTGTATATATACCTCCCCATAGAACGTATTTGGGGTTGGTTGGTGATTCTCTCTAAGAGCTACGCTGTAAATTTTCAGACTTTTAATACAAATTGCTGGTGAAGTTGATGCTCTCTATGCTGTCTGGATGTGAAATGAACTGCATTCTGCTACAAAATTCCTATGTCATTTAATGGAACAATAAGTTATTCTAAATTGTGTTTTGTATTTCTGTGTTTGCAAATTTCACATATGTTTCATGATCTTAGTAATAGAGAAGAAAGAATAGCTCAAGACTTGTTTGAATACACCCTCTGCTCAATCTCTGTTTCTAACTGTGTTTTCTTCAGAATTAGTCATGAATATGAATTATCAATTTCTCATGTTTGAACTGATTCTCTCATTATGGATGCTGTTTAGGAATTCTTAACTACTCCTAGATAATATTCTCACACTTTCCCTCTATCAGCATAGTGAAAGATCCTTGACTGCCTTTCATTCCCTGATTTCATGTCATCGATTCCCAGATTTGAAGAGTTGTTCCATAGGTGCCTGTCTGGCTCTATAGTGTTACCCTTTCCACAAGAAACACTTACAGCAGTATCCCATCACTGACTCCATTTCCCAATAGTCTAGACTGTTCTGAAACTGCATGCCAGTTCTGCCTGAACTCATCATCCAACCAAATTTAAAACAAAACTCTGTACATCATGACTAGCCTAAAATTATTCCACAACAAAGCTAAAATATAAAGAGAGAGCCCTCTCTGGTTGCAAGTAGGCTAGGACTTGCAGCTAAAAGATTGGTTAGTGGTTACCTCGGCCGTATTCCCTTAGGAGCCAGGGAACAACCTGAGTGATAACATCATTGGCGACTCCGCTGGGGACCGAACTTTTCAATTGTTGTCTATTCCTTAAACTACAGATGAAGCCTGAATTCCAGCCAGAAAGCCTTTGAAACTGTTCTTGCTTTGCATTTACAGGATTAAATAAAAGTTGCTTCAGTCAATCTTCATTCTAGTTTAACCTGTAAACAGCTGTTCCAAAATTTGACCATTTTTCTTCCAATCTGAAATATTTCCAGTAAAATACCAAAAACAAGTTTGGAAGCTGGCTCCAAAGAAGAAAACTCGTTATACCAGGTCAAATCCTAACCCAGATCCTCCAGCTGTTTTTGACAATCCTAATTTAATTTCTAAGATCCTTAGAAAACAAGAAAAACAAGAAGAGTTTGTTGATTCTAGCCGGGAAGCAGTTCAACAAAGTTATATCCCAACCCCTGCTAAACCTTCAGTCCGTCCTCACATTGCTCCTTCTTCCCCTTCTTCCTCATCCACCTCTCAAAGCACCTTCTCTACACCACCATCTACTACCCATATTTCTACCACTGCGACTGTTGTTCCAGCTGTCCCATTTCTTCCTTTTGTCCCATTTGTTCCTATAAATATGGCAAATAGATATGCCCCTTTACAGCTACCTGCAAATCCTGGGGCTATGCCTCAGGATTATCAAAGTAAGATCACTTATTTTGATGGTACAGGTACATATACTGCCCTACAACATACAAAGAAAATGCAAGACTATTTTGAGAATTATGAGATAGACGATGATGATGTGAGAATGAAAATTTTTGTCCAAAGTTTAACAGGGGAAGTAAGAACTTGGTTCAGAGCACTTGCTGCAAATTCCATAGCCAATCCAGATGCTCTTTACCATACATTTCTCAACAGATGGGAAAAGAAAAAGGATCCACTGCACATTCTATCTGAGTATGACACTATAAAAAGAGGCCCACAAGAAACTGTCCTAGATTATTGTGCAAGATTCAACAATGTTTACAATGATATTCCTCAAAACCTTAGACCTCCACCTGATTTAGCTTTGATCAAATTCCCTGATGGAGTTGAATCTGACATGGCATATCAACTGAGGGAAAGAGCCCCTCCGACCTTAGCACACATGCAAAATATAGTTGTTAGTGTAGAGGCAAACCTAATTGCTAAAAGAAATAGGGCAAGAGCTAAAAGAAGAACTAATTTTAAAGAATAACCTTCAGTATTTGAACAAAAATTGGATGCAATCATTAAAGGCATGGACAGACTTGGGGATAGGGTGGAAACCATCGAAAGAAATTCATCATGGGAAGGTCAACCAAGTACTTCTAGAAACCCAAACTTTAGAAAGAATCAAAATCCAAATGTTGGAAGGGCTGGTCCCGACCAAAACATCAGACCTCCTTTTCAAGAAAATTATACCGAGGCCTCAACATCTAGTGAACCAACCGAGGACCCTCACATCAACTTGATGGGTTTGGATAGTGAACATCAAGTCTTTTTAACACAAGAGGATCAGGAGGCCCATAATTGCAATCAATTTCAAACCAAATCAGGAGAGTCACTTGATTTTAGATAAGGCTATGATGCAGCAGTCTATGAAGTCCATAAACAGTACAAGTTGAGGAGCAGAACTATAGATATGCCTGAAACTATCAAACCAAAGAATGCTAAATAGCTAAAGAAAGTAAAAGATAAAGCTGCTCTCACAGAATTCTCTGATAAAACAGACCCAAACCCAAGAGAAGTTACTGTGGAAGACATATCAGATGTACAACCCTCTAAAGATCAGCCATTCTCATCTGCCCCCTCAAAAGCAAATTCAAACAGTGTTCCTGAAAATATTTCTAAAAAAGAGGTACTTCAAAACAACAGTCAAAATCAAGAGAGGGTCATTGAAGATCCAGCTGAAAAAGAAAAGCTTGTTGTCCCTAACACAAAGCTGCAGACAGAAAAACCCTTTAACTTGGAAACAAAAATTGGTAAGCTGAAAATAGCCATTCCCCTCTCTGAGTTGGCCAAACATGAAGTGTATAGACAACAAATCAATAGGTCACTCCAAATACCAGACAATAGGGATGCTGTAAATGTTTTAGATGATCAACCTGAATTACTTTTTGGTCTTGAAGTTAATGGAAAAACAACAAATGGAGGAGTTCCACCTTTTTATGTCAGTTTAAACATTCATGACAAGGTGTTACACAACGCAATGTTTGATTCAGGAGCTTCCCATAACTTAATGCCTAAATCTGTGATGGAAAAACTAGACCTAGATATCACAAGACCATACAAAGACTTATTCTCATTTGACTCCAGCCAAGTCAGGTGTCTAGGCCTAATTAAAGATTTGTGTGTTTCCCTGGTCCAATACCCAACCAAAACAATTCTGATGGATGTGGTGGTAGTTGATATTCCACCCAAGTATGGCATGCTTCTGTCAAGATCTTGGGGGGCCAAACTCCAAGGATCTTTGAAATTAGACATGTCTTATGCCACTATTTCGGTCTTTGGATAGCCAAAGAGATTGTACCGTGAAACACTAATGAAATATATGGTGAGTAGTCAAGAAAAACCCCAAAACTTCCCCATCTATTCAATACATTCCGACATGGACTCATTTATTTTATATAATGCTGATATGTGTCCCAAAACCGATGTCAAACTCTTAGAAGCAGCAGAAACACAAGGCATAGTTGAACAATCTAGTGGCCAAGAGCAAAAAATCCTTGATATGGTTAATGCAACAAATGGAAAGGACATAACAAATTACTTACAAGAACCCAATCTGCCCATGGTGCAACTTTCTAAAACTCTCAATGCTAACCTTGACCATGAAATCTTATGGTACTTAGAGTTTGATGGCTCAGTAAACAAATTAGGAGCAGGGGCAGGGGTCTGGATGCACAACATGCAAAATGGCCATGCTGAAGGTCATGCATACAGATTAAACTTCAGATGCACAAACAATATGGCCGAGTATGAAGCCCTTTTGCTAGGACTCAAGCTCATCAAAAACCTGGGTGCAACCAAAGTCTCAATTCTAGGAGATTCAGATCTAATCATACAGCAGATGAAGGGAAATTTTGTCACAAATGATCTTAGGTTGAGGGCTTACAGAGGTGCAGCCATTGAAATACTTAACACTTTCTTGGAATTTCAGCTCACCAAAATCTCAAGAAAGCATAATTTACATGCACATAGCTTGGCAACTTTTGCCAGCACATGCAAACTACCTTTTGAGCCTAACCACCATTTCACAGCTGAAATCAAACATAGACCTACAGTCCCGGATAATGTCAAAAATTGGCAAGTATTTGAATGTGACACACAGATAAATAACCTCCTGGCCTTGAAGGAGGAATTCTCTAGCATCAACATTGATACTAGCACCGTGGATGATCAACAACAGACAGACACAATTGAACAAAATATATCAGCTGAAACGGCAAGTATGATTTTGCATCCAACTACTTTTAATGACAAGAACGTACAACAGCTGAAGCAAATAGATTTTGATGAAATAGCTGAAGGAGAAGCTGAAGTAATTGAATTAAAAGACAATTTTATCCCATAGGCTTGACTCCTTTGGAGGATTTATTCGATTCAAATGACATTTCAAGGAAGCCAAAAATACAACCACTGAATGCTGAGATTGAGGACTGCAACATTGGAACCATAGAAAATCCCAAAATGGTAAAACTCTCCAAAGCCTTGCCTGCTGATCAGAAATTGAAATACATTGACTTGTTTAAGGAATTCCAAGATGTATTTGCCTGGAGTTATGACGACCTCAAATCCTATGATACCTCAGTAATCCAACATACTATGCCCTTGAAAGAGAATCAAAAGCCTTTTAAACAGAAGCTTAGAAGAGTGAATCCTATCCTTCTCCCTTTGATTGAAAAAGAAGTTAAACGAATGTATGAGGCTGGAATTATTGCACCTATCAGGTTTTCAGAATGGATTTCAAACCTGGTACCTACTAGAAAGAAAACGGGAGAGATAAGACTGTGTGTTGATTTGATAAATTTGAACAAAGTCTCTCTCAAAGACCATTACCCCTTACCAAATATGGACCATATCCTACAAAGGGTAGTAGGAGCCTCTAGGATCTCATTGTTAGATGGATTCTCAGGATTCAATTAGATTTTTGTACACCTGGATGATCAAGACAAAACTACCTTTACAACACCTTGGGGAACCTTTAAATATGTCAAAATGCCTTTTGGACTTAAAAATGCAGGGGCCACTTTTCAAAGAGCTATGATATAGCTTTTGCCAAAGAGATCCATGATTTCCTAGTAGTCTATCTTGATGATCATACTGCCTTTTCAAAATCAGACCAAGAACACTTAGAACACTTTAGGCAAGTGTTCTTAATTTGCAGAAAATATGGCATATCATTGAATCCAAAGAAATCATTGTTTGGCCTAGAGGAAGGCAAGCTCCTAGGTCACATCATTTCAAAAGATGGCATTAGGATCGACCCAGACAGAATTCAAGCTATCCTTCAAGTGCCTCATCCAAGAAACATCAAAGAACTACAAGCTTTTCTAGGGAAGATTAACTTCTTGAGAAGATTCATTCCTAATTTGGCTGAGCTCATAAGACTGTTAAACAATATGCTGAAGAAAGATTCTAAAGTCAATTGGACCAGGGAAGCCAGAAAAGCCTTTGAGGACATCAAAAGAGCTTTGACAAATACACCAATCCTCACAAGTCCCAGGTTTGATAGAGATTTCATCATTTTTCCTTTGCCTCTGAGCATACAGTTGCTACTGTCCTATTGCAAAAGGATGACCAAGGATGTGAGAAGCCCATTGCCTTTTTTAGCAAAGCTCTTAGAGATGCTCCCTTAAAATATCAGATCATGGAAAAGCAAGCTTATGCCCTGGTAAAGGCCATCAAGGATTTCAGAATTTACATTCTATACTCTCATGTGATTGCCTATGTCCCAAATGCTGTGGTTAAAGACATTTTAACTCAAGAAGGAATTGAAGGCAAAAGGGGCAAATGGATTGCCAATATTTTAGAATATGATATTGAAATCAAGCCTACAAAACTGATAAAGGGACAAGGATTAGCCAGACTAATGACTGAAACCAATTTCCAAGCCCTTGACATCAATGAACTGGACAACGAAGAGGAGATGGCGACTCCACAGACCAATCAAGCCTTTTTACAATCTCCCTGGTATGCTGATATATGTTTTGTATTGTTAAACCTACAAGCTCCTCCAGGGTTGTCCAGAACTAAGAAAAGGTTCTTGAAAATGAAAGCATCAAAGTTTTGTATGATTGACAATGTTTTGTTTTGGAGAAATCATGAAGGAATTTTACTTAATTGCCTAACATTGGATGAAACTTACAATGTCCTCAAAGAATTTCATACAGGTGACTATGGAGGACACTTATACTGGAAATCAATAGCTGATAAAATCCTAAGGGCTGGATTTTATTGTCCCTCCTTATTTGCTGATGTGAAAAAATTTGTAATGTGTTGCCACAAATGCCAGATCTTTGAAGGCAAGAGAAAGCTGTTACCTCTATCACTCAAACCTGTTTCAACTGAAAGACCTTTTCAACAATGGGGTTTAGACTTCATTAGTGAAATTCACCCTTCATCCTCCGGCCAACATAGGTGGATTTTGACTGCCATAGACTACTTTACCAAATGGATAGAAGCCATCCCTTGTAGGCAAGCCAATGACTCAATCATTATGCAACTTTTAGAAACCAACATCTTGTCAAGGTTTGGCTGTCCAGAAAATATCATCACAGACAATGCTGTTGCTTTCAAATCCAAAAGAATGATCAAATTTTGCCACAAGTACCACATCACCTTGGGCCATTCCATAGCCTATTACCCTCAAGGAAATGGCCTAGCTGAGTCCTCCAACAAAAGCCTCATCAACATCATTAAAAAGGTCTTGGAGGAGAACAAAAAGAATTGGCACAAGAAACTTGTAAATGCACTTTGGGCAGACAGATTGACCACCAAAAGATCTATTGGCACAAGTCCATATGAACTAGTATATGGTCTAGAAGTTGTGTTCCCTTCATCCTTGGGAATCCCTGTGATCAAGTTGCTGCAAGAAATACAGGCAGAGCCCAATGATATTCAAAGAAGAATCAATCAAACTATCCACTTGCAGCAAACAAGAGAAGAAGTATATTAGAGAACCCAACTCCTACAAGATAAACTCAAGAATATCTTTGACAAAAGAACCAAGGCTGAAGATTTCTTCATAGGAAGTAAAGTGCTGAGATGGGATTCAAGGAGAGAGGACAAAGGGAAACATGGCAAATTTGATTTCCTATGGAAGGGACCTTATGTCATTCATGTTGTACAAGGTAATAACACATATTTTCTGAGGAGTTTGGATGGCGCAAATATTGAGGAAGGCCCAGTCAATGGGCAAATGCTCAAGCATTATTTTGATTCCAGGCAATCAGCATAACACCAGTGTGTATTGTACATGAATATTTTTATCTCTAGAAATTTTTTATTTTCACAGCAATTAAATAAGGGACAAAATGCAGTAAATTTTGAAGAGGAATCAGGAGACTGCACCATTTTTTGATATATAATTTGAGTCTATCATTGGAAATCAAGAAAGCACTTGGGAACTATAAAGATGATGATAAATAATCAGAGAAACCAGTAAATACAGAGCTGTACTTTCACAACAAATCAGCTCATAAGGACTGTATACAGGATACAGAGGTTCAGATCATTGATATTCAAGAGAAGGAAATTTCAGGCTACAACAATAGTTGAAAAACAAGGCAATCTGACCTGCTGTTCTTGGCCTTTCACAAGGAAAGGCCATCCCCAAGTGGAGCCACTGTTAGGTTCCTATACCAATAGGTTTCATTTTTCATGATTGACCTGGGAAGTGCTAAATATGTTCATCTTTTCATGCTGCAAAGGTTCCATATTTTGTAAAAGAATTAGAGAGAGTTAAAAAATGTAAAGAGGGTATGCCCTAAAAGAAAAATCAAAGGGCAAGAAAAATCAATTGGTCAGAAAAATGATAAAAATGAACCCCAAAGAAAGACCAGGAAAGTGGCTAGCCAAAATGCCACTGCTAGCTTGATGGATGGCCCAACAGTTCAATCTGGACCATGCCATGTTTTAAATTGCTTGTTCTAGACTAGAGAATGAATATCTGTCCAAACAGTTCAAGCTTGGTAGATCACTAGCTAGGTAGAGAAATTAAGGAGCCCAACTACTTAATCTAGGCCCTTGTAAGGAATAAGGGTAGATTTAGATAGAAGGGCAGTCAAAAGAAAAGAGTCTAAGTGCACCCATTCAAAAGGAAGAAAAAATGTTAGGTGTATTAGGCTGGGTAGGTAGTTTGAGGTTGTAGAAGCAAGGTTTGGATCACCTGATGTATTATCAATCAGAGCTTATCTCTTCAATGAAAGAAATGTTAAAGCAATTGTTTGATGGCAGAACTATGGAAGCATGTCTAACTCTCTTTCACCCTCCCCCTCAAAGTTTCTTACTAACACCCCTTAAGGACCTTGGGATCTACCCAATAAGTCCTGCTCTCACTTCATTTTTGTCAAATATTAAGTCAAGTTTTGGGTTTTCTTAAGGAAAAGAAGCCACATTTCTTGTGTAAAAACCTTTTCTTCCACATTCCATTCACTTCCTATATCTAAGTTTTCCTTCATAAACTTAGTTTCATGCCCCTACACTTTCACTTCACAAGGTCATATTAACTTCTAACTCTATTATATAGCTCCCTAACCTATGTCCTCACCCCTATTTTCTACAAAAACTATGTAAAAACCCCAAAAAAATATATTAAATATCCCACCCTAAAGCACTATAGCTTTGTAATTCAGTCTTGGGGAATAATAGTCCATTTGGGACTATTATTAACCCTTCCGCGTCCTAACCCTGGGATTAATCTAACCTCTGGTTAGGTTAATAGCCTATACCTATTCCTCTACCCATCAAAACCTTATGGTTCTGTCCCTCCGCAATCATTTTCCTAAGGTTTAGTGTTTAAATATTTCAAATAAACATTAAACGTTACCCCGACGTATGCACATAAACCCACTTAACCAAATTTTTCCCCCGCTATATTCTGAATAATATTAAAATATATGGGCGGGTCCCCACGCTGTATCACTCCACCATGTACGCGTCCCGTCAGCCGTTGATCTGCGCCCTGCAGATCCGACAACCCAGGTGGATTTCGGAGCACCCTCGACGTATGGGAGTTAGCGTCCGATAGCACGGGGGTTTTCCCATCATAAAAAGATGCATGTCCACTCTTTATTGCATCGGGAGGGCTCTGACATATTCCGCCCCCGTATAGAAGGCGGTCCGATAAAACCACAAACCGCCTTTTGTCTTGTGCCACGTCGTCCACGTGATGTCACCTCCGCGTCAACCTACCGCTTCTCCATGTCACCGCCAGCTCATCTGCCTGCGTCCCCACCTTGCCACCGTGTCCCGTACCACATCGTCGCCCGAGTCACCTGCCACATCACCCTGCCGTACCCGGGACCTGCCGATGACATCATCGTAGAAAAGCGCCAAAAGCGCCAAATATGCCAAAATTTTCATAAAAACATGTGTTTCGATCATTTTGTTCATTTTAATTGGACAAGTTGGAAGCACCAGTGCATGCCATTGTATGTCATTTGTCTGCCCAAGTGCAAATTCGACTATCCCAGCCACTGCCGCCTGCAATTTCGATGCCATTGCTCGCCTTTGAACCAGCTCGACACCCTCAGCTCTATAAAAACCAGGTATTTGCCCAAATTCTACCCGTTTACCACTGTTTTCGCTGATTTCTCTATTTTTCTTGCTTAAAACTCTGCAACTATCCAAACCAAGGACATTTCCGCACCTAAATGCTGCCTGAATTTACTCAGTAACCCTCTGTTCACCAGGAACCCTCCAAACCTGTGACAACTTGCAAATTCACCATTAAAAATCGTTTTTGAGCTCGGGTTGCTGACAAACTCCATACGGCTTAGCATTCTCCCCTTTTACCACATTCCACTGCAAAAACTCCACTAATTGGGCTAAAAATTATCTCCATTTCCCTCTGCATTTTGCCCACAGTCTTTTTAATCCCTGTGAATTCATCAAAGAAAAGAAAAGTTTTTAAAAAACTCTGCAAAGTGACCTCTTTTATAGTAGCCACAGACCTTGAAGGTTATTGCCTCATTTAAACTCATTGTGTGGCTCTTTTGAAAATCCTCAAAAGCTCTTTCATTAGCTTGTTGTAGCACTAATCTTGTTTCCAAGGATAAGCACAGATAAACCTCAAAATGGCCACTCCCACAACATTAAATATTGCCCCCTTGAATGCACCACATAGTAACTTGGAATGGCTACCCCTTGCTAACAGAGATTAGCAAATGAAGGAAACAGTGGAACTCACCAACAAATATCACATTGAAATCTTTTGTGAGTTAAGGAAAAGATACAGAAGCAATACTGAAATACTTGGTATCTGGGAGTCCAATTTGCCAATTTATTATCTCCCACAAGTTAATGTATTCCCTGACCTTATCCATCAATGCTGTGAGAATTATGAGCCCACTCAAAGGGCAGTTTTGGCTCCATCTGGGACTTTTTTCTTTCACATCACCCCTCAAGCCATAAAAAGGACGCTCAATTTTGAGCCAACAAAGCCTCTGGTTCCTCTCTCCATGAAACTCTTGCTTGACCAAGGTGCCAAGCTACCTAGCTCAGAGATCACAAGAATTGCCTAGCTGTTCATGCAACCACATTGTCGATTCCAACAACCTTCGCCTTATCTACATGTGTGGTTTAATGAAACAGGGAGAATGTTGGTAGATATCATATCCTGCATCTTGGGATTCAATACCAGTGAGTATGTTGATGAGACAGTTTTAGTAATGTTGTCCATGTTTGCTCCAGGACAGCCCCCTGCTGTCCAGTATGATTATGCCACCTTCATAGCTGATAAGATTCATGAGAAATTCATGACCCTGGAGAGAGAAAGGGTGTTCAAACATACCTCCTATATATATCACTTGCCACTGTACTATCAGCCTGATAGTTTCCCAGTTTTCCTCAGAAAATTAGATGCCAAGTGTCACACGGAATTTGTCAAGGGTGCAGACACGACTGACCTTCCTAGAAGTCTAAGACATTCTAATGACAAACAAGACAAAATGGAGTGATCTTTCTCTAAATACACCTTTTACAACATGAAAACTACAAGTGTTTAGGCTTACCTTATTCCAAAACGCTGTTGTTGAAGTCCGTTCTTGACGATCCGGATGAGCTCCTCCTTCAAGTCAATTCCTGCAACCACAAACAATCAAACAATTACCAAGCACTTGCATTTCATATAATAAAACATATATTCAACATGCAGACCAAGGAACACATGAAATAACTCATTAACACAAGCTATTGAGAAAAATAAACCAGTTTGTATTAATAACGAAACAAAGAAACTCTTACAACCTGGCCTTGGTGTTGTGCAAGTTCCTCCCAGGGTCCATCAAGGGTTTTCCTCTACTTTGACAAAGCTCACCCTCTTCCAAGTAGAATCAAGTAAAGACAATCTCTCCTCACAAAGGCTCTAATGGAAGACCTAAATCCTGCAGCATTTACCCAAAGAAAATGTATAGCTCCAACCTCTTCTCCCTCTGGCTCAATGTCTTTATTTATAGTGCTGTAAAGAGGTTATTCAGGTCCACTATCAATGGGATCATCCCCCTCTATGGGTGGGATAGCTCCCTTATTGATGGGATAAGTTCCCCCTTAATAGAGATACATGAACCAACTGGAGGCGCATCCATTTCATCAAACCGACCTCTAGAATGTTCTAGAAGTAACCACAAGTAACTTTTTCAAGATAAAACTCGCGCATTTTGCCTTTTACAGAGGGACGCACCTGTCCCTTAACATACAGAGCGTCCATGGACGCAGATTTTGTGAACATGGTCAGCGTCCCCGCAGGTAAGGCTAGAGAGAACCTGCGACCCCAGAGATAAACATAGTTTTTACAAGACTTTCTCTCTTCTTTGAGTTTGAGATGGATAACAGAGGCATGAGACTTGCCTAAGAGGGTAGCATGACTGTTGATTTGAGCCATACTAACTGTAAGTAGTCAAGGTGACATTTTTTAGTGTAACAGATTGCCCCCTAAAGTGCGAAGCCTGGAATAGAGTAGGTTTTTGTAATTCTAGGAAGGGTGAAGCGCTTTATCATTTCAAGGATTGTCTTGTGGATGGACTGGTTGGAACCTGCAATTTTCAACACAAAATACATGGATAAGATTATATCATCACTGAGGTAGGCATTCCCATACTCAGATTCAAAACTTTAACTAATGGACTAACTATTCTGATACAGGAATGATCTTGCAGTACATCATTTTTATAGACTTTTGTAGACACAGTATGGACGCAGCCATCTGTTTATGATTAGTCTACATAGATAATGAATACAAAACTCCTCGCAGCCTGGATGGTAGAAACTAGATCCAGGGTCTTCACTTCTACTTCCCGAATTGGTACGATTCTAGCCATGTGATTAAATGATTCGATGTCGAACATGTTAGAAACCACTTGATTACCAGTCGATGATGTAAACTGTTAACAAGCGTGAGAGAGACCACCAGTAATGTCAATGGTTCTCAAAGTACCAAGCACAACCCGTGAAATGTGAATAGATGTTTTGATGTCGAACACTTCACGGAATCCTTTGATCGAAAGTCAATGATGTAAACTGACGTCAAAGGCGAGAAACCTGCCATTGATGCATGCAGACTTCAAGGTACTGTCGATTCCTAAGTCATCTTTCTAGATAATGTGTCGATGTCGATAGAAAGCGACCCGTTGCAGGCAAGCCCACAACACGAAATCATTGTTCAAGTTGAAGAAATGTTGCTGTAAGGACTGACTCAGGGATGGTCAAATGGATGACAAGTATTTTGCAGATGAAAGTTTTGCTTGCAGACCTCTTGAACACATAACGACACAACAGATGGCTTGGTGACGAATAACTCAAAGTTAATCCCCGGAACCCGGTTAAAGACTTTCAAAGTGGTTTGGTCAACTGTGAGGTAAAAGATTTCCCAACCCAGGTGAATAAAAAGTGTCGTGTTCAAGAGCGGTAATAAAGTTTCTTTTGAGACAAAAGGTGACAAACAGGTTCATTCTTCTCTCTTTTCCCCCACCATTTCTGGCAAGTACCTCTTTATTTTTAACAAGCTTGAGGAGGATAACATATGCTTGATTATAAGCTCATCCTTCGGACGAGTCCAACCTAGTTTAAATTCGAACCCTAGGAAGGAGTGGTTCGTTCCTGTTTGTAATTGAACAGGTCCTCTACTGTAAAAGTTTAACGAGCCCAGTATAGGAGAAACTCGGCGTTTTTCAATTTTAGAGAGTCTGAAAAAACTAAAGGAGACTCCACGTTGAACTTTTTCGTATATTTGTGTCCCTCAAGCCCGAAAAAGTATAAAATAATACCTGGGGGAACCGCTTGATCTTGCGACCAAGGAGTACTTTCATAATAGTGTCGTTGACCTGAAAAGTAAAAAGCGATCAAGGACACGTCGTTTTATTTCCTTATCGAGTTTGAAACGACAAAAACCCGGCAATCTTTTCCTGATTTTGCGGTCAGAAAAGAGCTAAAAGGGGACCGTCTTTTAATTCCGTTTTAACGAGTGTAAAAGAAACACTCGGCGATCTTTTCATGTTTTAGGAGTCAGAAAAGGGCTTAAAAGATGACTCTGATATTTTTGTTTGTGAAAAATTACAATTTCCCTCGAAATCCCTTTGTCCTGCACAAAAGCAACACATTACTCATACCTGTTTAAAATAGGCAAAAATACATTCAAAAACATCTTTTCATGGTAAAAAATGAACTAATTCATCCAAAAAACCTATAAAAAGACCTTTTACCATGTCATTTTTACCGTTTCACTGTTGAGGTTGAAAAAGGAGCTTTTGACAAGAAACTTCCCGTGGTCGCTGCGGAAAATCTGACCGTCGGAATCGAACGCCGTCTCATCCAGGTATTTTACACATCCTACTCTGCATTTCTATCCGTTTAGAATCAATTTTTAGGTCTTAGTTTCATTTTTTGGGGGGGTTTTGGTTTTGGAATGCGCCTCTCGGCGGACGCAGGTGCCCTTCGGGTGACCTGCGTCCCCCGACTTTTTCTCATACGGGAAAACGGTCGGAAGACGCAGCCCGCCTTCAGGCCAGCTGCGTCCGGGCGCCCTGTGCTACAAAGCCGGGGTGCGTCTTCCGAGAAACGCGCATTTCAAAACCCCAACTCTCTCAAAAAACCACCAAAAATTCCCAAATCAATTTCTAATTGCTATTTTTGATATGCAGGGCATTAATCATGTTAGACTGGAGAGAAAGAGAGCATGTAGAGGAAGATGAAGCTGCAATAAATCATCAACCTTCCCTGGATGCCCTAAGAGCATGCGGATTATACAAATATTGGACCATACCGGGCATGAGGGGCCAGGTAAGATTCTTGGAATGGCTGGTTGAGCGATGGAACGTTCAAGAACAATGCTTTTACATAGGAGGGCACCAGCTCGAGATAGAGCCCTCGGATGTATACTTTCTCACTGGCTTGCCAAACAGAGGTGAGCAACTCAGTCTTGCGGGGACTAGGCCGGGTGGCCAATCCCTTGATAGTCTCCGCGAGGATTGGTGCACACGTGGGGCTCACCATTCAAAAGGCATAGAGATAAAACACATCACTCTACCGGAACTCAAAGTCATAGCGTTCACGGTTACCAGAATTTGCGGCGCGGCCGCTTTACACATTGCTTCCGGATCCCAAATGCGGATGGCAATTGACTGTTACCAAGGCACCATTTTCAACTGGTGTGAAGCTGTGTCGGCTCATATGAAGAGCCAACTGACCAAGGCAAAGAACGGACGACTAAAGACTTTTGGATATGGGCCTATAGTCGTGAGCTTTGCCTTGGAGAGAATTCCAATGCTGATCCCTCAGCAACTCACTGTTGATATCTTGGGTCCTCGGCAGCCAAAGCTGATACGATGGGTTGCGGTGATGGCCCGGCATCCTGACGAGGGCGCGACAGTAGTTCGATTCTCAGATAGTTATTTTGACTGGTTAGAGGGCCAGCTTTTTGTGATACAGGACTTTCCGTATGCCGGAATGGATTTCAGAGGTGATCCGGACATGGTTCTTCCACAGGGAGAACAATGGGACGACAGAGGTACTTTTATTTTCACAAGTTTTCTAGTTATGTATTTTTTGTATTTTTTATATATATCGTCTCAAAACTAATAGTAAAATTTTTCAAAATGCAGATGTTGGTCCACAGCGTCCAGCCAACCTCCGGCCTTATGATAGACTACATCCAGCTGCACCGGTACCGGCCCCACAGGACGCGGCACAGAAGTACTAGCTGAGTTGGAGCATGATCTAGAGCGTCTCACGGCAGATATACCTGAGACTACTATGGACGACATTCCTATCAGGCTTCAGCGCTTCGTAGTCGCGGTCCCTGGACCGTTTAGGAGATTTTTGCGTAAGGTAGCCCGCGCAGTGGTGTCGTACAGAGAGCACCACCAGTGATTGACTAGTCACTTTTGTAGTCACATGTGACATTTTTGACTTTTTGTACTATCATTTTGCCGATCATAAGGTGTTTTAAACCTATGATCGAAGACGATGTATATATTTTTTGACACACTTCTATCTATATATATATCACTATTACCGGCTTATCTTGTTTAACATGTATGATGAAATGTTTTTAAATTTACTTGCATGATTATTATAAATGTCTGTCCAACACTCGAGAAGCAATTGCATCTGCTAATGTATTCAAAGACCTTGGAATATGTTGATATTCAATGTAATCAAATTCACGTTCCAAGAGACGCACTCTCAAAAACAACCTTAATAACACAGGATTTCTAATGGCATAAACTCTATTAAGCTGTAATACAACAAGTTCAGAATCTAACCTCACTATCAAACGTCGAATTCCAAATGAAATAGATTCGGATAATAATTCAACCACTGCACTGTATTCTGCAATGTTATTCGTTGTTTGACCGAGGCTTACCCCATGCATAGAAACTAACTCGTCAGAGGGCGAATAGATAACCCAAGCTGCGGAAGAGATATTCCGTGTATTACGACAAGCACCATCAGCAAATCCAATGTATGTTTGGAGAGGCGTCGACATCTACAATATCAAGAGTAAAACCAAGATAAGCCAGAATAATGACGAAAAACCACACTCGCTAAGCTAAGCACACTGACTAAACTAACACACTTGCTAGCTAGAAAGGAAATCTAACCTATCTAAAAATTTCTCCATACCCATCATTTTAAGCATAATACCTCTTTAGGTAAAGTCCATTTCTGGGTTTACCCAAAGAGTCCCCATCAAAATCAACTAACTCATAAGCCCCTTTTGCTAGCTTTCGCTTTACAATGTAGGGCCCATGCCACATGGGAACGAATTTTCCGGCACCTAGCTTATCGTTAGCTTGATCATATAATAGTACTAGGTCTCCTTCCGAAAAACTTCGAGGGGTTACATTTTTATCGTACTGAGCTTTCATTCGTTTCGCGTGAGTCTCGATAGCTAAAGTAGCGTCACGTCGAGTCTCATCTAATTTAGCCAAGTATAATAACCGTTTCTCCTCTTCGGAAGTAGCTGGAAGTAATTCGACAGCCATTTGAAGTGATGGGATTTCGCATTCAATAGGTAACACAGCTTCTAAGCCATAAACTAGCTGGAAAGGGGTGAAACCTGTTGAATTTTTCACTGAAGTTCGATATGCCCATAGCGCCGAAAATAACATGTTATGCCAATTCGTTCGATGGATACCAATGATCCGTCGAATCATGATGACTAGAACTTTGTTGATTGACTCAACCAAACCGTTGGCTTGCGGATAATAAGGAGTAGAGCTATCGTGGCGCAAACCAAGCTGGCTTGTAAGCTCAGTCATCATGACGTTTCGAAAATGGCTCCCATGGTCAGTAATGATTGCTTGTGGGACACCAAACCTAGTTATGATATGATTGAATACGAAAACTGCAGCTGTCTTGCCGCTTGCGTCGAATGTAGGCATCGCCTCGGCCCATTTTGTAAAATAATCAACCGCGAGGATGATATACGCATGCCCCCCGGCCGAGTGAGGGTTACAAGTAATAAAGTCAATGCCCCATTTGGCGAATGGACCAGCGGCAATTATAGGGTGGAGAGGAGCAGGTGGAGCGCGCATCTTTCGATCAAACACTTGACAGTTGTGGCATGTTCTGACGGCAAGGATACAATCTTTAAACATAGACGGCCAGAAATAGCCAGCGCGCAACACCTTCTGAGCTGTGGCATACCCAGACATATGACCGCCACATGCTCCAGAGTGACAATCATTCAAAACTCTCTCAGCCTCTTCGTGAGTTAAACAACGTCGAAAAACTAAGTCTGCCCCCCGGCGATAAAGTGTATCTCCAATAATTCTGTATTGCTGGGATCGAAACCGAATTTTTCGACGGTCTTCCTTGGAAGCTTCAGGCCGAAAGGTTTGGGTTTGGAGATAGATGATTATATCCCCATACCACGGATCTAAAGTGCTAATAAGAAACAAAGATTCGTCCGCAATGGACTCCTCTGCCACAGTCTCTGTGTCAGCACTCGGGAAATCACACATCAATTCCGCAAAAACTAAAGATTTCTTAGACTTGGACTTCTCGAACTCCAAGTCGAACTCTTGCAGGATAACAATCCATTTAGAGTACTTGCCCCCTAGCAGTTGTTTTGTCAAAATATAAATCATAGGGTTGCAATCCGAAATAACTGTAGTCTTGCGGAGAAGAATGTAGTGACGAAAACGCTGGACAGCTTGAACGGCTGCCAGGGCCAATTTCTCCACATGCGAATATTTTAACTCAGTGGGATTTAAGGTTCTACTAAGATAATATATCACATGCTCTGCTTTGAATTCATCTTCTTGAACTAACACCATTCCAATGGTGGAATGCGAAGCTGCGAGGTATAAGAAGTAGTCCTGGTTGTAGTTGGGAGGATGCAATAACGGTGCATGGGTCAACGCGTGTTTTAGTGCATCAAAAGATTGTTGGGCAATCTCGTCCCAAAAGAATTGTGCGTTCTGTTTCAACAACCGTGTAAAACCTTTAGTGACCTCGGCGTAGTTTGGGATGAATCGGCGTAAAAAGTTCGCTTTCCCTTGCAAACTTTGGAGTTGGCGCAAACTCGAAGGAGGAGGCAATTTGATGATAGCCTCGACTTTCGAGGGATCGACGCGAATGCCGGCTTTTGAAACAACAAATCCCAGCAATCGACCTGTTTCTATACAGAAAACACACTTGTGGGGATTCAACCGAATTCGATAATGCCTACACCTCATAAAGATTGCTCGTAGGTGGACAAGGTGATCAGCTCGTTGTAAAGAATGAGCAGGCAAATCATCGAGATAGGGTTGCACAATGTGCTTGATGTCATGAAATGCATAAGACATCGCCCGTTGAAAAGTGGCCCCGGCATTCTTAAGTCCAAAAGGTAATTTGCAATAAGCAAATGTCCCCCATGGACAAATGAATGCCGTTTTTGGTTGATCGGCAGGTAGAATATTGATTTGATTATAGCCTGAGAAACCATCCATGAAGGAAAACATCTCACTTCCGGCACAATCATCAATTATTTGATCGATATAAGGCGTAGGATAGTTGTCTTTTGGACAAGCTCGATTGATATCCCTATAGTCGATACAGATTCTTATTGTTCCTTGTTTTTTATTGACGGGAACAATATTCGATACCCAATCCGTTAACGGGATCGGATAAATGAAACCTGCTTTCAACAGCTTTTCGACTTCTGCTTTAATGCAGCCGCTTTTCGAGGGTGAATCTGACGCAACCGTTGCCGAATGGGTTTAGCATCCGGGTAGGTTTTGATTTCATGAACAACAATGGCAGGATCAATTCCTGGCATTTCCTCGTAAGACCAGGCAAACACGTCGCGGAATTCTTGGAATAGGGCCTTGTAAGTTTGGATTTCTTCTTCAGTACATGCGGCACCTATATGAATGTTCTCCTCGATTCCGGGCTTCACTGAAATATCAATGGGAATAGTACGAGAAATATTCCCTAAATTCAGCTCTGAATCAGAATGTTTCGTTGGATCCTGAGCGTCTTTGACATATTCAGCGGTAAAGATAGATGAAAAATCATTTTCAAATGCATCATCCTTAGGTAAAAACGAAGATCTGTGATGGAGATCTTCCCATGGTAGATCATCTACACTTAGGATTTCGCGAAGTTGTTCGTCAGATGACACTTCTTCGGGAAACGTTATCCGTTCTAAGGGTGAGGTGAAAAGTGACTCTTCACTGACCACATTCATTTGGTTGGTTTCGGTTGAATGAAATCGGTAAAAGACATAAGAGCTTCATAAGCAATCTCATACGGACTCAACGGCATAACATCACCGAGTGAGTCTAGCTCAGAGTCAGATGGAACATACCAAGGATCATCATAAATAATGTTTTCTGACGTGATCATATGAATTGTTGCAAACGAAGGGTCTGCATTGAGTGGAGGGAGAGGAAAAGTTCCCAGTAAACCGGAATCCTTAACTAAACCTACACCAATGTCCCTATAAGGGATTGTCGTTTTACCAACATGCTGGATAGTTTCTGAAGAGGTTGGGTCGGATGAAAAGTATGTCAGCTGATCAATAGTCACGATCTTACCGTTATGTGGAAACTTAATGACTCTGAAGACCGATGAAACGACCGCTGTCATAGCATATGACCAACTTCGACCCAAAAGAAGGTTGTAGTCTAGAGGGGCATCAACCACTTCCACATCCAGACTAACGGTTTTACCTTCGACCCCTATAGGCAATTCTTGTAGAATACCAAACGGACGGAACCCACGGCCATCAAAGGCCTTAAGGATGGTGGGGGATTGGTTCAACGAAGGAGAACCAAGCGATCTCCAACATTGAATCGACATAATACACGTAGAAGCTCCCTCATCAATCACAGTCCGATGAATAGGCCTGTTTTTGACTATCACTGGAATTTGGAAAGCCATTTGATGGGGGAGACGCGGTGTACTATTTTCTAGATCAAAGATCATTAGGTTCGGGTCCTGAACATCGACAGCTCCGATAGCCGACAAAAGCAATTTTCGTTGCGCTGGACATGATTGCAGCACTTCGAGTGCCGACATTGCTGAAGGTGAAACAGCTAAGTCTTCAACAATGTTGTAATTCTGGGCTGCTCTCGCATGTGGATTGAAAGCAGACCTTCGAAGTACACCCTTGGCGGGCGGCTTAATCACTAAGTCTGGGTTAGGTTTTTCGATCTGTAGTGGATCGGAACCAGGAGCTGAGGTTGATGGGTTAGAGTGAGAAGATTCTGCTTCCTTACCATCAACAGGAGCCTTACTACCATAATCTTGCGATCGAGTCGCAATCCTGACATGAGACATCATCAAAATGGGTTCTTCACTGGCATTCGAAGAAGAACCTATCATCTTATTCTCCTGCTCTGGAAATGGATTTTTTAACACAGCAGGAGTGGGAGAACCTTTGACTATTTTCACTACCTCGGCCCGATGAGGGCAGTCTCTCGTAAAATGATCTTCTTCACAAATGAGACAAGGATATCGAGGTTTGCGTTTTTCGTCATTGGTTTCCGACTTTTCCGTTTTCTCCTTTGGAGCCTTGTCTGCTTTAGCCTTCTTCTTTCCTTTCTTCTTTCCACCGTTTTTTGATTTGGCCGTAGATGACTCTACAGCGTGAATGTCGGCGGTAAGTTCAGGAGGAGAAGACTCTCCTGTCGGAGAATCAGGCAAAGTGATAATTGGAGTATTGGAGGCCTTGGAAGACTTCTTCTTACTCTTCGTAGTCACGATACCAATCATACCATCAGCGGCATGAGATCCCGAAGGAGCAGCAGCGATTTGGTTTGACTTTGGAAGATCCGGAATTTTCTCGTGTAACGTACCCGACTGAGTGTAAACTAAGTCAAGGTATTGTGCCTGAGCAATGACTTGCTCCTCAGTAACTACTCCGGCCTTAGCTACATCTTCAGTAATTCTTGGTAATAATGATTTGACAAACCATTCAGCTAAGATTTGGTCCGGGATAAAAACTTTCACTAATCTTCTTCGACGTCTCCACTCATGGATGTGATCAGAAATGTACGTGGATGTCGATTGTTTTAGCGAAGTTAATAATTCTGTACCATTATCGTATCTGACTGGTAACTGAAAATGAGTTAAGAACGAGGTAGCTAACTGGCTAAAGTTGTAAAAAGAGGCCCGTGGTAACTCAATGTACCACTTGGCTGCGAGACCAATGAGTGTACGCTGGAAAAGACGTAAGCGGATGGAATCATCTGAGATGGAATTTGATGCACACCAGAGGTGGTAAGTCATCACGTGATTAGACGGATCCTCTCCAGACTTACCTTCGAACTTGGGTATATCGCTGGGCAACTTATTTGGCATTGGCGGCCAGAACTGAAGATATTGAATTGGATCGTTCGTTAGGCGCGTCAAGTCGGGTAAATCTAAAGTCGCAATAAACGGTAACTGCCGGTTAGGATCTCTAAAACTCTGAGTCACAATACCAGCCCCAGGAGGAGGATATCCAGGATAACTAGGAACAGGAGTCGCATTTGGGATATTATATCCTCCTGGAAAACCAGGATTAACCGGACCGTACTGGGGTTGCTGAGGTTGTTGATAAGTGTACCCAGGATACGGTTGATACTGGTAAACCGGTTGTTGGGCAGCTTGCCCAGGTTGATACTGTCCCTGGTACGGAGGTTGAACAAATTGAGGTTGAGTAGTAACAACCGTACTTGTACCAGGTTGGCCTGCAGGCATCTGGACTGTGGTTTGAACCGTGGGTCCAGACAACGGTACAGATGTCTGAGGAGTGGTTACAGGGACAGTAGAAACCGGAGCTGCCGATACTCCAGAAGTAAGCATGGTAGATGAAGCGGTAGTTGCTGCAGCCGTGTGAGGTGGAGTACCAGGTGCAATTGGCGGCTGAGTAACTACAGAAGTTACAGGGGTCTGAACACTTGACTGGACAGGTTGCGGTTGCTGGGGTGGACCAGGAACTGCAGGTTGTCCTGCTTGAGGTACCGACTGTATACTTGGTTGCGACATCTGTTGACCCTGTGACGGATCCCATGTTAACATTCCAGGGTATTGACTCGTAACAGGTTGAGGATACTGAGATCCATAGCCGTATTGAGGATAGGGTTGATAACTGTAAGGTGCAGTCCCATATGATTGCCCTTGAGGTGGTTGATAACCTTGACCAGGGTATTGACCCGTAGGTTGATAACCTTGAGGTAAATACGAATACTGGGGTTGACCTTGACCTTGAGGTTGGTATCCTTGAGGTTGATACCCTTGGGGTTGATACCCTTGGGGTTGCCATCCTTGAGGTTGCCATCCTTGAGGTTGATATTGATACTGAGGTTGACTTTGGGGTACATATTGAGGCTGGGGTTGATACCCTTGGGGTTGATACCCTTGAGGTTGCCCCCCAGTCACGAATGAAGTACCTTGAGGTTGCCCCCCAGGCGGTAATTGGCCACCTTGAGGTTGGTTAATGGGAGTTGAACCTGACATCATATAAACGTCACCTATACTCAATGGTACATTACCACTGTTTCCAACTAATAACCCATGATCAATGGGTTGAGGAGATGCTCCCGCAAAGGTACCAGAAAGTGATTGATACCCAGTAGGAACAGAAGGACCGCCATGTAAAAATGATTCAGGACTTTGTGAAAACACAGATGACTGACCAGACATATTTACAGGAGAATGAATTCCTCTAGGTGGAACCGGAGTACGAGGTGTAGAAAAACCTACTGAGTTGTCTAAAAAATTGGTTAATGCAAGGTACCAAGATTCACTTCTAGGAGGACTGTAAAAGATGGATTCACGCTCCCTTAGATCAAGGGTAATTAGATCTTCAGAATCAGAAACGCCTATTTCTTCCTCTGGAACAAGTTCTTCTATAGCAATTAATCCAACAGGAAGATTTTCGGTGATAATTCTTTCTATTCTTGGTGAATCAGGAACACTAGGAGTTGGAGTAACAGGTTCGGAAATTTCAGGTTCTTCGCCTGTTTCACTGGCAGATGAAAAACTACCAGCAAGCTCGGAAACTGTAACAGCTTCGGGATTGTAACCTGTTTCTAATCTTTGGTAATCTGGATGGACTACCAAGGAAGATTCTCCTTCTTCAGGTGAACCTACTCTACTGCCACTAGGAGGAGTTACAAGGACCTTTAACCCTTCTAAATTACCTGGGTCGTCTCGAGGAGGGGATCCCCTAAGTCTACGGGATCTTCTCAACAATTCGGCCACAGAAACAACTTCAGGAGACTGGCCCGCAATTCGACGGGACCTTCTCGGTAATTCCGCCACAATTAAAGATTTTTAACTACAACACACGAAAACAAAGTAAAAATTTCAAATCAAACCACCTAAAGTCTTCTAAAGAACCAAACAAATTTGAAGCACACGCCTAAATAATCTAGAGCGTCAAACCACACACAAACAGTAGTCTTCCGGACCAAAAGCGCTAGTTGGTGATTAGGCCCAACCTCGCAGGATTCAGTACAGAAATGGCGGGTGGAACAGTTACCCCGGCAACCTGCTTAATGAATAGACCGGCACAAGTTCCTCCACTTTAACCGTCTCGAAGTGAAGTGAACCCCCCGGAAAATCCAAGTGAGTATAACCGACGTCTGCTCCAGGTACAGTGGGACCTTCCCTCCACCGTCACCTTGGGTAGAATCCTAGATATTATGGCCACTAAGGTTACCAATCACAACAATTACACCTGGGGGAACAGTCTAAACTCCGACAGCACGCAAGGGCAGAGTAGCAAGCTCCAATCCCCTTACCGGCTCCTTGACAACAATCCAAGGTTTACCGATAAGTGACCCCTGGCTCCTCGACAATGGTTAATCCGAGGTTTACCGTTTGTAATACGTACTGCCTGGCGTCGTTCCCAACGAGGGAGGAATGATCCCCTCACTGGTTCGGACACGAGCTCGTGCTTCTCCTTTAAGAGGAGCTTTCCCAGAATGTAACTGAAACAATTGGATTTGTTCTACTCAAGATAGACTATCTGTTTGGTTTTGTAGTCTTGGAGAGTTAAGTACTCACCTACTCCAAGACCCTAGCCTAAGCTATGTTGGTGTTTCAGAGCCCTAGAAAAATAAAGATTACTAGATTGATTTTAATTTAAGCGTTACTTTTAAGGTTGTTTCTTAAGTCAAAAGGTGATGGAAGTGAAACCAGTGGTGTGTTGACTCGACTCGAAACCACTACAAAATGCACCTAGAATGATTTATCCACTACTTTACTTTTTCGATGAATTGCTTAACTAAAAAGTTGAGAGAATGCAATCTTTATAAAAGCAACTTCTTAATTGAAGACAATCAAAGAAACAATTCGTTTTTCTTTTCCAAGCATAAAAACATAACCTCTCTTTACATGCACGAAAAAACTCTTTTCTTCTTTCAAAAACAAAAAGCTACTTGAAACAAGACTTTTAAAGAAGATGTTTTTGTATTTTTCTTTTAATAAAGCAAATAAATCTAATATAACCAAAAATCAATCTTAACAACTATTAAAATCTATGAAAATGCACTCATAAGCAAACTAAAGGCAAATTTACTCTAAGCAATCTTAACGAGGCCAAAACTAACAATGATTATTTCTAAGGTGTTTTACTTGATCACAATCAAATCAAGGACTAGCTTATTGCAGAACCAAAAACTAGTCAAAACAAAACTCTAATCTTTTTGTTCTTTTTGTAAAATGGAAATCAATACTTTATAAACAAGCAATTCGAAATTTGACCCAAAACAACTTAAATGGCAAGCTGCTCACACAAGGAGACTTTACGACAGGCCCGACTTCTAAGAAGGTTGACTAACCAGAGAGATCTAAGGCTGGACAACTTTCTACTATCAAAGTCACTACAAAACCTATCCAAAAATCAAACCCTAGGTCTAAACTTCGTTGAAAACCACTAAAACACTCAAAGCTCACAAAACAAGTTCAGGTGAAAATTCTTGACAGGGTACTAAAGGATCTGGGCAGAAAATACAAGGAAAAATCAAAATCTAAAAGCAATTAAAGCAAAAAATGGAATTTTCTTAAGTTTTACAGGAAGACGCAGGCAACCCGTTGTCACAGGTGCGGCCCCGCTCTGTGCAAACGGCAACAGCGCGTCCAAAGACGCACTGTGCAGTACTCAGAGAGTGCGTCCTTCTGAAAAAATGAAGAAAAACCAAATCTAACTAAATCTAAAGCTAAGCCACCCAAATACTAATTCTCACAGTCAAAAACCAGAAAATAAAAATGATTTTCTCAAAGCAAAGTTCATATAAAGGAAAAGACTCTCTCATTAATGGATTCCCCAGTGGAGTCGCCAATTTGTCACACGGAATTTGTCAAGGGTGCGGACACGACTGACCTTCCTAGAAGTCTAAGACATTCTAATGACAAACAAGACAAAATGGAGTGATCTTTCTCTAAATACACCTTTTACAACATGAAAACTACAAGTGTTTAGGCTTACCTTATTCCAAAACGCTGTTGTTGAAGTCCGTTCTTGACGATCCGGATGAGCTCCTCCTTCAAGTCAATTCCTGCAACCACAAACAATCAAACAATTACCAAGCACTTGCATTTCATATAATAAAACATATATTCAACATGCAGACCAAGGAACACATGAAATAACTCATTAACACAAGCTATTGAGAAAAATAAACCAGTTTGTATTAATAACGAAACAAAGAAACTCTTACAACCTGGCCTTGGTGTTGTGCAAGTTCCTCCCAGGGTCCATCAAGGGTTTTCCTCTACTTTGACAAAGCTCACCCTCTTCCAAGTAGAATCAAGTAAAGACAATCTCCCTCACAAAGGCTCTAATGGAAGACCTAAATCCTGCAGCATTTACCCAAAGAAAATGTATAGCTCCAACCTCTTCTCCCTCTGGCTCAATGTCTTTATTTATAGTGCTGTAAAGAGGTTATTCAGGTCCACTATCAATGGGATCATCCCCCTCTATGGGTGGGATAGCTCCCTTATTGATGGGATAAGTTCCCCCTTAATAGAGATACATGAACCAACTGGAGGCGCATCCATTTCATCAAACCGACCTCTAGAATGTTCTAGAAGTAACCACAAGTAACTTTTTCAAGATAAAACTCGCGCATTTTGCCTTTTACAGAGGGACGCACCTGTCCCTTAATATACAGAGCGTCCATGGACGCAGATTTTGTGAACATGGTCAGCGTCCCCGCAGGTAAGGCTAGAGAGAACCTGCGACCCTAGAGATAAACATAGTTTTTACAAGACTTTCTCTCTTCTTTGAGTTTGAGATGGATAACAGAGGCATGAGACTTGCCTAAGAGGGTAGCATGACTGTTGATTTGAGCCATACTAACTGTAAGTAGTCAAGGTGACATTTTTTAGTGTAACACCAAGGGGGAGCGAAGGTCTATAATATTCTGGTCATCAGTCTGCCACCATGTTTATTACTCTCCATATACCTACTACGAGTTTATTGACTTATTTATATACCTAGCTTCCTCCTTACTGGTAAGCACTCCTCTTCCTAGACTCACTGATGAGATGCAAAAGGTCCTGCAACTTTCCAAAAGCTACAGCATTGGTGACTGGTATTTTTACCAAAACCACACAGTAATAAGGATTTATGGCTATGAATTGGCCCCTTACAGACTGCCCAAATATGTCCCCATGAGACTATTTGCCTTGGAATACTTCCGGCAATTTGGTAATGCAGATCTAATCCATTTCTATGGCAAAAGAAAAAAGGCACAGCTGAAAATCAGACATCAATTGGGCCCATTCATTTTCAATAAGAGAGAAGAAGCCTGGGTGGAGGCAGACAAAATGTTGAAAAAAATTTTGTTACTAATAACAAGCTTTTATTGGGCACCATATGACCCCAACCACTTTATAAGCCTTAGAAGAATCAAATACAGGCTTGCAGCATATGAACACTGCACTATCCCTCAAATTGAGCAATTTGCTAATCAACAAGAATGGGTAAAGGGCACTCTAGTTGAAGAATTTTCTGAGGAAGAAATAGCAGAAAAAGCAATCAAAGATCTTGAAAAAGCAGTTGACTTGGAATCTTTTGGACAGGTGTTTTTCACAGCCCCTCGGCATCTTGGAGAAGGCGCCTCATCTGCCACTTCCTCCCAGCAACCTGTCCAAGTAAGTGACCCAACAGCAACAACAGATAAAGGTAAAGGGGTGCAACATTCAGAAGAGAAAGTAGAAAATTTGGAACATCAAGAAACTATGGCAGATCAGCCTACTTCTGCTGATGAACAGGGTCAACGACAAGATCCTTCTACTCAAGCAAAAGTGACTGAGATTCCTGTATTACAAACACCTCTCAATGAGGAAAGGGCAAATAAGAGGGATAGACAGGAAGAGACCCCTCCAGGGACATCCACAGAGCAGCAAGGGGAAAAGAGACAAAGGTTAAATCCTTTTTCAGAGGAAGAAATGCCAGAGGGGCCCACTGAACAACAAATCCCCCCAAGCATGGAGACATCGGCCAGCTCCTTTCAGCAGGAGCAAGAGAGACAACAGAGGGTGGAGGTAACGTCCACCAGGCAATAGGGCCGACAGGGCTCTGATATTAAAAAAGCATTCACTGATATCAAAGCTAGGAATGAGCCAGTGAGACTACAGTTGTACAACCAGCTAATAATGATGGCCCCTACCAATCAGCAAAGGCTAATGGTAGCCTATGACATCCAGGAAGGGAGAATGACCCTCGGTCACTTCAGACCTACAACTCAGCAACCCCAATCAGCTGCTGATTACATTAGAACCAATCTGGAAGTGTTCACCAAGGATATCCATCCGATGGACCAGATTGAATTGCACAAGGAGACTGGGGAAACGGTATATTCTACTTTAGCATATAAGAATTGTTAGCCCACAGATTGCAAAACTCTTTGCACAATAATGCTGCCCAAATAGAGTTGGAGAAAGCTTCATCACAGGCCAAGGACAATAGAATCAAGTCCTTGGAGGAGATCATCATAGAGCTGGGACATGATCCCACTGATCCCAAGGGTGTGCAGACTTTGATTAAAAAGAAAGATGAAGACATAGCTGCCCTTAGAAGACAAATCAAGCTGTCACCCACATTGCGTCCTCAAAATACAGAGGTTGCGCAACAAAAAGAGGAGTAGGATGTCGTAGCTTTGCTTACAACCTTACATAAAAGGTTGGTAGAGACAGAGAGTGCCCTGTAGGCATCATTACAGGGAAGAAATGTAGAGTTGGCCTCTTAGCCAATTCAAGCAGCTCAGATTCTTAGAGCTGCTCCACCTACGGCCACCACAACAGTCCCTCCCACTGTTACAACATCAGAAGCAGGTGCTTCAAGCTCAGCACCAATTTCAACAACTACTTCAGCACCTACAGAACAATGGACCAGCTTTAGAGTGGATAATATCATGAAAGAAATAGAAGCCTTGGAATTGCAAATGGCAGAATTGAAAGAAACCAAGGAAAGATTGGCTAGAATTGAGGAAAAATATGATAAATCAAAGTAGGAAGTAGCTGAGAAGACAAGGGAAGTGAAAGCCCTGGAAAAAAGAATAAAGGAGCTAGAGAAAGAGCTCACTTTCTATAAGACTATAGCAGATATCAAGAAAATTTTGAGGGCCAATATTGGCCAATCCATTACAGACCAATGGAAATCCATTGAAACCATTCATGAGCAAATGGATTTGATAATCTTGGCTCAGTTTGAAAACCAAAAGGCTAGAACGTCTCTAGGAAATATGCCCGAGGAAGCTAATAGAATGATCCAATTTTTGAATACTCGCACCAAAGGGCAGTTGGCAGCATTAGGAATCAGGAACAGGACTGAAACTATCTTGCTAATAAAAAGGGTGTTAACCCTTAGGAATTTTGTGTAGACATTGGAAAGAAAATGCCAAGAGATGCAAGCAGAGGTGAATGAGTTCAGAATAAAGATCACAACATTACAGTAGCCAGTGTTGGAATATTGTTGTCACATGAAAATTATGCCAACAGGGTGAACAATTATGCTGCCAATCAAATCACAGCTTCCTCAAGCACATCAGAAGAGATAGGGCCTTCATCTGGACAGAGTGTCTTTGATAAATTAGAAAATCTATTCTACATTGCACATGAGATAAACCATCTCTTTGAAGACCAGCCAAACTTTTACAGATACACAGAAGCTGATGAGACACTAATAAAGATACAAAGGAATCATCTACCTACAGAAGATTGGTGGAGAGGAATGATGGAGACAATGCTCAGGTGATTTTGGTTATTAATTATTTTTGTAAACTATAGTTCAACATTTACAGATGGCATGGTCTAGCTGCCAAAGGATCAAAGCAGTGTAAAGCAGAATTGGAATGTTAACTACAACTCATTAAATGTAAAGCAACCTAGCACCAAGGATGAAGACCAAGACAGCAACAGGCAGCGTACCAGCATCAGAAAAGCACACGCAGAATAAATGCGCAGCAGCGAGCTGACTCATTCAGCCCAGAAAGTCAAAATTTTCTGACATAATTGACAACTAGCAGGCCAATATTAACTGCAGTGTTTAATTTTTCATTTACTCCCTTGGAAGAGTTGGTGATGCAATTTATTGCATGAAGACTCATCATCTAGATATTTTTGTATCTTATTTTTGTATATATACCTCCCCATAGAACGTATTTGGGGTTGGTTGGTGATTCTCTCTAAGAGCTACACTGTAAATTTTCAGACTTTTAATACAAATTGCTAGTGAAGTTGGTGGTCTCTGTGCTGTCTGGATGTGAAATGAACTGCGTTCTGCTACAGAATTCCTGTGTCGTTTAATGGAACAATAAGTTATTCTAAACCATGTTTTGTCTTTCCGTGTTTGCAAATTTCACATATGTTTCATGATCTTAGTAATAGAGAAGAAAGAATAGCTCAGGACTTGTTTGAATACACCCTCTGCTCAATCTCTGTTCCTAACTGTGTTTTCTTCAGAATTAGTCATGAATATGAATTCTTAATTGCTCATGTTTGAACTGATTCTCTCATTATGGATGCTGTTTAGGAATGCTTAACTGCTCCTAGATAATATTCTCACACTTTCCCTCTATCAGCATAGTGAAAGATCCTTGACTACCTTTCATTCCCTAATTTCATGTCATTGATTCCCAGATTTGAAGAAATGTTCCATAGGTGCATGTCTGGCTCTGTAGCATTACCCTTTCCACAAGAAACACTTACAGCAGTATCCCATCATTGACTCCATTGCCCAATAGTCTAGACTATTCTGAAACTGCATGCCAGTTCTGCCTGAACTCATCATCCAACCAAATTTAAAACAAAACTCTGTACATCATGACTAGCCTAAAATTATTCCACAACAAAGCTAAAATATAAATAGAGAGCCCTCTCTGGTTGCAAGTAGGCTAGGACTTGCAGATAAAAGATTGGTTAGTGGTTACCTCGGTCGTATTCCCTTAGGAGCTAGGGAACAACTTGAGTGATAATAGGTGCAATGTAAGTATACAAGCTGGATCATTTTGCGTAAGCAATTCTAGTTGATCATGGGCGCGTTCTCTCCATAGACTAGTCATAATGGCTCAAAACCTACACAAATCAACCCAAAAATTAGTGCAAATGGGGCAATAAAGCTCAAGAAAACACTTGTTGGTGTTTTAGAGTGTGCCCTCATGCACTAACACCCCCCTTGTGGAAAACATGGAGGATTAATGCCCTCCTCCAGGTCATAAAGGGCGTTTAACACTCCCTACATGCCTAGAAGGGGGCGTTAGGTGCAGTAAATGAACTAGGGCTCCCCAAATATAAAAATCAACCCCAAATGCAGTTAGAAAAAGTTAAATAATGAAATATAAGGGTTTTGATATCTACCTGGGACAGATGGCAATTCAAATGGTTGATCGGATCTCTCACAAGCATCCATGGAAAATTTGCTTCTCTTTAGCTCGAAAACACTCTCACAGCTCTGAAATGATGCTAATGGTGAAAGTGGAGGCTCAAAAAATCCCTGATATTCACTTTAGAGACATGAATAATCTTAATTGAAGTCATTAAAGTAGAAGTAGTCCATTTCCCATGATATTTATTAGCTGACATGACCCCATATTAGCAGAAATTACTCATGTTTTGATGAAAGGACTTTCAGGGTTGAACAAAAAAAATGACTTTGTTCGATTCTCAATGAGTGCTTTCTTTTATGGGATGTTTTCTCGCTCTTGAACTAAAAAATCCCCAATTTTTTCATCATCGGGCTAGTTAAACACCTACGATGATGGTGTAAGCAACTCTTTTTCTCTCTTTTTCTAGCTCACTAAACTGAAAAAGATCGACTGAGTGTTCTTTTTAGGGAATTTTTCTCACTCATTTAACCAAAAAAACCCTAAGTTCCTTCTCCAGGCTCGCTAAAAACTTATGAAGAAGCTTCGAGCATTCTTTTTAGGAACTTTTCTCGCTCGTTAAACTGAACAATCCTTGAGTTTTCGTCATCGGGCTTGTTATACAACAATGATATGAGTGCTTTTGTTTTTGGGACTCTTTCTTGCTCTTAAATTGAAAAATCCCAGAAGTTTTACCCTTCTTCGGGCTCGTTAAATATACAAAGAAGGAATGAGAATTTATTTTACCTCTTTTTCCTCACTCATTAAACTAAAAAAGATACCTCGATTTTTCTTCATTTGACTCGTTAAAATTTGAATAAGGTATATTGAGTTTGTTGTCGTGTGACTCATTAAAATTTCACGACAAATATTGAGTTTACTTCGTCTTCTCGTACTCGTAAAAAAATGATGCAAACATCTATTGAGCATAGGTTTCTCTTTATCCAGACTCAGTAGATTAACTTACGGAAAAGGAACCTTTTTGAGCATACTATTAAACCTTCGTCGCACATGGTTAAAAACTATGATAAAGGGACCACCCTGGAGTCATTCTTTATGATCTTTTTAGACTTGAAATATGAAAAGACCACCGAGTTGTCCCATCTAGACTCATTAAATGAAACAAATGAGGAATTGAGTTTCTCTTTACGATCTTTTCAGACTCTTGAAACATGAAAAGACCAATGATCTTTCCTGTCTGGACTCATTAAACTAATTAGATAGGGCATAGAGTCACTCTTTTATGATATTTTCATACTCTTAAAACATGAAAAGGCCAATGAGTTTACCCGTCTAGAATCACTAAACTAATTATATGGGGAAAGTGGACAATACAATTGCTTTGTGTTTAGTATTTTGAAAAGAGGTTTTTAGCAGCAGTCGCTCTGTTGAACATGGCACTCCCTTAGATAAACCTTCCTTGTGATGACCTCTCAATATAAACCTTACTATCCTATGATTTTAGCCTATATACCCCAATGTTCTTGCATCTCTGTATCCTAACACTCTTTTTTGTTCATGAGTCTAGTGCTCCATGGTTAAAACCATTGTGTCGTGCCTTCTATTGTTCAATGGAAAACCTTTATCTTCTCTTTCCTCCATCAAACCATCAAGCATATTATTTTATCATGCCCTTTGTCACTTTGACCCGATGCTCAAAATATTTCTCAAAAAAAAAATCTTTCTTGTCCCATTTCGTGTCGATTGATGTTGGACACCTTATTGCCTACCTTTCGACAAGTCTCTTCCTATCAACTTCAACACTATCTAGGAAGAAGACCCAGAAACACTTCAGTTCCTTGGTACTTGCAAACATCAGTGGAAATTCACCTTGTGTTTGGTCAGGGGTCTTCATTATTGGCTCCTGGGTAAATGATTCTATGAGTGTTCGATGACAAAAACATTATTCACACTCGCTAGATTGTACTATGCATCTTGGAGACCATCACCATTGTTAGTGGTGTTATAGAAATTTTTGGGCTCTGCAACCCTAATCATATATGTCCATAAACCAAGGGCTTCTGAGTCCCTAAAAGTTTTGTTTCATGCCCTAAAGGAACAAGGTTAGCTGATTACATCATCTCCTAGAAGTTCTCCACAGAAAACTGCTCAGAACTGGTCAAAACTAGACCATACAGGTTGCTCAGTGCTAAGGGTGCAATGCATCTCACCTACCCAGTGTAAAAGGTGTGATGCATACTGGAAAGCCCTTCTGTAGGGTGCGATGGGTGAGAATGGACAAATGGCAGAGACAGTTTGCGAGGTGGATGATCATGGAATCTTCCAGAAACTTCTCCTGTGACACTTGCCTCTCTAAATTTGCCCAGGGATGAGTAAGAGATCATCAATCTCCAAGTGGAATCAAGAACTATCAGAGAGAAGACACTAATCAAAATCCCAAAAGCTGACTCACCTCCCTGCAATCATCTATATATGGATCCCTCATCCCAGAGATCCAGAGGCTGGAATTTTGTATCTTGTAAGGAAGTGCTGTTGGTTTCCTGGCAGAATATCATAGTGTTGGGTGATCTAAGCTTTTCATGAGGTGAAGAAGGGCTTTCATGCTGGGAGGATGACGTTGGGTCAGATCAATGGGTTTTAATCCTCTCTTCTAATCTCTACATCAATAAAGCTATTCAAGTTTTCCTCCACATTCTTGTATGTCTGATAGTATATGCATTTGTGTGGTCAATATATATCTGGTCCTATATTGCTTATGATTGTAGATCTCTGCACTTTGAAGGTATTTTGCTGCTTTGACTTTATAGGTACTCTTCAAAGTGGAGTGGTCAAGGGAGAAACGACAAAGACCTGTTGGTGAGGAGAAGGAACAAGCAAAGAATCGAGCGAAAGATCAACGTTGGTATTCTTTGATCCTCTCCTATCTACTTTTCATAAAGGAAAATGAAAGTAACTTTAATCTGTTTGTTTCTAAGATAGCTACCCATCTTAGTGGGACTAGCAACTCTGCATAGACACTAGATTTCCCAATAACAAAATGGCGACTCCGCTGGGGAGCGAATAGATTGTTTACTTGTCTATATTTGTTTGTTTTATAAACTTACAGACGGAGCCTGAAGTCAAGCCAGCTAGCCTTCGAACTGCATTTGCTATGCAAGTGAAAAGTAGATCAAAGTTGCTTTAGTCTATCTCCGTGTTTTGTTTATAAACTGAACAATTGAATTGTAGACATCCTAATTGCCCTGGTGGTGGCTCTAGTAACCTCATTAGATCAGCCCCTGTGATTTCTATTTACTGACTATCATTAGCTCGGCCTAAATCCCCGAACTAAGGTGCAAACTGTGACTAAGAACCAAGTTGAAGTCTCGTTCCTGGACCATCGCACTTTCTCATCTTGGGAATCTGTATGCATCACACCTCCCGTGTGCAGTAGGTGCGCTACATCGTACTTTCCTTGTGTTGCAGGTGCGCTGATTAGATAAGACCTCTTCTGCTCCCAAATTTTGGTTTCTTTGTTCACTCTCTTCCACTTTATTCAGGAGTTTTGCTGTCTGTGATTAATATACCACTATGGAAACTCCCTTCGTTTGCATGATTCCACCTCCATAGTACAAAGAATTGTGAATGTTTTTATGTATTGTGTGCCATTTACAATTCTCTTTTACAAAAAGTAGGGTAATCAAACTATCGTCTTTTGATTTGGAAGTGTTGCAACTGTCGTTTTCAGTCAAAGAAAAGAATACTATCATTCTTGATGGTTGATTATATAGTTACTCTTGTATTTGATTTGAATTAGTGGTTTTTCAAGTGTCGAAAGCAGTTTTCAACTCAAGATCGCAAAGTGTCGTCGTTATCTTCCTTTTGTGTTTTGAAGAAAAATTGTTAGTACTGTCACTTTGAAAAGATAATTCATATTTGTACTTAGCATTCTTCTTGTCATTCACACATTAAGAAGGCTGAAAATAAATACATGCATGTGCATTTGCATTTGGTCTGCTTGTTGATTTAGGACAGTGCATCTAGTGTGTGCTCTCTGCTCTATATTGAAAGAATCTCATTTCTCTTTCCTTAGTAGCTAGGATTTTCATTGCAAAAGGAAGATTAAACGATTGTTTATCATATTAGATTGCATTTTAGGAATTATATATCTACATCATGCGGTGAACCTGAAAGGAAAATTTCTTAAGAAAGATCAACTGTAAAATAAATTCAATGAACATAAAAATTCTTTGGAACCTAATGCACAACATTTAGAAGTCTAGGCTAGAGACGTATTCTAGTGTCGTAAACCCCGGTAACTATCGCTTTCATTGTTGGTTGGGTGATTCCTCCTCTTTGAGACGACAAGTTCCAGTATGGACTTGTGCTCCCATGTACCGTCAAGTATATATTGGGAGACCACAATAGGCTATATCCTTTATCCATAGGAAGCCGTGTCTGCTGCCCTATCGATCACAATGCACTGAACACAAAATTCAAGAAGATTGACTGTTGTACTGTAAAAAGTATTCTATAGTTATGTGATTGGTTTGGTAATCCCTCTATCTAGATTTCCATAGTAGTCTCTTTCATTCCTTTTCAGACTCCTTAAAGGAAAAGGTCCATCTAAGCACTTGTCACTTCAGGCTCATTAAAAATCGAAGGCGACTAGAGTCATCTTTTTTTTTCTCGACTCTTAAAAATTGAAAAAGCAGGTTGTGTCAAAGCGTCTAAAATTTATTTTAATCGGAATAACATCACTGTTCCCTCGTTGGTCTTAGGTTGAGAAAATGGAGTCCACCAACCAAGGATTTCCCCTTGGAGGAAATCCTGGTCCTTTCTCCTCTTGGGGAGATGTTGATGCACTTCATATGGCCACATTGTCACTTCCAAGATTGACAATTGGCTTGCCAATATGGCTCTTCTCGACCTTCATCGTTCATAACACCATGACTCCTGAACAATCAAGTCAGAAACTAGATGATACTAGAGTTACCCCCCAACCTTCTACTTCATGCATTTCTCCCTCTCCTCCTTCCTCTTCGCTTGATGAAGCTGGTAAAGAAAAAAATAAAGTAACTAAGAAGGAGAAGAAGGGGAAGGAGAAGAAGTAGAAGAAGAAGAAGGAGCCAAAGGCAAAAAGGGGTAACCATGCATCATCTAGTGAAAATCCACACATGGCACCGTCTAGACCTAAATCTCCATGTGTCATTTGCAAAGGGGACCACTATCATCGAGATTGTCCTTGTATCCCCTAGATCTTAAGGGACTGGTCTCCTCGTTTGCATAATCCAATGTCATCAACCTCTGAAGATCATGTTGAAAGCACACCATCAACTAATGAAAACAAAGTCTTTAGACAGAAAGGAAGATGTAAATTTCCTTGCAAACTGTGTGAAGGAAATCATGCCATCCACCGTTGTCCCTTCCTAGACAAAGCTAAAAGAGTCTCAAATAACCATCCTGCTTCACCACTACGGCTTCCTCCTGGATACAAGAAACTCTTGCCAAGTCCATCGCTAGTTAAAAATCTGACCGACATAACTTTTTGGTCGATCAAAGCATCTATCATTGAAGATAAACCTGCTAAATCCATACCGGATGAAAGTCAAAAGGTTTAGGTGGTAGTCGACCCAGTCTTCTCTTCGGAAGGTCCATCTTCAGATGATACAATCACCGAAGAGAATGAGAACAACACTGTTCAAATTCTTTTCGTAAAAATAGACTCTGATGAACATGGGGGCAATCTACCCGTTCCTTTACCACAGGAAGGAAGTTCGTCAGAGTCATACCCGGTCGTTTATTCGGTCCCACCTTCGAGCAACCTAGTCGTTTCCTTCGATTGGAATCTACTAGGCAGACCCCGTTTACCGGCTAATGTACCATTCTGAATCATTGTTCAAACCTACATAATGGTCATGGTTAGTACCATCATAGATGAGGGGGCTTCTGTGAGTATCCTTTCCTCAACTGCTTGGAAAGCACTTGGTTCGCCATCGCTTCTGCCTGAGATGCAAAATCTAACAGGCTTTGATAAAGGAACCAGTCGACCGTTATGGATCCTTCCAATTTTTCCTATAACCTTGAGAGGGAAAACCGTGTATCTAAACGTAATGGTAGTCCAAGGACCTTTAGATTATAATCTACTCCTTGGGCACAACTATATTTATAGCATGGGAGCCATTGTCTCCTCACTCTTTCAAGTAATGTGTTTTCCGCATGAAGGCCGAGTGGTCCAGCTCATAGACCAGCTTTCGTTCCCCGGCTCACACATAGCTAATAGTCAAATACCATCCCTAAATGGTCTTTTCATACAAGGAATGTCTCATCAATCTCCAGTCCATCCACCTAAAGAACGCAAGTAATTCGGTGGCCATGACTGGAACCCAAGGGGCATGCACCCTGGTCTGCTTCGACAGAAAAACTTCAGGTATAGGGTAGGTTTCCGTAGAGGATATATGACTAGTCTGACACACCCGTACATATAGGAAAATGGGATTAGACCGGAACAAGGTACCTCTGTTAGAAGGTAGGCCTTTCCCGATAGAATGAATGTTTTGTCTGCAAATTGAAAGGTAACCTAGAAAAGGTAGGCCTTTCCCGATAGAACAATTGTTTTGTATGCAAATTGAGGGGTAACCTAAGAATATCTACTTCACTATACCCACAGGCATGCAAACCTTTTGTGCGCAAGTGAAAAGTGACCAGTGTAATGCTAACTCCATAGTTTCACTAACTTCAACTGCTTAAGTTGGGTGAGTGGTCGAATCAACCAGTCGCCTTTGCAGGGGCCACATGGCACTGGCGAAATAAAGGAAAAACTTTCCTACTCGACCTTAGTAGTTAACTAACCCCTAGGACAGTGGTTGGTTGTTCTTAGCTTGCATGCAAGAGGCAGCGAAGCAAAGTTTCGAATGGTGCAAGCTCCCTAAAAATTGAACCTATCAATGAGACATCCTTATTATACGACTGGCACGAGCATTTTTTATGTGAAGTTCAAGCTCGTTAAAAATTAAACCTAAGCAATGAGCAAACATTCCCCCCAGAGTTTAAGCTCATTAAAAAATGAACCAACCTTCGGTAAATAACCATTGCAAACACATTATCATTAGCTTTTTGAGCCCTGGTTGTGTTCTTACCATCACCTCCACTCTATTTTAGCCGATCATTTGCCTCCATTTGATTATTTACCCCTTTTGAGGAATAGATGCGAAGATTGATTTTGTTAGCCGTCCTTGTGACACTACCGTGATTGGAAAATTCCAAACCTTACCTGGAATCAGCGGCTACCTGGAAATATCACTCGTTCCTCAAGAGGTGGGTCTCCTTTAATCTCTTTTCGTCTAACTCGTAAAATATGAAAAGATTGTTGAGCAGTTGGCCTCTCCAGCTCATTAAAGCTACCAGGAGTGCTATCCCTCTAGATTTTAATCTTTTTGGACCTGAGGGATAATTACACAAAAAGATCGAGCACCTATCTTGTTCGGCTCATTAAAACTATCGAAAATTCATCCCTTTCATATTATTTTATACTTTTTCGGACTTAAGGGATTACATGACAAAAAGGGATCACTGGAGTTTCCTTTCCATCCATTTTCAGATTCTCTAATATTGGAAAAGGACCGAGTTGTTTTTGTCATTAAACTCGTTAAAACCAATAGCGACAAACTTGTCCATGCAGACAAGAACGAGTTTCACTGTCGCTAGGCTCATTAAAACATAGCGACGGGTTTGCCCAAAGGGAAAATTATAGAACAAGCATATGTTATCCTCCTCAAGCTTGATAAAAATAAAGAGGTATTGGTCAGCAATGACTGGGGAAATATTGGGAAGAAAACTTGAAGAAACTTTATTGGTAGCGAGTCGCTCTTGAACATGACACTATTGCTCCATCACCATGATTGAGTCGGGTTGGATTATTCTGTTCACCGGTCATATTACCATTTGTCCACTGTACCATCCATCTTTGGGGTTAACGCTACCAATCCATTTCAGTGTCACCGATATGTTCAAGAGAAGTCGATCAGAGAATTCACCAACCCATCTTGTGTCCCATCTACTGCAATACCTTTACGCTTCATTCTTTCATGACCGCCACCCTGAACCCTGTATCATCAGATCGTTTTCACCTCCAAAAGTCATTTGCTCTGTTTCGTGTCATAGATGTGGGATTCATTAAGGCCCTCCTACGACAGGTCACTTCTTATTGACATTAGCTCATTATCCAAGAAGTCGACCTAGGAACAACCCTTTCAGTACTTTGAAGCTTGCATGCCTCAATGGCAAGTTTCTCACTTTCGGCGATAGGTATACATCAATGGCCTTCGACCGAGAGATTTTTCATGGTGTTCGATGCCAAGTCCCATTTTCAAACCACGTGAATTGTACTGTCGTACCTTGAGGGTCATCATCATTATCGGTGATTCCTCTCGTGCCTGTTAACAGCTTACATCATTGGCTGGTAATCAGGCGATGTCTTTCCATGTTCGACTCCAGAACATTTTTCACATGGATCGACTTGTATTTCGGGTGAAGATTGGATGAGTTTGAAGACCCCGGATCTAGTTTCATTAATCCGGGCTACGATATATTCAGGAAAATAAAGACATCAAATGCAAATCATTGCTACATAGATGATCATCTGAATCAAAGGATGATGGCTCTATCAGAATCATCAGTCTACCACACAGACGCTTGTCTGTCCTATGTACATGAAAATGAATTTATAAAGCTGAGCATGGGAATGCCCTCCTCAGCTAGATCATGAAAATGTTATGAAGATAATGTATTATATTGTATCGCTTTCCAGTTCGAAAAAACTCGGATCCTCACGATAAAGCATTTCACCCGACATCAAAAGATTAATGACCTCATGCTTTAGGGGGCAACTGTTATAGACATTTTTGGGCACTACAAACCCAATCATATATGTCCATTAACCAAGGGCTTATGAGTCCCTAAAAGTGTTGTTTCATGCCCTAAAGGAACAAGGTCAGCTGATTACATCATCTCCTAGAAGTTCTCCACAGAAAACTACTCAGAACTGGTCAAAACTGGACCATACAAGTTGCTCAGTGCTAAGGGTGCGATGCATCTCACCTGCCCAGTGTAAAAGGTGTGATGCATACTGGAAAGCCCTTCTGTAGGTGTCACACGGAATCTGTCAAGGGTGCGGACATGACTGACCTTCCTAGAAGTCTAAGACATTCTAATGACAAACAAGACAAAATGGAGTGATCTTTCTCTAAATACACCTTTTACAACATGAAAACTACAAGTGTTTAGGCTTACCTTATTCCAAAACGCTGTTGTTGAAGTCCGTTCTTGACGATCCGGATGAGCTCCTCCTTCAAGTCAATTCCTGCAACCACAAACAATCAAACAATTACCAAGCACTTGCATTTCATATAATAAAACATATATTCAACATGCAGACCAAGGAACACATGAAATAACTCATTAACACAAGCTATTGAGAAAAATAAACCAGTTTGTATTAATAACGAAACAAAGAAACTCTTACAACCTGGCCTTGGTGTTGTGCAAGTTCCTCCCAGGGTCCATCAAGGGTTTTCCTCTACTTTGACAAAGCTCACCCTCTCCCAAGTAGAATCAAGTGAAGACAATCTCTCCTCACAAAGGCTCTAATGGAAGACCTAAATCCTGCAGCATTTACCCAAAGAAAATGTATAGCTCCAACCTCCTCTCCTTCTGGCTCAATGCCTTTATTTATAGTGCTGTAAAGAGGTTATTCAGGTCCACTATCAATGGGATCATCCCCCTCTATGGGTGGGATAGCTCCTTTATTGATGGGATAAGTTCCCCCTTAATAGAGATACATGAACCAACTGGAGGCGCATCCATTTCATCAAACCGACCTCTAGAATGTTCTAGAAGTAACCACAAGTAACTTTTTCAAGATAAAACTCGCGCATTTTGCCTTTTACAGAGGGACGCACCTGTCCCTTAACATACAGAGCGTCCATGGACGCAGATTTTGTGAACATGGTCAGCGTCCCCGCAGGTAAGGCTAGAGAGAACCTGCGACCCCAGAGATAAACATAGTTTTTACAAGACTTTCTCTCTTCTTTGAGTTTGAGATGGATAACAGAGGCATGAGACTTGCCTAAGAGGGTAGCATGACTGTTGATTTGAGCCATACTAACTGTAAGTAGTCAAGGTGACATTTTTTAGTGTAACAGATTGCCCCCTAAAGTGCGAAGCCTGGAATAGAATAGGGTTTTGTAATTCTAGGAAGGGTGAAGCGCTTTATCATTTCAAGGATTGCCTTGTGGATGGCCTGGTTGGAACCTGCAATTTTCAACACAAAATACATGGATAAGATTATATCATCACTGAGGTAGGCATTCCCATACTCAGATTCAAAACTTTAACTAATGGACTAACTATTCTGATACAGGAATGATCTTGCAGTACATCATTTTTATAGACTTTTGTAGACACAGTATGGACGCAGCCATCTGTTTATGATTAGTCTACATAGATAATGAATACAAAACTCCTCGCAGCCTGGATGGTAGAAACTAGATCCAGGGTCTTCACTTCTACTTCCCGAATTGGTACGATTCTAGCCATGTGATTAAATGATTCGATGTCGAACATGGTAGAAACCACTTGATTACCAGTCAATGATGTAAACTGTTAACAAGCGTGAGAGAAACCACCAGTAATGTCAATGGTTCTCAAAGTACCAAGCACAACCCGTGAAATGTGAATAGATGTTTTGATGTCGAACACTTCACGGAATCCTCTGATCGAAAGTCAATGATGTAAACTGACGTCAAAGGCGAGAAACCTGCCATTGATGCATGCAGACTTCAAGGTACTGTCGATTCCTAAGTCATCTTTCTAGATAATGTGTCGATGTCGATAGAAAGCGACCCGTTGCAGGCAAGCCCGCAACACGAAATCATTGTTCAAGTTGAAGAAATGTTGCTGTAAGGACTGACTCAGGGATGGTCAAATGGATGACAAGTATTTTGCAGATGAAAGTTTTTGCTTGCAGACCTCTTGAACACATAACGACACAACAGATGGCTTGGTGACGAATAACTCAAAGTTAACCCCTGGAACCCGGTTAAAGACTTTCAAAGTGATTTGGTCAACTGTGAGGTAAAAGATTTCCCAACCCAGGTGAATGAAAAGTGTCGTGTTCAAGAGCGGTAATAAAGTTTCTTCTGAGACAAAAGGTGACAAATAGGTTCATTCTTCTCTTTTTTCCCCCACCATTTCTGGCAAGTACCTCTTTATTTTTAACAAGCTTGAGGAGGATAACATATGCTTGATTATAAGCTCATCCTTCGGACGAGTCCAACCTAGTTTAAATTCGAACCCTAGGAAGGAGTGGTTCGTTCCTGTTTGTAATTGAACAGGTCCTCTACTGTAAAAGTTTAACGAGCCCAGTATAGGAGAAACTCGGCGTTTTTCAATTTTAGAGAGTCTGAAAAAACTAAAGGAGACTCCACGTTGAACTTTTTCGTATATTTGTGTCCCTCAAGCCCGAAAAAGTATAAAATAATACCTGGGGGAACCGCTTGATCTTGCGACCAAGGAGTACTTTCATAATAGTGTCGTTAACCTGAAAAGTAAAAAGCGATCAAGGACACGTCGTTTTATTTCCTTATCGAGTTTGAAACGACAAAAACCCGGCAATCTTTTCCTGATTTTGCGGTCAGAAAAGAGCTAAAAGGGGACCGTCTTTTAATTCCGTTTTAACGAGTGAAAAAGAAACACTCGGCGATCTTTTCATGTTTTAGGAGTCAGAAAAGGGCTTAAAAGATGACTCTGATATTTTGTTTGTGAAAAATTACAATTTCCCTCGAAATCCCTTTGTCCTGCACAAAAGCGACACATTACTCATACCTGTTTAAAATAGGCAAAAATACATTCAAAAACATCTTTTCATGGTAAAAAATGAACTAATTCATCCAAAAAACCTATAAAAAGACCTTTTACCATGTCATTTTTACCGTTTCACTGTTGAGGTTGAAAAAGGAGCTTTTGACAAGAAACTTCCCGTGGTCGCTGCGGAAAATCTGACCGTTGGAATCGAACGCCGTCTCATCCAGGTATTTTACACATCCTACTCTGCATTTCTATCCGTTTAGAATCAATTTTTAGGTTTTAGTTTCATTTTTTGGGGGGTTTTGGTTTTGGAATGCGCCTCTCGGCGGACGCAGGTGCCCTTCGGGTGACCTGCGTCCCCCGACTTTTTCTCATACGGGAAAACGGTCGGAAGACGCAGCCCGCCTTCAGGCCAGCTGCGTCCGGGCGCCCTGTGCTACAAAGCCGGGGTGCGTCCTCCGAGAAACGCGCATTTCAAAACCCCAACTCTCTCAAAAAACCACCAAAAATTCCCAAATCAATTTCTAATTGCTATTTTTGATATGCAGGGCATTAATCATGTTAGACTGGAGAGAAAGAGAGCATGTAGAGGAAGATGAAGCTGCAATAAATCATCAACCTTCCCTGGATGCCCTAAGAGCATGCGGATTATACAAATATTGGACCATACCGGGCATGAGGGGCCAGGTAAGATTCTTGGAATGGCTGGTTGAGCGATGGAACGTACAAGAACAATGCTTTTACATAGGAGGGCACCAGCTCGAGATAGAGCCCTCGGATGTATACTTTCTCACTGGCTTGCCAAACAGAGGTGAGCAACTCAGTCTTGCGGGGACTAGGCCGGGTGGCCAATCCCTTGATAGTCTCCGCGAGAATTGGTGCACACCTGGGGCTCACCATTCAAAAGGCATAGAGATAAAACACATCACTCTACCGGAACTCAAAGTCATAGCGTTCACGGTTACCAGAATTTGCGGCGCGGCCGCTTTACACATTGCTTCCGGATCCCAAATGCGGATGGCAATTGACTGTTACCAAGGCACCATTTTCAACTGGTGTGAAGCTGTGTCGGCTCATATGAAGAGCCAACTGACCAAGGCAAAGAACGGACGACTAAAGACTTTTGGATATGGGCCTATAGTCGTGAGCTTTGCCTTGGAGAGAATTCCAATGCTGATCCCTCAGCAACTCACTGTTGATATCTTGGGTCCCCAGCAGCCAAAGCTGATACGATGGGTTGCGGTGATGGCCCGGCATCCTGACGAGGGCGCGACAGTAGTTCGATTCTCAGATAGTTATTTTGACTGGTTAGAGGGCCAGCTTTTTGTGATACAGGACTTTCCGTATGCCGGAATGGATTTCAGAGGTGATCCGGACATGGTTCTTCCACAGGGAGAACAATGGGACGACAGAGGTACTTTTTATTTTCACAAGTTTTCTAGTTATGTATTTTTTGTATTTTTTATATATATCGTCTCAAAACTAATAGTAAATCTTTCAAAATGCAGATGTTGGTCCACAGCGTCCAGCCAACCTCCGGCCTTATGATAGACTACATCCAGCTGCACCGGTACCGGCCCCACAGGATGCGACAGCAGAAGTACTAGCTGAGTTGGAGCATGATCTAGAGCGTCTCACGGCAGATATACCTGAGACTACTATGGATGACATTCCTATCAGGCTTCAGCGCTTCGTAGTCGCGGTCCCTGGACCGTTTAGGAGATTTTTGCGTAAGGTAGCCCGCGCAGTGGTGTCGTACAGAGAGCACCACCAGTGATTGACTAGTCACTTTTGTAGTCACATGTGACATTTTTGACTTTTGTACTATCATTTTGCCGATCATAAGGTGTTTTAAACCTATGATCGAAGACGATGTATATATTTTTTGACACACTTCTATCTATATATATCACTATTACCGGCTTATCTTGTTTAACATATGTGATGAAATGTTTTTAAATTTACTTGCATGATTATCGTAAATGTCTGTCCAACATTCGAGAAGCAATTGCATCTGCTAATGTATTCAAAGACCTTGGAATATGTTGATATTCAATGTAATCAAATTCACGTTCCAAGAGACGCACTCTCAAAAACAACCTTAATAACACAGGATTTCTAATGGCATAAACTCTATTAAGCTGTAATACAACAAGTTCAGAATCTAACCTCACTATCAAACGTCGAATTCCAAATGAAATAGATTCGGATAATAATTCAACCACTGCACTGTATTCTGCAATGTTATTCGTTGTTTGACCGAGGCTTACCCCATGCATAGAAACTAACTCGTCAGAGGGCGAATAGATAACCCAAGCTGCGGAAGAGATATTCCGTGTACTACGACAAGCACCATCAGCAAATCCAATGTATGTTTGGAGAGGCGTCGACATCTACAATATCAAGAGTAAAACCAAGATAAGCCAGAATAATGACGAAAAACCACACTTGCTAAGCTAAGCACACTGACTAAACTAACACACTTGCTAGCTAGAAAGAAAATCTAACCTATCTAAAAATTTCTCCATACCCATCATTTTAAGCATAATACCTCTTTAGGTAAAGTCCATTTCTGGGTTTACCCAAAGAGTCCCCATCAAAATCAACTAACTCATAAGCCCCTTTTGCTAGCTTTCGCTTTACAATGTAGGGCCCATGCCACATGGGAACGAATTTTCCGGCACCTAGCTTATCGTTAGCTTGATCATATAATAGTACTAGGTCTCCTTCCGAAAAACTTCGAGGGGTTACATTTTTATCGTACTGAGCTTTCATTCGTTTCGCGTGAGTCTCGATAGCTAAAGTAGCGTCACGTCGAGTCTCATCTAATTTAGCCAAGTATAATAACCGTTTCTCCTCTTCGGAAGTAGCTGGAAGTAATTCGACAGCCATTTGAAGTGATGGGATTTCGCATTCAATAGGTAACACAGCTTCTAAGCCATAAACTAGCTGGAAAGGGGTGAAACCTGTTGAATTTTTCACTGAAGTTCGATATGCCCATAGCGCCGAAAATAACATGTTATGCCAATTCGTTCGATGGATACCAATGATCCGTCGAATCATGATGACTAGAACTTTGTTGATTGACTCAACCAAACCGTTGGCTTGCGGATAATAAGGAGTAGAGCTATCGTGGCGCAAACCAAGCTGGCTTGTAAGCTCAGTCATCATGACGTTTCGAAAATGGCTCCCATGGTCAGTAATGATTGCTTGTGGGACACCAAACCTAGTTATGATATGATTGAATACGAAAACTGCAGCTGTCTTGCCGCTTGCGTCGAATGTAGGCATCGCCTCGGCCCATTTTGTAAAATAATCAACCGCGAGGATGATATACGCATGCCCCCCGGCCGAGTGAGGGTTACAAGTAATAAAGTCAATGCCCCATTTGGCGAATGGACCAGCGGCAATTATAGGGTGGAGAGGAGCAGGTGGAGCGCGCATCTTTCGATCAAACACTTGACAGTTGTGGCATGTTCTGACAGCAAGGATACAATCTTTAAACATAGACGGCCAGAAATAGCCAGCGCGCAACACCTTCTGAGCTGTGGCATACCCAGACATATGACCGCCACATGCTCCAGAGTGACAATCATTCAAAACTCTCTCAGCCTCTTCGTGAGTTAAACAACGTCGAAAAACTAAGTCTGCCCCCCGGCGATAAAGTGTATCTCCAATAATTCTGTATTGCTGGGATCGAAACCGAATTTTTCGACGGTCTTCCTTGGAAGCTTCAGGCCGAAAGGTTTGGGTTTGGAGATAGATGATTATATCCCCATACCACGGATCTAAAGTGCTAATAAGAAACAAAGATTCGTCCACAATGGACTCCTCTGCCACAGTCTCTGTGTCAGCACTCGGGAAATCACACATCAATTCCGCAAAAACTAAAGATTTCTTAGACTTGGACTTCTCGAACTCCAAGTCGAACTCTTGCAGGATAACAATCCATTTAGAGTACTTGCCCCCTAGCAGTTGTTTTGTCAAAATATAAATCATAGGGTTGCAATCCGAAATAACTGTAGTCTTGCGGAGAAGAATGTAGTGACGAAAACGCTGGACAGCTTGAACGGCTGCCAGGGCCAATTTCTCCACATGCGAATATTTTAACTCAGTGGGATTTAAGGTTCTACTAAGATAATATATCACATGCTCTGCTTTGAATTCATCTTCTTGAACTAACACCATTCCAATGGTGGAATGCGAAGCTGCGAGGTATAAGAAGTAGTCCTGGTTGTAGTTGGGAGGATGCAATAACGGTGCATGGGTCAACGCGTGTTTTAGTGCATCAAAAGATTGTTGGGCAATCTCGTCCCAAAAGAATTGTGCGTTCTGTTTCAACAACCGTGTAAAACCTTTAGTGACCTCGGCGTAGTTTGGGATGAATCGGCGTAAAAAGTTCGCTTTCCCTTGCAAACTTTGGAGTTGGCGCAAACTCGAAGGAGGAGGCAATTTGATGATAGCCTCGACTTTCGAGGGATCGACGCGAATGCCGGCTTTTGAAACAACAAATCCCAGCAATCGACCTGTTTCTATACAGAAAACACACTTGTGGGGATTCAACCGAATTCGATAATGCCTACACCTCATAAAGATTGCTCGTAGGTGGACAAGGTGATCAGCTCGTTGTAAAGAATGAGCAGGCAAATCATCGAGATAGGGTTGCACAATGTGCTTGATGTCATGAAATGCATAAGACATCGCCCGTTGAAAAGTGGCCCCGGCATTCTTAAGTCCAAAAGGTAATTTGCAATAAGCAAATGTCCCCCATGGACAAATGAATGCCGTTTTTGGTTGATCGGCAGGTAGAATATTGATTTGATTATAGCCTGAGAAACCATCCATGAAGGAAAACATCTCACTTCCGGCACAATCATCAATAATTTGATCGATATAAGGCGTAGGATAGTTGTCTTTTGGACAAGCTCGATTGATATCCCTATAGTCGATACAGATTCTTATTGTTCCTTGTTTTTTATTGACGGGAACAATATTCGATACCCAATCCGTTAACGGGATCGGATAAATGAAACCTGCTTTCAACAGCTTTTCGACTTCTGCTTTAATCGCAGCCGCTTTTCGAGGGTGAATCTGACGCAACCGTTGCCGAATGGGTTTAGCATCCGGGTAGGTTTTGATTTCATGAACAACAATGGCAGGATCAATTCCCGGCATTTCCTCGTAAGACCAGGCAAACACGTCGCGGAATTCTTGGAATAGGGCCTTGTAAGTTTGGATTTCTTCTTCAGTACATGCGGCACCTATATGAATGTTCTCCTCGATTCCGGGCTTCACTGAAATATCAATGGGAATAGTACGAGAAATATTCCCTAAATTCAGCTCTGAATCAGAATGTTTCGTTGGATCCTGAGCGTCTTTGACATATTCAGCGGTAAAGATAGATGAAAAATCATTTTCAAATGCATCATCCTTAGGTAAAAACGAAGATCTGTGATGGAGATCTTCCCATGGTAGATCATCTACACTTAGGATTTCGCGAAGTTGTTCGTCAGATGACACTTCTTCGGGAAACGTTATCCGTTCTAAGGGTGAGGTGAAAAGTGACTCTTCACTGACCACATTCATTTGGTCGGTTTCGGTTGAATGAAAGTCGGTAAAAGACATAAGAGCTTCATAAGCAATCTCATACGGACTCAACGGCATAACATCACCGAGTGAGTCTAGCTCAGAGTCAGAGGGAACATACCAAGGATCATCATAAATAATGTTTTCTGACGTGATCATATGAATTGTTGCAAACGAAGGGTCTGCATTGAGTGGAGGGAGAGGAAAAGTTCCCAGTAAACCGGAATCCTTAACTAAACCTACACCAATGTCCCTATAAGGGATTGTCGTTTTACCAACATGCTGGATAGTTTCTGAAGAGGTTGGGTCGGATGAAAAGTATGTCAGCTGATCAATAGTCACGATCTTACCGTTATGTGGAAACTTAATGACTCTGAAGACCGATGAAACGACCGCTGTCATAGCATATGACCAACTTCGACCCAAAAGAAGGTTGTAGTCTAGAGGGGCATCAACCACTTCCACATCCAGACTAACGGTTTTACCTTCGACCCCTATAGGCAATTCTTGTAGAATACCAAACGGACGGAACCCACGGCCATCAAAGGCCTTAAGGATGGTGGGGGATTGGTTCAACGAAGGAGAACCAAGCGATCTCCAACATTGAATCGACATAATACACGTAGAAGCTCCCTCATCAATCACAGTCCGATGAATAGGCCTGTTTTTGACTATCACTGGAATTTGGAAAGCCATTTGATGGGGGAGACGCGGTGTACTACTTTCTAGATCAAAGATCATTAGGTTCGGGTCCTGAACATCGACAGCTCCAATAGCCGACAAAAGCAATTTTCGTTGCGCTGGACATGATTGCAGCACTTCGAGTGCCGACATTGCTGAAGGTGAAACAGCTAAGTCTTCAACAATGTTGTAATTCTGGGCTGCTCTCGCATGTGGATTGAAAGCAGACCTTCGAAGTACACCCTTGGCGGGCGGCTTAATCACTAAGTCTGGGTTAGGTTTTTCGATCTGTAGTGGATCGGAACCAGGAGCTGAGGTTGATGGGTTAGAGTGAGAAGATTCTGCTTCCTTACCATCAACAGGAGCCTTACTACCATAATCTTGCGATCGAGTCGCAATCCTGACATGAGACATCATCAAAATGGGTTCTTCACTGGCATTCGAAGAAGAACCTATCATCTTATTCTCCTGCTCTGGAAATGGATTTTTTAACACAGCAGGAGTGGGAGAACCTTTGACTATTTTCACTACCTCGGCCCGATGAGGGCAGTCTCTCGTAAAATGATCTTCTTCACAAATAAGACAAGGATATCGAGGTTTGCGCTTTTCGTCATTGGTTTCCGACTTTTCCGTTTTCTCCTTTGGAGCCTTGTCTGCTTTAGCCTTCTTCTTTCCTTTCTTCTTTCCACCGTTTTTGGATTTGGCCGTAGATGACTCTACAGCGTGAATGTCGGCGGTAAGTTCAGGAGGAGAAGACTCTCCTGTCGGAGAATCAGGCAAAGTGATAATTGGAGTATTGGAGGTCTTGGAAGACTTCTTCTTACTCTTCGTAGTCACGATACCAATCATACCATCAGCGGCATGAGATCCCGAAGGAGCAGCAGCGATTTGGTTTGACTTTGGAAGATCCGGAATTTTCTCGTGTAACGTACCCGACTGAGTGTAAACTAAGTCAAGGTATTGTGCCTGAGCAATGACTTGCTCCTCAGTAACTACTCCGGCCTTAGCTACATCTTCAGTAATTCTTGGTAATAATGATTTGACAAACCATTCAGCTAAGATTTGGTCCGGGATAAAAACTTTCACTAATCTCCTTCGACGTCTCCACTCATGAATGTGATCAGAAATGTACGTGGATGTCGATTGTTTTAGCGAAGTTAATAATTCTGTACCATTATCGTATCTGACTGGTAACTGAAAATGAGTTAAGAACGAGGTAGCTAACTGGCTAAAGTTGTAAAAAGAGGCCCGTGGTAACTCAATGTACCACTTGGCTGCGAGACCAATGAGTGTACGCTGGAAAAGACGTAAGCGGATGGAATCATCTGAGATGGAATTTGATGCACACCAGAGGTGGTAAGTCATCACGTGATTAGACGGATCCTCTCCAGACTTACCTTCGAACTTGGGTATATCGCTGGGCAACTTATTTGGCATTGGCGGCCAGAACGGAAGATATTGAATTGGATCGTTCGTTAGGCGCGTCAAGTCGGGTAAATCTAAAGTTGCAATAAACGGTAACTGCCGGTTAGGATCTCTAAAACTCTGAGTCACAATACCAGCCCCAGGAGGAGGATATCCAGGATAACTAGGAACAGGAGTCGCATTTGGGATATTATATCCTCCTGGAAAACCAGGATTAACCGGACCGTACTGGGGTTGTTGAGGTGGTTGATAAGTGTACCCAGGATACGGTTGATACTGGTAAACCGGTTGTTGGGCAGCTTGCCCAGGTTGATACTGTCCCTGGTACGGAGGTTGAACAAATTGAGGTTGAGTAGTAACAACCGTACTTGTACCAGGTTGGCCTACAGGCATCTGGACTGTGGTTTGAACCGTGGGTCCAGACAACGGTACAGATGTCTGAGGAGTGGTTACAGGGACAGTAGAAACCGGAGCTGCCGATACTCCAGAAGTAAGCATGGTAGATGAAGCGGTAGTTGCTGCAGCCGTGTGAGGTGGAGTACCAGGTGCAATTGGCGGCTGAGTAACTACAGAAGTTACAGGGGTCTGAACACTTGACTGGACAGGTTGCGGTTGCTGGGGTGGACCAGGAACTGCAGGTTGTCCTGCTTGAGGTACCGACTGTATACTTGGTTGCGACATCTGTTGACCCTGTGACGGATCCCATGTTAACATTCCAGGGTATTGACTCGTAACAGGTTGAGGATACTGAGATCCATAGCCGTATTGAGGATAGGGTTGATAACTGTAAGGTGCAGTCCCATATGATTGCCCTTGAGGTGGTTGATAACCTTGACCAGGGTATTGACCCGTAGGTTGATAACCTTGAGGTAAATACGAATACTGGGGTTGACCTTGACCTTGAGGTTGGTATCCTTGAGGTTGATACCCTTGGGGTTGATACCCTTGGGGTTGCCATCCTTGAGGTTGCCATCCTTGAGGTTGATATTGATACTGAGGTTGACTTTGGGGTACATATTGAGGCTGGGGTTGATACCCTTGGGGTTGATACCCTTGGGGTTGATACCCTTGAGGTTGCCCCCGAGTCACAAATGAAGTACCTTGAGGTTGCCCCCCAGGCATTAACGAAGGTTGCCCCCCAGGCGGTAATTGGCCACCTTGAGGTTGGTTAATGGGAGTTGAACCTGACATCATATAAACGTCACCTATACTCAATGGTACATTACCACTGTTTCCAACTAATAACCCATGATCAACAGGTTGAGGAGATGCTCCCGCAAAGGTACCAGAAAGTGATTGATACCCAGTAGGAACAGAAGGACCGCCATGTAAAAATGATTCAGGACTTTGTGAAAACACAGATGACTGACCAGACATATTTACAGGAGAATGAATTCCTCTAGGTGGAACCAGAGTACGAGGTGTAGAAAAACCTACTGAGTTGTCTAAAAAATTGGTTAATGCAAGGTACCAAGATTCACTTCTAGGAGGACTGTAAAAGATGGATTCACGCTCCCTTAGATCAAGGGTAATTAGATCTTCAGAATCAGAAACGCCTATTTCTTCCTCTGGAACAAGTTCTTCTATAGCAATTAATCCAACAGGAAGATTTTCGGTGATAATTCTTTCTATTCTTGGTGAATCAGGAACACTAGGAGTTGGAGTAACAGGTTCTGAAATTTCAGGTTCTTCGCCTGTTTCACTGGCAGATGAAAAACTACCAGCAAGCTCGGAAACTGTAACAGCTTCGGGATTGTAACCTGTTTCTAAACTTTGGTAATCTGGATGGACTACCAAGGAAGATTCTCCTTCTTCAGGTGATCCTACTCTACTGCCACTAGGAGGAGTTACAAGGACCTTTAACCCTTCTAAATGACCCGGAATGTCTTCAGGAGATTCACCCCGCGATTTACGGAGTTTTCTTAACAAATCTATTCCGGTAACAATCTCAGGAGACTTGCCCCGAAGTCTACGGGACTGTCTCGGTAATTCCGCCACAATTAAAGATTTTAACTACAACACACGAAAACAAAGTAAAAAATTTCAAATCAAACCACCTAAAGTCTTCTAAAGAACCAATCAAATTTGAAGCACACGCCTAAATAATCTAGAGCGTCAAACCACACACAAACAGTAGTCTTCCGGACCAAAAACGCTAGTTGGTGATTAGGCCCAACCTCGCAGGATTCAGTACAGAAATAGTGGGTGGAACAGTTACCCCGGCAACCTGCTTAATGAATAGACTGGACCAAGTTCCTCCACTTTAACCGTCTCGAAGTGAAGCGAACCCCCCAGAAAATCCAAGTGAGTATAACCGACGTCTGCTCCAGGTACAGTGGGACCTTCCCTCCACCGTCACCTTGGGTAGAATCCTAGATATTATGGCCACTAAGGTTACCAATCACAACAATTACACCTGGGGGAACAGTCTAAACTCCGACAGCACGCAAGGGCAGAGTAGCAAGCTCCAATCCCCTTACCGGCTCCTTGACAACAATCCAAGGTTTACCGATAAGTGACCCCTGGCTCCTCGACAATGGTTAATCCGAGGTTTACCGTTTGTAATACGTACTGCCTGGCGTCGTTCCCAACGAGGGAGGAATGATCCCCTCACTGGTTCGGACACGAGCTCGTGCTTCTCCTTTAAGAGGAGCTTTCCCAGAATGTAACTGAAACAATTGGATTTGTTCTACTCAAGATAGACTATCTGTTTGGTTTTGTAGTCTTGGAGAGTTAAGTACTCACCTACTCCAAGACCCTAGCCTAAGCTATGTTGGTGCTTCAGAGCCCTAGAAAAATAAAGATTACTAGATTGATTTTAATTTAAGCGTTACTTTTAAGGTTGTTTCTTAAGTCAAAAGGTGATGGAAGTGAAACTAGTGGTGTGTTGACTCGACTCGAAACCACTACAAAATGCACCTAGAATGATTTATCCACTACTTTACTTTTTCGATGAATTGCTTAACTAAAAAGTTGAGAGAATGCAATCTTTATAAAAGCAACTTCTTAATTGAAGACAATCAAAGAAACAATTCGTTTGTCTTTTCCAAGCATAAAAACATAACCTCTCTTTACATGCACGAAAAAACTCTTTTCTTCTTTGAAAACAAAAAGCTACTTGAAACAAGACTTTTTAAGAAGATGTTTTTGTATTTTTCTTTTAATAAACAAATAAATCTAATATAACCAAAAATCAATCTTAACAACTCTTAAAATCTATGAAAATGCACTCATAAGCAAACTAAAGGCAAATTTACTCTAAGCAATCTTAACGAGGCCAAAACTAACAATGATTATTTCTAAGGTGTTTTACTTGATCACAATCAAATCAAGGACTAGCTTATTGCAGAATCAAAAACTAGCCAAAACAAAACTCTAATCTTTTTGTTCTTTTTGTAAAATGGAAATCAATACTTTATAAACAAGTAATTCGAAATTTGACCCAAAACAACTCAAATGGCAAGTTGCTCACAAAAGGAGACTTTACGACAGGCCCGACTTCTAAGAAGGTTGACTAACCAGAGAGATCTAAAGCTGGACAACTTTCTACTATCAAAGTCACTACAAAGCCTTTCCAAAAATCAAACCCTAGGTCGAAACTTCGTTGAAAACCACTAAAACACTCAAAGCTCACAAAACAAGTTTAGGTGAAAATTCTTGACAGGGTACTAAAGGATCTGGGCAGACAACACTAAGGAAAAACAAAATCTAAAAGCAATTTGAAGCAAAAATGGAATTTTCTTAAGTTTTACAGGAAGACGCAGGCAACCCGTTGTCACAGGTGCGGCCCCGCTCTGTGCAGACGGCAGCAGCGCGTCCAAAGACACACTGTGCAGTACTCAGAGACTGCGTCCTTCTGGGAAAATGAAGAAAAACCAAATCTAACTAAGTCTAAAGCTAAGCCACCCAAATACTAATTCTCACAGTCAAAAACCAGAAAATAAAAATGATTTTCTCAAAGCAAAGTTCATATAAAGGAAAAGACTCTCTCATTAATGGATTCCCCAGCGGAGTCGCCAATTTGTCACACGGAATCTGTCAAGGGTGCGGACACGACTGACCTTCCTAGAAGTCTAAGACATTCTAATGACAAACAAGACAAAATGGAGTGATCTTTCTCTAAATACACCTTTTACAACATGAAAACTACAAGTGTTTAGGCTTACCTTATTCCAAAACGCTGTTATTGAAGTCCGTTCTTGACGATCCGGATGAGCTCCTCCTTCAAGTCAATTCCTGCAACCACAAACAATCAAACAATTACCAAGCACTTGCATTTCATATAATAAAACATATATTCAACATGCAGACCAAGGAACACATGAAATAACTCATTAACACAAGCTATTGAGAAAAATAAACCAGTTTGTATTAATAACGAAACAAAGAAACTCTTACAACCTGGCCTTGGTGTTGTGCAAGTTCCTCCCAGGGTCCATCAAGGGTTTTCCTCTACTTTGACAAAGCTCACCCTCTCCCAAGTAGAATCAAGTGAAGACAATCTCTCCTCACAAAGGCTCTAATGGAAGACCTAAATCCTGCAGCATTTACCCAAAGAAAATGTATAGCTCCAACCTCCTCTCCTTCTGGCTCAATGCCTTTATTTATAGTGCTGTAAAGAGGTTATTCAGGTCCACTATCAATGGGATCATCCCCCTCTATGGGTGGGATAGCTCCTTTATTGATGGGATAAGTTCCCCCTTAATAGAGATACATGAACCAACTGGAGGTGCATCCATTTCATCAAACCGACCTCTAGAATGTTCTAGAAGTAACCACAAGTAACTTTTTCAAGATAAAACTCGCGCATTTTGCCTTTTACAGAGGGACGCACCTGTCCCTTAACATACAGAGCGTCCATGGACGCAGATTTTGTGAACATGGTCAGCGTCTCCGCAGGTAAGGCTAGAGAGAACCTGCGACCCCAGAGATAAACATAGTTTTTACAAGACTTTCTCTCTTCTTTGAGTTTGAGATGGATAACAGAGGCATGAGACTTGCCTAAGAGGGTAGCATGACTGTTGATTTGAGCCATACTAACTGTAAGTAGTCAAGGTGACATTTTTTAGTGTAACAGTAGGGTGCGATGGGTGAGAATGGACAAATGGCAGAGACAATTTGCAAGGTGGATGATCATGGAATCTTCTAGAATCTTCCCTTGTGACACTTGCCTCTGTAAATTCGCCTAGGGATGAGTAAGAGATCATCAATCTCCAAGTGGAATCAAGAACTATCAGAGAGAAGACACTAATCAAAATCCTAGGAGCTGACTCACCTCCCTGTAATCATCTATATATGGATCCCTCATCCCAAAGATCTAGAGGCTGGAATTTTGTATCTTGTAAGGAAGTGTTGTTGGTTTCTTGGTGGAATATCATAGTGTTGGGTGATCTAAGCTTTTCATGAGGTGAAGAAGGGCTTTCATGCTGTGAGGATGATGTTGGGTCAGATCAATGGGTTTTAATCCTCGCTTCTAATCTTTACAACAATAAAGCTATTCAAGTTTTCCTCCACATTCTTGTATGTCTGATAGTGTATGCATTTTTGTGGTAAATATATATCTGGTCCTATATTGCTTATGATTGTAGATCTCTACACTTTGAAGGTATTATGCTGCTTTGAATTGATAGGTACTCTTTGAAGCGGAGTGGTCAAGGAAGAAGTGGCAAAGATCTGTCAGTGAGGAGAAGGAACAAGCAAAGAACCGAGCGAAAGATCGAGGTTGGTATTCTTTGATAGTCTCCTATCTACTTCTCATAAAGGAAAATGAAAGTAACTTTAATCTGTTTGTTTCTAAGACATCTACCCGTCTTAGTGGGACTAGTAGCTCTGCATAGACACTAGATTTCCCGATAACAGGTGGCCATCCTCGCATTTGTTAACGATCTCCATTATTGACTGGTAATCAGACGATTTCGTGCATGTTCAACCTCAACGCCTTTATTCATATGTATCGAACTATGCTGTTGCAGTGAAGCCGAAATCAAGACCTTGGGTAGAGGCTTACATCAGTCAACCTTGTTTCCTCTCCCAAGTTACATTTATTTTTTTTTGGATATAACTCATGAAAATGATCCTACTATGACATAGGTTCCACATTCTGCTTATCAGCGGTGAGCATCATCATATCTCTTTATTGACAAAATCACTCTAACATAGCTATTGAGCATGGCAATGCCTAACTGAGGACATGATTTTTTTTATTTTTTTTATTTTTTATATATATATGTATTGTATCAGGTTTCTCGTACCACCCGAAGCTCCGATCATATCTCTCTTTTTTCCAAATAAAAAGGAGAGTTATATATAAAGTATTTCAGCCATCGTCGTAGCCTCTAATCTCACACTTTAGGGGGCATTTGTTATACAAGAAAATGACCTCCTCACCAGCTCAGAGGAGAAAGACATGATGACTGAAGGATTGACCACGTTCATAGGCCCAGTTGTTAAGCTAACGTTTTCTAGGAACTAGCAACCTGCTTCATAAAGCTTCCTAGCAAGGCTAAGGGTGCATTAGTGCATAGGGTAATTCTGTCTATTACCTCAAGAAGAGCGTTAATGAACCTAAATGAGTTTCTATGGGTCAAGGGAACAAGTTGACTGATAAATATCTCTAGATTCTCTCTTATGTTAGCTCACAAAAGCATGGAAACATTAGAACTCGACCTGTTTGGAGGAATTACGAATTCTTAATGGAGTCTACAGATGGGAAAGAGTAGAAAAGGATGTCAACATCACTGCTTTTACCTAATGGAACTCATGAAGGACTTGGTAACCTTATCCTCACATGTTATATATGCAAGGCTAGGGCCATTGTGGAAGAGGTCGAACCATTTGAAAGGATTTCCTATTTGACTATTGAGCATAGTCCTTGACTAAGGAATTAGAAGAGGTTACAGAGAAATGGAACACAAAATATTGTAGAAATATAAATGCAAAAAACACATAAAACAAGAGATACACAAATATACATGGTTCACCCAATTTGGGCTACATCCACAGAGAAATAGTCAATCCTTGATTTTATATTATCCAGCAAAATGAAGAGAGACAACCTACAGCACATCCGCTGTAATTCCCTCTTCGCTCTCACACAATATCCTCTCTTTTTCGGAATACACCCCTACATAGCTGCAATACAATTCCCTCATATATAGTTAGGGGTTGCCTTCTAGGGAAAAAAAACCCCTACATTAAACATAACTTCTACAGTCATATTTCTGCCTAATGAATGACCCAGATTGACTACAAAATTACAACATTTTACAAGGCAATTTTACATCTATTTTTAGCTTCAGGTATGCTGCCCCTGATCCCCCACCAAGGGGGGCTCTAAAGAATCACTGTCTCCCCCACTAGACCCCCCTGGTGGTGCGCAAAATCAAGTGTCTTTTCGACCCCATTATGAACTGTGGTCAAATGTGGCAATACCTTTGAATAAAGAAGATAATTAGGCTCCACACCCAACACCTTATTTAGAATTAAATTGAACTCTGGTTTGCTTACCGAATTGACATGATTTGCATATGTTGTTTTCTGGAAGGGAGATGTTAGGAAAGTCAAGTACTTCTCCCATTCTACCTAACTTGTGTAATTGAGTGAAGCTTAGATGTCCTAATTTTAGTGCCAAATCCAACTTTCTTCTGATTCCTCAAGTAACAATGATCCCGATCACCTTCTAAGACATAGACATTACCTGGATTTCTTGTCACACATTTTACTAACACTCAACAAGTTATGTCTTAATCCATCAACAAACAAAACATTTCTAGATTTAACCTTATTCTTTAGAAAAATAATTCCTTTCCCTTTGATAGCAGCAGGTGAGTTATTTCCAAAGGTTATGTTCTTTTCTTTCCTTATTTCATTAAAGGACATAAACTTATCTTTATCACTTGTCATATGATTTGAGCATCTAATGTCAATGTACCACAAATTTTCTTGATCTCCTACATACAAATCTAAACCAAAATTTTCACATTCTATGGTTTTATTTTTCCATACCTTGGATGTTTTTTCCTTTTGTTCATTTTGAATAGTTGGTTTCATTCCGCTTCTGCATTCAGTCTCTCCATGCCAAAATTTATTGAAAAAGGAACATTCTATTTCATCTTGGAGAGGTGAGAAGTATTGTAAGGCTATTTCTTTAACCCAATCTCATTCTTTTGTTTTTTTGCTTTTCTAGTCATGATAGTTTTATAAGAGACACACTGAGCAACCTTATGACCAAAATTATGACAAGTGAAGCATTGACCATTGAAGTAGAAGTTATTGGGAGTATAGTATCTTTTTATGTAGTTTCCCTTTTTATTATGGTAAGGATGTTTTACCTGAGATACATTTGATCCCTCATTCCTTTGCTGAGAGCTAGAATTTTGTTGACTGCTTCCCTTTACTACATTGAAATAGCTTCATGTACCTATTTCAGAAGATTTTACAGTCTTTGATGATTCTCCATCGTATCCAAGACCTACTTTTATTAGAGGAGAGCATTTTACTTTGATGATTTCTTCTTGGGCTTCAGATACTTTAGAAAATCTAAGGTTTAAACCTTGTATTTTCTCAAGTTCCTTTATTAGAGTTACTATTTCTGGCTCTAACTTTTCATTATGCCTCTTCTTTTTTAGAATTTGTTTCTTTAGTTCTTCTTCTACTAATTTAGCTTTTTCTAGACGAATTTTAAGCTGAGTTATTTCTTCAATGAGATTATCCTTTTCTTCTAGGGAATCCATAAAAACATCATCAAACTCATCAATAAATTTATCTTCAAATTCCATAAGAAATTGATATTCTTGATTAGACTCACCTTCTTCACCATTTGAAAGACCATCACTATCTTCGTGTGTGTAGAAACTTTTCTTGTTTTCAAACCTTCCTCTAATATTTACTTTTGCAGAATTCTTCCCTTTCTCATGGTTTTCTTTATAAGGGAATTTAGCGGCATAATGACTAGCTCTTCCACAAGAAAAACATTTGGAAGGAGACTTACCTCTTAATCTGCCAGTTCCTACTTGGAGTTTCTTTACGAAATTCGCCTCTTATTCATCTGATACCTAGACTAATTCCTTAAGCTCCTCCTTTTTTTTTCCTTTATAAGTAGCTTTGAATGTTGCTTCGGTGATATCTAAGGGACCGCATTTTCTCATTTCATAAGCTATTAAGATCCCATGAAGCTATTCAATAGTAAGGTTCTTCAAATCCTGCATTTCTTCTATAACAACCCTGGTGAAAATTCCATGTAGTAAAAGTTAAGAAAGGAAAAATAATAACCACAGTTGATGGGATACTTATTCCAAGCTGAATGTTGGGAAAGACATCCTAGTGTGGGTGTTCGTTTGGTTATTAATGGCTAAGTAAATTGGCAAAGGAAATGCCTAAGGCCTTGGAAAGGCAAAATGGCACTTTTGGCACATTTATTTATGAAATTAATGTAAATTAGGAGAAAAGGGAGGTGAAAGGTCACAGGTTGCATGTGAGGAGGAAATTGAAGGAAAACAATGGAAAATGAAGAAAATAGAGGCCTCATTCATAAAAAGGCTTATGAGGATCAGTTGGTAGCCTTTTTTCAGTTCCGTTTTGGAGCTCTATCATTATTTTCTCTCTCTCATATTCTTGGAGATTTAGAGTTTTCTTGGAGCAAGAAGGAAAATGAAGAGAAGGAAAGTACAAGAGAACATCAGGATCAACAACTACATCAGATTTTTCTTATAGGTACCGAGTTGCATGTATGTTTACTCACTAGTTTTAGCATGCATGGCATATGCATGTGGTTTGTTGGTTGTGATATGTCATGGGCATGGAGGATGGTCGGGATTGATAGTGGATTTCTTAGCCTTGCCATTTCTTGGATAACTAGGGTGATTGTGGATTTGTTTTCCTTGTTTTGTTTTGGTTGGTTCTGATGTTTCCTTAGCTTGGGTTGAGTTATTAGTCATGGAATACCTATTTGGAAAGAGACTCTAGAAGCCTTGTAACAACTTGGGTTGAGTTACTAGTCTTGGAAGCCTTGGTTGGAAAAACACTCTGGAAGCCCTTGGTGGGTTGAGTTTCTAATCCTGGAAGCCCTGGTTGGAAAAATGCTCTAGAGCCCAATAAAAGTTGTGGGTTGAGTTATTAGTCCTGGAAGCCTTGGTTGGAAAAACACTCTAGAAGTCATGGAAGGCTTGGATAGAGACCAATCTGATGATGGTTTTGTGATGTTTGACCGTGAGGTGGAATCACTGTTTTATGGGTTGAGGTGGATGGCCTTTGGAAGCCCTAGATGGTTTTGGATTGATGTGTTCTATGAGATCCCACATTAATGCTTGGAATATGGAATGAGGGTGAATGGATGAAGAGAGATTTGGCTCAGCCATTTTATTTTTAGGTGGAATATGGATGTCCGATCTTGGGTTTGGATTTTTCATCATGAATATGAGGTTATTTATCCTTGTATTTCTATGATTATTGTATTGGATTATATGTGGTCTATATGGTTGTGATTTCATTGGTATTTTTGTTGCTATTATGTTGGTTATACATGTGCTTTATGACAATAGATATGTATAGCTCTCATCATGTTTTTACTTGTAAATGAATGATCAATGTATTTATGAACTAATGGATGTAATGGAAATTGATGTGCTGAGGCATCAATGCTTCTTACTGATTCTCAGCTAAGTATGAGACCCCTATGCTCATTTATGTTAATTACACACGTAGATTACATATTCGTGATATGTTTGACGAAATGCTTGTCATGGCTAGTAGGGGTCTAGTCAAGGTCCCATTTAAGTGCTTGCATTTACACTGCCATTTACTTGTTATTTTACTGTTATGAATATGTGATTCAATTCTAGGTAGTGACTTGGGCTCTGGGTCTGAAAAAGTGACTAAAATCACAGGGAAGCCAGCACAACACTGACAAAAAGAGTCCTTAAATGTTGGGTTGCACGTCTGTGAGAGCGTCGAGAGGTCCCTGGATGCTAGCATACACATAGCATGAGAGCGTCCAAAGGTCAAGTAGTCCAAAATGTTGTGGGACACAGGGCTGGTTGGGTTAGTTCTTGAGGGTCCTAATGCTGATGTCTATATGATGTCTTTCCATCGGTTCCACTTCCTTAATGTGACTTAGGAGGTCGAATCATATCATAGTGGCTTGTCGCCACATGTTTACCCCGACTGGCTAGTTGCTTAAGTAGAAGTGGGAGGAGGGTGTTACAGAGTGGTATTAGAGCATGGTTCAACCCTCGAACTATATGGGTTGTGTGTTGTTCATGCACGCATGTCAGTTTCATCTGTGTCTCTTACACTTTCATTCGATGTGCTTGTTGCATTTGCATAATGTTGATCGTGGTTGTAGTGATGTCGTTATGTGGAACTTGATGTTATTATTGTGCTGTGTATTGTAGTGAGTGTATGACTAGTTATATGTCGCTTACATGTTGTTATATGTCACTTACATGTTGTTATATGTCACTTGGTTACATTCTTCTATGTTTGGTTGTATTATTGTGTGTTTGGCTACATGTATCATTCTTGTAGGTTTGATTTCAAGTATCATTCGTTTATGCTTCATTACGTGTGTTTAGTCATGTGTGTGGTTGGTTACGCATTTCTTATGCATGTTAATGTTTGAATCTGGTCAAGTGTATAGTGATGTAGTGGCCTTTTTCATGCATGAGGTTGTGATGTGTCTTGTTGTTAAAGTCATGCACTGGTGATTGGACCCTAGCTAGAATGATGGTTGCATGGTTATATGCTTATGTGTTATGTTTCTATATGCTGTCATGATTATGTTATACATGTATCACGCTGATTTGTTGATCTTGCAGACAAGGTATCCTCCCCAAGATATACTAAGGTACGTTGGTTTATTGTGATTTGGTTTAGTTGACATGATATACCTTGCAGGAAGAAATATCAAATGGCTAGCAAGATGGTAGACTACAAAGACTCTCCCTATGAATCAAATGAGCAGTATGGTGTTGGGAACTCTTCCAATTTGGAAGATACACTGAGAAGCTTAAAGGAAAAAATAAGGAGTTGTAAGGCAGACAATGACAGAATCATACAGGCACAAGAGAAGCTAGTAGAGGTAAATGTAGTGATACTTCAGAGTTTGTCAGATTTGTAGCAACAGGGACCACTTCAGATCAGCCATGAGCAGGAGGAAAAAAATAATGGGGCATATGGTAGTAGGTCGCATGGTGGTCACAGGTCAAATGGTGGTGACACAGTCAGAGATGGTAGATTTTTGGACACTCTGGATAGGAGGAGGGATAGACATAGGTACCATTCTAGTTCTGGTTCTAAGAGGAATTATGATTGATATTGTTATCATCCTTACAAGAGGAGTGATAGGGGATACTTGCCGGATGATTTTAAGAAATAAAACACACCTACGTTTGATGGAGAGATGAAGAAATCGCAGGATGCAGAGGCATGGTTGCTTGGTATGAATAAATTCTTCAGGTTGCATGATTATTCAGAGAACATGAAAGCCATAGTAGCTACATTCAATATCAAAGGTAAAGTAGACATTTGGTGGGAAGATGTGAAGAATGTTAGAGGTATACATGAGGAATATTTGACTTGGAGTGAGTTTGAGTGGCTATTCAAGAAGAAGTATTTTTCAGAGAGATACTTTGATGACAAGGAAAAATAATTCTATGAGCTAAAGATGGGGTCTATGACAGATGATGAGTACACTAGCAAGTTCTTAGAGCTACTGAGGTATGTACCTTACCTCAAGTAGAAGAAGGCCAATATTCAGAGATTCACTAGTGGGTTACCAATGGAATTGAAAGATAGGGTTGAGTTCAATAATCATAGATCATTGGAGGATCCCATTCAAAAGTTAAGGCATTGCTATGAACAATTGAAGCGCAAATCTGAGACTAAGCTAGATTGAAAGGGTAATTCAAAGAACAAAGGAAAATGGGACAGAAAGCGAGAAATACCTTAGGGTATAGATAATAAAGAGAATGTTTCACCATCTAAGAATTTCAATGCATTAGATAGAGGACAGGGACATCATCTGAGGAGCAAAATAAGGGTGCAGGTTGGAAGCCTATAAAGTGTTGGACTTGTGGTAAAGATCATTGCAGGAGAGATTGTACACAAAATCAGGGCGGTAGGCCTTAGATATATAGTGCGAAAGAGGCACAGACTGTTGGGGATGTTGGTCAGAGTGTTCCTTGTATCTATGCAACATTGGATAAAAAATAGGCAGACCATCATGCGTCTATCATTAAGATGGACTGTAAGCTTTCTGATAAAGTTACTTATATTTTTATTGACCTGGATCTGATTATAGCTATGCTAGTCCTGACTTGGTGGATAAGTGTGGTTTGAGTAAGGAACTACATGTGGAATATTGCTTAGTTCAGTTGGCTATAGGTACAAAGAAGTGAGTTCATCATTGGGTAAGTGTTTCGGGAATATTTAGTGTTTCTACAAATGCCTAACCCTCTAGATCTAGTAGCTGATCTAGAAACAACAATTAAAGAAATCTTAATTTTTCCCTATAAACAACAGATAATATAAGGGACTGAGAACCTACTTGTAACTTCTGCTTGTTCCTTATCTCCCTTAACCGATTTCGCTGCTCCTTCCTATACTTAAATCGCTTGAGAAGTACCTGCACAACTTATTGAAACAAAAACCCATCAAAGCATAATGATATATTGTTCATAAATAGCACGGAATCGAAAGCATGATATACACATGAATGCATTTAAAATAAACACAAGCAAAGGGGAAAATCTCGAAAACTTTATTGATAAGAGAAAAGATTACAACCAAAGCGAATTCGATCTAGCATCAACCTTCCAATTTCAATCCTTCTTCACCTCATAAAAAGCAAGACATTCCAACAATATCACAATACTTGCACTCAATCTTAATCTCATACCACCAACATCTCCTTGCAACTCAATATTTTTTAGCCTTTTGATCTCTTGGATGAATGATCAATTTATAGATGAGTGAAGGAGGTTGGGTCATCAATGATGATGATGAAGACCTTTATATTTTTAGAAATTGGTTCCATGAAAGAGGGAGATAGGAGGTTGATGTTTCTTAATTCCTTTTGTCATCCAAGGGTGAACTCAGAGGGTAGGTGGCACTTGAGAAACTTCTAGAGGTTTCCAATGGATAAGGAATCTTCAAACCCTCATGGAAAATTGCCCAAGTTTGCTCATCGAAGGCTACAGAGGGAATAATTGCAATGCATAACACCCAGTCAATGTAGGTACTGCGGTGCATTGAACTTAGTCCCTTTGTAGCTTGCGATGAGCGAACTTTGGCAATTTTCCATGAGGGTTTGAAGATTCATTATCCACTGGAAACCTCTAGAAGTTTCTCAAGTGCCACCTGCCCTCTGAGTTCACCCTTGGATGACAAAAGGAATTAGGAAACATCAACCTCCTATCTCTCTCTTTCATGGAACCAATTTCTAAAAATAGAAAGGCCTTCATCATCATCATTAATGACCCAACCTCCTTCGCTCATCTATAAATTGATCATTCATCCAAGAGATCAAAAGGCTGAAAAAATATTGAGTTGCAAGGAGATGTTGGTGGTATGAGATTAAGATTGAGTGCAAGTATTGTGATATTTTTGGAATGTCTTACTTTTTATGAGGTGAAGAAGGATTGAAATTGGAAGGACGACGCTAGATTGAATTCACGTTGGTTGTAATCTTTCCTCTTATCAATAAAGTTTTTGAGATTTTTTCCCTATGCTTGTGTTTATTTTGAATGCATTCATGTATATATCATGCTTTCAATTCCGTGTTATTTATGAACAATAGATCATTATGCTTTGATGGGTTTTTGTTTCTGTAAGCTGTGCAGGTACTTCTCAAGCAATTTAAGTATAGGAAGGAGCAGCGAAATCGGTCAAGGGAGATAAGGAACAAGCGGAAGTTACAAGTAGGTTCTCTGTCACTTATCTTATTTGTTGTTTATAGGGAAAAATTAAGATTGCCTTGACTGTTGTTTCTAGATCAACTACTAGATCTAGAGGGTTAGGCATTTGTAGAAACACTAAATATTCCTGAAACAAATTGGTGACTCCACTGGGGATTCTCATTTTCCCTTTTTAGTAGCTAAGTAGCCTCTTAGAACATCTGAATATATTGTACTCGCTGTCGATTATTGAATTCAATTCTAATCTACTGAAAATGAATCAAATTTGAGCCAAAAACACCTTCAGAATTGCTCACTGTAATTATGGCACTATCTCTAACTGATGCCTACTATGTATTTCACTTCCCACATGTATACAATGCTATGCATTGCACTATCTATCACTACAACTTGTGTTGATCTCTTGAAGATTAGTTTTCCCATCTAGGAGCTGAAGTTTTTGTCAATTTTCATCTTTGATTCAATTGCTTGTTGAATATGAATGATGTCTCATCTCTGAAACCAACCTTCATCTCTTTAATTTGGCTCTATTTAGATTAGGATTGGTGAATGTTTTTATGTATTTGTTTTGTCATTTGTAATCCATTGTCGAAAAGTAGTTTTGATCGATTGTCGTGTTAATAGAAAAGTGTCATAAAATCGTCATTTTCTTCACAAAGTGAAGTGTCGTAAAATCCTCCTTCATAGATAGTCAATCGATCTATTTTGTGAATTTGATTTGATTTTCATTTAAAGTGTCGAAAAGCTTCATTTCTTCAAAATTGAAAGTGTTTTACAAGTCTTCCTCCCTCTTTGAAAGAAATTGTCGCAATCGCCATTTTTATGAAAAAGTTCTGAATTGTTTGTGCATTAGTTTTCCTTATTGCATCATTCACATTAAGAGAAATTGAAAAGAAATACATGCATTTGAATTTTAGAGTTGCAGTTTCTGTGCTAAAAGGAATGGTTTAGGGAATTGCAGTAGATTGTGCTCTTTGCTGTTTGTTCAAAAATTACTTCTATTCTCTATCCCTCATAGCTAGGATTTTCATTGTTGAAATCAAACGATAAGAGTGCTTATCATTCTAGTTGCATTCTTAGGAATTTCAAAACATATTCCACGGTGAACCTTCAAAGGAAAAATTTATAAACAAGATCAACTTAAAATAAACATAAATTAATCTAACAACACTTTGGAACTTAACGAAAAACATCTAGAGGTCTAGGCTAGAGACATGTTTCGGTGTCTTTAAACCTAGTGGTTGTCTTTTTCACTGAAGGTTGGGTGATTCCTCCTCTTTGATCTGATAAGTGCTAGTATGGACTTGTGCTCCCTGTACCATCGCGTATATAGTGGGAGACCCCAAGAGGTTGAAATCCTTTATCCCTAGGAAGCCAAGTCTACTGCCTTACCGAGCGCAATGCACTGAACACAACATTTGGGAAGATTAACTACCGTACGTAAAGTCCTTGGTAATTTCTCTTTCATTTATCACCAAGGTGTATATTGCAATTTTGCGATTTGTATCATAAACCCTCTTGTTTGGAGTCTCCAGAGTAGTCACTTTTGTTCCTTTTCGACTCTTTAAAAGTAAAAGGATCATCTGAGAACTTGTCCTTTCAGACTCATTAAAAATCGAAGGCGACTAGAGCCATCTTTTGTTTTTTCTCAACTCTTTAAAACTAAAAAACTGAAGTTGTGTTCCAAGTGTCGTAAAATTAATTGACCACGAATAACATCCTTATTCGTTAGTTGAGTTTTGTTGACACCTAATCATCAGGATTGGGTGAACATAATGTAAATAAATAAATAAGTAATGTGAACAATCATCGAGAGATGAAGTGAATAGTCTCTCCCTCATGTATATAATGAAGACCAACCTGAAGGAATAAACATACGAATCAATTTTGCTTTGAGGAGTTACTGCCTAGCCTAACATGGTAGCAGAGCCAGCTCCCAAAATTAGGTTTTGTGTAACTCCTAGTGTCAATTTCTGCCTAGGTTCTGCCTACTTTGCAGAATTCGCACTTGCCCATCTAACTGAATTCAGTTTCCCATATATATGTTGCCCCTTGCTCTAATGCGTAGCCAGCTCTCATATAATCTATGGTAGGTTTCAGAGCCTGCTGCTCCACCTGCTATTCACCATTATTCTCGCTACTCATAAACATCTGAACGCTACTCCCTCCATATGCTGCTCCACCTGCTATTCACCATTATTCTCGCTGCTCATAAACATTTGAACGCTGCCCCCTCCATACGCTGCTCCTCCAGGTTTTTGTTATTGTTTTTTGCTTGTGTTTTCCTTCCCTTTTTTTATTAACAGTTGAGATTTTGTATTCTGTTCTTGCATAGTGGCTCATTGGTGTCACCATTGTCACGATGCTTCTCTCTCCTTTTAGAATAGTTTGCTAGTTCTCTTGATGGAGAATTGATTTTGGAAATCCAAAGGTAGAGACATTCACAAATGGTGCGGATTGCACGATGAGATGTGGACTATTGCTGGTTCTGATAGAGTTCATGGGAGATTGACAGAGGCTCTCACTTTGCGTAGTTATTGCTATGCGACATCGTGAGCCTGCACGTTACATTAACTGAACTAAGACCTTCGTTCCATTATATGAATTCGCATGCCCTGACATGGTATATAGCAGCACTTCACATAAGTCCACTTGTCTGTTTGACGTGGTATTATATAGCAGCGCTTCACACAAGTCCGCTTGCTTGTTTGACGTGGTTTCAGTCTAGTTTTGTTGAAGATGTATCGACTGTCTTTCATTGACATTTCAAAATGGAAGGGGTCGATGTTGGTGGCCAGAGGAACAGTCTAATCGAGGAGTTAATCAAGGTGACTGATTTAAATTCTTTAATGCTTTAAACAGTGTAATGCCTCTCAACCTTTAATTGAAGAGTGCAACGTGTGGGAACACCGTGAGGGTGCATTGAATGAAGCGAGGATATCATGGCATAAATGGTGTGTTTGAGTGGTATGTTGTGCATTGAAAAAAATGTTTTGAAAGTCCATAGGTACACTATTCATGTATTGTAATATCTTGTAATGGCTATGCATGAGACCATGTGCACAATAGTACTATGTTTCAACATAGTTTGAATACTCTAAGTTTTTTCATTATAGTATTATATTTCAGTATAGTACTATCATACCAATGCCTCTTTGAATTGTAATTTAAAAAAAAAAATTACCACCAGAAGTACAATTTTACTGTATATTGGCAGAAGTATTTTTCTATCAGCGGAAGCATTTTTACAGTACACAGATTTTTGCCAGTAGAAGTATTTTTTACAGTATGCATTCAATCATATCTATTGTGGGAATAGTTTGCATTGGCAAGGAGAACTATCCTGAGTGGTCCCGGATGATAAAACAAACCCTCATTTTCAATGAGTTGTGGAAAGGAGTGTGTGTTGGAGACAGAGACAAAGACCCAGAATAGTGTACCTCAAAAAAAGAGCTTGTCATTTGGTAAAACAAGAACAACAAAGCTTATGCATTAATCGCAACATCTGTAAATGAAGAGGTGAGTTGCCATATTTCACCATTTTCAATTGCCTTTGAAGCCTTACAAAAACTGAAAGAACTCTATGACTCACATTCTGCACTTGAATTTGTTCAACTCATGATTAAACTCTTCACTCTTGAACTGCAAAATAATGATCCTCTTGCTCTTGCATCTGAAGTAAATTCTATAATGCATGATATCAAATCCATTAAGGTTGAATTGGATATTACTCTTATCTCTTTTCTCAAGGAACTTTATCCTACTTACTCCAATTATCTTGAGTCATTGCAAGCAAATGGAAATCTCAAAGATATCACCTTTGACTCTCTTGTGAAAAAAGTTTGCTAAAAGAGAGAAAGCTTTTGGAAAGAAGACAACCCCTAAATCTTCTGAAGAGGTTGGGTTCCTTGCTCATAAAGAAAATAATCATGCTAAAGATTCTTCCAGAGGAAGAGGTGGTCGAAGAGGAAGAGGAAGATATTTCAGAGGCAGGGGGGCAGACACTTTCAAGGAGAAAAGGCAGATTTTCACTGCATACGTTGCAAAAGAAATGGATCACATGATGCATCTACATGCAAGCTACCATGGGACAAAATTGAGCAGCAAAGAAACCAATAGAAAGGTAAAACTGATGATACAGACAAAGGTAAAGCACCTGAATCCACTCACTATGTTGTGGCACAATGTAATATTGGAGAAAATGAAGATTTATTTAATGCTTCACTTGCTTCTTGGAAAAATGATTGGTTGCTTGATTCAGGAGCAACCTGCCACATGACTCATAGAAAATATTTTTTTGAATAATTTACTAACAATGTTGATGGAGAAATATACTTTGCAGACCAATAAAAAATCAAGCCATCAGGGCTTGGCACAATCAGGCTTAAACTGCCTGGTCTTCCAGACTTTTTTCTACATCATGTTCTATATCTCCCACAGCTCAAGAGAAACTTGTTGTCCTTGGTCCACATCTGCTAGCAAGGTCACTCCATTCATATGTTTTATGGCAAGCTTGAGGTAAGAAAAGCATCTGACCACTCACTTGTCATGAGGGGAATAGAAGAAGAAAGGCTTCTCAAGTTGCAAGGAACCTCTGCTTCTGCACAACATTTCTCATACAATTATCATTATGAAGAAGGTACACTTCCATCAAGTTTATTATGGCATGCTAGATTTGGACATTTTAACTATGATAGCCTCCGCTTGTTGAAGAAAAATGGTGTTGCTGGTTTGCCTACAATTCCTAGGAAATTTAAGCAATGTGGTGCTTGTATTCTAGGAAAGCATAGAAAATATTCTTTTCATGATTTACATTCAAGAGCACATAGAAAAATTGAACTCATTCATTCAGATTTATGTGGTCCAATGGTTGTTCCTTCTACAAATGGAAATAAATATATGATGACATTTACTAATGACTACACTAGAATGTGTTGGATTTATTTATTGAAGAACAAATCTGATGCTTTTCAAACATTCAATAATTTTCATAAATGGATTGAAAATGATGCACAATCTCATATTGGGTCTATTTGCACTGATAATGGAAAAGAATACACATCAAATGAATTTGAAAACTATCTTCACCAACATGGGATCAAACATCAAACAATTGTGCCTTATAATCCCCAACAGAATGATGTAGCTGAAAGAATGAATAGGACAATCTTAAATATGGTACAATCCATGCTCTTCTTCAAAAAAGTAAAGATAATGCTTTGGGCTGATGTTGTTCTATGTGCTCCATATATAAAGAATAGATGCCCATCTAATGCTATTAGAAACAAGACTCCATATGAAATGTGGTATGGACATGTTCCTTCAGTAAAGCATCTCAGGGTCTTTGGTTCCACCTATTATGCCTTGATACCAAAGGTACATAGAAACAAACTTGGTGCTAGAAGTTGTAAGTGTATCTTCCTGGGGTATTCAAACACCTCCAAGGCATACCGTCTCTATGATGAAGTAAATAAAAATTTTGTTGTATCTAGACATGTAATTTCTTTTTAATCATCCAAAACTGACAATGTTGTTGAGCGGCAACTTGATTGCTTGGATAGATTCGCAAAAGAAAAATAATTTCAAGAATTTTCTAATAAGATTCCACATCTTGAAGGGGGGATTCCTATACTAGATCAACATGTGGAATATTCTTCTGAAGAACACTCTCCCCTGCATGAAACTCCAACAACGGATGATGCTTCAATTGATGTGATTGATAGAATTGGGAGACTCAATCTTGATTCAGTCCCAACTCAATCAGCGGAGCAGCCTGGACCATCTGAAAAAGGTCCTCCAAAGTGGCTGACAAAGACACTTGAAAGTGTTCATCCTGATGAGATTGGAAAGACAGGAACTAGAAATTCAAACCGGAAAAATGGAGGTGATGTAGATTACTCTAATTCACCTGTTGATATGGATGTTTCTTATGATTGTGAATTGAACTTGTCTACAGATTTTGAACCAATTGCCTTCAAAGAAGCTACTTCTCATGATGAATGGAAAGAAGTGATGCAAAAGGAGTATGATGCCTTCATAAAGAATGGCACTTGGAAGCTAGTTGATCCTCCATTAGGAACCAAACCAATTGGCTGCAAGTGGGTCTACAAGAACAAGTATAAAGCTGATGGCTCACTTGACAAGCACAAAGCTAGGCTTGTGGCAAAAGGTTTTGCACAGAAGGAAGGGGTTGATTATGAGGAGACTTTTTCCCCTGCAACAAAATGGGCTACCATCTAGACACTCTTTGCCCTAGCAGCTCAAAATGGTTGGAAAGTCCATCAAATGGATGTAAAAACTGCTTTCTTGAATGGAGATATAAAAGAGAATGTTTTTATGTCCCGGCCTAAAGGATTTGTTGTGAAAGGACATGAACATAAAGTATGCAAACTGGTGAAGTCCTTGTATGGCCTCAAACAAGCACCGCGATCCTAGTATGAAAAACTAACTGAGCATCTTCTGAAACTCAATTTCAAACATTATGATCTTGATGATGCAACTTTATTTGTCAAGAAAGTTGGCAAAGCAGTTGTATATCTTGTGGTATATGTAGATGATCTTTCAATGACAGGGAACAATGAAAGCTACATTGCATCCATAAATATGGAATTGGGGAAAAGTTTTGAAATGACTGATTTGGGTTATGTTCATTACTATCTTGGTATTGAAGTAATCCAACATCGAAGTCCATATTTCCTTCTCAAAAGAAATACATTGGAGATCTGTTGAATAGGTTTGGCATGAAAAAATGCAATCCTCTTACTACTCCAATGGAACAAAACTTAAAGCTCATATCTATTGAAGGAAAAGAATTTGAGGATGCAACAAAGTATAGACAACTTGTAGGAAGTCTCAACTACCTAACTACTACTAGACCAGACATTTAGTTTGCTGTTGGAATCCTCTACAGGTTTATGCAAAAGCCTTGTGAGGCACATTGGTCTGCTACAAAAAAAGTTCTAAGGTACTTGAAGGGAACTCAAGACTTTGGAATCAAGTATACACAGGTGGACGACTTCAGCTTGATTGGATACTCTGATTTAGACTTCGATGGAGACAAAGAAATTGGGGTATCTACTTTAGGATATGCTATGAGCCTTGGATCAGGAGCTATCTCCTGGAGATCATGCAAATAATCAGTTCCAACAGATTCCACAAAAGAAGAAAAATACATGGCAGCAGTTGAAGCAACAAAAGAAATTGTGTGGCTTATGAAAATTCTTGAAGATTTGCAGGTAAAACAAGTACAATCAACTCCACTCATGATTGACAATACCTCTGCAATAAAGTTGGCCAAGAACCCAAAGTTCCATGATCGAACGAAGCACATCAATACTAAATATCATCTGATTCGACATCATGTTGAGGCCAAAACAATCCATCTCTGTCATTTTCCCACTAATGAGAAAATTGTAGACATCTTCACCAAAGTGCTTGGAAGAGAAAAACTTGAACGATTCAGAATGATGCTTGGACTCACCAACATCCCTTTATATTAAGGGGGGGAATGTTGACACCTAATCATTAGGATTGGGTGAACATAATGTAAATAAATAAATAAGTAATGTGAACAGTCATTGGGAGATGAAGTGAGCAGTCTCTCCCTCATGTATATAATGAAGACCAACATAAAGAAATAAACATATGAATCAATTTTTCTTTGAGGAGTTACTGCCTAGCCTGACAAGTTTAAGTTGATAAAGTTATGTGCAATCATGGAATAAAGTTAACCCAAACCTCATCATTCACGGAGAACAATGAGTCAACTGCCTTTGCCTCCCAAAGCGACACCAATTCAGATAAAACAGTCTCATTTAATTGAGTCTAGTACATCAAGAACTCCTAGTTCTTCATCTGGGTTGTTTGAAACATTTGTTTCAACAACTTCAGAGACTCCAGTTACTCCAATTATTTATGGTACATCCATTGTTAAAGAGGAAGTTTCATAGTTACCTGAGGACATTAGCACTGATCCTAGTGTAACAACAACTGAGGTTGTCCAACAACAAGTTGATACTCAATTTAAAATAGTTCAACCAAAAAGTACTTCTGAACCTGAAACAACTCCATAAACAGTTGGTCCAGAATCTATCCTAGTTCAAATAGAAGTTACACCTAAACCAGAAGTTGTTCAGGAACCTCCATTTGAAATTGTCGTTCATTTACCTAAACATCTGGACTTCGAATTTCAACATTCAGAAGTTGTTACCCCTCCGACATTAGTCACTGTTGAAACTACACTTTCATAAACACCAGAAATCTTTTACGGACCTCTTCCACCAGATTTGATTGCCATAGAAGAGATAGTAGAGGATTCCACACCTAGAACCCCGTTTCATTTTGGAACTGGGAATAATATTTATCATGCTACTCCTGATTACTTTGTTTTATTTGATCCTGATCCTTTGCAAGTTCCCATCAAATCTTTAGGACAACTTTTGGGCCAGTTAACTATAGTTGAACAACCGTCAACATCCAGGACTATATCTTTTGATGTAGCTGCAACAGAATCTTCTGTTGTAACACCTTCAATGTTTTCTTCTACACCTAAGTCACACCTATATGGTGAATCATTTGTCCTAGTTGGTTACCAATCATTGTCTGGAAACCACTCAAGGGTTGCTTTTGCACCATGGTCAACGCCCATAAACTTGTCTGGAATTCTATCTGGTTTTTCTCAAATGGGAAGTTAATAGTTTGATCCTACACATTAGTACCATATTGGGAAATCTAGTCATCAAAGACCTATGTATCCATTAAATACTCGATTTCTACTATATGGAGAGCAATATGCTTATTCACCATATCCTCCCTACTTTGAGGGACAACCATACGGTAATTTCCCACAATATTTGAGTCAACCTGGAATTAGAGTTTGTCAATGGCAACCAATAGTGCTGACTCAACCAAGACTTGTGTATCTGACACAACCAATGCAGACTGTGTCAAATATTCCTACCACACCTGTTGTTACTACTGTGCCACAATCACAAGCTCAATATGTTGTATCTCAACTGGTACAAACTAATCGCTCTTCCTTGCAACCACAAGTTTCAAGTCAAGAGGTTCAAGTTTCTCAAGTTGTTATACAATAGCCACTTGTTTCTGGAGCCCAGCAACAACCTCAAGTTAGTATAACTTTATTTGGAATGACCCAGGCTTACCATAGTATAGTTGATCCACAACTTGGTCAATCCTTCATTATTGGGTAGCAACAATTGGTTCAACAACCGTGGCTGCCGTAATTTCAACAACCCTAATTACAATAGTCCCAACCCTAGTTTGGACTTGGTTCACAAGATCAAATGGGTTTTGGTCAGTATCAAGCTTACCAAGGACCTGGGAAACAAGGCTTTACAAGTTATGGACAACCATAATTTTAATCCGGTTATCAACAACCACCTTATACTGGTTTTATCCAACAACCTTACCAAGGTTACCAAATGCAGATACCCTATGCTAGTATGGAAATACCTATGGCACATGCAATTCCATGATATCCTGGGTATGCTCAACTCGACTTAAATCTACTGTTTCCATTTTTAGCAACCTTAGAATTACCATATTTAAACCAGCTCACTAATGATCCAATTGCATATGCACCCTGGTGGCCGGTGACTCCACATAAGTTACCATTTGATATTCCAAAGTTTAATGGAAATCCTAGAGAAGACCCATCGAATCATGTTTTGACCTTTCATCTATGGTGTTCATCCAATACTTTGAATGATGATTCAATCAAACTTCGTCTTTTTGAAAGAACGCTTGCTGGTCCAGCTGCTAAATGGTACATTGAATTACTAAGAGATTCTTTTGATAACTTCACCATTCTAGCCACCACCTTTTTGACCCACTTCCAGTTACCTATCAGATACGAAACTGGAACAGAACTCTTGACCAACTTTAAACAGATTACTTCCACCCATCTATCAGATCATATTCATGAGTGGCGGTGTCGTCGTTAACTGGTTAAGACATGTGTTCCTGATCAACTTTTAGCTGAGTGGTTCATAAAGTCCTTATTGCCAACTATCACCAAGGATGTGGCAAAAGGCAGAGTTGTCACAGAAAAGAAAGTTATCGCTCGTGCCCAATACTTAGATTTGATCCACACACAATCCAACATGCTCTATGATAAAATTCCTGATGCACCTAGACCAGCCTTTACTATTCCTCCACCTCTAAAATTGAGTAGGGAATCTCATGCCGACGATGGTGTAATCAGTTCCTCAAGAACACAGATAGCAAGAGGACCATTTGGTAAAACTCTCACTCTTTCCAACCAACTTGCAAATACATTATAAAAACCTCTTGCCTCAGAGATTAATGCTGTGTCATCTAGAAAAGGTAAAAATCCAAAGCAACCAGGAGGTAAGAAAAAGGGGAGGAATAACAAAAAGAAATAGGAAAATACCACTACTGAGAAATCATCTGAGTCCCCTACTGTAGCTAGGAAACCTTGTTATCCATGTCTGATATGTAATGATGAGCATTATATAAGATATTTTCCACATCGCTCTGAGGTCTCTAAACTTTTAAAGACTTCAAATACCTCAGCAGTGTTGACTGATCCATTTCCAACCCCAGAAACACATTTGGTTGTAACTGGCAATGCTTCCACATCCCAAGTGCTCATGTTATCTATTGCAAATTGCAAAACAATGTTTTGGTGTCAAAAAGGAATAAAGATTATGGAAACCCGTCATCGTCGAATAACAAGGCTACTAATAAACCTAGTACTTTGACCTCGACTTCACCAGAAGATGTTCCACCAATTGTATCTAAATTGACGATAAAGCCACCAAAGGGAGTTGTACACAAACCGACGTTCAATCCTCATGCTCGAGCAGCTCAAAACTATAATATAGTGGAAGATATGGCTCAATCATCTTCCGCTATGTCAACACTTGAGGTGTGGCAAAACTGTCCCTCCCAGAAACAAGCTTTATTGTCTGCAATAGGTGGAATAGATCCTACGGATTCAAATCTTGTGGTTTTTAAAAATGTGAGATATGCACCACAATTACTGGCACAATTATATTTCCTAATACAAGTAAAAGCTCTCAGCAAAAATGTTCATCAAACTATTATTGATGAGGGGGAATCTACTTGCATTATGTCCATGAGCTGCTGGAAAACTCTTGGTTCACCACCCTTGTCACGATCACCAACTACATTGAAAGCATTCAATGGAAGAACATACACTCCATATGGGATTTTAGGTAACCTGCAAATCGAACTAGGGGGAAAAACGGTAAACGTTGAAGTGGAGGTAGTTGACGGACTCCTTGATTACAACATCTTACTAGGAAGGCCTTGGGTATATGTTATGGCTACTGTTGTTTCCACATACTTTTGAACAATTGCATTTCCCTTCAAAGGTGGAATCACAATCATTGATGAGCTAACGTTCTTTGCCAATAGTTCACAGGCTATGGGAAACATTCCATTGATACATAGAAACTCACCATCACTTCAAAATGTTGGAGTAGCTCTCCTTAAAGATCCTTCCCTGATGGGCAATTTTACTCTCCCATCACCATCTGGCTTCGCGGAAGTGGCAAGAGTGGAGACCTACAACATGATTTCTTTTACATCATCTAATTATAAGAAGATTTCCAACCTCTTTGAAAGTGATGGTCATGGTGAGGTAATGCCACCAAGCCCCATCAAATCGACATAGAAATCAATATTTTGGGCTTGTGCGGTAAACCCTAATCCGCACTCAACTATTGCATCGGTAGATAGGTCATTAGAATATGGTACCTCTTCGGATCCTTTTTCATGTATACATTCTACGGATGAAGGAATCATCCAATCGATGATGATAAGAGAGACACTGTGGGAAGATTATCATCATCATTCTCACCTTCGAGATCACAATGAAGAGTATTCAAATGAACTCTATCACCCATCGATCGTTGATTTCTTGTCAAATTCTGTAAATACTGTAGATTCTGAGTGTAATTTGTCTAACATAAAAGAAACAATTTCTATAAACATTTTGACCAAGCCTAACAGTGTAGAAAACATTCATGTCGGCAAATCTTGTTCTCCATTTGAACTAGATAATTACTTTGCTCTTTTTCACGAATTTCGAGATGTGTTTGCATGGTCTTATGAGGAGATGTTGGGCATCGATTCAAGCATTGTTGAACATGAGATTAAAATGTACCTTGATGTCAAACTAGTATGACAACAGCTTCGACTAGTTCATCCTAAGAAAGCTGCTGCCATTAAAGCAGAGGTTGAAAAACTTTTGCATGCTGGTTTCATTTTCCTTGTACCTTTTACTAATTGGGTATCTAATATTGTTCCAGTGATGAAAAAACAAGGGACACTTCAAGTGTGTGTCGATTATAGGGATGTAAACCAAGCATGTCCAAAGGACAATTATCCTACACCCTTTATCAACCAAATTATTGATGAATGTGCCGGATGTGAAATCTTTTCATTTATGGATGGATTTTCTGGCTACAATCAAATCAATATCCACCCATAGGACCAATCAAAAACTACCTTTATTTTTCCTTGGGGCACATTCTCTTACCGAAAGCTACCTTTTGGTTTGAAGAATGCAGGGGCTACATTTCAGAGGGTAAAGAATTATGCCTTCCATGACATCAAACACATTGTTAAACCCTATCTTGATGATTTTCCCACTCATTCGTGAAAACAGATTGATCATCCGCAACACTTGAGAGCAATATTTTACGATGTCGACACTATGAGATAAGAATTAATCCGCACAAATGTGTGTTTTGTGTTGGCTCTGGTCGATTGCTAGGATTCACAATTTCAAAAGACGGAATTCGACTCGATCCAATAAAGGTTCAGGCAATTCTTGACATGCCTCCACCTTCAAATTTGTTACAGAAACATAGACTCCAAGGGAAGGAAAACTTTCTAAGGAGGTTCATTCCAAACTACACTAAACTAGCTAAAGGTTATACACGTCTATTGAAGAAAGGGGTACCCTTCCATTGGGACCAAGTTGCACAAGCCTCTTTTGATGCTCTCAAAGGTTCACTGATTAAAGCATCATTAATGTATTCCCAAAACTATAAAAAAGACTTTTACCTATATCTTGCCGCTGCAGATACAACCATTGGTATGGTTCTAGTTCAAGAGGAAAGTGAAATTGAACATCCTATTTATTATTTGAGTCATAATCTCAATGATACAGAAAGAAAATATTCATATGTTGAAAATTTAGCATTGGCAGATATTCAAGCCATACAGAGATTTTGTCATTACATCCTCCTTCTCAAAACTACCATAGTATCATATTACAACCCTATGACATAAATTTTGTCACGTCAATTTTTGGAGGGCAAATATTCTAAATGGATAGTGATCTTGCAAGAGTTTTATTTGGAATTCATCAAATCTAAATCAAAGAAATATCTCGTCTTTGCTGAGCTACTCTGCAATCTTCCCTCGTCCTCCAATGATTTAACATTAGAAGCATCAATCTTGGATGAGTCTTTGTTTCTAATTTCATCAAATGATCCATGGGATGGAGATATACTGATCTATCTCCAGACCTAAGCTTTTCGACCTAATACCTCTCGCTCTGAACAACAACGTATTCAATACCAAGCCAAAGATTATTTGATCATTGGTGATATGCTTTATCGTTGTGGTGCTGATAAGATTTTACTCAGGTTCCTTACACATGAGGAGGCTGAAAAAACTTTGAATGAATGTCATTCAGGTGCTTGTGGGGGGCATTTATCTGGTTATGCAACTGCACAAAAAATTCTAAGAGCAGGTTACTTCTGGCCATCCATATTCAAATATTGCATTCTTGCTATCAGAAGTTGCCATGCTTGCCAGATTTTTTATCGGTAAACCAGATTACCACCTGCACCACTGCATCTAGTCATTGCTGTTGGCCCATTCGCAAAATGGGGAATTTATTTTATGACATGTAACCCCACCTCGGCGGGGGGCATGGGTATATTATAGTTTTTGTTGACTATTTTACCAAATGGGCCGAGGTGATGCCTACATTGAACAACAGTGGTGAAACGGCTACTCTTTTTTTTTTAACCATGTGGTTTCCAGGTTTGGTGTGCCACAAGCTACAGTTACAGATCATGGGTTGCATTTTCACAATCACATGATGCTCGAATTAACTGCCAAATTAGGACTGTAACATGATAGTTCTACTCCATACTATCCACAAGCTAACGGACAAGTTGAAGCTATCAACAAAATCCTTAAGTGCATGTTGCAAAGAATGGTTCGAGTCCATAAAAGGAATTGGCATTTAATCCTGTACTAGTCTCTGTGGGAATATCGAACCTCGATGAGGAATGCAACCAGATTTACGCCTTTTTAGTTAGTGTATGGTTTGGAAGCAATCTTACCAATCCAATGTGAAATTTTGTCCCTTAAACTCACAATTGACTTGCTACCCAATACTTCTGAAGAAGAAGCATGTTTGTTAGAATTAATCCATCTGGATGAAACCCATCATTATGCTGCATTGGCTAACGAAGCTCATAAGAAATGTATCAAGGCGCAATATGATAGAAATGTCAAGCCTCGTGACTTCTCAAAAGGTGACATGGTCTTGCTTTATGATCAGGATTCTGATAAACTAGGAGCAGGGAAGTTTGAACCATTATGAATGGGCCCTTACATTGTTAAACATGTGTTGTCAAAAGGGGCCTACAAGTTAATAGATTATGATGGGATTCCATTGGCATAGCCCTGAAATGGGTTTTATCTTAAACGTTACTATGCTTAATTGAGTGCAGTAAAAAGCTTTGTATATATGCTTTATTTGCATTAGAGTGTGTGTTTTTCTTTAGAGTTTTCATTTGGTTAGGTAATCCACTTCACGTTTGTTGCATATGTCGAACTTTTCAGAACCAATTGTTGGGTATGCCGATGGAGCTAGTCTTAGTACACAGAATTTATCTTTTCCAGTGTGGGCCATTTTCACTCCAAGCGGCAAATTAGTGAGTTTCAAAGGGATATGTATTGGTCGATCAACAAAAAATATCGCTGAGTATAGCACGTTGATCGAACTCCTCTCTGATGCCATTTCACTTGACATACACTGAATCATCATTAGGCTAGACTCACAACTTGTTGTACTACAGCTTACGGGCATCTATTCCATTCAAAACCCAACAATTCATCACATGTTCCTTAGGGTTCGAATTTTGGAAAGATATTTTGAATTTATTTAATATCAACATATTTCCAGAAATTTAAACACATTAATTGACTCTCTAGCAAACTATGTATTAAATAGACATTTGCAACATATGTAAAGAAAGCATGTGAAATCACATCATCATTTGAATAGGATTTCATCACTTAACCACAATAAAACTCTGAAAGTCAAATAGATAGCTGTATATAAGTTTTTACAAATAGTTTGTGTCCAAGACAAAATCGGTCATCTGACCCAAAAAAAAAAAAAATGAATGTAGAAAATATCCTAACAAACTAGTGCTGTTGATGATAACAGGTCGCAGACTGTGCTATCATGCACAGGAGTCTCATCCAATGACTCGGCACACCAATGGTATGGCACTACAATCTCATGGGCAACTCCTCAATCTGGACATCTGGAATACCAAGAGTTAAACCCTCTATGTGATCCTGCAACTGAGCCAAGGTCTATGCTATGTCGAAATCTCTGAGAACTGCCCTCCCAACAGCTCTCTGCACTAGTGCACCTGCCTCCCATGGGTGTACCACAGGTCGAACAGATCCAACATCTACATACATATACAAGTTTATTTAGTCTTGGTAACAATAAAAAAAAACAAAAAATACAAAAAGTAAAAACTTCAAAAAGAAAAAAAATAGTGTGGTCAAATCAATTTACCAATAGCACTCCACTGTGCCCCAATTGGAAATACCAGATCTAGATCACCATGGAATTCCATCCCAACATATGGATATTCTGTGAAGGTCATATCCTAATGATCTAACCGCTCGAAGAAATCAAAGGAAAATGAGATCAATGACTGGGCAGCATGCCTAGCCATAAGATCTACCCACCTCTTTATCCATGGGTCTCTAGCTCTAGGTACTCCTAGAGAAATGTGTTGTGGCTGCATAAGCGGGATTCTCTCCAAGGTGAAGGAAATCAAGATAGACCCATAACCAAAATTTTTTGTCTTCCCAGTCTTCACCTTGGTCAGTTGTTCTCTCATAGATGGAAGAATTGCCTCGCACCAATTGAATACTTTTGGTTCCAGGCATTCTAAGGCATACTGCATATAAGATCTGTTTGCCAAATGTAAAGCTGCACTGCCAGCTAGTCAGGCAAGGGTAAAAAGGATTTTTAAGGTAGATCACTAACATCTTGAATATGAATCTTTCCATCTCTGCTAGGTTGAGATCCTTCCTGAAAAAACTGACGAATATAATCCTTCACTGATTGACCTCCTTTGGTGAATCCTGATAATGAAATGGGGGAACCCCACCTCGATAAACCCTTTAGAAAGTAAAGATCCTCGATGGTAAAGGAGATTTCTTTGCACCTAATGTGAAAAAATTGGTCAGTGGGATCCCAAGCACGAACAAGACACTGTAGTAGTTCAATTTGTTGCTGCATGTTGGATAAGAGAAAGTACTTAAGCAACCTACAGTTCCTTAAGGCATCAACTACGCCCTGATCGTTTAAGGCAACCATTTCTTGTTCTTTGTGTTCTAATTCTATCCATGTAATGACCATTTTGATCCAATTAATGTCTGAAACACAACCATTAAACAAATTAGCATCCAACTTTTACAAAACATAGTTAAAAATTTGGGAGAAAATAGTTGTTTAACTTTGGATTTTGCTCCCGTCGCACCTCCTCTTAGAGACAGTGCTATGCATTGCATGTTGCCTTTTAGGTGCATGAAATGCATCACACTTTTTGATAGAAGAAGGGTGTGATGATCCAGAAAATGCAAATTGAAACCCTGGGGGCCTAAAAAAACCAAGATTTTTTGCTCAAAATTGAAAATGAATGGAATGGAATGAAAGAGCACTGGGATAGATCCTACCTGGTCTAGACAGCACGAGAAATGATCCACAGAATCCTTCGCAATCAGCTGGTGAAGTTTGAGGTAAAAAACTGCTCCAGAGCTCCAAATCAAATGGTAAAATGAAATGGTTAAAATGAATTACTAAACTTGTTTTTATATTTACTTTTACATGTAAACCAAGTAAATGTTGGTTTTTATTCATTTTTATCCATGAAACATGTATTTTTAATCATCTTTGGTGGAGTTTTGAGCAGGATGAATGAATGAAAGCAGAATCCGATATACTAAATGGTGAATTGAGCATCTTTGACCACAAAGCAAACTTTTTGTTTCCTTTTCGAGCTTTGATAAAAAATGAAAAGAAACCATAAATTCCTCTTTAAACTCTTCTTAGAATCTCTAAATAAGAAAATATTGTCGAGCACTTGTCCATTCCAGCTCGTTAAAGGATTGGAAATGACATCTCTCTTGTATTATTTTATGATTTTTCGGACTTGAGGGATTATTTTATGAAAAAGAACTTATAGAGTTTTCTATTCATCTCTTTTCAAACTCTATAAACATGAAAAGGACCAAGTTATCTTTGTCATTAAAATCATTAAAATATCAAATAGCGACAAACTTGTCCATCTATACAAGGCCAAGTTTCACCATCACTAGACTCATTAAAACATCAAATAGTGATAGGTTTGCCCGAAGGGTGAATTATAGAACAATCATATATTATGCTCCTCAAGCTTGATAAAAATAAATAGGTATTGGTTAGTAACGACTGGGGAAAATGGGAAACTTTGAGAAAATTTTATGGTAGCGAGTCGCTCTTGAACATGACACTTCCACTTCATCTCCGTGACTAGTTGGGTTGGGTCATTTAGTTTGATGGTTATCACATTGTTGGTCTATCACACCATCCATCACTTTTGTTTTGGGTCAATGCTACCAATTCATCTCAATGTCACTGATATGTTCAAGAGAAGTCATCCAGTTAAAAATTCATCCATTGCAATACTGTAAAACTTCATTTTCATGACCGCTGAACCTTGTGTCGTCAGTCGATTCTCATCTCCAAAAATCAGTTACTTCATTTCATGTCGTAGATGTGGGATACATCAAGTCCCTCCTACGATGAGTCGCTTCTTGTCGACATCAGCTCATCATCCAAGAAGTTGACTTAGAAACACCCTTTCAGTGCTTTGAAGCTTGCATACATCAATGGTAGGTTTCTCACTTCTGGCGACAGGTTGACATCAAAGGCCTTTGACCAAAAGATTTTGCATGGTGTTCGACATCAAAACATTTATTCACACCATGCAAAATGAACTGTAGTACCTTGAGGATCATCATTATTATCGGTGATCCCTCTCACGTCTGTTAACAGCTTACATTATTGGCTGGTAATCAGACAATGTCTCCCATGTTCGACCACAGAACATATATTTACATGGTTAGACTTGTACACTGAGTGAAGATTAAATGAGATTGAAGACCCCAGATCTAGTTTCATCCATCCGGGCTACGATATATTCAGGAGTACCAAATCAAATATACGAAGGCTTTACACTGATGGTCATCCTAATCATGGATCACGAATGTATATTTGTAGAATCATAAGTCTACATCTGTAGATGACTATCTGATCTATGTACATGTAATGAAAGTTTATGAGCTAATCATGGGAATGCCTCCCTCAACTAATTCATGAGAAAAATCAAATTATCATGATGTGTTGTATTGTAATTGATGCAGGTCGCCTTCCATTTTGAAACTTCCTATCCTCATGATAAAGCATTTCACCTGACATAGATATTTATGACTTCATGCTTTAGGGGGAAACTATTATAGATTCATTTGGGCATATCGACCCCAAATTACAGGTCGATGTTTTTAGAGTTCATCAACCCCTAATAGAGTTGTTGCATGCCCTAAAGAGGTTAATCATTAGAATACCTTACTCCCAAAGAAGTTCCATCACAGAAATCATCAAAAAAGTACTTCTAAGGAGATCAGTGCAGGAAGCCTTCTATCCGGCTGCAATGCATTACAAGATCTACACTGGCTGGGTGCTATGCATTGCACTTAGTCCCTCCGTAGCCTACGATGAGCGAACTTGGGCAATTTTCCATGAGGGTTTGAAGATTCCTTATCCATTGGAAACCTCTAGAAGTTTCTCAAGTGCCACCTGCCCTCTGAGTTCGCCCTTGGATGACAAAAGAAATTAGGAAACATCAACCTCCTATCTCCCTCTTTCATGGAACCAATTTCTAAAAATAGAAAGGCCTTCATCATCATCATTGATGACCCAACCTACTTCACTCATCTATAAATTGATCATTCATCTAAGAGATCAAAAGGCTGAAAAATATTGAGTTGTAAGGAGATGTTGGTGGTATGAGATTAAGATTGAGTGAAAATATTGTGATATTGTTGGAATGTCTTGCTTTTTATGAGGTGAAGAAGGATTAAAATTGGAATGACGATGCTGGATCAAATTCACATTGGTTGTAATCTTTCCTCTTATCAAGAAAGTTTTCGAGATTTTTCCCTATGCTTGTGTTTATTTTAAATGCATTCATGTGTATATCATGCTTTTGATTCTATGCTATTTATGAACACTAGATCATTATGCTTTGATGGGTTTTTGTTTTTGTAAGTGGTGCAGGTACTTCTCAAGCAATTTAAGTACAGAAAGGAGCAACGAAATCGGTTAAGGGAGATAAGGAACAAGCAGAAGTTACAAGTAGGTTCTCTGTCCCTTATCTTATCTGTTGTTTTTAGGGAAAAATTAATATTGCTTTGATTGTTGTTTCTAGATCAGCTACTAGATCTAGAGGGTTAGGCATTTGTAGAAATGCTAAATATTCCCGAAACAGTAAGAGCTTGTGCATTTGATTTGAATGGTATGCCTACCACAACACATTTGAATGTATTACCGTTGGGATCATACAATATGTTGTTGGGCATGGATTGGTTGTATCTTCATAGAACCAAGGTGGATTGTTATGACAAAGCTATTGAGTGCTTGGATGATAATGGGGAACCAAGAGTCTTGCAAGGAAAGAAGAAATCCACATCAGTTAGGATGGTGAAAACTATGAAATAAAAGCATAGCTACTGAAAAGGGTGTGTGTTATTTGCAATACACATTTCTAGTGATAAAGGTAAGAAAGTTGAGGATGCAGATGTGTTGACTAGGTACCCAGTTTTACAGTAGTTCAAGGATGTATTTCCTAAGGATATTTCAGAGTTTCCACCTCACAGGGAGGTAGAATTTTCTATTGAGTTGGTGCCAGGGGCATCTCCAACATCAAAAGCACCTTACAGGATGAGCACACCTAATTTGGTGGAGTTGAAGCTACAATTGAAGGAAATGTTGGACAAGGGATACACTAGGTCAAGTGTATCACTTTGGGGTTGCACCAGTATTATTTATGAACAATAAAGATGGTACTCTTAGATTATGCATTGACAGCAGGAAGTTGAACAAAGTGACCATCAAGAACAAGTATTTATTACTGAGGAATGATGACTTGTTTGATTAGTTGAAGGGAGCAACAGTGTTATCGAACATTGATCTAAGATCTAGATATAATTAGGTACCCATCAAAGAAGAAGACATTTACAAGGCAACATTTTGGACTAGGTATGTGAATTATGAGTTTTTTGTAGTTCCATTTGGCTTAACTAATGCTGCAGCTACATTTATGTGCTTGATTAATAGTGTGTTACATCCATACTTGGATAAATTTGTTAATCTGTTCATTAATTACATATTGGTATATTCTAAAAATGAGGAAGAGCATGCCGAGCATTTAGCAGCTGTGTTGAGGTTGTTGAAAGAGAATTAGTTGTATGCTAAGCTCAAAAAGTGTAGTTTCTTTCAAAATGAGGTACACTACTTGGGGCATGTTGTCTCCAAGGAGGGAATTGCAGTAGATGTAGAAAATATAAGGACCATCATGGATTGGGTAGCTCCTAATAATTTAGATGAGGTGATATATTTTATGGGGTTAGCTGGCTATTATAGCAGCTTCATCAGGAAATTCTCATAGATTTCTTATCCTATCACATCATTGCAGAGGAAAGGTAAGAAGTTTGAATGGAAAGAGTAGTGTGAAGCTAGTTTTGAGCAACCTAAGAAATTGTTGATACATGCACCTGTGTTAAAGATTGCAGATCCAAACAAAGAGTTTGTGGTATGCACATATGCTTGTAAGAAAGGACTTGGTGGAGTCCTTATGTAGGATGGAAAGGTGGTATGCTATGAGTCATGGAAACTGAATGAACACGAGTAGCAATATCCCACACAAGATCATGAATTGGTGGTGATTATACATGCATTGAAGATGTGGAGAAACTATCTTCTGGGAAGGAGGTTTACATTGATGAGTGATCATAGTGGTTTGTGGTACCTATTAGATGAACCAAATCTAAATGGTAGGTAGGCTTGGTGGTTGGCTACAATCAGTGAGTTTGATTTTGAGATTAGGTACATCAAAGGTAAAGAGAACAAAGTTACAGATTCTCTTAGTAGGTGGATACAGGTAAATCACTTAGCAGCTATGATCTCCTATGGGAAAAACTTACAGGATAGGATCTTGCAGGAAGTCAACAAGATTTTAGGTATATGAAGATTATGCATAGGTTGCAGCAGAGTACATGTACATGTACAGGTGGTAGTACAGGTACATGTATAGGTGAAAATATAGGTATAGGTATAGGTATAGGTACAGGTGTAGGTGCATAGGATGTGGACTATTGCCTTACAATAAAAAGATTGGTTAGATTTAGATATAGGATATATGTGCCAGATAGTATTGAGCTCAAGAAGGTGATCTTGAGAGAGTTTCATGTGAAACCATATTTGGGTCACCCAGGTTATCAAAAGACACTAAATGTAGTGAAGAGATTTTATTATTAGCCGAGTCTAAAGTGGGATGTAGCAGAGTTTGTGGCTAGGTGTTTTGATTGTCAACGTGTGAAGGAAAAGTGTAAGGATCCCAGTGGACTACTACATCTGATTGCAATTCTAGAGTGGAAATGGGAATTCATTTCCATGGAATTCATCACAGGTTTACCGAGGATAGTGAGACAACATGATTCCATCATGGTTGTTATGGACATGTTGACAAAGGTTTCACACTCAGTTCCAGTGAAGTCTACATTCTCAGCTAGTAATGTAACACATGTATTCATCAGAGATGTGGTCAAACTACCTGGTGTTATGAAAAATATTGTGTTAGACAGGGATGCAAAGTTCACTTCCAAGTTTTGGAAGGATTTATTTGAATGTTTGGGCACTGAGTTGGACTTCAGTATAGATCATCATCCACAGAAAGATGGATAGTCAGAGAGGGTCAACAGGATATTCGAGGACAGGTTGAGATGTATGTGATGCATCAACATTGAAAGTGGGAAGAGTACCTTCCACTCATAGAGTTATCTTACAAAAACGGTTATTAGGACTCATTGAGGATGAGCCCTTTCAAGACATTGTATGGGTGGAGTTGCAATACTCCCATTGGTTGGAGTGATCCAGTTAACAGGGTGTTGATTGGACTAGACATGTTGGCAGACATGGAACAAGAGATGTAGGTTATAAAGAAAAATCTAAAGGCAAAATAGGATATGCATAAGAGATATGTAGATCATAATAGGTTGTTTAAGGAGTTCTAGGTTGGGGAACAGGTGTACTTGCGCATCAAACCAAAGAAGAGCTTCTTATGGATTTGATCATGTGCCAAGTTGGCACCACGGTTTTTTGGACCCTTCAGTATCATTGAGAGGATTGGGCCAGTAGCCTATCAACTTGAACTGCCTCTGATAGTGAAATTCCATGATGTTTTCCATGTGTCATTTCTTAATAAGTATGTTACATATGTTGATCATGTGATTGACTAGTTTGTATTGCAAGTGGAACAAAATGGAGAATTCCAATTGGAGCCTCAGTGTATATTGCAGAAAATGGTGCTCATGCTCCAGAACTGAGAAAATGAGAAAGTTGAGGTGAAATGGAAGCATTGTGGGCCCAATGAAGCCATATGGGAGATGGCGGATCGGATGTAGGCTATGTATCCTTCCTTGTTTTCTAGTTGAGGCAAAGCAGCTTTAGCATGGTGTTTTGGTATATGTTTGGTGATTTTGGTATATGTACATATGTATATGGATGTAAATACTGCCATGAGCTATATTATAAATATCCAATCAGCAGTATGGGTTTCATGTCATTATGATATTACGTTTTTATGTTTTCATTTTGGTTTGCTTCTTAACAAGTTGATCATTGTAAATACTACATCGAGCTAAGTTATAAAGCTCCATCAACAATATATTTTTCTTACAACAGTTTTTTGGTTATAGGTGTTGTTGAACACAGAGGATGGTGCTCCCCCAAGGGGGAGGGTTCTGTAATAGCCCTGGTGAAAATTCCATGTAATAAAGGTTAATAAAGGTAAAACAATAAGCATGGTTGATGGGACGCTTATTCCAAGCTGAATTTTGGGCAAGACATCCTAGTGTGGGTGTTCATTTGGTTATTAATGGCGAAGGAAATTGGAAAAGGAAATGGCTAAGGCCTTGGAAAGGCAAAATGGAATGTTTGGCACATTTATTTATGAAAATAATGGAAATTAGGAGAAAAGGGAGGTGAAAGGTCATAGGTTGCATGTGAGGAGGAAATTGAAGGAAAACAATCGAAAATGAAGAAAATAGAGGTCTCATTCATAAAAAGGCTTCTGAGGATCAGTTGGTAACCTTTTTTTAGTTCATTTTTGGAGCTCTCTCATTATTCTCTCTCTCTCTCTCATATTATTGGAGACTTAAAGTTTTCTTGGATAACTCTTGGAGGGTGTGGCATACTTGGATTCTTGGAGCAAGAAGGCAAAGGAAGAGCAGGAAAGCGCAAGAGGACATCAAGATCAACAACTACATCATATTTTTCATGTAGGTACCGAGTTGCATGCATGTTTCCTCACTATTTTTCACATGCATGACATATGCATGTATTTTGTTGATTGTGATCTATCATGGGCATGGAGGATGGATGAGATTGACAGTGGATTGCCTAGCCTTGCCATTTCTTGGACATCCATGGTGATTGTGGATTTGTTTTCCTTGTTTTTTTTGGTTGGTTCTCATGTTTCCTTAGCTTGGGATGAGTTATTAATCCTAGAAGTCCTGGTTGGAAAAACTCTCTAGAAGCCCTCTAAGAGCTTGGGTTGATTTACTAGTCCTGGAAGAATTATTTGGAAAAACACTCTAGAAGCCCTTGGTGGGTTGAGTTACTAGTCCTGGAAGCTTTGGTTGGACAAGTGCTCTCAAAGCATAATAAAAGTTGTGGGTTGAGTTATTAGTCCTGGAAGTCTTGGTTGGACAAATGCTCTAGAAGGCTTCGATAGAGACTAATCTGGTGATGGTTTTGTTTTGTTTGACCATGAGGTGGAATCACTATTTGATGGGTTGAGGTGGATTGCCTCTAGAAGCTCTGGATGGTTTTGGATTGATGTGTTCTATGAGATCCCACATTCATGCTTGGAATATGGCATGGGGGTGAATGGATGAAGAGATATTTTGCTTAACCATTCTACGGTCGGGTGGAATGTGGAAGTCCTATCCTAGGTTTGGATTTTGAATCATCAATATGAGGTTATTTCTCCTTATATTTCTATGAGTATTATACTGGATCATATGTGGTCTATATGGCTGTGATTTCATCGGTAATTATGTTTCTATTATGATGGTTATATATGTGTTTTATGACAGTAGCTATGTATATAAGATCTCATCACGTCTTTACTTGTAAATGAATGATCAATGTATCTATGACCTAATTGATGAAATGGAAGTTTATGTGTTGAGGCATCAATGCTTCTTAGCAATTCTTAGATAAGTATGAGGCCCCTATGCTCAGATATGTTAATTACACATGTAGATTACATATTTATGATATGTTTGACGAAATTCCTATCATGGTTAGTAGCGGTCCAGTCAAGGTCTCATTTAAGTGATTACATACATACTATCAGTTCCTTGTTATTTTACTATTCTGAAGATGTGATTCAATTCTTGGCAGTGACCTGGGCTCTGGGCCTAAAAAAGTGGCTCAAATCTCGGGGACACTGGTGCAACATTGACAAAAAGAGTCCCTGGACACTGGCTTGCAAGCCTGTGAGAGTATCCAAAGGTCCCGGGATGATGGCATGCCCATAGCATGAGAGTGTTGACAGGTCAAGTAGTCCAAAATGTTAGTGGGACACAGGGGATGGTTGGCAGAAAGGTTGGGTTGGTTCCTGAGAGTCCTAATGCTAATGTTGGATGTATGTATGGTTGTTTTCGTCAGTTCCACTTCCTTAACGTGACTTAGGAGGTCGAATCATATCATAGTGGCCTATCGTCGCATGTTTATCCTAACTGGCTGGTTGCTTGGGTAGATGTGGGAGGAGGGTGTTATATCTTCAATGGCAGAGACTTTCAAATCGAATTTTGGGTTAGATATCTTAGGATTTTCTCAACAAGAATCAAATATTTTGCTTCATCACCAACATTTATCATTGAATTAACTATCTCATCTTCCCTAAGAAAGAAACTTGCAACACTTTCATCACTATGCATTTTGAGATTGAATTATAAATGTTTCAGGTTTGGCACTCTTTACCTTAGTGTCACCTTCATAACTTTGGATGATTTTGTCCCATATAGCCTTTGTAGGATTCAACTACATGACCTTCACAAATTTTGATTCTGCCAAACTTCCCAAAAGAGCGTTGACAACCTTTCCATTGGTCTCATATTTGTTTTTTTCTGCCTCATATATGGGAATGGAGGATGGATATTGATAGCCTCCTTCAATGATTACCCAAATATCAACTCCAAGTAACTGTAGATAAGCTCTCATTTTGAATTTCTAGAAAACCAATGTGGTGCCATTAAAAAATGGTGGCCTGATAGATTCTTCTCCCTCTTAATTACTCTTCTTGATGAATCTCCCTTCAAGTGATCAAGGTTCTTCTGAAGGACCTGCTCTGATTCCAATTGTTAGGAAAAGCACTGAGAAGTGGGCGGGATGGCGGTGAATCAGTATTTTGCACACTTCAAATTTTCAATTTCTTATTCTAATCTGTATACACTACTATTATAAAGGAAACTGACGTATGTATGTGACTGTTATTAAAGAAACCCACGTATATCCAAATAGCTTATCCGATCATTAATTTCATCATTAGTTCAACATTAATCAATGTATCATTACTTCATTTTCATCAATTAATCAGTAATTCAGAATACTTAAGAAGCAGATATAACATAAACACATTAAAACCATATGAACACTGGGATTTTAGGTGGAAACCCAATGTGGGAAAAAACCATTTCTATTTTCATCTCTATCTTATTATTTTATTAAAAGAAACTTCTTACAATATTTTATTGGTGCTGACTCTACCCACCATGCAGGATCCTACCTACGAAAGGCTACAACCTTATATCATTTTCCAGCTCCTACTTGAAGGGAGCTACAACCCCCTTTATGAAGATTTCTATCCTCACCTCTTTGTGGATCACTTTTTAGAATGTTTCAAACTAGATCCACTCCCAACGATTTTGAAATCAATTACTCAAATACTGAATCATCAAATCTACTAATGTAACCAATGTAACTAGATAAAAAAAAATCATACCAATGCATAGCCACTCATCAATATACCAAGTCAAACACTGTTACCCATCACAGAAACCAACTACTGCCATTGCAAACCCTGATCAAGCATGCATCAGATTGTATATGTATGCTTCTCTTGAAGAATACTCGCTTATATATCTCAAAACATTGATACCTGAATCTAACTCATTGTCATACTGAATCAATCACTGAATCACATGTTGAACCCATCACCTATCACTAAACCAAATACATATCACAATACAATAGTCTCATCAACATTTCATTAGTTCAACCCAATCAGTACTGTCAAACACATATTATCATGAGAGAGACATCATTGATAGACAACAAGAATTATTACTATAAGAAACAGTTCTTGTGGATGTAGTCCCACATTGGGATTAACCATGGTAAAATCTGGGTCATCATGTGTATATTTTCTTATTATCTGTTGTAGAGTAATAGTTTGTTACAATTACATTTTATTATAGCACAGTGATGATGTATGAGTTTATATGACATGTTTATCTGATTAAATGAATGCGACAAAGTAATCTATGTATGTTACAGATAAAGGAACATAAAAATACCAAATCACATCATCCCTCAAGGCTGTAGAAACATGGTTCTGCATCCTCCCATAGTCAGTTTAGGTGAGGTTGTGATATGCTTGCAGGTCATTGCCGAAAGGGTCGATGATTAGGGGTTTTGTTGGTGTGCAGTATAGATCGAACTTGGGTCAACCCAATCAAAACCAACAAGAGTTGCAAAGGAAAAGAAGAGAAAAAAATTAGAGCTTGTGCACACAAATATATGGGGACCTTCTCAGGTGTCATCTCTTAATGGCTCTCCCTATTATGTTACCTTTATTGATGATGCAACTAGAAAACCCTAGATTTATTGTATTAGAAATAAATTTGATGTATTTAATACTTTCATGAAATGGAAAGTTTCCGTTGAGAATGAGATAGTAAAGAAGTTGAAGTGTCTCAAATAAGACAATGGATGTGAATACTGCAACAAAGAGTTTGATAACTACTGTTTGGAGCATGTAATTCATAGAGAAAATAAAGTTCCAAGAATGCCAAAAGAAAATAGTGTGTTAGAAAGGATGAACAAGACAGTCATGGAGCATGGAAGGTGCATAAAATTGCATGTAGGATTTCCCTTACAATTTTTGGAAGATGTTGCAGATATTGTTGTTTATCTAATAAATAGAGGGCCTTCAAGTTCCTTAGATGGGGTATTCCAGAGGATTCATGGACAGGTAAAAATATAAACTATGCATTTTTAAAGACTTTCAGTTGTGAAGCCTTTGTCCACATAAATAAAGAAAATAGAACAAAGATTGAGGAAAAATCAAAGAAATATGCCTTTATTGGGTATGGTGTAAATGATTTTTGTTATCGCATTTATGATTATGAAAATCATGAAATCATTAGGAGCAAAGATGCCATACTCAATGAAAAGGTCTTGTATAAGGATCAAATGCAGGGAAATAAATAGGAAAAGGAAAAAAAATAATACTTAGTGCTTGATGAGATCACAAAAAAATAATGGTGCCTGAAAATAAGAATGATCTGTAGCCATGACAACAACAACAACCATAACAACAAAAAGCACCTCAAACACCTGAAACTGGTGTTCGAAGATCTACGAGAATAAGTATACCCCATGAACATTCTTAGTCAAGTCTCTAGTTAGTAAAACAACATTGTCGAATAATTGGGTTTATAGGTTGAAGGTAGAAGATGGAGGTGAAAAGAGGTATAAGGCTAGACTTGTGGTGAAGGGATTTTCACAAAATAAAGGTATAAAATTTTATGAAATTTTTTCTCTTGTTGTTAAAATGACTTCAATTGGAACTATTTTAAGTCTAGTGGAAGCAAAATATTGACATCTTGAGTAGTTATATGTAAAGACAACCTTTCTCCATGGGTATTTGGTGGAAGAAATATTTATGCAGCAACCACAAATTGAAGAAGAGCTTGTATGGCTTAAAGTAGGCACCAAGGTAGTGGTATCTAAAATTTGACCGGTTTATGTCTGAACAAGGTTATACTAGATGTCAGTCTAACCATTGTGTTCATTTTAAAAGGAAAAATGATGGAAACTCTATTGTATTTCTATTCTATGTAGATGACATGCTTGTTGTATGGTCTAACATGTAGGAAATAAATGTGCTTAGAGGAAAATTGGAAAATTTGTTTGCAATGATGGATTTGGGTGCTGCAGAATGAATCCTTGGTATGAGCATAACTAGAGATAGGAAAAATCACAAATTAACATTGTCTCGGAGTGAGTACATAGAAAAGGTGTTGGAAAGATTTAATATGCAAAATGAAAAACCAGTTAGTACACCTTTGGCTTGCCATTTCAAACTAAGGAGATGTGTCCCAAGACCCAAGAAGAGATGGATTATATATGTAAAGTTCCATACACATCAGCTATTGGAAGCTTAATGTATGAAATGGTATACACAAGACCTGATATTGCACATGCAGTGGGAGTTGTAAGTAGGTATATGAACAATTAAGGAAAATACCACTGGATGGTAGTGAAGTGGATTCTCAGGTATTTGAGAGGTACCAAAAATCAAGCATTATGTTTTTGAGGTTTGAAAATTGCTATACAAGCATAGTTTGATGCATATATGGTAGATGATAGAGCTAATGGAGGAGCACCACAAGGTATATGCTTACAGTAGGTGGAACAAATGTCAGTTAGGTTTCAAAATTGAAAAACATTGTTTCAGTTTCAATAAGGAAGCAGAGTAAATTGCTACTACAGAGGCTAGTAAAAAAATGATTCGGTTACAAAGGTTTATGGATGAGTTGGGAAAGAATTAGGAGATGAGAAGATTATATAGTGACAAATCTAGTTCCATTCATCTTGCAAATAATTAAACCTTTCATTCTAAGATTAAACATATACAACTCAGGTATCATTTCATATGAACAGTTTTGGATAATGGATAGTTAAAGGTGGAAAAGATATGCACTAGCCAAAATCTTACAGATATGTTGACAAAGGTTGTAACCTGGGAGAAATTGAGTTGCTGCTTAGTTTCAATTGGCCTTCAGGAATTATTATGAAGATGATAAAAAAATAGGTCCAAAGTGGAATCATTTTCCCACAAGTGAAGCAGTGATGGAGTTGATATAAATAGTCTCCAAGTCGAAGATTGTTGGATGTAAAGATTGAATCTTATCTTCTTGATTGTGAGGTATTGTTTTAGACGTGTTTAGATCCTTGATCCCCAAAGGGGGGGGGGGAGGGGGTGGCCTTGTATCCCTACTATTTCTGCCTAGGGGGTCTGTTACACAGTATTTTGTCACCAACCCCGCATCTCCTCATCGCATGTCTAGTTGGTCCCTGAATGGCATCTGCTCTATGTCATACATCAAAATATGTGTCCACATCTTCCATATCACTCAAGAAGATCAACCATGCTCAATTATCCCGAAGTTGACCCCTTTTTACCTATGTTTCAAGATTGTTGTAGGACATCAATGTTCTGTCTACGATGATGGACCAAAGTGAACCAGAACCTCGCGACATCGTTGCAAGAGTACATTTGTTCTCTGCGACGGTCGGATTTTAGGGATCGTCACAAGTCATCACTATACTACTTATGACGATAGCTCTGAATACATTGTTGCCTCGCAATGTCATCTCTGAGTCTTAGTGTTTGACTCGTGATGACCCAGATATGGTGAATTAGTTCAAACATAATGCCTTTGGGTGGTTCTGGAACTAGTTGTTGGGTTAAGGAAGTTCGCCTTTCCTCATTTGAGATGGTGGTTCAGCTTTTTGAGTAACTTCCCATGAATATAAGCTTCCTCTCCCTCATTTTTGGAGGCTCCTTCTCTTATAAAATCATCGTCCATTGCTATGATCAACTAGTTTTTTGGTAGTGAGAAAATTAGCTAGTTCTCGGTGTTGGATTGATAGTTTGCAGTGTGAATTGTTGATAGTCTAGCAATTGGTTGTGGATTTCCTTAGCCTTATATTAGTGCTTTTGGGTGAGAGAGAGAGAGTCATAAGCCTTTCTGGGAGACCTTTTGAGAGTGAATGCATGTGGAGACATACTGACTGGACCATTCAAGGAAGCTTGTGATGTCAAGGCATGGTTGTAAGATTTACTTTTGCTCATATTAATACAATCAATGGTTATTTCCTATATCATGTATGAAATATATTTGATAGCTTATGGTTCCTTGACTCTGTAAGTGGATAGTTATTTGCTGTGCTCTATTATGTGTTTCGTTGTTCTCTTATGTTGTGTTAAAACCCAGGTTGTTCCCTTTGACTCCTGAGGGAATACGGCCGGGGTAACCACTAACCAAGCTTTGGATTGCAGGTTCTAGCCCACCTGCAATCAAAGAGGGCTCTCTCTTTCAGTTTTAGCTTTGTTCTTGAGGATTTTAGGCTAGTTGTGGGGTGGGATTTTTGATCTAAATTTTGGTTGAATGATGTCTTCCAGTAGCTAAGATGAGATCTTCAGAGGGTTTCAGTCCATTGGGCAATGGAGTCTGTGGTTATGGGTTGTTTGAGATATTGAGTAAGATTGTTAAAACTGCAGGGCCTTATGGATATATCATGAAACAAACTTAAAATTGTGAAGATGAAATATGTCTAGCCAGTGAAAGGCAACTAAGAGTTTTTCACTAAGCTGGTGATGTGAGAAAGAGATATATCACTCAGGAGCAGATTCAAATTCCTGAATAATACTCACTATGAAGTTTTAGTCTGAAGGTGAAGCAATTAAGAATTACACTTTCATAACTAATACTAGAGGAAAACATTCATAACAGCATAGATTGAGTTCAGGGTATTCAATGAACAAATCCTGAAACTATTCTTTTTCTGTGCTATTAAACTGTGAAATATAGAGCATGAACGGATTATGAAAGAATGAAATACATAACAAGAAGGTTCAAGAAACTTATTGTGCCATGAAATATGCAGGAATCCTGTAGCAGTAAGCAATCACACCACAACACATCAAAACGACTCAGAACTTTGGAAATTCCATCAGCTCCCTGTATTAAAAGTCTGAAATTTACAGCATGGGTTCTCTGGAAGAGAAAATCAACAACCCCAGCAAGCTTATGCGAGGGGATATATATACAATCGGTTTTTACAAAATATCTGAAATGCTGAGTCATTTGTTCAATAACTGCGTTCACCAACTTTCAGAAATAGCAGATAGGAAAGTTATTGCTATTCTAAATATACAATGAATACCCTTCAGTTCTGTCAGAAACCTTTTGACTTTTGGAGGCCACTGAGTCGGTTGAGCGCTCTGCATTTATTCTTAATGATATGCCTTTAATGTTCTGTCGTGCTGTAGCTTTCTCGGCCCTGTCATCTGTACCTGTCAGTGTTGCTTTGGTGGCCAAATTGCTTTGCTGAGTTGGCTCAGCCCACTCTTTTACAATCATAGTGGATGTATCACCTGTCTGAACATGATGATTTGTATTTTGATGTAAAAATTTGATAAAAACCTGTTTGTTCACAGCAATGTCTGTATCATGCTGGTCCACCATTCCTGTGTAGGCAACTGATGCCTCAAAATTGTGCCTAGTGTTTCATCTGCCTCCGTATATTTGTAGTAATTAGGAGGCACTTCAAACAGATGCCTGATCTCATTCATGATAAAAAACAAATTTTCTATTTTCTCATAGAGGCTCTGCCCAGATGCAGGCCCTGTTTCCTCTGGGATACTTGATCCTGCAGTGATCTGATTTGTAGTAAATGTGTTTACCCTTTTGGCATAATTTTCATGAGATAGCAATCTGCCTGCACTGTTTAGTAGGCTGGGAAGGCCTCTGTTGTGCAATGCTGTGAACTTGTTCACCTCTGTTTGCATTTCCTGGCACCTTCTATCCAATGTTTGTACCAGATTTCTCAATGTGAGGACCCTCTTTATCAGTAAGATGGTGTCAGTTCTATTGGTGATTCCTATTGCTGCCAGCTGAGGGCCTGTGCGGTTGTTCAGGACATTGATCATCCTATTGGCTATCTCAGGCATAGTGCCTAGAGATGCCCTTGCTCTCTGACTTTCCTTGTGTGCCCTGCCTATGAGGTCCATGTGCTCATGAATGGTTTCTATGTATTGCCATTGGTCTGTTATAGATTGACCAATATTGGCCCATAGGACTTTCTTGATTTCTGCCACTATTTTGTCAAGAGAGAGCTCTTTCTCCAGCTCTTTTATCTTCTTCTCAAGGGCTCTTACTTCCCTTGTTCTTTCAGCTACAGTTTGCTTAGATTTATCATATTTTTCATTAACTGTGGCCAATTTTTCCTTGGCCTCATTTAGCTCTGCCATCTGGGCCTGTAGAACTTGAATCTCCTTCATCATCTTCTGCATATCAAGGCTTGGAGCCTCTTTTGATGTTGTTGCTGGTGCTGATGTTGATGGACCTGTTTCAGCTGTCTGTCCTGTGGGAGGAGTGATAATTTGAGGGGGTTCCTCAAGGTTGATCACTGGCTGAGGGGGATGAGATGTCTGGCCTCCTTCTTTCTGCTGCAGGGCTGCCTGTAATGCAGCCTCTGTTTCTACCAATTTCCCTTCTGTTTGCACCAACTGTTTGTGTAGTGTTAGCAGCATGGCTGCTACATCCTGGTCCTTCCTCTGCTGAGCAACCTCTTCTGTTTGAGGGTGAAGGTTTGCTGGAATTTTTACCATTTTCCTCAAAGCCGCTATATCTGCATCTCTTTCCTTTAGTAGTGCCTGTACAGCTTTGGGATCCTTTGGGTCATGCCCAAGCTCTATAATAATATCTTCCAAAGACCTAATCCTGTTGTCTTTGGCTTGTGAAGAGGCCTTCTCCAATTCAAGTTGAGCAGTTGTATTATGCAGACTGTTTTGCAATTTGTGGCAAGGAAGGTCTTGTCTGCAAGAGTTGAATAAACCATCTCACCCATTTGCTTGTGAAGCTCTATCTGGTCCATTGGGTGGATGTCTTTTGCAAGTACCTCAAGGTTGGTCCTTATGTAATTTGCAGCTGACTGTGGCTGCAGCATAGTAGGCATGAAATGACTCATAGTCATCTTTCCCTCTGTTATGTCATATGCTGACATAAGCCTCTGCTGGTTTGTGGGAGCCATTTTGAGCAAGTGATTGTACAGCTGGAGTCTAACTGGCTCATTCCTCTTCTTGATATCAATGAATTGCTGCTTTATGCCAGATTCTGCCCTCCTTTGCTGGCTTGAGGAGCTGACCTCTCCTCCAAGGGTTCTTTCTTGTTCCTGCTGAAAGGAACTGGCAGATGCTTCCATGCTAGGGGGCCCATCCCCATGGATTGCCCAATAGGCATCTCCTCTTCAGAAAGAGGATTTAATCTCTGCCTTTTCTCCCCTTGTTGATTTGTTGATGTAGTGAGGGGAGTTTCCTGCTCTCTATCCCTCTTTCTGGTTCTTTCTTCATTTAATGGGGTTTGGAGGACCGAGGCCTCCACTATCGTTTCCTACCTAGGAGGCACATTTTCTTGAGCCTGCTGCTCTGTAGACATTGGGGCCTCAGCTGTTTCTTCTTGTTGATTGGGCTGCTCTTTCTGTTGTTCTGCTGTAGGGGGTGGCTGTTCCTGTTCCATCTCTTTTTCTTTACTTTTGCTGGCCGCCTGAGGAGTAGTTTGAGCTGCCTGCTGGGGGGCTGTAGAGGATGAGGCAGCTACTCCAAGTTGCACTTGATAAGAAGAGGAAACCTGCCCACAAGTTTCCAAGTCAGCTTCTTTCTCAAGATTCTTTGCTTCTTTATGTAGTATTTCCTCTCTAGGACTTGCTTCTTCTAATGTGCCCTCTTTCCATCTTAACAGATTGGCATATTTTTCAATATGGGGCAGCCTGACATGATCATAGCTAGCCAATTTATACTTAACCCTTCTAAGGCTAATGAAATGATTTGGATCATAGGGTATCCAGAGGAAAGTAGTTTGCAGTACAAGGCGTTGCAGGATCTTGTCTGCTTCTTGCCATGCCTCTTCTCTTTTATTATAAATAAATGGGCCTAGCTGATTTCTGACTTTTAGTTGCACCTTCTTGTTCTTGCTGTGGAAATGGACCATGTCTGCATTTCCAAACTGCCTGAAATACTCTAAGGCAAAGAGTCTCATAGGGACATATCTTGGCAGCCTATATGGGGCTAATTCATAGCCATATATTCTGATCACTGTATGGTTTTGGTAAAAGTACCAATCCCCAATGTTGTAGGCCTTTGAGAGCTGGAGGATCCTTTGCATCTCATCTGTTAATCTTGGAGGAGGGACACTCAGCAGTAAGGACATGGCTGGATGGATAAACAGGTCTATGAATTCACAATAATTGTATGGTGAAAAAGATATATGATGGAAAACTGAAGACCAAAACACTACAGACCTTGGGTTCCCTTGGGCATCAAGCTTTTTGAGAGTAATAGGGAAGCTATCAGCTGATAGAATAGAAATAAGTGATAGATATAAGATGTATATCTAAATATCCTTTCCCTCTCTAGATTCATCAATTTCTCATGAATATTATTGGCAATGTAGGCAGCATAATCATAGTGAACAGCAGGAGGCTTCCCAGGGGAGAAGATGGACAGCATGGCCATAATAGTTTCATCAGCATCCTCAGATGTCCTATAACCCAGGACATAACTGATCATATCCACAAGAATCCTGCCCAACTCATTGAAATATACATTTCCTGTGGGAGGAGTCCTCACAGTTTCAGAGCCTGGTTGAATGAATAACTGATTGATCTTTAAAATTTGGGTACTAGACAGCTTGCCTCCTTTCTTTAGCAAGTCCATCATGGAGAGAGGAGTCAATGGCTTTACTGTATGAAAGTGTAGCATCTGATTTATGGCCTCAGGGGTAACATGGAACAAAACTGAGCCTGAGGAATTGAGGACAGCTCTCTGACATGGGTCATAGTTGGATCTGCATCTATGTATCAAGTCTGGGAGGATATTGACTTGAGGGAGATTGAAAATAGGCAAGTTGGAGTCCCAAATCCCCAGGATATCATTCCCACTGAGATGTTTGGCTTTAAGGTCATTGAGTACATGAATGTGGTACTTACTATATTCTGGGATTCCCTCTGCCATTTGGTAGTCTCTGTCAGCCAAGGGCAGCCACTTTAGCTCTCTTTGTGGGGCATTTAGAGGTGTCACATTCAATGCAACTGGTGTCTCCATGGTTTTGGTACTTTGAATTGTATTAGAACTTGTTTTTTTGGGCACAATGATACAGAGCATCGAATTCTGCAGAAGCAAGGTAATTTGCAGGGGAAACAGGGTGAATTATAGTGAAAACAAGTTGGAATACTCCTGAGAAGGTATAATGATCAAATACTGAGACTGAAGAGTTGTTTTCCCGGTGAACTTGTGCAGCAGAGGTTTCAGTTTGCGAATGCGCAAACAGAATGTAAATTGGTGGAAATTAGGCTAAATGTGGACAGTCTGTAGGTAAATTCGGCCTTGTAGTTAGAGATAAAGGTGGTCACCGAGAATTTGCTAGAAATTACAGTGTTTTTCTCTCTTTTTTCGCTTGTTTTGGTGAATTATGCACAAAACCAGGTGCGGAGGGGAGATTTTGGTAAATACCTGGTAAACTCTGGCAATGGCGGCAATGCAGGCGAATTGAGGGCGCCCACGGTCCTTAAGTCAATTTGTTGCAGGTTGGCGGCGAGGACGTCGTAAAATACATGCAGAGAGCACAGTAGACTTTTGGTGAAAAATGAGAAAAAACGCGAATTTTGGCGAAAATATGGACATTTTGGGCCTTTGGCGCGTTTTTTGGATGACGTCAGCATGACATCATCGGGTGGGGTCGGGTACGAAAGGGTGACGTGGCGGCCTGTGAGTGGTCCGCGTGGATGGGGGACGTGGCAGACAGCTCAGGGCGATGGCGGGTCGGGCGCTGATGTGACGCTGAGGTGGCGGTGACGTGGGCATGATATGGACGTGACGTGGGCAGGCGGTATACGGAGGGCAGTAAGCGGTTCCATCGGACCGCTTACAGTACAGGAGCGGTTTTGGCGGGCAGCCTCCCGATACGATTTGGGAGCGACGCGCGGCACTGCCCTGACGTCACCCTCTGACATTTTTCAGGTGCTATAGTCCGGACATCGGGGGCGGCCCGATATTGATATGGGCCATCGGATGGGAAAGCCCAGATCCGACGGGTGACGGGTTGTGAAAATGATAGGATGATACGGTGGGGAGGCGGAGAATAAACAATTGTTTTTTATGGAAAAGCGCGTGTCATGCGGAAAGAGTCGATAGTGCGGACACAACCCTTAGGAATGTTCAGCTTTCAACCTCCCCTCCCTTTGGCCCAATGCCTGTATTTATAGTGCTCTAGAGGAAGTTATTCAGGTCCACCATCAATGGGATAAGCCCCTCTTTGGATGGGATAGCTCCCCTCTTGATGGGATAAGTTCCTCTTTGTTAGGGATACATGAACCATCTGGAGGCACTTCATACACGTCAAACAAGCTTCTAGAATGCTCTAGAAATGACTACAAGTAACTTTTTTGGAGTGAAACTTGCGCCTTTTGACCTTTACAGGAGTATGTACCCATTGCTTTACAGGCAGAGCGTACAAGTATGCAGGTATTGTGAACTTGGGGTGCGTACACGCAAGTAAGGCTAAGAGAAACTGTGTACCCAAAGATATATAGATTTTTAATGACTTTCTCTCTTTCTTGGAGTTTGACATGGAGAGCAGAGGTATGAGCCTTGCCAAGGAGGATAGTATGACAGTTGATGGAGCCATACTAACTGCAAATAGTCATGGCGACAAATTTTAGTGTAACAGATTGCCCCTAAAGTGCGAAGCCTGTAGTAGATAAGGGTTTCATATAATCTAGGAAGGGTGAAGTACTTTATCATTTCAAGGATTATCCTGCGGAGAGCCCAGTTGGAACCTGCAAGTATTCAACACAAAATATATATATATAAGATCATATCATCGCTGAGGTAGGCATTCCCATACTCAGATTGAAAACTTTAACTAATTGACTATCTACTGCTCTGATACAGGAATGATTTTGGAGTACATCATAATCATAGACTTTTGTAGACACAGTATGGACGCAGCCATCTGTTTATGATTAGTCTACTGTATAATGAATACAAAACTCCTCGCAGCCTAGATGGTGGAAACTAGATCCAGGGTCTTCATTTCTACTTCCCGAACATGCACGATTCTATCCATGCGAATAAATGAGTTGATGTCGAACATGGTAGAAACCACTTGATTACCAGTCAATGATGTAAAATGTTAACAAGTGTGAGAGAGACCACCGGTGATGTCAATGGTTCTCAAAGTACCCAGTAAAATCCATGAGATGTGAATGAATGAGTTGATGTCGAACATTTCACGGAATCCTTCGATCAAAAGTCAATGATGTAAACTGTCATCAAAGGCGAGAAACCTGCCATTGATGCATGCAGACTTCAAGGTACTGATGATTCCTAGGTCATCTTTCTAGATAATGTACTGATGTCGATAGAAAGCGACCCATTGCAGGCAAGCCCACAACACGAAATCATAGATCAAGTTGAAGAAATGTAGCTGTAAGGACTGACTCAGGGACGGTCAAAATGGATGACGGGTATTTTGCAGATGAATGTTTATTGCAGAGACCTCTTGAACACATAACGACATGACAGATGGCTTGGTGACATTTGACCCAAAGTTAATACCCGGCTGAAAACTTTCAATGTGGTTTGATCAACTGTGAGGCAAAGGATTTCCCAACCCAGGTAAATGCAAAGTGTCGTGTTCAAGAGTGGTAATAAGGCTTCTTCTGAGAAAAAGGATAACAAATGGACTCATTTTTCTCTCTTTTCCCCCACCATTTCTGGCAAGTACCTCTTTATTTTTTACAAGCTTGATGAGGATAACATATGCTTGATTATAAGCTCATCCTTCGGATGAGTCCAACTTAGTTTTGATTCGAACCCTAAGAAGGAGTGGTCCGTTCCTGTTTGTAATCGAACAGGTCCTTTACTGTGAAATTTTAACGAGTCCAATATAGGAGTAACTCGGCGTTTTTCATTTTTAGAGAGTCTGAAAAAACTTAAGAAGACTCCAGGTTGAACTTTTTCGTAAAGTTGTGTCTCCCAAGTCCGAAAAAGTATAAAATAATACTTGAGAGAACCGCTTAGTCTTGCGACCAAGGAGTACTTTCATGATTAGTGCCTCTGACCTAAAAAGTAAAAAGCGATCAAGGACATGTCGTTTTATTTCCAGTCTTGAGTTTGAAACGACAAAAACCCGGCAATCTTTTCCTATTTTTACGGTCAGAAAAGGGCTATAAGGGGACCGTCTTTTAATTCCATTTTAACGAGTGTAAAAGAAACGCTTGGCAATCTTTGCATGTTTTAGGAGTCAGAAAAGGGCTTAAAAGATGACTCTGATGTTTCACTTTTTCGTAAGTTTTAATGAGTTCGAAAAAATGATAAAAATGTACTCATATGGCCGACTTTCAATTTAATTTACGAGCAGGAAAAGACAGAAAGAACTCGGCATTTTCATTTGTTTTACGAGAATGAAAGATAGCAAAATAATCTCGGGATTTTCATGAGTTTAACGAGTCTTGAAAATAACCGAAATTGACTCAAGATAGGTTTCATTTTTACAAAAGCTTGAAACAGAGAAAAACTATGCTTCAAAGTAGTTTCATTTTTGCACAAGCTTGAAACAGAGAGAAAACTGTGCTTGATGCCCCCTAAGCGTAACTGCTAGAGCGCATGCCCCCCAGCTTCATTTCATTCAACTAAGTACAAGCCGGATGGAATGAAGGTTCATGAACGAGATCATTTGAAAGACTCGACCTAAAACTGTAAGAAAATTATGCAAAACACGGAAATAACTAACCTAAATATACAACGTAACATTTAAGATCTAGTCAAACTCTTGACCCAATTAGAGGAGGATTTGTTTCATTTTTTAACGAGCTTGACACAGGAAAAGAACTATGCTCGGATTCGGTTTCATGTTTACGCAAGCTTGAAACAAAAAACTATGCTTGTTACAAGTTCACATGCCCCCAGCATAATGACGCAAAACGAGGGACATGCCCCCCAAGCTTGATTGCATTCAATGAGGTGGATGGAATGAAGCTTTACTTTCAAGATCTTGGAAAGACTCGTGGGAGTTGTTTCATTTTTTAGTGAGGTTGACACAGGAAAAGAACTATCCTCAAAACCCTTGTTTCATTTTTTAAACGAGCTTGACACAAGATAAGGAACTATGCTCATAACTATTCTCTACAATCTACCTAACAAAAAACTATACTCTAAAAAACCTTGATTCATTTTTTAACGAGCTTGACACAAGACAAGGAACTATGCTCTAAAATCCTTGATTCATTTTTAATGAGCTTGACACAAGACAAGGAACTATGCTCATGACTACTCTCTACAATCTACCTACTTAACCTACCCTTGTTTCATTTTTTAACGAGATTGACACAAGACAAGGAACTATGCTCAAAAAGTTCGCATGCCCCTAGTATAATGATGCAAAGCGAGGTACATGCCCCCCTGGCTTCATTGCATTCAACCAGATGGATGGAATGAAGGTTTACTTTCAATATTTAACTTGAAAAGGGAGTTGTTTCATTTTTAAGGAGGTTGACACAAGAAAAGAACTATCCTCGTACCTGATTCATTTTTTAACGAGGTTGACTCAGTAACAGGAACTATCCTCTAACCTGATTCATTTTTTAATGAGGTTGACTCAGTAACAGGAACTGTCCTCGCAAAATCCTACTTTCTACAATCTACCTACATATCCTAAAATCTACCTGATTCATTTTTTAATGAGGTTGACTCAGTAAAAGAACTATCCTCTAACTAGCCTGTTTCATTTTTTAACGAGGTTGATACAAGAAAAAACTATCCTCGTACACACTGATTCATTTTTTAATGAGGTTGAAACAGTAAAAGGAACTTTCCTCACACTCACTGATTCATTTTTTAACGAGGTCGACACAGTAAAAGGAACTTTCCTCATACTCCTTGTTTCATTTTTTAACGAGGTTGATACAAGAAAAAACTATCCTCACAGCACCCTGTTTCATTTTTTAACGAGGTTGGCACAGGAAAAGGAACTATCCTCATAGCACCCTGTTTCATTTTTTAACAAGGTTGGCACAGGAAAAGGAACTATCCTCGCACTCACTGATTCATTTTTTAACGAGGTCGACTCAGTAACAGGAACGTTCCTCGTATAACTGATTAATTTTTTAACGAGGTTGACACAGGAAAAGAACTGTCCTCATGGCAGCCTGTTTCATTTTTTAACGAGGTTGATACAGGAAAAAACTATCCTCGCAACACTGATCATGGCTTCCAACTGGAAGAAAGACTTGTCAATGGACACACCTTGATCATGGCTTCCAAGAGATCTTCATCAGAAGGAAGAATACTTCTTTGGAAGGAACACATGTCAAGGGACTCAAAAGGGATAAGAACATCGTGTTCAAGTAATCCCATAGAGTTTTCCATGTCAATTACCGGATCTAAATCAAAGGAAGATGAGCAAACAGTGAGAGGCTCACTTACATCGGTAACTGAAAACATGGGACTAGTTGCCACATAATTAACCCGTGGCAGGGTAGATACCACTTTAGAATCAGGAACATTTAAGGGTGTCATATTATTGGTAGTTGAAACAACACTAGGGAATGAAAGCTGGTCTATAGTCACAATACTGCCATTGTGAGGGAAAGACATCACGCGAAAGAGTGTCGATACGACAGCTTTCATTGCATAAACATAGTCTCGCCCAAGGAGTAAATTGAAATCCAAGGGACCTCGAACTACCATAAGATCAATACAGACAGTTTTACCTTCCAAGGTAATAGAAAACTTAGGAAGGATCCCTAAAGGTTCACTAATGGTTCTGTTAAAAGCTTTCAGATTCTGCGTAATAGGCGCAAGCTGAGGGGAACCCAAAGCTTTCCAAACAGTTGAGGATAAAATACTAACAGAAGCACCTTCATCTACCTGAGTACGATGTATGTCCCTACCACCAGCCTTGACAATGATTTGGAAAGGGATGGAGGAAGGAAGACGAGGTTCTTTCAGTCTATTCCAATCAAAGGAAAAGACCTCAGTACTTGGAGGGGGTTCTGTAGAAACAGGTGAAATGCCCCCCGGCATAGAAGAATCTGATGTAACAAGAAGAACCTGAGCGGCATGAAGTTCACTCTCTAAAGGGAAAGTGGGATCGACCGAATGTGAAATTGAATCGACCACTTGATCAACTAATTGATCATCAACCTGAGTGACATGAGTTTCACTCTCCAATGGAAGAGTGTGATTCACTTCGTCAGTTGACGGTAGGTTGGGAGAAAGTTTACAGTAACCAGTTGGAAATTCTTGTTGTGGAACAGTAAGGTTTTCCAACAATGTTGAGGCTTCATCCATGTGAGGGAAAATGTGAGTTTGATGACTCCCTTTGCATAAATTACAAGGAAACCTAACTTTACCCTTTTTCCCATGAACCTGACTATCACTGGTTGATGGATCAACGGAAAGTTGATGAGATTTTTCTGACCATACTTCCAAGACCTTTGGAATACCAGGACAATTGATAAGGAAGTGGTCACCCTTACAAAGCTTGCAAGGGTATTTGGGTTTACGATGCATATTGGAGGTTTCCTCAACACAACTAACACTTACAGTCATGGTTGGTTGGTTGACTTCTTTCTTATCTTGCTTCTTCTTCTTCTTCTTCTTCTTCTTCCCTTTCTTCTTCTTCTTAGACACTTGGTTACTAGCATCAAGGCTTTTACCAAGCGAAGAGGAAGAAATGGAGGAAGAAAAATTAGGAGAAGAAGGTAAAGGGTCAACAGAAGGTTGGTGATGTTGAGATGGTGAACTCTGTTGAGGTGAAGCATTCGGTTGAGGAGGAACAATTGTAGTACTTTGGGCCAACGAAGTTGAAAATAACCATATCGGTAATCCTATTGTAAATCCAGGTAATGACAAAGTAGCCATATAAGGAGGACCAACATTTCCAAAGTAAGGAAAAGTACTAGGATTCTCGTTAGGAGGGGTTCCTAGGTTGGTAAATTCCGGAACGTTTGCTATTATATTCAACTTCAGTGAATTTTATTAACAATTTATAACTAAAATTAACAATTCACAATTCACACCTAACCATTAAAATTCACAATTCACATCTATGGTCTCTAAAAGTAAAAACAAACAAATTAACATGCTCTATCAAATCTAGGAGTCAAACCACACACAAACAATAGCCTTCCGGACCGAAAACACTAGTTGGTGATGAAATCCAACATTGCAGAATTCAGTACAGAAGTGGCGGGTGGAACAGCTACCTCAGCAACCTGCTTAATGAATAGATCGGCACAAGTTCCTCCACTTTAACCGTCTCGAGTGAAGTGAACCCCCCGGAAAATCCAAGTGAGTCTAGCCGACGTCTGCTCCAGGTACAGTGGGATCTTCCCTCCACCGTCACCTTGGGTAGAACCCTAAAGATAATGGTCACTAAGGTCACCAACATCAACAAATATACCTGGGGGAACAGTCTACGATCCGATAGCACGCAAGGGCAGAGTAACAAGCTCAATCCCCTTGCCGACTCCTTGACAATAATCCAAGGTTTACTGACAAGTGACCCCAGGCTCCTCGACAATGGTCAATCCAAGGTTTACCGTTTGTAGTACGTGCGTATCTGGCGTCGTTCCCAATGAGGAGGATTGATCCCCTCACTGGTTCGGACACGATCGCGTGCTTCTCCTTTAAGAGGAGCTTTCCCAGAGCATAAATGTAACAGTTGGATTTATCCTACCACAAGATGAGCTACTTGTTTGGTTTTGCTGTCTTGGAGAGTTAACTAAAACCTATTCCAAGACACTAGCCTAAGCTATGTTGGTGTATCAGAGCCCTAGAAATGTAAAAATTACTAGATGAATTTTAATTAAGCGCTGTGTTATTAAGGCTGTTATTACTCAAAGGGTAAATGGATATGAAACCAATGGTGTTATGACCCGACTCAACTGAATGCAATCGAAATGATAATGTAATCTTTTCAATTCGATGAATCCTAACTAAAGTAAGGAGAGAGTTTCCATTCACTTCCAACAATGCAAAAAATTGATCACTAAGAGAAAATATAACAAATTCTCTAATGCACTAATTTCATCAAGAAAAACTAATGCAAATCAATTCCAAATCATTTTTTTATTTTTATTTTTGTGTAAATTCAAATCAAAGAAAGCTGATCTAAATCTACGATTGATTTTTCAGAATGTAAACTATGCAATTGTAATCTAAGCACAATTCACTTGAAAAGTATGCAAATGTAATCTATGCACATTTTTCATTCATATTCTGAAAATGAGAATTCTAATTATGCAAATGGGATCTATGCAAGAGAATTCTCAAACACAAGACGATTCTAATGTAATCTAAGAACCAATCAAGTGCAAGTCGAGAAAATTGGGTGAGAGTTCCAAAGATCAAAAAATAAAAACACTCAAAAGCGATTAACACTCATACACAATTTAGCCCCCCCCGGCGAATGAGGGGAATTTTTTTTTTTTGCAAAAACAAAAGCAAAAAGATGCAAAATTGTGAAAGGACTGAGAGAAACTTCCAAGCAATGACCAAAGGAAAACAAATCAAGAATTTCTCAAAAAGAGACTCAAAACACCCAATTGATGAAAGCTTAGAGTAGGAATGCCAATGAAATTAGCCAAGATGAAAACTTCTGACAGGTGAACAGTGGATCTGGGCAGCAAAAATAAGCTAAGAAAATCTAAGAGGCAAAAAGGAAAAAATGGAAATTTTCTAAGCTTTTGACAGGGGTACGCAGGCAACCTGTTTGCATAGGTGCGGCCACGCTCTGTGTACACAACGAAAGTGCGTACAGGTACGCAGTGCTTAACGCAGAGGGTGCGTACTGCTAGCAAAACCAAGAAAAACTAAAATTTAATTTAACCCTAAGCTAGCCCACCCAAATACACAGTCAGACAGCCAAAAACCAGAAAACAAACGACTTTTCTCAGACCAAAGTTTCATACAAAGGAAAAAACATTCACATCAATGGATTCCCCAGTGGAGTCGACATTTTGTCATGCGGAAAGAGTCGATAGTGCGGACACAACCGACCTCCCTAGAAGCAAAAGCTTTCTAGTGACAAACAAGACAAATAAACACTACCTTTCTCTAAACATGCATTGAGAATACAAGTAATCAGGTGATTTTAACATACCTTTAGTCCAACGCTTAGTAGTAGTCTAGCCTCGCCAATCCGGATGAGCTCCTCCTTCTCTTCGAAACCTGCATTTACTAACAAGCCAAAAGATTAAATAGCACCTGATAAACTCATAAAACAATACATATCCATCATACAGACCAAGGAGTATATGAAAAAATCATGAATAACAATCTGTTGAGAAAAATGAGTTCATTTGTATTAAGTGGAAACAAAAGAAACCATTACAACCTGAGCCTTGGTGTTGTGCAGGTCCCTCCTAGGGTCCAGCAAGAGTTTTACTTTACTTTGATCAGCTCACCCACTCTCAAATAAGGCTAGGAAAGGATGGGAATCTCTCCTCTCAAGCTTTACAAGGGAGTCCTAATTCCAGCAGCATCTACCCTTAGGAATGTTCAGCTTTCAACCTCCCCTCCCTTTGGCCCAATGCCTGTATTTATAGTGCTCTAGAGGAAGTTATTCAGGTCCACCATCAATGGGATAAGCCCGTCTTTGGATGGGATAGCTCCCCTCTTGATGGGATAAGTTCCTCTTTGGTAGGGATACATGAACCATCTGGAGGCGCTTCATACACGTCAAACAAGCTTCTAGAATGCTCTAGAAATGACTACAAGTAACTTTTTTGGAGTGAAACTTGCGCCTTTTGACCTTTACAGGAGTTCGCACCCATTGCTTTACAGGCAGAGCGTACAAGTACGTAGGTATTGTGAACTTGGGGTGCGTACACGCAGGTAAGGCTAAGAGAAACTGTGTACCCAAAGATATATAGATTTTTAATGACTTTCTCTCTTTCTTGGAGTTTGACATGGAGAGCAGAGGTATGAGGCTTGCCAAGGAGGATAGTATGACAATTGATGGAGCCATACTAACTGCAAATAGTCATGGTGACAAATTTTAGTGTAACAGCGGGCCTGGGCGGGACTTTGGAAATCATAGAAAATATGGGTTTTTGGCATTAATTCACAAAATGGGGTTAGGGCTATAAATCAAGTGGATCTTGATTTAATCCCAATACATAATATTAGTGCTGTTTGGCCTTAGCACTTTGATTTCTTTGTAGTTCGACCCTTTAGGACTATTAGGCTATATTGCCTAGGGGAAGGGAATATACATATTTTTAGGGTTTTTATACACAATAGTGTTATGGTAATAGGGAAAGGGGAACATAGGGAGTTAAGTATAGATAGAGTTAGTAGTTAGTATTGGAGGGGAATAGGAATAGGAGGAGGCAAAGACTAAGTTGTTAGGGAACAAACTTAGTTAGGAGAGTAGATCAAAATGAAAAGATTTTTTACACCAAAAATGTGGCTCTTTATGCAACAAGGATCAATCAATGAGTTTGTTTTCTCTCATGAACAAAGGTGGTATTGGGATGTTAGCAAGGAATGTGATGGGGGATGATTTGGAAGTTAGACATGCTTCATTTTGCTGCTACAAAACTGCTGAATAGGAGGGTGTGCACTAGCCACCATGTGTCTCCTTTGCTCAGGCTAGAGATATGAAAGAAATCATGCTTCTGCAACCCCCTCTACCTACCCATTCTATTGCCTAGCATTTTTTGTTACTTCAAGGAGGGTGCATTTAGACTTGCAAACTCTCATGTGCCTTTTCTTTTCCTTTGGCATTTTCCTTTTGATTTTCTATCTAAGGTTAGCCTTATTACTCCCAAGGCCCCAGATTAAGCAGTTGGGCACCTTCATTCTCTACCTAACTACTTATCTGCCAAGATTGAACAGTTTGGACAGATTTCTTTCTCTAGTCTACAACAATAAATTGAAATATGGCATGACCCAGCTTAGACTGTTGGATCACCCATTCAAAAGTAGGACAGCAACAACCAACTGTAGATATGTGTTTTTCACAACAATATGAGATCTTTGCATCACCAAAGTAGATCATATTGGCACTTCCCCTGCCAATCATGAAAAATGAAACCTATTGGTATAGGTAGCTAAATGGCGACTCCACTGGGGATCTGAATGAACTTTGTAACCCCCTGTCTGATTCTTAATACTGTAGATAAAGCCTGAGTGACAGCCAGATAGCTTTAGAAACTGCCTCTGCTTTGCATTTGCAGGAGTATATAAAAGCTGCCTCAGTCAATCTTTATTCAGTCTTAAGTTCCATACAGTTGTGCTATGCCTGATCAGTCCTTGTCAAATATCACTATCTCTTAGAAAATTCTCCTAAAGAAAATCACAGAAACTGGCTCCTAAGAAGAAAACTCGCTATACAAGGTCAAACCCAGATCCTGATCCATCACCTGAGTTCCAAAATCCAAACTTGATTTCAAGAATCCTTAAGAGACACAAATCAGAAGGGACTCTATCAGATTCAAGTTCTGAATCAGGTCTTCAAACCAACATTCCAACCCCTGCTAAGGTTTCTCTACATCCTCACACCACTGTGCCCCAACCTCCTAGTTCTTCATCTACTTCACAAAGTATCCTTTCAGCCACTCCATCAACTACACATACCCCTCTCATCCCCTTTCCTCCACTTGTCCCATTCATTCTTGTTATCCCTATTGTCCCACCAAACATGGCTAATAGATATGTTCCACTTCAGTTACCTGCCAATCCAGGGCCTATGCCTCAAGATTACCAAAGCAAGATTTCATATTTTGATGGCACTAGCTCTTATCCAGCCCTTCAACATACTAAGAAAATGCAGGACTACTTTGAAAATTATGAGATAGATGATGATGGGGTTAGAATGAAATTTTTTGTGCAAAGCCTAACAGGAGATGTAAGATCATGGTTTAGGTCACTTCCAGCAAACTCTATAGCTGACCCTGAAGCCCTGTATCAAACCTTTATCAACAGATGGGAGAAGAAAAAGGATCCACTTCATATTTTATCTGAATACAATACTATCAAAAGAGGTCCCCAAGAAACTGTCTTGGATTATTGTGCTCGGTTCAACAGTGTCTACAATGCTATTCCCGAAAATCTCAAACCCCCACCTGATCTAGCTTTATATACCTTCCCTGATGGGTTTGATTCAGATATGGCATACCAATTAAGAGAAAGAGCTCCCCAAACTTTAGCTGAAATGCAAGACATAGCAGTGAGTGTAGAAGCAAACCTGATAGCTAGGAGAAATAGGACCAGAACTGAAAGAAAGACTACCTTCAAAGAAGAGCCTTCAGGCTGGGATCAGAAATTAGATGCAATAATCACTGGCATGCATAGGTTAGGTGACAGAGTAGAATCAGTTGAGAGGAAGTCATCATGGGAAGCACCACAGAATAATCCAATCAGGAATCCCAATTTTAGAAGAAATCAAAATCCTAATGTTGGCAAGGCCAGCCCTGAACCAGAGATAAGGCCTCCGTTCCAAGAAAACTATGTTGAAGCATCCACTTCTAATGAGCAGATAGATGATACCCACATCAATTTGATGGGCTTGAACGATGATCAGCAAGTTTTTCTGAGTCAAGAAAATCATGAAGAGGAAGACATAAGCCAGTTCCAAACTAGATCAGGTGAATCATTTGATTTCAAACAAGGCTATGACACAGCTGTTTTTGAAGTTCATAAATAATACAAATTAAGAAGCAGAACTGTAAATGTGCCACAGCCTGAGAAAACAAAGGATAGCCTACAGCCTAGGAAAGCTATTGTAACCGAGCCTATTAATAAAACTGATTCAATTACAGATGAAGTAACAGTTGAAGAAGTAACCGAACCATTTCCCTCAAATCAAGAAACAAGGGTTTCACCTCCTTCACAGCACAATCCAAGCAACACTTTTCAAAAGATAAGTAAAAAGGAGAAACCTCAAGACCAAATTGTGAGTCAAGAAGAAACCTCTAAGAACTCAATTGAGAAAGAAAAGGTTGTTACCCAGAACACCAAGATCCAATCAGAAAAACCTTTTGACTTGGAAGCTGAAATTGGTAGATTGAAGATAGCCATTCCTCTGTCAGAGCTAGCCAAGCATAACATTTACAAACAACAAATTAAGAAGTCCCTTCAACTGACTCATAATAAAGATGATGTCAATGTGTTGGATGACACCCCAGAACTACTTTTCGGTCCAGAGGTTGATGGAAAGACAACAGTTACAGGAATACTACCTTTTTATGTCAGCTTGCATGTTCATGATAAAATATTACACAATGCAATGTTTGATTCAGGCGCCTCTCATAACCTGATTCCTAGTCAGTAATGGAAAGATTGAATCTAGACATCACAAGACCATATAAGGACCTATTTTCATTTGATTCCAGCCAAGTTAAGTGTTTAGGCTTGATAAAGGATCTATGTGTGTCCCTTGTCCAGTACCTAAATAAAACAATCTTAATGGATGTGGTAGTTGCTGATATCCCACCCAAGTATGGAATGCTGTTATCAAGATCATGGGGAGCCAAACTCCAAGGTTCCCTACAATTGGATATGTCATATGCCACTATCTCTGTTTTTGGGCAGCCAAAGAGGCTATACAGAGAATCACTCATGAAATACATGGTGAGCAGTGAAGAAAAACCTCAAAATTTCCCTATTTATGCAGTCCATTCTGACATGGATTCCTTCATTCTATTCAATGATGATATAAGTCCAATGAGTGATAACAAATCTGTCATACTTGAACAAGATCTGCATATGAGTGAGCAATCAAGTTCCCAAGAAATCAAGGTTGTGCAATCAAGTGATGAAACTGTTCTAGAAGGCAAACCAGGTGAAAGACAAGAACTCCAACTCATAATCCCAAGTCATGAAGAAAATGTTGAAAATCCCCTAAATCAAGAGATCCTATGGTTTCTTGAGTTTGATGGATCAGTCAACAAATTAGGGGCAGGAGCTGGAGTGTGGATTCATAACAAACAAAGCAATCATGCAGAAGGTCGAGCCTATAGGCTTAATTTCAGATGTACTAATAATATGGCAGAATATGAGGCTCTTCTGCTAGGCCTCAAACTGGTAAAATCATTTCAGGCCACAAAAGTTTCAATCATGGGAGATTCAGACCTTATTATCCAACAAGTGAAAGGCAATTTTGTCACAAATGACAAAAGACTAAGATCATACAGGTCTGCTACTATTGAAATACTCAAAGCTTTCACTGAATTTCAAATGACCAAAATACCTAGGACTCACAACATTCATGCACACAGTTTAGCTACATTTGCCAGTACATGCAAATTGCCTTTTGAACCCAACCACTGCTTTACAGCTGAGATAAAACACAGACCTTCTGTCCCAAACAATGTCAAAGATTGGCAAGTGTTTGAGGACGATGCACAGATAAATAATTTCTTAACCTTGCAGCATGAATTTTTAGGCTTGAACATTGATGTTGATTCTGTGAAAGACATACAGCCATTGAGTGAACAGGACCAAACAGCAATATCACCCAAAACAACAAATCAAATACTTTGTCCAACAAACTTTGACAAGGAAAAAATACAAGAACTTGAACAATTGCATTTTGATGAAGTAGCTGGTGCAGAGGCTGAGGTCATACAACTAAAAGACAATTTTCTACCAACAGGCCTAACTCCATTAGAGGACATTTTTGACTCAAATGATGTTCCTAGAAAACCAAAAATGCAACCCCTTAATGCTGCCATTGAAGAATGCAACATTGGAACTATTGAAAAACCCAAGATAATAAAATTGTCTGCCTCTTTACCTCCTGATCAGAAGCCTAAATACATTGACCTCTTTAAAGAGTTCCAAGATGTGTTTGCATGGAGTTATGAGGATTTGAAATCCTATGACACCTCTGTTATTCAACACACTATCCCTCTCAAGCCCAATCAAAAGCCATTCAAGCAAAAGTTGAGAAGAATTAATCCTATGCTTCTCCCTTCAATCGAGAAAGAGGTACAGAAAATGTTTAAAGCTGGTATCATAGCACCAATCAGGTTTTCAGACTGGATTTCAAACTTGGTCCCCACAAGAAAGAAAACTGGGGAGATTAGGTTGTGTGTTGATCTAAGGAATTTGAATCAAGTGTCCCTTAAAGACAATTACCCCTTACCAAAAATGGATCATATTCTCCAAAGAGTGGTGGGGGCTTCAAGAATTTCATTACTTGATGGATTTTCAGGTTTCAATCAGATCCTAGTCCACCCTGATGATCAAGATAAAACAACTTTCACAACCCCATGGGGAACTTTCAAATATGTTAAAATGCCTTTTGGATTGAAAAATGCAGGAGCTACATTTCAGAGAGCAATGGATATTGCTTTTGCTAAAGAGATTCATGAGTTCCTTGTTATTTACTTAGATGACCTCACACCTTTCTCAAAATCTGACCAAGAACATTTAAAACACTTGAGACAAATATTCATAACATGTAGGAAATATGGAATTTCCTTAAATCCCAAGAAGTCTCTGTTTGGTTTGGAAGAAGGTAAGCTATTAGGTCATATCATTTCAAAGGATGGCATTAGAATTGACCCAGATAGAATACAGGCCATCTTGCAAATGCCCCATCCAAGAAACATTAAAGAATTACAAGCCTTCTTGGGAAAGATCAACTTTTTAAGGAGATTTATCCCAAACTTAGCAGAATTGATCAGATTACTAAACAACATGCTAAAGAAGGATTCAAAAGTGAAGTGGATAGTAGAAGCAAATCAAGCTTTTGAAGGTATTAAATTGGCCCTTACCCAAACCCCAGTCTTAACAAATCCTCAATTTGACAGAGAATTTATCATTTTCTCTTTTGCCTCCCAACATACCATTGCTGCTGTCTTATTGCAGAAAGATGATCAAGGGAATGAAAAACCTATTGCTTTCTTTAGTAGAGCCCTTAGAGATGCACCTCTGAAATATCAGATCATGGAAAAGCAAGCTTATGCTTTGGTCAAAGCCATCAAAGACTTTAGGATCTACATCCTATACTCCCATGTCATTGCTTATGTACCAAATCCCATTGTGAAAGACATACTAACTCAAGAAAACTTAGAGGGCAGAAGAGGAAAATGGATTGCTAACATATTGGAATTTGACATTGAGATAAGACCTACAAAACTGATAAAAGGGCAAGGTTTGGCTAAATTGATGTCAGAAGCAAACTTCCAAGCCTTGGATATTAACCAACTTGACAATGAATCGGAGCTCGCGACTCCAAAGATCAATGCAGCCTTTGAACAATCCCTGTGGTATTCTGATATCTGTTACATATTGCAAAACCTGTGTGCTCCCCCAGGATTGTCGAGAACCAAGTCCAGATTTTAAAAAATGAAAGCTTCAAGGTTTTGTAGTATAAATGGTAATTTACTATGGAAAAATCATGAAGGTATACTGTTGAACTGTTTGAATATGGATGAGACTAACAATGTTATGAAAGAATTTCATGCAGGTGATTGTGGTGGACATTTGTACTGGAAATCCACTGTGGATAAGATATTGAGGGCAGGTTACTATTGGCCCACTCTCTTCTCTGATATTAAAAATTTTACCACTTCATGTCACAAGTGTCAAGTGTTTGAGGGAAAAAGAAAGTTACTACCACTTCTCTTAAAGCCTATTGCAACAGAAAGGCCCTTTCAGCAATGGGGCTTGGACTTTATTGGGGAAATTCATCCTTCATCCTCAGGCCAACATAGATGGATTCTAATAGCCACAGATTACTTTACTAAATGGATTGAGGCTGTTCCATGTAGACAAGAAAATGATTCTACTATTATTCAGTTCCTTGAAACCAACATTCTTTCCAGATTTGGTTGTCCTGACAAGATAATAACTGACAATGTTGCTGCTTTCAGATCCAAGAAGATGGTGAACTTTTGTCACAAATTCCACATTACTTTGGGCCATTCTACTGCCTATTACCCTCAAGGCAATGGTTTAGCTGAATCATCCAACAAAAGTCTTATCAACATCATTAAGAAGATACTAGAAGAGAATAAGAAAAATTGGCACAAGAAGCTTGTAAATGCCTTGTGGGCAGACAGGCTAACAACCAAAAGATCTATTGGGGTCATCCCATATGAGTTGGTTTATGGAATGGAAGCCAAATTCCCTTCATCATTAGGGGTCCCTGTCATGAAGCTACTTCAAGAAAGTCAAGCTGAACCAAATGACATGCAAAGAAGAATCAATCAGATTATCTGTTTGCAGCAAACCAGAGATCAAGTGTATAACAGAGTCCAAGTCCTACAAGAGAAACTGAAGAAAGCCTTTGATAGAAGAACCAAGGCTGAAGATTTCTTTATTGGTGATAAAGTGCTTAAATGGGATTCAAGAAGAGAAGACAAGGGAAAGCATGGCAAATTTGACTCCCTTTGGAGAGGGCCTTTTGTTATTCAAGCAGTACAAGGAAATAACACCTATTTTTTGAAGAATTTGGATGGCACTGAAGCTGAAGAGGGCCCTGTAAATGGCCGGATGTTAAAGCACTATTTTGACTATTTTCCATGTATATAGCATGGCTTTCCCCATTTACACAATCAGTTGTATATAGTATTTCCTTCCAGCATATAGATAGTTCAATTCAAGAAGCTGTGTAAATAAGCAGGAAAAGGCTTTTATTTCAGAAGTTCCACAATGGTGACAAATTCCAGTTTTGAAGTCCAAAGAGGTAGTTTTCAAGTCTTGAGAAGAAGTCAAAAGCCAAGGCATTCTGATCTGCTGTTCTTGGTCTTTCAAGTAGAAAAACCATCCCCAAGTGGAGCCACTGTTAGCTACCTATACCAATAGGTTTCATTTTTCATGATTGGCAGGGGAAGTGCCAATATGATCTACTTTGGTGATGCAAAGATCTCATATTGTTGTGAAAAACACATATCTACAGTTGGTTGATGTTGTCCTACTTTTGAATGGGTGATCCAACAGTCTAAGCTGGGTCATGCCATATTTCAATTTATTGTTGTAGACTAGAGAAAGAAATCTGTCCAAACTGTTCAATCTTGGCAGATAAGTAGTTAGGTAGAGAATGAAGGTGCCCAACTGCTTAATCTGGGGCCTTGGAAGTAATAAGGCTAACCTTAGATAGAAAATCAAAAGGAAAATGCCAAAGGAAAAGAAAAGGCACATGAGAGTTTGCAAGTCTAAATGCACCCTCCTTGAAGTAACAAAAAATGCTAGGCAATAGAATGGGTAGGTAGAGGGGGTTGCAGAAGCATGATTTCTTTCATATCTCTGGCCTGAGCAAAGGAGACACATGGTGGCCAGTGCACACCCTCCTATTCAGCAGTTTTGTAGTAGCAAAATGAAGCATGTCTAACTTCCCAATCATCCCCCATCACATTCCTTGCTAACATCCCAATACCACCTTTGTTCATGAGAGAAAACAAACTCATTGATTGATCCTTGTTGCATAAAGAGCCACATTTCTGGTGTAAAAAATCTTTTCATTTTGATCTACTCTCCTAACTAAGTTTGTTCCCTAACAACTTAGTCTTCGCCTCCTCCTATTCCTATTCCCCTCCAATACTAACTACTAACTCTATCTATACTTAACTCCCTATGTTCCCCTTTCCCTATTACCATAACACTATTGTGTATAAAAACCCTAAAAAATATGTATATTCCCTTCCCCTAGGAAATATAGCCTAATAGTCCTAAAGGGTCGAACTACAAAGAAATCAAAGCGCTAAGGCCAAACAACGCTAATATTATGTATTGGGATTAAATCAAGATCCGCTTGATTTATAGCCCTAACCCCATTTTGTGAATTAATGCCAAAAACCCATATTTTCTTTGATTTCCAAAGTCCCGCCCAGGCGCGCTTTTCCATAAAAAACAATTGTTTATTCTCCGCCTCCCCGCCGTATCGTCCTATCATTTTCACAACCCGTCACCCGTCGGATCTGGGCTTTCCCATCCGACGGCCCATATCAATATCGGGCCGCCCCCGATGTCCGGACTATAGCACCCGAAAAATGTCAGAGGGTGACATGAGGGCAGTGCCACGTGTCGCTCCCAAATCGTATCAGGAGGCCGCCTGCCAAAACCACTCCCGTACTGTAAGCGGTCCGATGGAACCGCTTACCACCCTCCGTATACCGCCTGCCCACGTCACGTCCATATCATGCCCACGTCACCGCCACCTCAGCGTCACATCAGCGCCCGACCCGCCATCGCCCTGAGCTGTCTGCCACGTCCCCCATCCACGTGGACCACTCACAGGCCGCCACATCACCCTTCCATACCCGACCCCACCCGATGACGTCATGCTGACATCATCCAAAAAACGCGCCAAAGGCCCAAAATGTCCATATTTTCGCCAAAATTCGCGTTTTTTCTCATTTTTCACCAAAAGTCTATTGTGCTCTCTACATGTATTTTACGACGTCCTCGCCACCAACCTGCAACAAATTGACTTAAGGACCGTGGGCGCCCTCAATTCGCCTGCATTGCCACCATTGCCATAGTTTACCAGGTATTTACCAAAATCTCCCCTCCGCACCTGGTTTTGTGCATAATTCACCAAAACAAGCGAAAAAAGAGAGAAAAACACTGTAATTTCCAACAAATTCTCGGTGACCACCTTTATCTCTAACTACAAGGCCGAATTTACCTACAGACTGTCCGCATTTAGCCTAATTTCCACCAATTTACATTTTGTTTGCGCATTCGCAAACTGAAACCTCTGTTGCACAAGTTCACCGGGAAAACAACTCTTCAGTCTCAGTATTTGATCATTATACCTTCTCAGGAGTATTCCAACTTGTTTTCACTATAATTCACCCTGTTTCCCCTGCAAATTGCCTTGCTTCTGCAGAATTCGTTGCTCTGTATCATTGTGCCCAGAAAAACAGGTTCTAATACAATTCAAAGTACCAAAACCATGGAGACACCAGTTGCATTGAATGTGACACCTCTAAATGCCCCACAAAGAGAGCTAGAGTGGCTGTCCTTGGCTGACAGAGACTACCAAATGGCAGAGGGAATCCCAGCATATAGTAAGTACCACATTCATGTACTCAATGACCTTAAAGCCAAACATCTTAGTGGGAATGATATCCTGGGGATTTGGGACTCCAACTTGCCTATTTTCAATCTCCCTCAAGTCAATATCCTCCCAGACTTGATACACAGATGCAGATCCAACTATGACCCATGTCAGAGAGCTGTCCTCAATTCCTCAGGCTCAATTTTGTTCCATGTTACCCCTGAGGCCATAAATGAGATGCTACACTTTCATACTGCAAATCCATTGACTCCTCTCTCCATGATGGACTTGCTAAAGAAAGGAGGCAAGCTGTCTAGTGCCCAAATTTTAAAGATCAATCAGTTATTCATTCAACCAGGCTCTGAAACTGTGAGGACTCCTCCCATAGGAAATGTATATTTCAATGAGTTGGGCAGGATGCTTGTGGATATGATCAGTTATGTCCTGGGTTATAGGACATCTGAGGATGCTGATGAAACTATTATGGCCATGCTGTCCATCTTCTCCCCTGGGAAGCCTCCTGCTGTTCACTATGATTATGCTGCCTACATTGCCAATAAGATTCATGAGCAATTGATGAATCTAGAGAGGGAAAGGATATTTAGATATACATCTTATATCTATCACTTATTTCTATTCTATCAGCCTGATAGCTTCCCTATTACTCTCAAAAAGCTTGATGCCCAAGGGAACCCAAGGTCTGTAGTGTTTTGGTCTTCAGTTTTCCATCATATATCTTTTTCACCATACAATTATTGTGAATTCATAGACCTGTTTATCCATCCAGCCATGTCCTTGCTGCTGAGTGCCCCTCCTCCAAGATTAACAGATGAGATGCAAAGGATCCTCCAGCTCTCAAAGGCCTACAGCATTGGGGATTGGTACTTTTACCAAAACCATACAGTGATCAGAATATATGGCTGTGAATTAGCCCCATATAGGCTGCCAAGATATGTCCCTATGAGACTCTTTGCCTTAGAGTATTTCAGGAAGTTTGGAAATGCATACATGGTCCATTTCCACAGCAAGAACAAGAAGGTGCAACTAAAAGTCAGAAATCAGCTAGGCCCATTTATTTATAATAAAAGAGAAGAGGCATGGCAAGAAGCAGACAAGATCCTGCAACGCCTTGGACTGCAAACTAGTTTCCTCTGGATACCCTATGATCCAAATCATTTCATTAGCCTTAGAAGGGTTAAGTATAAATTGGCTAGCTATGATCATGTCAGGCTGCCCCATATTGAAAAATATGCTAATCTGTTAAGATGGAAGGAGGGCACATTAGAAGAAGCAAGTCCTAGAGAGGAAATACTACATTAAGAAGCAAAGAATCTTGAGAAAGAAGCTGACTTGGAAACTTGTGGGCAGGTTTCCTCTTCTTATCAAGTGCAACTTGGAGCAGCTGCCTCATCCTCTATAGCCCCCCAGCAGGCAGCTCAAACTACTCCTCAGGCTGCCAGCAAAAGTAAAGAAAAAGAGATGGAACAGGAAGAGCCACCCCCTACAGCAGAACAACAGAAAGAGAAGCCCAAGCAACAAGAAGAAACAGCTGAGGCCCCAATGTCTACAGAGCAGCAGGCTCAAGAAAATGTGCCTCCTAGGCAGGAAACGATAGTGGAGGCCTCGGTCCTCCAAACCCCATTAAATGAAGAAAGAACCAAAAAGAGGGATAGAGAGCAGGAAACTCCCCTCACTACATCAACAAATCAACAAGGGGAGAAAAGGGAGAGATTAAATCCTCTTTCTGAAGAGGAGATGCCTATTGGGCAATCCATGGGGATGGGCCCCCCTAGCATGGAAGCATCTGTCAGTTCCTTTCAGCAAGAACAAGAAAGAACCCTTGCAGGAGAGGTCAGCTCCTCAAGCCAGCAAAGGAGGGCAGAATCTGGCATAAAGCAGCAATTCATTGATATCAAGAAGAGGAATTAGCCAGTTAGACTCCAGCTGTACAATCACTTGCTCAAAATGGCTCCCACAAACCAGCAGAGGCTTATGTCAGCATATGACATAACAGAGGGAAAGATGACTATGAGTCATTTCATGCCTACTATGCTGCAGCCACAGTCAGCTGCAGATTACATAAGGACCAACCTTGAGGTACTTGCAAAAGACATCCACCCAATGGACCAGATAGAGCTTCACAAGAAAACGGGTGAGATGGTTTATTCAACTCTTGCAGACAAGACCTTCCTTGCACACAAATTGCAAAACAGTCTGCATAATACAACTGCTCAACTTGAATTGGAGAAGGCCTCTTCACAAGCCAAAGACAACAGGATTAGGTCTTTGGAAGATATTATTATAGAGCTTGGGCATGACCCAAAGGATCCCAAAGCTGTACAGGCACTACTAAAGGAAAGAGATGCAGATATAGCGGCTTTGAGGAAAATGGTAAAAATTCCAGCAACCCTTCACCCTCAAACAGAAGAGGTTGCTCAGCAAAGGAAGGACCAGGATGTAGCAGCCATGCTGCTAACACTACACAAACAGTTGGTGCAAACAGAAGGGAAATTGGTAGAAACAGAGGCTGCATTATAGGCAGCCCTGCAGCAGAAAGAAGGAGGCCAGACATCTCAACCCCCTCAGCCAGTGATCAACCTTGAGGAGCCCCCTCAAATTATCACTCCTCCCACAGGACAGACAGCTGAAACAGGTCCATCAACATCAGCACCAGCAACAACATCAGAACAGGCTCCAAGCCTTGATATGCAGAAGATGATGAAGGAGATTCAAGTTCTAGAGGCCCAGATGGCAGAGCTAAATGAGGCCAAGGAAAAATTGGCCACAGTTAATGAAAAATATGATAAATCTAAGCAAACTGTAGCTGAAATAACAAGGGAAGTAAGAGCCCTTGAGAAGAAGATAAAAGAGTTGGAGAAAGAGCTCTCTCTTGACAAAATAGTGGCAGAAATCAAGAAAGTCCTATGGGCCAATATTGGTCAATCTATAACAGACCAATGGCAATACATAGAAACCATTCATGAGCACATGGACCTCATAGGCAGGGCACACAAGGAAAGTCAGAGAGCAAGGCCATCTCTAGGCACTATGCCTGAGATAGCCAATAGGATGATCAATGTCCTGAACAACCGCACAGGCCCTCAGCTGGCAGCAATAGGAATCACCAATAGAACTGACACCATCTTGCTGATAAAGAGGGTCCTCACATTGAGAAATCTGGTACAAACATTGGATAGAAGGTGCCAGGAAATGCAAACAGAGGTGAACAAGTTCACAGAGAAGTTCACAGCATTGCACAACAGAGGCCTTCCCAGCCTACTAAACAGTGCAAGCAGATTGCTATCTCATGAAAATTATGCCAAAAGGGTAAACACATTTACTACAAATCAGATCACTGCAGGATCAAGTATCCCAGAGGAAACAGGGCCTGCATCTGGGCAGAGCCTCTATGAGAAAATAGAAAATTTGTTTTTTATCATGAATGAGATCAGGCATCTGTTTGAAGTGCCTCCTAATTACTACAAATATACGGAGGCATATGAAACACTAGGCACAATTTTGAGGCATCAGTTGCCTACACAGGAATGGTGGACCAGCATGATACAGACATTGCTGTGAACAAACAGGTTTTTATCAAATTTTTACATCAAAATACAAATCATCATGTTCAGACAGGTGATACATCCACTATGATTGTAAAAGAGTGGGCTGAGCCAACTCAGCAAAGCAATTTGGCCACCAAAGCAACACTGACAGGTACAGATGACAGGGCCGAGAAAGCTACAGCACGACAGAACATTAAAGGCATATCATTCAGAATAAATGCAGAGCGCTCAACCGACTCAGTGGCCTCCAAAAGTCAAAAAGGTTTCTGACAGAACTGAAGGGTATTCATTGTATATTTAGAATAGCAATAACTTTCCTATTTGCTATTTCTGAAAGTTGGTGAACGCAGTTATTGAACAAATGACTCAGCGTTTCAGATATTTTGTAAAAATCGATTGTATATATATCCCCTCGCATAAGCTTGCTGGGGTTGTTGATTTTCTCTTCCAGAGAACCCATGCTGTAAATTTCAGACTTTTAATACAAGGAGCTGATGGAATTTCCAAAGTTCTGAGTCGTTTTGATGTATTGTGGTATGATTGCTTACTGCTACAGGATTCCTGCATATTTCATGGCACAATAAGTTTCTTGAACCTTCTTGTTATGTATTTCACTCTTTCATAATCCGTTCATGCTCTATATTTCACAGTTTAATAGCACAGAAAAAGAATAGTTTCAGAATTTGTTCATAGAATACCCTGAACTCAATCTATGCTGTTATGAATGTTTTCCTCTAGTATTAGTTATGAAATTGTAATTCTTAATTGCTTCACCTTTAGACTAAAACTTCACAGTGAGTATTATTCAGGAATTCGAATCTGCTCCTGAGTGATATATCTCTTTCTCACATCACCAGCTTAGTGAAAAACTCTTAGTTGCCTTTCACTGGCTAAACATATTTCATCTTCACAATTTTAAGTTTTTTTCATGATATATCCATAAGGCCTTGCAGTTTTAATAATCTTACTCTATATCTCAAACAACCCATAACCACAGACTCCATTGCCCAATGGAATGAAACCCTCTGAAGATCTCATCTTAGCTACTGGAAGACATCATTCAACCAAAATTTAGATCAAAAATCCCACCCCACAACTAGCCTAAAATCCTCAAGAACAAAGCTAAAACTGAAAGAGAGAGCCCTCTCTAATTGCAGGTGGGCTAGAACCTGCAATCCAAAGCTTGGTTAGTGGTTACCCCGGCCGTATTCCCTCAGGAGTCAAAGGGAACAACCTGGGTGTTAACATGTTGTTCAAGGTGATTCACTCACCAAGGAGAAGAAAATGATAGCTGGAGCAATGTAACAAAGACTGCATCGAACATCGGCATGATGTATGCTCTTTCAATGATGACTGTTTAAGGAATTAGTTGTTGTATTTGTCTTGCTGTGACTAGACCCACTCTAGGGCTAGAGGGGTTTCCTCTGTCTACAGAGGGAACTTTACCTACATCACAAGTTGGCGACTCCGCTGGGGAGTACTTTGTGTGGTGTCTCTTGTTTTTCTCTTGATTTCTTTTTAATTGAATTACATAGTGTCTCTTTGTTTTAGGACTGAGCCATCACTGTTTTGGATCACTTGAGTAGATCTGGTAGTCCACCTCACTATCTAAGTGATAAGCTTGGTGTCTTTCAGCTGCTTTTGCCTTGTTTTGCCTCTTAATTAAGATCGTCGTTGTTTAGCTCTTAACAGTTGCGACAAATCACCCCTGTCCTCTTTGACCAAGTTGTATGTCACGGATATCCCGTCATACAGCTACAACGATTCATGAAATCAGACCATCGGTGAAGACAAGTGTACTCTTAAGACGATGTTACTCAGTTGCTAACGTCATGTTTACGACGATTTGGCATTCGTCTCATGTTGCTAGTCTAACCCATGCGATGATTCTTGTAGGCCTGCTTTTCATAGCCCTGCCTCCTGAATAGGCCAGTGTAGCTTGTCCTCTGCTGTCTCTTACATCTTATCAAGCTTGTTTTGACTGTCTTTGCTAAGGCATATCCTTCTTGGATCCATTTGTGGAGCATACTAGTATTCCATATGAGAGTGTGGGTACTGGACTATTCAAAGATCCTGCCCTTATGGGTGATTTTTCGCTCCCACATTCCAATGTCACCTCTATTAACATGATTTCTATCAATCTTGATCCTTGGGTGATTCCCCCCATCAATCAGGTCGATTCATGGGGTGAAGTTATGTCGTTGAGCCTTGCTGAGCTCAACTATGTTGAAATCGTTTCAGATTCGGTTTCATCATCCGACTCTGCTCCTTTGAGCAAATATCTCGATGCGTATGTGCAATCCCCTTGGCTTGGAGACAATGTTTCTTCAGATCCATTACAAGAGACATTTCCTTCTGATGAAGCAATTCTTGAGACTATGTCTTTTGAGGATCCTCCTTGGTTCGATCATCACCATCGTTCCTTATTTCTCCCAAGCCATGGGGCTATGACTACCTTTCTAGAGAAGTTTGCTTCATGTATTCCCTTTTAGCCACTTTAGATGCCTATCCTGATTCATGAAGTTTTTTCTAAAGGTAATATGGGGAATATTACACAAACCATGCCCATCGACATCTCTATCAAACCAGGGATTGTTGAAAATATTCACATTGGAGTTACCTGTTCCCCTGAGGAGATTCAAATTTACACCGACTTTTTCCACGAATTCTATGACGTGTTTGCATGGTCATATGAAGAAATGCTTGGTATTGATCCAAGTATTGTGGTACACAAGATACCTACGTACCCTAGTGCCAAGCTAGTTTGACAGCGTTTATGCCCCGTGCACTTGAGAAAAGCTGCGACCATCAAAGGAGAAGTTGAAAAGCTTCTCAAGGCAGGGTTTATTGATCCTATCCCACCGATAGACTGGGTATCTAACATTGTCCTTGTGACCGAAAAGTAGGGAACTATTAGGGTTTGTGTTGATTATCATGACATCAATTGCGCATGTCCGAAAAATAACTATCCTACTCCCTTCATTGACTAGCTTATCGATGATTATGCTGGGAGTAAGATATTTTCTTTTATGGATGGATTTTCTGGTTACAACCAGATCAATATTTTGCCTATGGATCCACACAAAACTGTCTTCATCTGCCCATGGGGTACTTTTGCTTATAAAAAGCTCCCTTTCAGCCTGAAAAATGCTGATGCCACTTTCCAGTGAGAAATGTCCTACGCTTCTCATGACATCTGTCACATTGTTCAGATGTATCTGGATGATCTTTTGGCTCATTTAGCTAAATGATCTGACCATCCGAACAAACTACTTGCGATTTTTCTTTGCTGTAGACATTACTGTATTCGTCTTAATCCGCCTAAGTGTGTCTTCTACATCAAATCCAGCAGACACCTTGGGTTTGTCATTTCTAAAGAGGGTATTCATCTTGATCCCCTCAAGGTCGAAGCCATATTGAATCTCCTACCTCCTGCTTCTTTGCTTCAGTTGCAGAGCTTATAAGGAAAAGCCAATTTCTTATGTCGTTTTATCCCTAAATACGCCGATATTGCTAAAGGTTACATGCTTCTCCTCAAGCATGACACTCCATTCGTTTGGGATGACATCACCCAAAGGTCATTTGAGAAACTCAAGGCACTTCTTGTTTTTGCTCCTTTGTTGCATCCACCCAACCATCATCGTGACTATTCACTTTATTTAGCTACTGCTAATAGTACTATTGGTATGGTTTTGGTTCAAGACAAAAACAATGGTTCCAAGCACGTTATCTATTATCTTAGCCACAACCTTCTTGACATTGAGACTCAGTATGCTTATGTCAAGAAGCTCACCTTAGCAGTTGTCCAAGCTGTCCAACGCTTTCGTCATTATATTTTGTTGCGTACGACGACTATGATTTCAGATTGTAACCTGATGACATAGATTTTGTCACACCAATTGCTAGGGGCCAAGTACTCGAAATGGATTTTTATCTTTCAAGAGTTTGATTTGGAGTTTACTACTACCAAGTCTAAGAAGTCACTCGTCTTCGCTGAGTTGATTTCCTTGTTACCGTTTGCCGCCACTCCCTCTCGGATAGAGGATCGCATTTCAGATGACACTCTTTTCTTGATCAGTACCCTCGATCCCTAGTACGGTGACATTATTGTATACCTCTAGATGTCTTCCTTCCATCCTAATTTATTTAAGGATGCTTGGTGACGCATTTGTCACCATTCTCAGCCTTATCATATTGTTGGAGACACTTTATATCGTCTCGGCGTTGATTTAGTTCTCTGTCGTTGTTTGACTTTCGAGGAAGCTGAAAGAGTCTTGAATGATTACCAATCTAGGGCATGTGGTGGTCATATGTCTGGTTATGCTATTGCCCAAAAAATCCTTTGTGTTGGTTACTTTTTGCCCTCTATTTTTAAGGATTGCATTCTCGCTGTCCGTTCCTGTCATGCATGTCAGATTTACTAGCGAAAGGTGTGCGCGCCACCTTCCCTTTTGCATCCTGTCATTACTGTGGGCCCTTTTGCTAAATGGGGCATTGATTTTATGACCTGTAACCCTCACTCAGCTGAGGGGCATGGGTATATCATTGTTGCCATCGATTATATTACAAAATGGGCTGAAGCGATGCCTACATTGTCTAACAACGGTAAGAAAGCTACGCAATTCCTATTCAATCATGTGATTACTCGATTCAGAGTCCCTCATGCTAGTGTCACTAATCACGGTTCTCATTTCCATGGTTATATGATGACTGAGTTAACAACCCAGTTAGGCTTGCGTCACGATAGTTCGATGCATTATTACCCTCAGGCCAATGGCCAAGTCAAAGCCATCAAAAAATGTTGGTTACGATGCTTCAGCATAACATGGGAATGCACAAGTCCAACTAGCACTTGATGTTGTTATCCACCTTATGGGCCTACCGTACCTCAGTGAAGGATGCAACTAGATTCACACCATTTCAACTGGTTTATAGTCTAGAAGCTACCCTTCCGATTGGATGCGAAATACCTTCTCTCATGTTAGCTGTCGAATTGATCCCAAATACTACTCCCATGGAAGAATGCCTTCTTTATCTAGAGTGGCTAGATGAGACCCATCAACTTGCTTATTTAGTCATTGAAGCACAGAAGAAGAGAGTGAAAACTCACTTTGACCAGACTGTTAACCGTCATTCTTTCGCTGAGGGAGACTTAGTCATGCTTTACGATCAAGCAAATGATAAGCCAGTGGCAGGAAAATTTGAACCTATGTGGCATGGGCCCTATATTGTGAAACATGTTTTGCAAAAAGGGGCCTATGAGCTAATTGACTATGCACGAAACCCTTTGGATAAGCCCCGGAATGGGTTTTATCTTAAAAAATACTATGCATGACTCTTTCGTGCATCTGCTGTGTACATAAATGTGCTTTTCATCTTGTACATGTTTGGCTTGGTGTGTAAGCGTTTGCTGCGTATTGTGTCTTTTTACTTCTTACGTAGATGTTTGTTGCACCTTATATTGGTTTTGCTGATGGTGCCTATTGTAGTATTCAAAATCTTTCCTCCGCGGCATGGGTGATCTACGATCCTCACGGTGAGTTAGTAGACCTTCAAGGTGTTTGTCTAGGATGTACCACAAACATTGTTGCTGAATATAGCATCGTCATCGAATTACTGGCTGAGGCTATTGACCTCAATATTCGTGCATTGATTGTGAATCTGGACTCTCAGCTTGTTGTTCTTCAACTTAAACCCTCAACTTTTAAGGTTGTATTTATGTGTCTGCTTACTGGAAAGAAATTTTGATTATATCACATATCAACACATTCCTAGAAGGCTAAATGCACTAACTGATGCATTAGAAAACCATGTATTAGATAGACATTTACGCAATTTATAAAAGTCATAAACAAGTATTCAAGACGCAATAAGTAGATGGAGTAAAACATAGATAGGTGTATATCATGTGTTGCACACCATGGCGCTCAAAAAATATATGTATATGTCAAAAAAAAAATATGTGTGTTCAAGTTACATCACGAGACACATGTCTCTCAAAATTTGCAGAAAACAAAACCTAGAAGTCTACTACGGATGATGCTCTCTATAGTAGACTACTGCTCAGACCACCTGTCTAAGAAGCCAGTGTATCCTATTCGACACACCCACAGTGTGTCGTTGGTATTGTCTGGGGATCTCTTCGAGTCCCCCGTAATCTAGGATCCCCTCAGTGAAGCGCTCTAGGTTCCGAGCTATCTCCTCTTCAGCATCTCCACCCGAAGGTGGTAGGCCAATCTCTCTGACAGCCCTCCAGGTAGTAGGAGTGAGACCTACAAATCTCTCAGGTCCAACATACGCAAAGAATTGAACATAATAATTAGGGCATGTATATTTAAAATCCAAAAACAACAAAAAAAACAAATTACAAAAAGTTTATTGGTTAAGCAGAGTATTTTACCTCTCTCGTCCCACTGTTCTCCAAGAGGAAGCAACATGCCTGGGTCGCCCCTGAGGTCCATCCCAGCGTATGTTCAATCCTCGACTACAACCTACTGATGGTTTATCCACTTGATAAATTCAGGACCCCATGACGTTGGCTAGCCACCACCTCCTCGTGGCATCACCAGAGCCCACCGAGTAATTCGAGTCTCTTGTGGTCCTGGCCACCCCACCCACATGTCCTGTAGCTGAAGGATTAGTACTTGCTCCAGCATGAGCGGTACCAAGATCAAGCCATAACCAAACTATTTTGTCTCACCCCTCTGGCATTTGGTCAATTGTCTCTTCATGTTAAGAGACATGGCCTCTGCCCAATCAAACATGGTGGAATTTAAACAGTCTAAGGCTAACTGCAGTTGAGTTTTAGTTACCTCGTGTTGGGCTTGGGAGCCATATTTCCTAGTGATAGTGAATAGAAAAACCACAATGGAAAATCATTCACCGAGGTAATTTGCAGTTTCCCACTGGTAGATGATTTCCATGCCCCTAGGCACACTCTTGCGATAAGAGTGTCTAGCAAGTCTCCAGTGACTCGAGTACCCACCATGCGAGGTCCCTCCCCTCGCTGTGAAAATCTAGTCAAAAAATAGATGATTTTGGCATCAAATTAAATTTATTTCCCACAGATGATACATTTTCTCTCTGTTGGATTCCACACTCGGATAAGGTACTCTAAGAGATTCAGTTGAGCTCTTAGTAGTGGTGTTAAGAAGAATTTTAATAGCCCACAGTTTTGTAGGATATTCTGGCAATGAGGATCAACTGCCCCCATCTCATCATCATCATCGTGAGTGCATTCCTACCAAGAGAAAGCCATTTTGTATCCCTGCATGCACCAACATCCTTTTATTAAATGTTGTTCAACAATTTTCATATCTTAAAATTGTTTGAAAATGAAGTGTTTTTGGCTCTGGTGCTCGTCGCAACAATTTTTAAAATAGCTGTGATGGGCCAATTTGTATAGTTAAAAAATTCTTAGGTCGTCGTAAGTGTACATTGCTTTCCGACAATGATCCCGTTTTTTCCCCATGCAAATTTCTCGGTCATCGAAACCCTGAGGGGGAAACTTGTGACGACCGAGGTAGAATTTTTTCCCAAAAAACCTCTTCAAATACCAATCTAAAACATGAAATTTAATTTAAATTTGGTGGAAAAACAAAGATAGGTGTGGAGTACTCAAGAAGGTATGTTTTTATTGATTATTATGTCATCTTTTCTTTAGAACTCATAATCGCTTTGCATCATGAACTAGGTAAATAATAAGAAATTATGGCAAAATCTATGAGATTTTTATGTAACACAAAATAACTAATAATCGCCATTTTCTTATGCAGAAAAAGGGAAAAACAAAAGATTGTCGTCCCAAGGAAAAATACAGAGCAGAGTAGGCTGTTGTCCCTGTGGCAGGAAACCATATGCAGACAAGGCGATCCAAACTAAAGCATATCAGCCAAGGAAAGGAAAAGGAGATATGGAATTGGCATAAGAGAATAAGGGGATAACTGGAATTAATAGTTTGGTGAATCCCTCGAGATCCTCTGATCCCAAGGGATCACAATCTTAACTATTTTTGCATCATTGATATCTCCGCTCATTTGTTATAAAAAGGGGCAGCACTTCTAGCCTAGGGGATGGATGGGTTGTTGTTACTCTTATGTAATTTCTTGTTGTACTGAAAAATTTGATCATTGACTCTCATTAAGAAGTGACTCGCTGTAACTCTGTTTGAATGCTTTAATATAAATCTGGTTGCTGTTCCATCTTTGATCCTGGAGTAATTTCAAGTGGCGTATCCCTGGAGGCTAAGGGCCCGGCCCTGGTGGAACACTTGCTCCTGTATCATTATCTTTAGTTCGTGCGTGGTTTTCATTATCAACTTTGTTCGGTAATCTGATGTGTTTTGTTATTTTACATCATGATTCTGTTATATTTGATTCATGTTTGATTGAGTAATATTGTTCTTTGTAATAGGAAAGTTGTATTGTTCATTCTAACTTCATAACGTATTGCTGTTCCTTTAATCATTAATATAACATTGCCGGTCTTTACATAATGCTATTGCTGTTCAATTACAAAGTACCTGTGTTGTAACAGTGATAAATTGGTATTACTGTATCCATCTATGGTTTATACTTAATTACGATTTTTGTTCAATTGACATTGTTGTTCCATTGCGAATCACGATCGCTATATTTTATAACTGAGATTAATATTTGTGGTATAGGAGTCAGATTACTATTTCTCTAAATATCAATGTGTACTGTGTGTGATATTTATTTCGGTTTGTTGTACATTCATAATTGGCTCTAAGTGCTGTTCTATATTTCGTTGTTAATTGGTTGTCGTTCTATTTCCATTTGTTGTCCGATTTATTCTTAGAGTAAGGATTTCTCTCTAATTTCCGTAGGATATGATTGCTACCTTTATTTCCTGAGTGTAAGGTTTCGCTATTTATCAAGACTAGTTGTTGTCCCATTTCCTAGTTGTTGTTCCATTTCCTAGTTGTTGTTCCATTTCCTGTTATTTGCGTTCTCATTGCTTTGGTGTGCAGAAAGATCTGAAACTGTAGTGGGCATTGACATTTGTTGTCTAGTTCCCAGATTGATGATCTATTCCTTGATTATCTTTAATTACATTAGTTTATAGAGGGATGAGTTACTGTTACTGTACCCTTGACTGATAAATTACTTAGTTTTCCAAATGCATGATTTAGGTTTTAAAGTGCTTTGCTACTAGAATTATTACTAGCATTACTTTGGAAAATGACAACCTCAAACTGAGTACACTCTTGAAACAACAAATTGCTCCTGGATTGACAAGTTAATGTGAGGTAATTAGAGGTGAAAAAGACCCTTTTTACAGCTCGACATTTTGGTGCCATTTCCGAGAAGAGTGTAGCCATTTGTTTCTTTTTCAGAGTAGTGTAAGATCCTGTTAGGAAAGAATTTGGTTTTAAAAACGAAAGGTAAGAACTTGCGTGTGGAGTATGTAATAGCCCTACTCCCCTACCCGCTTTCCTACAGACTTGTTGCTATTTTTTGGGTAGAACTTAGTAGTTGATTTGATTGCATGAATAAGCAGAAAAGGCCTCAAAATAATCCCAAACCTATACCCAAGCCCGATAAAGCTAAGGGGTCGGTGACCCTTGGTCGATCGACCTTTATAGATGAAATCCTTAAAAAAGCAGAATCTTAGCCTTCAGTAGGACCTAGAAAAGTTACTTCTAGACAACCTACTAGTTCCCTTCAGGCCACAGGATCACCATCTGTAGCCTTTGCTGAGGTGCACTGTCAAATCGAAGAGTAAGATTTTCAAGAAATTGAAAATTCTAGCCCAAAATCATTGCAAGAAGGGAACCTTAGCAATCTTTGTGAAGGGAGAGGGGAACAGGAGAAACTGAAGAACCAAAATCTCCTCTTCGGGTAATACAGTCATTAAGTAGCCCAGATAAGGGAAGTGCTACAAAAATCATTTACAACAAATTTGAAGAAATTCAAGAACCTGAACCCTCCCAAACATTAGACACTCTCATCATCCTAGATAAAGGAAGTGCTATTAATGCCATTCCCATTAGAGCCATTCCCCCTCGACAACCTAGGAATACCCTCCTAGACATCCCAGAAGGTTATTGGCATATATTTTACCAAATGGCCCAGAACCAGCCAAACACCCAAACCTCTACACTGTAATACCCCATTGTGGATACTGCAGCTAATGCACCTATGAAAACAATTCCTCTCCATCATATCCCTACATTCCATGGCCTTACATCAGAAGATCCAGATGCATTTTTATTCGAATTTGATGTGCTGTGTAGAGGGTATGACTATACCAACAACCCCTAGAAACTGAAATTATTTCCCTCCACATTAAAAGGGGCAGCTCTAAGATGGTTTATGGGATTAGGTGGTGGTTTTATAAATAACTCGGACCAAATGAAAGAGTCTTTTCTAAAAAAATATCAAGACTATTGCAGGTCAAGAGAGTTAAAAGATGAAATATTTCAGATGGTAGCTAGACCAAATGAAACATTAGAAGAATATGTAGAGCGTTTCCAGTACAATCTTCAAAGATCCCCTTATGCATCATTACCCTTACCTGATAATGTATTAAAAACAACATTAATTAGGGGAATGAAGGAACAATGGATTGAAACACTAAACATTATGGGGAAAGGAGATATTTATCAGGAAAATTTTGCTGACATTATTGATTTATGTATCAGAGGCAACACAAGACTAAAACCAGCAGAACATGATCGGTTTGCAAGAGATAACAGAACTTCAGCAGAAGGAGTAACTCGTGTAGAAATTGGAAATTTATTAGAAAATTCTAAAACTGACATATTGGGGACACTGACAACACAACTTGATATTATGCATGCCAAACAAAAGCAAGCAGAATTAGAACAGAATTTGGCAATCTTATGTCCCCGATGTAGAAAGAAACATAGCCATAAGGAGTGTCCATTAGATGCAGTCCAAGTTTGCGCCATTTGTACAAAAGACCACTCCATAGAGAGTTGCCCCTCACTTCCTAGATTGAAAGCAGTATACAAGGAAGCAGAAGAAGAGCCAGAATCAGTGTATCTACTCAATGAGTGCCGTCAGTGGCAGCCACGACAATCATGTATGTTTTCAGACCCAGCTTCTTCTTTTCAGCCTCCACAATATCGTGCTCAACAATATAATACAATGTAGCAAAATCAATCTCCCTTCCCGAATTGGTCACAACAATCATTTCCTTCATCATCTCCATGGCCAAATCAAGCAATCCAACCCAATTGGCCAAATTTTACCTATACCCCACCATATTGGCAAAACAATGCATATCTAGCACAATGGGCTCCTCCTACTTCACAGACTCAAGCCTGGCAGACAAACTAGTAAAGACCGATGAATCAGCCAGTAGGAACCATCCCACTCCCTCAACCTACACTGCCAGCATTACAAAAAAACCCCCAGCCTAACTTAAGACCACAACTCCCAACCCAACCCAACCCTAATCCAAATAATAGACCAGTCCAATCCATTCAAATAATTGACACACCAGAAATAGGAACCGATCTAAGGGAGTGTAATGATCTTCAATTAAGATTTGGGTGTATCATTGAAATAGAGGGAGATAAAATAGCTCAATTTGAAAATCAATTACCTTTGGAACAACCGCCACAAGAAGAGGAAGTGAATAGACAACAAATTCATAATCCAACAACCACATCCTCTGCCCCATTCCCAAAGCGATTAATTATACCTCGACCTATACAACACCTTAATTTTGATATTCTGGGAGAACTAAAAAATCTGTACATAAAGTCCCATTCCTCCAAGCCATTCAAGACATTCCCATATATGCAAGGACTATCAAAGAATTATGTATAAGGAAACCAAGGAGAAAAATAACAAATAACCCAAAAGTCCAAGTAGTTGGCACTCTATCTAACTTATTATCAGGAAAAGAAACACCTGTTAAATACTAAGACCCAGCAAATCCAATAGTAACCGTACAAATCAATGGAAAAACCTTCTCAAATGCCTTAATTGATCTAGGAGTTGCAATTAATATCTTAACAACCACCACTTGCCAAAAACTGGACATTACATCAGTAGAACTGACCTCTACTTTACTAGAACTGGCTAACCGATCTGTGGTTAGGCCAGAAGGCACACTACATGATGTCATGGTATCCATTGACTCATGGGAGTATCCGGCTGATTTTCTGATAATAAACCCCAAAAACCGACTTGATGAACATCTGTTGATTTTAGGCAGACCTTGGCTTGCAATTGTTGATGCTTATATTGGTTGTCGACAAGGCAGTATGACCATAGCTAGGGGGGAAAATATCAAGAATCTATCTTTATATCCCCCAGCACAGCCCAGTGTCACAATAATAAAAACTAACAAGCATCCTGTATCATACCTTACCGAAAATATTAGATCTCCATTAACCGTAGAAGAGGTCCTTGATTTCAAAGATCAAACAGAATATGATGCCATTAACAATTTTATTAGCCAAACTGAAAGCAGATCCCACATACAATGTCGCATGATAGAGGCAACATTTGATAATGAATTATAAGAAGCTCCTCTTAAAGATACGCACGATCAAACAATACCTACTACCTCTGTCTCAAATAGTAAAATTGTAGAAATTGACCCAGGAAAGACTTTAAACATTAATGCCAACTTGAATCCTGAACAAGAAGAGAAGCTCATCCAACTACTAAGGAAACACAAAGAAGCATTTGCATGGGACTATCCTGATATGAAAGGAATTGACCCCCAGTTACGTACACACCACATTTACATAGAAAAAGATGTGAGACCTGTTCGACAACCACAAAGGAGACTTAATCCTCATCTAAAAGATGTTGTAAAAGCTAAACTTCTAAAACTTTTAGATGTCAACTTCATCTACCCTATCTCTGATAGTAAATGGGTCTCTCCACTTGTTGTGGTACCAAAGAAGAATGGAAAGTGGAGGATTTGTGTAGATTATAGAGAGCTAACTAAAGCAACACAAAAAGACTACTTTCCCCTTCCATTCGTTGACCAAGTATTAGACACTCTGGCAGGAAAGAAATTATTTTCTTTCTTAGATGGCTTCAGTGGATACAATCAGATTCAGATTGCCCTTGAAGACCAAGAAAAAACCACTTTTACTTGTCCTTGGGGAACATTTGCCTATAGAGTTCTACCTTTTGGCTTATGTAATGCTCCTGCCACATTTCAAAGGGCTATCCTCAACATCTTTTCAGACTTAATAAATGAAGGGCTCGAAGTATACATGGATGAATTTACACCATACGAAGATGATTTTGACCCAGCATTGGACACACTGGAAAAATTCCTGCAGCGCTGCATTGCCACCAGGCTTTGTTTGAGCCATGAAAAATGTTATATGATGATGACTGAAGGACTTATTCTAGGCCATTATATCTTAGTAGCTGGCATACGGGTAGACCTAGCCAAAATTCAAATAATTTTACTAATTCCCACTCCCACCACTCAAACAGAGGTACGCAATTTTCTCGGATTTTCTGGTTATTATATAAGGTTTATAGAACATTTTTCACATATTGCTGCACCTCTATATGCACTCACAGGTAATGTTGACTTTCTTTGGAAAGAAAAATGTGACCATGCTTTTCAAGATATGAAGAAGCTTGTGTCCATAGCCCCAGTCCTTTGAGGAGCAAATTGGGACCTGCCATTCCAAATTTCATCAAATGCCTCAGATACAGCTATTGGAGCAATCCTTGGGCAAGAAGAAGATAAAAAACCATACGAAATTTATTATATTAGCAAGAATTTATCCCCTGCTGAATTGAATTATACTGTTACTGAAAAGGAATTTCTAGCTGTAATACATGTTGTCAATAAGTTCAAGCATTACATTACTAGATATCCTGTTATCTTGTATACAGATCACTCTGCCATAAAATATTTAGCAAATAAACCAATCACAAATGGTAGAATAATTAGATGGATGGTTTTATTGTAGGAATTTGATATTACAATCAAGGATAGACCTGGAAAAGAAAATCCTGTAGCTAACTTTCTCTCGCGAATGCCAAAACTAGTGGATGCAGCAGTAGTTGAAGATCAATTTTTAGATGAGCATTTGTTTGTTGTCACTGTTAAAACACCCTGGTATGCTGATGTTGAATTACTTAGTAGTAGGTAAATTACCAAAACATCTGACCCCCAATGAATGAAAATAGATTGTCTAGCGAAGTGCTCGATTTTCTTGGATTGGGGGCTACCTGTTCCATACAAGAGAAAATATGCACATCAGGAGATGCGTTCGGGAGGATAAAATTTTTGACATTCTGAAAGCTTGTCACAATGGACTATGTGGCGGACACTTTGCTAATAGGAGAACTAGACATAAGGTGCTACAAATAGGGTATTATTGGCCTACGATCTTCAAAGATGCAAAGAAGTTCGTCCAAGCTTGTGACAGTTGCCAAAGAACAGGATGCCCTGGTCAGTCCGACGAAATGCCCCTGAACCCACAACTAGTTATTGAACCATTCGAGCAATGGGCACTCAATTTTGTTGGTCCAATTAACCCATCCTCGAACCAAAAAACATATATTCTAGTGGCAATAGAATATGTCACCAAATGGGTTGAAGCAGAGGCATTGCCGAGAGCTACAGAGGATTCCATCATACAGTTCATGTTCCATATATTTGTGCGATATGGGCTTCCAAGAGACATAATTACAGATGGTGGACCACAGTTTGTTGGTAAAAAGATTGTTGCAACACTCAAAAACTATCAAATCTAGCACAAAATCACCACTCCATACCACCCACAAGAAAATGGTCAAGTAGAAAGTAGCAATAAAATAATAGAAGAAATTTTGACAAAAACCATTGCGTCACATAAACGTGATTGGGCTGCAAGATTACCAGAATCCTTGTGGGATTACAGAACAACATGGAGAAGCACTACTGGCTATTTACCATACCAATTGGTATTCGAAAATGAACCCATTTTTCCCATAGAATTCGAAATCCAAACATTGCGAAGAGCACAAGAAGTTGGTCTAGATCTAAACGAGGCACAGATTAATAGATTACAGCAGATCAATGAGCTAGATGAGATCAGGCTCTCTTCCCTTCAACACACTACATTAATCCAACAGCAACAAGATAAATTGCATGACACTCTCATTAAAAAGAAAGTCTTCCACGAAGGAGATTGGGTGCTCTTATACGATTCCAGGTTTCAGGATTTTCCCGGGAAGCTTCAGACTCGTTGGCTGGGGCCATATGAGATCCAAAAGGTGCATGATAATGGCACCCTTACCCTAATCACCATTGACAGCTCTAGACATACCTTCAAGGCAAATGACCACCGAGTTCGACTATACTACAAACCACTTACTCGGGAATCCTTCTACCAGCAACTCCGCAAAGACTCCGACATGAAAATTTTGGTGGAGGAAGAGAAATCTTCCTCACCTCTGGTTCATTAAAGCAATTTAACTGTTTTTACATTTTGTACATAATTCTTTTGTTTTGTTAGCATAAATTATTCTCTGTACATATTTTTTGCACTTTACTGTTCCTTTTCCAAGAATCAACAATTCTATTGTTTTTGTTATTCCTTTTAGAAGGAACAACACCTTCATTATCTTGTTGATTCCTTTCTTTCAGCTTGCATTTTTCTACTGTTCCTTTTTCAAAAGGGACAACACTGTTGTTTTTGTTGTTCCTTTTCCAAAGGAACAACATTTGTGTGCACTTTTATTTTTCTGTTGTTCCTTTTCCAAAGGAACAACACTTTCGTTTTGCTATTCCTCTTCTGAAAGAACAACACTTTTTTTATTAGTTGTTCCTTTTTCACTTTGTTGTTCCTTTTACAAATGAACGACACTTGCATTTTTGTTGTTCCTTTTCCAAAGGAACAACACTTTTGTGTTTTTGTTGTTCCTTTTCCAAAGGAACAACACTTTTGCATTTTTGTTGTTCCTTTTCCAAAGGAACAACACTTTCGGTTTTTGCTGTTCCTTTTCTAAAGGAATGACACTTGTGTTTTTTTCTGTTCCTTTTCCAAAGGGACAACACTTTCATTTTTTGTTGTTCCTTTTCCAAAGGAACAACAAGTTTGGTTTTTGTTGTTCCTTTTCCAAAGGAACGACACTTGTGTTTTTTGCAGTTCCTTTTTCAAAGGAACGACACTTTTGGTTTTTGTTGTTCCTTTTCCAAAGGAACAACACTCGCGTTTTTTTGCTGTTCCTTCTCTGAAGGAATGGCAATGGCATTTTCTGTTGTTCCTTTTCCAAGGGAACAACACCTGTATTTTTTTCTCTTCCTTCTTGAAATAACAACATTCTCGTATTCCTTTTATTGATGCTTATTCTCCTTGCTGTTCCAATTAAAGGACAACTACCATTCTTCTCAATATATGATAATTTCGAGTCTTTTGGAGCACAGTTATACACTTATGCAATGGATACAAAGCTAGAGCATACCGAAATCAACAAATTATATAAAATCACTACTTTTACAAGAAATCACTGTGAATTGATAGGAGGAAAGAGGAAAGGACACAATTATCCATCACTTTTGTTGTCATTATCCTACTGATACTGATATGATTGGTTTTCTTTATCATGCTGGTTCTTTTTAAATTCCCATAATCTTCTTTGATCATTATTAAGGAATAAGAAAAAAGGGTCTATATTTTCTATTGGGATGTTAAGACTTCTTCCACCATTCCTACTCTTAAGGAGTGCTGAACCACCCTTTGTGTATACATAGGAAAGTACTTTATAAAAAGAAAAGAAAAAAAGAGAAATTTTTTTATATAACTTATGGGTTGTCAAATTCAGGATAGGGGGTCCCATCAAGAGCCAGCCTACCATGATCATAAGGAAGAAAGTGAAGTGGCATTCCCACTATGGCCACCACACCAGGGATATGATCCAAGAGGTACATCAGAAAAAATAAAGAGTCCTTGGAACAGGAGGTCTCATCACAAGCCGACCTGCCCACCTTTCACTCCTTCCTGGTGAATGGCATTATGGTTTAACTGGTTACCAAGCCAGCATAATGGCCTCCATTTTGACATTGTACAACACTTCCTAAGCATGCACAAAGGATCATGGTTCCATGGGTGAAACAAACAACTCTATCAAGGTTATGGACACCTGTCGACAGCACAGCTCTGTTAATGGTATTGAAGTCACATTCTTTATACACCAACAGTAATCATTAACACCCTTTCTTGTCTTATACCTTTGTAATATGTCACATGAGATTATGTAAACCATTTCCCTGAACCATTAAACACTTGAAAATCTATTACAGCCAATCATGATGGAAAAAGTTGATAATGACCGCATCAGACTTTTTGTGCATGTCAGCTGTCCTATCCTCCCAGCCTCGCATCATATCATAGCATTCTCTTATTTTTTAATTGAAACTATTATACGCCTCAATTTCAGAAATCTGCTCCTTTTGTAAAACATAGCATATCGGCATGCCGCTCCCTCATTTAACGACCAAGGGTGGCCTATCGCATTGTAGGGGGGAGGCAGGTGACATCAAGATTTACTGGTATACGTGTCAGACTATTATTTGGAAAACTGTTTACTTGGAAATAGCAAGGCTCAACGGTATATTGTTTTCAATCTGCATGACTTTCTATTCCTAAGCCATTTTTGTATTATGCTTTGTAGCAATTAGTAAGTTACCCAGGATTTGAATGAGCCTTGTTGTTTCATTATTTTCTCTATATTTCTAACAGTTTGAACAACTTGTTGTTCCATTGCCATTTCTACGTTTTTACAGTGAGCTAAAGCATGGGAGGAAGATCAATTCGGAGAGAACCATAGGGATTGATAGTTTTTGATGCTGCATGGGAAATCCTGGCAAGGGCAGGATGGCTAGTTTATCTTAATCTTTTATAGGAATCCAACAAGACCATCGCAATAGAATTCTTGCAGAATTTGTAAGAATATCACTCCACAGTAAGTGGGAGACATATAGCAGTCACCGATGACGTAATTGTAGAGGTATTGGGACTGCCAGCCACTGGACCTGTGTGGACTCTAAAGAAGGAGAGACTGTGAAAGATCATAAAGATATTCCAAGATGAAGGCCAGAACCTGATAGTCAGAGGAAGGGGAGTCCTACCAGCAGCATTGGGCGAGCTGTGGGTAGAATTGGCGAAGATAATCCAGAGCTACATCACCTATGAAGGCTGGAAAGATGTGGTAAGACCACGACACCTTAAAATCTTAACTGTATTAAAAGAGAAATGCTCTGTGAACTTACCTGCATTTTTAAATTCATTACTTCATGATGTTGCCCAAAGCATGAGGAAATCACAACATGTAGAATTGGTAGTAAGTCACCATGGGTTGATATGGCTAATAGTTAGCCACAGTCTTGCTCAACAACAGAGCAGCTGGGAAGAGCTAATTGCCATGATAGAAAGGGGACTGACTATGCCGGCCCCAAAACGTAAGCATGCTATTAGTACACCAAATAGACCATTGAAATGGAGGAAATCAGTCAGATTGGCACAGATTAGGGGGAGGCTGGAAAATTCCCAAGGGGATACTAGCCAACCAGTGGAGATAGACGATTTAGGGGATGAGAAACCCCCGCAATTGGAAGGAGAAGAGAATGAGAAAGGATTGGAAGGAAATGAGGAAGGAGAAACGGAGGAAGAGACCAAGCAACCTAGGCAGGAGGAGGAAGAAACAAAGCAACGCGAAGATAGCCCATTGCAAAATCCATTGCAAGAGGATGAATTGGCCAAAATTCTGGCCAATATGGGTGAATATTCCCAACCTCTCAGCCCGCTAGGCCTCCATATTGAAGAAGAACCAAAAGAGCATTCTGCTCAGGACAAGAATGCACCCGAAGAATTACACGACAGGGAAGTAGAAGAAGAGAATAATCCTGTTCATGATGAAGGTATGACAGGAGAGAAAAATGATACAGAGGAGGAACAATCTGTTCCCAGCCATACTACACCAAAAGAATTCTAGGAAGAAGAAGGGGTGGAAAAAGAAGTCACCTAGGAAATAACAGAGCCAGCTAGGGCTTTTACTCCTGAGAAACCTGAACAAAACAATGAAGGATCACCCCAAGAAGAAAACCAGGTAATTGGCCAAGATAATAGTCCAGGCCTGAGTAAATAGATAGGTGTTCCTTCTAAGGAAACAGAAGAAATTAAACGATTACGAAAAGAACAACAAATATTGTTGAATATGATAGCACGACTTCGATAACAAATCAGGGTTTCAAAAATGAGAAAGGGAGAAAAAAGTACTTTAGGGGGAAGACACGCAACCACTCCGGTGAGACCCCCCAAGAAAAAGGTTCGGATGACCCATGTCCAGCCTGCTGTTCAAAACCCTGTTGAAGAATAGTTTGTTGTTCAAAAAACTGTTGAAGAACAGTCTGCCGTTTAAAACCCTATTGAAGTGTAGACTACTGTTCAAAAGAAAAAGGAATAGCATCCCACTGTTGCCCATGTTGAAGTGCAAACAGATGATACATCGACCTGTGACAAAGAAGTTCAGATAGAGGCACAGTCCTCTGAAGGAATGCAGACTATAAACACGAGGTGATGCAATAAAAAAATTCAAGTAAATCTTCCACTTGCCACTACTACGTGGGACAGTGATCGGAGGATAGTAACCTTAGGAGAGGGTTTGGTATAAGCTCAGAAAGCAGTAGAAAAACTCACAGAACAAACAGTTTCTCGAGAAAAGTATGAATAATTACAACAACAACTAAGGAATGTCAATTTATCCGAAAGCTAGGCCTTTGAAGGATGGCGAAAGGAAGTAGAAAAAGTCGCAATGGTAACTCATAGGTTAGATGTAGTTATCAAGCAGATGGATACCTTATGCTCTTCATACACTGACGTCCTAGTATGTAGAGCCCTTGCTAAGAATTATGCCTTGTTTTTAATGGAACGATATTTGCAATTGAAAATTAAGGTTGTCAAAGCAGGAGCCCCGATACAAATTAATACTATTGATGATTTTATAAATTGTTGTAAGCACTATGGAGTAAAGGTTCAAAGATTACTGTGTGAATTCTATCTGCATAACCTCGTGTTAGATCAAGAGATAGAGCAGAACCCCAACCCTTTCATTGGGGATATCCAACTGCAGGCATTTGTTTCATTTGGGGTTTATCAAATTAAATGGCTTAAAGCCTATAATGCCTTCCAAAGACAAGAAAATGGATTAGACTTATGGGTAAGAGCTGAGCCTATAGATCCATTACAATTATGGAATAAACACAGGAGTCTCACGATGACTCTAGGCGTGATTGAAGCATTAGGACACATTCATACACCAATCAATTAGCAAGGAATAGAATACTTTTTCACTATTAAAGACCTTGCCATTGATGTTGCTAAATTTCGATATCAGATTTCTAATCTGAATATTCAACTCAGGGAACCATTTAATTATGAGAACTTTAAATTAGTTGCCAATCGCTTGAACCTCTATGGTGAAATTATCTTGAGGGCAGGGCCATCTTGGTTAGGATATAGGTTTGAGAGTCTGATTAGTTGGCACCCTGCACCTGGATACCAAGCCCTATATGAGATGCCTGAGGGTCAGACAGACCATCTTTTTGAACACCTAGTTAGGCATCATGGCTATAGACCACCACATGAGATCCCATCTCCAACCTACTCTCTCATTGCCTTACATGTCAACTACAATGTTTTCATGAGGGCATGAAAAAGGGTAAGTAGGGGGGTGTGTGGAGTACTGAAGAAGGTATGTTTTTATTGATTATTTTGTCATCTTTTCTTTAGAACTCATAATCCCTTTGCATCATGAACTAGGTAAATAATAAGAAATTATGGAAAAATCTATGAGACTTGTATGTAACACAAAATAACTAATAATCGCCATTTTCTTATGCAGAAAAAGGGAAAAATGAAAGATTGTTGTCCCAAGGAAAAAGACAGAGCAGAGTTAACTGTTGTCCTTGTGGCAAGAGACCATATGCAGACAAGGCAATCCAAACTGAAGCATATTAACTAAGGAAAGGAAAAGGAGATATCAAATTGGCGCAAGAGAATAAGGGGATAACTGGAATTAACAGTTTGGTGAATCCCTGAGGATCGTCTGATCCTGAGGGATCACAATCTTAACTATTTTTGCATCATTGATATCTCCACTTGTCTGTTATAAAAAGGGGTAGAACTACTAGCCCAAGTGACGGATGGGTTGTTGTTACTATTATGTAATTTCTTGTTGTACTGAAAACTTTGATCATTGACTCTCGTTGAGAAGTGACTCACTGTAACTCTATTTTAATGCTTTAATATAAATCTGGTTGTTGTTCCGTCTTTGATCCTAGAGTAATTTCAAGCGGTGTATCTGTGGAGGCTAAGGGCTTGGCCCTGGTGGAACACTTGGTCCTGTATCATTATATTTAGTTCATGCGTGGTTTTCATTATCAGCTTTGTTCGCTAATATGATGTTTTTTGTTGTTTTTTTGTTTATTGTTGTTCCATTACGAATTGCGATTGTCATCTTTTATAACTGAGATTAATATTTGTGGTATCAAAGTCAGATTACTGTTTCTCTAAATATCAATTTGTGTTGTGTGTGATATTTATTTCGCTTTGCTGTACATTCACAATTGGCTCTAAGTGCTGTTCTATATTTTGTTGTTAATTGGTTGCCATTCTATTTCCATTTGCTGTCCGATTTATTCTTAGAGTAAGGGTTGCTCTTTGATTTCCGTAGGATACAATTGCTGCCTTTATTTCCTGAGAGTAAGGTTTCACTGTTTATCAAGATTAGTTGTTGTCCCATTTCCTAGTTGTTGTTCCATTTCCTAGTTGCTGTTCCATTTCCTATTATTTGCGTTCTCATTGCTTTGGTGTGCAGAACGATCTGAAACTGTAGTGGGTGTTGACATTTGTTGTCTAGTTCCCAGATTGATGATCTGTTCCTTGATTTTCTTTAATTACATTAGTTTACAGAGGGATGAGTTACTGTTATTGGACCCTTGACTGATAATTTACTTAGTTTTCCAAATGCATGATTTAGGTTTTAAAGTGCTTTGCTGTAAGTAGATCTTGTTTAAGCATCTGTTTACTCTTGTTTTTTGAGCACTGTACTACTAGCATTACTCTGGCAAATGACAGCCTCAAACTGAGTGCACTCTTTGGAACAACAAATCATTCCCGGATTGACAAGTTAATGTGAGGTAATTAGAGGTGAAATAGACCCTTTTTACGGCTCGACAATAGGGATGGGGTATCTACCTGGAGAAAGCAAGAGAAGCAATGGACCGTTGATTTTCCCAGAATCGATCGCTCAAGTATGTAATGTTGAAGTTTCCTTACCATAGTAAAAAACACAAGTGAATTGTTTTTTACCATAATGTCTCTTTTATAGCCTTTTGTTCAAAATTTTGGGTTTTCTAGGGTTTTGAATTATGGTTTTGAGCATTAGTTGTGTATTTTTGTGAAATAGGTCTTAGGCTTGAATTTCCTTGTGTAGTGATAGGTATTTCGAACATTGGTGGTGATCGATATATACTCGGTAAATACCGAAAAGTCTGTTCCAAGTTACCTTTAAGCTCCTTTCTGACTCTTGAAATGTGAAAAAATTGCTGAGCCCTTGTCGTTTTGAGCTCGTTAATGGTTATAAAACATCGTGTCCCCAGTAAGTTTTTTACTTTTTCGGGCTAGAGGCACTATTTACAAAAAGTACTCCATGACTGCAATGGTCAAGCAATTCTCTCAAGTATCATTTTCTACCTTTTTGGGCTTGAGAGACACAAACATATGAAAAGGGCCCCCTTTGGAGTTTTATTTTCTGTGTCTTTTTCAAACTCTCTAAACATGAAATAGAATCTGAGTTTTACCTATGTTGGACTTGTTAAACCCTGATGACATTGGACCGGTCGCCATGATGAGACCTGAGCTACTCCTCCCTAGGGCTCGTTAAAATTTCATTAGGTTGGATTTTTCTAAAGGACAAACTTATATTGCAAGCATATGCTATCCCCTTCAAGCTTGTGTTTCAAAAAAATTGGGGTGCTCGCTAGCAATGGTGGGGAAAAGATTTGGAAATATTTTGTTGATTACCTATGGCAGCTTGTCACTCTTGAACATCGACACCTTTGTTGCTTCTCACCAGGTTTGGGACATCCTCACTTCGTCATTGGCCTTCCAAGGTTTGGGTTCTTCATTTTTCCTCATTCCATTTGATCCCTGTTGTCTCTGCATGACCTTGATTCCCTTGGTACCAAAATGCTACCACATTCTGGTTTCGTGTCACCGATATGTTCAAAAGCTTAATCCTTCTGCAGTTTGTACCCTTACATCCTCCTTTGATTCTCTGTTTCATCCATCTACATCTTGTTCCTTTGTCTCGCATCGATGATGTGGGACAGATTATGGCCCTCTTGTGATGGATCACTTCCTGTCGACATTGACTCATTATCCAGGAAGTTGATCTAGAGACTCCTTTCGGGTACCTTAGAGCTTTCATGCCTCAATGGCAAGTTCTTCGCATTTGATGATAGACTTGCATAATTGGTCTTCGATTGGGTGATTCCACAAGTGTTCGACTCCAATCATTCTTCACACTTTTTGGATTGTACTAGCAGTAACTTGAGAACCATTGAAATTACTGGTGCTTTCTCTTGCACTTGTTAACAGTTCACATCATTGACCAGTAATCAAGTGATTTTCTAGTATGCTCGACTCCAACACATCTATTCGCATATTAGAGATTGTACTGTGATCGAGTGGGATTTAAGACCTTGGGCTCAGATTGCACAAGTCCAGGTCACGTGGACTATTTATACATGACTCTTTTGATTGGATTGTTGCGACCATACCTAAGTCTTTCTAGATGGCTGCGACCATACCTATGTTTTCATATGGTCTTTTCGACTGGATGGCTGCGCCCATACCACAGACCAGTTCTATCTGTCTTTTGGATGGTTGCATCCATACGTCAACTACATGTATTTCTTTTAGAGATATCAGTTGTACTTACATTTGCAGGTTCTCCACAATGGTGTTCCAGTTTAGTTATGGTGTCGTAAAGCATTTCACCCCTCCAACTCTCTCGGCCTTCATGCTTTATGGGGCATCTGTTACACAGTATTTTGTCACCGACCCTGCATCCCCTCATCGCGGGTCGAGTCAGTTCCTGAATGGCATATGTTTTGTGTCATACATCAAAATATGTGTCCACATCTTCCATGTCATTCAAGAAGATCAACCATGCTCATTAATCCTAAAGTTGACCGCTTTTCACCTATGTTTCAAGATTGTCGCAGGACATCAGTGTTTTGTCTGCAATGATGGACCAAATTGAACCAAAACCTCGCAACACCATTGCAAGAGTACATTTGTTCTCTATGATGGTCAGATTTTAGGGGTCATCACAAGTCATCAGTATACTGCTTGCGACGATAGCTCTAAATACACTGTTGCCTCGCGATGTTGTCTCTGAGTCTTAGTGTTTGACTCACGACGACCTAGATATGGCGAATTAGTTCAAACAAAATGCTTTTGGGTGGTTCTGGAATTGGTTGTTGGGTCAAGGAAGTTTTCCTTTCCTCATTTGAGATGATGGTACCACCTTTTGAGTAACCTCCCATGAAGATAATATTCCTCTCCCTCATTTTTGGAGGCTCCTCCTCTTATAAAAGCATCCTCCATTTCTATCATCAGCTAGTTTTTTGGTAGTGAAAAAATTAGCTAGTTCTTGGTGTCGGATTTATAGTTTGTAGTGTGAGTTGTTGATAGCCTAGAAATTGGTTTTATATTTCCTTAGCCTTATATTAGTGCTTTCGGGTGAGAGAGAGAGTCATCAGCCTTTCTGGGAGACCTTTTGAGAGTGAATGATTGTGGAGACATATTGACTGGACCCTTCAAGGAAGCTTGTGATGTTAAGGCATGGTTGTAAGCTTTACTTTTGCTCATATTAATACAATCAATGGTTATTTCCTATATCATGTATGAAATATATTTGATAGCTTATTGTTCCTTGACTCTGTAAATGGATAGTTCATTGTTGTGCTCTGTTATGTGTTTCATTGTTCTCTTATGTTGTTCCAGGTGAATCACTCATCAAGGAGAAGAAAACAATAGCTGGAGTAGCATAACAAAGACTACATCGAACACCAGCATGAGGTAGGCTCTTTCAACAATGACTATTTAAGGAATTAGTCTTTGTATTTGTCTTGCTGTGTCTACACCCACTCTAGGGCTAGAGGGGTTGCCTCTGTCCACAGAGGGAACTTTAACTACATCACAAGGTCTAGGGAGGGGGGATGCTACATGCTTGTACCCCCACCCTTGTAGGGGTTTTGGGATAGTACCCCTGAGGCTAAAAATAGATGAAAAAATTCTTTGTAAAATATTGTACTTTCGTTGTCAATCTGGGTCATTCATTATGCAGATGATTTGACAGTATAAGTTATGTTTAATTTAGGAGGTTTTTCCCTAGAAGGAAACCCCTTGGTTTATATGTCGGAATTGTATTACAGATGTGTATTATTATTCTAAGTGATAAAGAGAGAGGAGACTACGTGAGAGCGAAGGGGAAATTACAATGGATATGTGGTAGGTTGTATCTCTTCATTTTGCTAGATAATATAAAAAGAAGGACTGGATATTTCTCCTTGGATGTAGCCCAAATTGCGTGAACCACGTGTATCTATGTCTCTCTTGTTCTATGAATTTCTGTATTTATGTTTTTGCAATATTTTGTGTATTCCATTGCTTTGTTTGTTAACTTCTAAGAGAGATAAATGTAATTTTCTAGAAAGTGGAATATATTCAGAAACAACCACACTTATAATTCTCTTCTACCAGTGCCTCAAAAAATTATCCGCAACCTTTATTTCCCAATATAAATGACCTAATTCAAGATATAGATATGTGAATTTCCCAAGATAATTTGGTCCCTTATCATAATGTTTGAATCATATGGAGTTCAAAGTGTGTCAAATTTTGGGATTCTTTTGGAAAGTGTTCATTTTCTAGTGGTCTAGTGTAGTTATTATTTACAATTGGCTTGAAGTAGCAATAGTTTTGATAGAGGTTACTCTTTTTTTTTTGTAACCAACCAAAAATATGTTCTATTTTTCTTGATGTAACTATTCTATACCAACCACATGTTTTCATAATATAAATTCTTGTTCTAGTTAAAAAAGAAAAAAACAATCAAATGTTAGGATGACTCTTCTTTGTATACTAACATCTATTAGAAATCATCAGTGGATAATTGTAAATTAATTAAGAGTTAAAACTTACAAGAAATATGAAACGCTAAGTAAGGAAAAGGCAAGTACACATAAATTTTGTGATTGTCTTTTTTTTTTCTCATGACCCCATTTTATGTATAGAATACATTCCATTTTCTTTTCTTTTATGCAACTAAAAAACAATTGAAAATTATTATTTCATGTGATAGTTAAATTCTTTTGCTACACATAAAAAATAAATGATTACATATCTTTTATGCACTTTATTGGCGGAATAACTCATCCTATGATTCAATTATTCTTATTTCATCGGCCTCCCCTTGCACTATTGGACATTTGATGATGTATGGGTGGCTATGTAAGTGGTGGCATCGATGTTGAACAAGGGTAAGAATGATGATTGGGTGTTTGGGATGGATCCCATGGTTGTTGGAGTGCTTTATAGAAAATCATCATAATAGCAGGCTTACTGAAGAAGCCAGAAAGTGATGATTATAGTGATGGGCTAGATGGAATTCCGTGGTAGCTACAAGCCCCTTGTAGAGAATCATCATAGTAGTAGGCTTACTGAAGAAGCCATAAAATGATCACCATAGTGGTTGAGAGTTCACCTGTCTGAGCACAAAGTAGAAGAGTCAAGGAGCAAAGTGTTGCAGAGAGTTTGAAGCCATTTCACAGGTATCAAATCGAATCAAAGCATACATCAAACCCTATCCAATGGAAAGTTCTCACGAAAAGTTTTCCAACGATGTGCGGAAGCTCAGAAATGGATTCTTGGATCAAAATATATGGCCTGTTGAAGTTTAGTAAGGAAGGAATATTAGAATATCGGAGGTCCAGGACATCAGAATATCGTCATATCGGAGATCTGGATACTGGAACATTGGAGGATTGGCACAGGTGGCACATTGAAGATTGGAACCTTGGGATATTGGAACCTCAGAGTTCAAGACATTGGCACATTGGAATATCGAGATATCAGAGGACTGGGACATCAGAATATCATAACTTCTTAACTATGGTACTCTAAAAAGTTACAATGTCCAACAATTCTGATAACATTAAAAAGTGCCAAGTATTTCCAAACAAGATTAATAAAGGATTACATTACAAAACCAAGGGTTGACATGGCCTCTTAACTCTCTTTTGGTAGGACACATGGAAACATGAGATTGGCTCTGATATGCCACAGTGTCATATGATGTTAGCATGATGTTGTAGTATGACAGGACACGTGGTAGGATGATTCAATGATATTCGATGCCCTAATGTGCTAGATCTAGGTGACACGTGTAATATCTATAAAGACACCACGTGGAGTGATGATGTCAATAGAGGTTGGTGTATCAGAGGATGGCATATCGAAATTTTTTATATCAGAGGATCAAGACCTCGGAACTCTAGAATAGATGGTTATGGAAAAGTTCTGATGGAGGATGTTTCCACTATTGTGTTGGATCTTGGTCATGTAGATCCAAAGTAATAAAAGTGCATAGGAGTAGCAAGGGAATATTGGTCCCTGGGAAGAATAAAACACCTTATCACTTAAAAGCTAAGCTGCAGATCATAGCTCTTAGAATCATGGAGGATAAATGCTTAAGGAGCTCAACGTCATAGGAACTAAAGACACCGGGACTGAAAAGTATCATAACATTGCACCAGTGTGAAGTTACGATATGGAGTTTCTATGACAAGGAAGTAAAGAGATTTGAATGATATATGGGTCAACAGTTGTGAAATTGAATGCAAGTACAGAGGAGTAGGTAGTTAAAGGGGGCTAAACCTGTAGAAGACTTTGTAACAATAAATCGAGGACAACATTTGTAGCAGAGACGAATTAGAGAGAATGAAAGAAGTAATTTCTTGCTTCGTGTGCATGAATGGTTGTGTTAAATGAGAACATAGTGGTCACCTCTATGATCTATCAAATATCTATCAAAGAGTAGGTTGGTGCCTGCATACTGAAGAGGTTGTTCCCTCTAGTTAAGTTGGTTCTTCCTAACCAAAGTGGGTCAGTGCCTCTTGTGAGTGGGTTCTCACAAAAAAAACAGTTGTAATATTAATTGGGTGATTAATTTACATCATAAACAAAAAAAAAATTGGTGTTTTCTTCCCTCTAGGTTTCCACAGGAAAAACACTGTGTCATATGTGTGTTGTTGATGTGATTGTTGTTTGAACATGTGTGTCTGAAATATTGTTGGTTCACTATTTTGTGAATGAATGCTCTCACAAGTTAAAGAATATAAGAATGGTTTGTAAGCATAATAAGAAGAATAAAAAGATTTTTTTAACTATTAATTCACCCCACCTCTCAACAATTCCTTATTCAACAATTGGTATTGGAGCCAAGTTTCTTCAACAATGATCTAATCACTGTAAGGTAGATCTATAAGGAAATATGTCTAGGCAAGAGAGTCAAGAGGCTTACTCAAGTAGAATACTAGTCTTTGATGGGACCAACTATGCCTTTTGGAAAGTGATAATGGAAGGGTATGTTATGTACCTGGGATTAGACGTTTGTACTTCAGTACTGGTAGACTACAATGTCCTTGATATTCCTCCCATTGATGAAGATGGTAAAAAAATATATGGCAAAAATGATAAAGCCAAGAATTCCATTCTCTTTAGATTTAGTGAATCAGAACTTGTAAACATTACGCATTGTAAGTCTATTAAGGAAGTGTGGTTAAAGCTTAACCGGAGTCATGAAGGAGATGATAAAGTCAAGCAAGCGAAACTTCCGACCTTCAAAATGAGGTTTGAAAGCTTGGGAATGAATGAGAATGAAAGTGTAGTAGAATACTTCATCAAAGTTGATGAAGTAACTAATATGATTAGAGTTCTTGGTGAAGAAGTCAAGGAAGAGATGATTTCTCGGAAAATATTAAGATCTCTACCCCTGAGATTTAATGCCAAAATATCATCTATTAAGGAAATGGCTAATTTAAAGGATCCTGAGATGTATCAACTACATGGTACTCTCACAACCTATTAGATGAGAGTAGGAATAGGAAAGTTTGAACTGAAGGAAATTTCATTCAAAGTTTCCAGAAAAGGCAAGGAGCATAAATATCATCAAAACTGCTCCAGCTATGAATCTGATCGGGAGTTGGCTCAACTAGACAGAAAAATAAAGCGTGGCTTAGGAAAATATAAAGGAAAGTTTCCCTTTAAGTTTTTGACTGTGGAAGAGTTGGACATTTCTCTTCCAAATTCCCTTTTAAAGAAAAGGATAAAAGGGAAGAGGATATGAAATTTGGAAACAAGTTGTAGACACATCAGAAGAAAAATATCTATAAGAAGAAGGGGTCCTACTCCAGAGAGGACAGCTCAGCACCAAAGTCAGACTGTGAAGACTCACTGGAGAATGAGTTAGATAAGTATATTCATATGGTCTTTGAGATAGACTCTAAGAAACAAGGTATTATGGACTCTAAAGAGGAATAAGAAGAAGGAGTAGTGGACCTTGAAGGGGAACTCATCAGTTCCCTCGACGAGTTAAAGAAAGCAAGGAAAAAGAATAAGCAGCTGAAGGAACAGTTACAATGTGTAGAGGAAGGTATTTATAACTCTGACAATGAGGAGTTTTCATATCAAAAAGAAAAGTTTGAAGAAGCTATCAAGAGAAAAGATAGTCTAGTCCTTCTGCTGGAATAAAAGAAAGGAAACCGTGAGAGAATGGAAGAGGAGAAAAAACAGTTGAAATATGATTTTATCAAGATAAAAAGGGAAACAATTCACAAACATGAAAATATGATATTCTTTCTTTGAAAGTTAAAATAGAGGAGGATAAATGAAAAGAAGAGGTTCTTCAAGATTTGATCCAAGAATGGGAAGAGAACTGTCAAAGTCTTGAAGTAGAGATTGTCTCTCTAAGAGCCGATCTTGAGAGAACAATGATTGAGAAAGGCTTAAATGAAAATTTTTCCGAAGGAACAAGGAGACTATATCAAATCCTAAATAGTAAAAGGCCCTCAAGAATCAAAATCAGTCTAGGATACTCTAAGACACAAGAATATTATATGGGGAAGATAAAATTCAGGTCTGTAGGATTCGAAGAACCACAGAGCCATGGGAAGAAGCTTCATGAAAGAATTAATGAAGACAAAAGAGAAGCAGGGCAAAGAGGAGATTTTCAATGGAGAATGAACCAACCAGTCAGATGATCAAGGTATTTTCCTGCACAATCTCATAATTCTTTCAATAATAGGCATGCCTATTTGTTTTATGGTCACTGTTATAAGTGTCATATCTTTGGACATAAAGCTATTGATTGTAGAAGGACCAAAGTTGAAAGAGATGAAAATATTAGATATAATACACATCATATTTCTAAATCTCAAAAATCCTCTCTTAGAAATCAAAATGTCTTTTCTCCCTTACTAAGTGAAGTAGAATGCTTCAAATGTAATAATTTTGGGTACAAAGCCAGTGAGTGAAGATGTAGCTTTGAATACCTGTCTAAGTCGAAAATGTCAGGCAGACAACTATCCGAAAGGGTAAAGGGAGCTAGAAACTAAATACTAGAAAGAGCATGAAGTGTGGGCTTGCCTTATCAGCACAGAATAAATAAATAAAAAAACTAAAGACTAGAAAGAGCATGAAGTGTGGACTCGCCTTATTAGCACAAAATCAATAAAAAAAATGGTATGTGGATAGTGTTTGTTCCAAACATATGTTTCGGGACAAAAGAAAATTTCTATCAGTTAAGGAAAATGATAGAGGAAGCAATGTCACTTTTGGAAACAATGATCCAGCAAGAATCAAGGGTAAAGGTGTAGTTAGTCTTGATAAAAAAATAGAAACATAGATTTTGTTGTATGTAGAAGGTATCAAGAACAATCTTATCAGTGTTAGAAAAATATGTGATAATGTGAGCCAAATGTGTGATAATGTCTATGATGTGACCTTTCGATCTAAAGACTGTAAGATCCACAACATAAAGAATGGAAAACTAGTGGGAAAATCATTCGGAAACAACAATAATGTATATTTGTTTGATGATTCCAGGGTTAATTGCTATTTAAGAAAAAAAAGTGAAGCACGACTGTGGAACAAGAGGCTTTGGCATATTAATTTTTACATTTTAATAAAAATAAGCAAGATTGGAGTAGAGAAAGGATTACCAAGACTATCAAAACCTGATAACACAATTTGCAAGTCATGTCAATTTGGGAAGCATACTAGGACTCATTTCAAATCGAAAGAGTTCTCCTCATCTAGACCTATGGAGCTCATTGACACAGATATTTGCGGCCAAACTAGAGAAAAGACCTAAAAAGAAGAGAGGTATTTCATGTAGCTCATTGATGATTTCACGAAGGCCACTTGGATTTTCCTCTTAAGACAAAAATCTCAAGCATTCAATCATTTCAAGAAGCTTAAAGCTCAAGTAGAAAATGAGAAATACTTAAAGATAAGATTCTTAAGATCAATCAGAGGGGGAGAGTACACCTCAAGATAATTTGAGGAATTATGTGAAGAGCACGACATCAAGAGGTAGTGCTTAGTGTCTAGGCCTCCTCAACAAAATGGAGTAGTAGAGAGGAATAACAGAATGATCCAAGAAATGGTAGGGCAATGTTAGCTGAAGCAATAGTGTCTCACAACTTCTAGGGAGAATCAACCCAGGTAGCAATATATCTATCAAACAAAACTCAACTCAAGCCTAATGGTGATAGAACTCCCTATGAGTTATGGAAGGTAAGACCCGCATCAGTTAAAGACCTCAAGGTGTTTCGAAGAAAGTGATTTATTAAAAGGAATGAAAAAAATCCTGGGAAGTTTGATTCATGCGCTGAAGAAGAGACCCTAATCAGGTGCTCTATTCGAAGCAAAGGATATAAGTGTTACAAAAAGAAAACAAGGAAGATTGAGGATTGGATCGATGTAATAGTAGATGAAGTAGGTTCACAACCTGAATCCTCTCAAAGTAATATGAACTTAGATGATGAAGAAGGCACATATTTGAGGTCCACTGATCTGAATGAAACAGATTCAGACAGTGAAGGTGAGGAAGCAGCCATGTCTTCAAGGCCAAAGGCACCATATAAGTATGTACAAAAGGAGCATCCTGAGAGTCATATTCTTGGAGATTAAAGACATGGTGCTCAAACCAGAAGGAAACTTGTGGGTAGTACAAATTATGTGAGTTTGTCTCTGTTATCACAGATAAAACCCAAGAACCTTTGTTAAGCAAGTGAAGACAAGTTTTGGGTGAAAACTACGAATGAAGAACTTGAAAAAATTGAAAAGAATGATACATGGGAGCTTGTTCCAAGGCCGAGAGAGAAAAATATTATTGGAACCAAATGGGTTTTCAAGAAAAAACTAAATCAACAGGGTCAAGTAATCAGGAACAAACCTTGATTGGTCTACAAAGGGTATGCCCAAATAGAAAGGGTAGATTTCGAAGAAACCTTTACACCCATAGCTCGATTGGAAGATATAAAATATTTTTTTGGTCTTGCTATCCATAAGAATATCAAGTTATATTAGATGGATGTGAAGTCTGCATTTCTCAATGGAGATATAGAAGAAGATGTTTACATTGAGCAGCCAGAAGGATTTATACTCACCTCCAATGAAGGGCTCATATGCAAATTGAAGTAGGCCCTGTATGGATTAAAACAAGCCCCCAAATCTTGGTATGAAAGGTTGGATAAGTACCTTCAACAAAAAGGGTTTAAGAGAGGCACGTTTGATAGTAATCCTTATGTAAAGTCTGATGGAGACCACCTATTGATAGTAGTGGTGTATGTGGATGACATAATATTTGGCAGCGATGTGGAACAATTGGGGCATCAATTTGCAGAATGTATGCAATCTGAATTTGAAATGTCCATGATTGGAGAACTTTCCTTCTTCCTAGGTCTGCAAATTACTTAGTCTCCACAAGGAGTGTTTATATCCCAATCCAAATATTTCAAGGAAACTCTAAAGAAATTTGGATTGGAAGATTGCAAACTAGTTAGCATGACCATGACTATAGGCTGCAAATTGTGCAAAGATGGAACATCGCCGGTAAATTAGACTTTATATAGGTCAATGATAGGAAGCTTATTGTATCTAACAACCTCAAGGCCATAAATCATGCAAGTAGTGGGGATTGTAGCCATATTTCAGGGTTTTCCATGAGAGAGTCATGCTGTTGTTATCAAGAGGATTTTCAAATATCTTCAAGATACAACAAAATATGGATGGTGGTATGCTAAGAGCAAAGATTTCAAATTGAAGTCCTACACATATGCAGATTGGGCTAGAAGCCATGATGATAGGAAGAATACTTCAGGTGCAACCTTCTTCCTGGGAAAATTGTTGGTGTCATGGGTCAACAAAAAACAGGCGTTGATTTCTTGATTGATTGCTGAAGTAGATTATATTGCTGTTGCTACTTGTTGTTTGAAGATTCTATGGATGAAGCAAGCCTTGAAAGATATATAGGTATATTTGACTTATCCCATTCCAATAATGTGTGACAACACAAGTGCCATTAGCATCTCCAAAAATCTAGTCATGCATTCAAAGACTAAGCATATTCCTATCAAGTTCCATTTCTTGAGGGAACAGGTTGCAGCCAACACTGTTAGACTTGAATATGTATCCACTAAAGAGAAACTGGAAAATATCTTTACCAAGCCACTAGCAAAAGAACCATTTGAATATCTTAGTCAATAAATAGGAGTTGTGACTCCTCCCTCCAAATGATTTCATTTTGGTAGGTGGTGGCAACTACTCAGCATGTGGAACATATGGGAGGGCAGGTTGCAATGGTTCAAGGGGAGCACTTGAGAAGTATTATTTGCCACTAATGTCAAAGGGGGAGAAGATTTGCATCGAAGTAGAACATGCCTAGCTTGAGGGGGATCTTATGGTGTTTCCATCAATGCCAAAGGGGGGTATTGTTGGACATTTGATGGTGTATGGGTGGTTGTGTAAGTGTTGGCATCAATGAAAAACAAGGGTCAACATGATGATTTGGTGTTTGGGAGGAATCCTATGGTTTTTCAAGTTCTTTGTATAAAATCATCATAGTAGCAGGCTTAATAAAGAAGCTAGAAAATGATGATTACAGTGACGGGACAGATGGAATTCCATTGTAGCTATAGGCTCCTTGTAGAGAATCATAACAGTAGAAGGCTTACTGAAGAAGCCATAAAATGATCACCATGGTGGTTGAGAGTTCAGCTGTCTAAGCACAAAGTAGAAGAGTGAAGGAGAAAATTGTTGTAGAGAGTTTGCAACCATCTCATAGGTATAAAATCATCTCAAAGCATACATTAGAACCTATCCAATGAAAAGTTATTTGGAAGACTTTTCCAAAGATATGTGGAAGTTCAGAAATAGATTCCTAGATAAAAATATATGGTCTTCTAAAGTTCAGGGATTTGAAGCCTTAGGAAGAAAGGAATATCAAAATATTGGAGGTCTAGGACATCGGAATATAGACATATTGAGATCTAGATACTGAAACATCAGAGGATTGACGTAGGTGACACATCAGAGATTGAAACCTTGGGATATCAGAACCCTCGAGTTTGGGACATGGACACATTGAAATATCGGGATATCGAAGGACTGGGAAATTGGAATATAAGAACTTCTTAACTAAGGTACTCTAAGAAGTTGTAATGTCCAACAATTCTGATAGCATTAAAAAGTGTCGAGTATTGTCAAATAATATCGAAAAAGGATTCCATTGCAAAACCAAAGGTTGATGGGCCCTCCTCTCTTTCCTCTAGTAGGACACATGGCAGCATGAGATTGGTTCCAATATGCTACAGTGTCATCTGATGTTGTAGTACAACAAGACACGTGGCATGCTCATTCAACTATATTGGGTGCCCTAATGTGCCAGATCTAGGTGACACATGTCATTACTATAAAGAAACCACGTGGAGTGATAATTTCATATCGGAGGATAGCATATCAAAGGACATCATATCAAAGTTTGGTATATCAGAGGATGAAGACCTCAAAACTCTAGAATAGATGGTAATGGAAAATGATAACAAAGCGGTCATCTTTGTGATTTGTCAAAGATATATGGAGTGATAAATGAAACTGGGTCTCTAGGAGGAGTGTGCAAGTCTCCTGAGAATTAATTTCTCAACATAGGAGCTCTACGCAATTAGACTATGATGAACTGCAAGGTCCATCTCTATTTTGGGTGTTGTGACAAGAAACTACCAAAAGATGCAAGAGTGGAAAGGGGAGCCATACCTAAGTACAGTTGAACAACTAAAGGATGGACAACAAAGACTTCCTGGTGCATAGTGCCTTAGTGGAAGAAAACCATTACCTAGAATGGAGAAGATGGGAGAGTCGATCATATTGTGAGAGTGTTGTGTTGTGAGAGAACTGTATTGAGACAAAGAGGTTATAGCACTAGGGAGGAATTTGTGTAATACAATAGCATGAAAAGCAAGAGGTTAGAGTGGTGAATTTCAAGGGTAGTGTTGAAGAGAAGTCAGTGGAGATCCCTTGACATAGGAGGTAGAGTGTAGAGGAAGTGTTACTGTGAGAAGTAATGAGAGATCTGATGTGAGTACAAAAGGAAAAGTACAGAATTCGAATCTGGAAATCGGCATTGTTTGGTATTTTACTTGTATTATTGTATGCCTTTGTTCCTCAGTTAAAAAATTGTATGAAATAGTAGAGCAGTGGTAAGAGAAGGTTGGTGTCTGCATACTGAAGAGGTTGGTGCCTCTAGGCCAGTTGGCGCTTTCTAACCAAAGGGTGTCAATGCCTCATGTGAGTGGGTGCTCACAAACAAACATATGTAATTAAGTGGGTGCTTAATTTAAATCATAAAAAACAACAAATTGGTAGTTTTTTCTCTCTCGGTTTCCATGAGGAAAACATTGTGTCAAATGTGTGTTTCTCATGTGATTTTTGTTTGAACATGTGTGTCTGAAATATTGTTGGTTCACTATTTTTTGTGAATGAATTCTCTCACAAGTTAAATAATATAAGAAGGGATTGTAAGCATAATAATAAAAATAAAAAGAGTTTCTTAATTATTGATTCACCTCCCCTCTCAAGAATTCCTTATTTCAAAATGTACATCTTTTTAGGCATCCATATTGCCATGTTTTAGGAATCACATTGTTTTTCCCTTGGAATTTTCCTAATCTTCTTGAAAAATGAAACTCACATTAAAGATCTATTAATATTTATATGAAAGTAAATATACCAAAATTGTTAATTTGATAATATTTTAGATTAATATATGCATTATATAAAAGCATGTTTATAAATAATATTTTTTAAAGGATTCTAAGTCTTGTTATTGTAATTTTTTTGTTATTGCTATTTTCGTAAACTTTATTGACCATTACTCTAAAATTCTTATTGTAGTTCAAATATAATTTGATTATTGAATTCATTGAATTGAATTTTGTCTTTTGTTTTTTTCCTTGGAAAAATTCCTAATTTTATTTCATATAGATACATAATTACATTTTTAGATGCACACTGATGTGCACGTTCGTATAGGATTTGATGATGGATTGAATTTTGTATTGTACTGAAGAAATGTATAATCTCTCATTGTTTTATAAAATATTATCTCTAGATCTCATTAACACCTAACACCACTCTAAATTAATCAAGGACCAATTTATCATCATTTATATCCTTCATAAATTTTGTCCTTTTTGGAGGACCATTTGTTCCCTCATTTTCATTCGCTACATGACATTCAACATATGCGAAATCAATGTTTGAAACATATCATATAATATTACTAATAAAAATATTATTATTAAAATTTCAAAGAAAAAAATCATGTTGATCACCTTTTGGTCCACCTAATTCTCCTCTTTATATAATTTTCATGAAGCTTTCATGCTCTTTTCCACTCATAATGCAAACAACCTTTTCAAGTTTTTTCTTCACATGATAAACATTAACCAATACACATCATCAAATTTATAGATAATTAAAATATATTGCTTTTATATTAGGACTTCAAATGACCTTTTATGTTCTCCTCTTGGGATGTGATTCCCTCATTCTCATCCCTTTTATGTTTTTTTGGTTGATCCTCTATTAAAAAAATATTTGCATAATGAAATATATAGCTATGAAATATGTATTACAAACTAATTATGTGATTTCAAGATAAAAGTGTTTTTAGGATGATTAGTTCACTTTGTAAAGTAATTTTTATTAACATATAGTATATGGTGATACACATTGGTGCATCTTACCTATAATCATCTTTAAAAATTGAAATCATTTCTCACAACTGACATAAGTGAGAAATGAATCATGTAGTAACTGTTATGTCTCAAATTGTCCCTAGAGGGAAAGTTCCAACCTATCCAAGGGGAAATTCCATGGAAGCAATTAAGCAAGTTTCCTATCACCTCGACAACCTTTCCACTCACTTATTGATGGATTAAGAAAGTGCCAATATGTGTGTGCTTCTCATTTGATGGATTGTGTGTACATGTGAATGGCTTATCTCGATGTTTATGTATATTATATTATGAATCCACTCACAAGTAACTAGCAATACTAAAAAGATCAAATATTTGTGCTTAATGCTCTAAGAACCTCATTATTATTAATTCACCCCCCCCTCAGTAATTCCTTATTCCAACATTTTGTATCAAAGCCAAGTTCCTTAAAGATCATTTTAAGCACTAGAAGGTAGATCAACAAGAAATTATGCCTAGGTAAGAGAGTGAGGATGTTTACTCAAGAAAGATACCAGTCTTCGATGGGACAAACTATGATTTTTGGAAATTTACGATGGAAGCCTATCTTATATCTTTGGGGGTAGGAATTTTGTAACCACCCCTCCCACATTTAACCAATTTCCCCATCCTTCCTGGTTAAACATGAGACAAAGAGCTACTATGACATGACCTAACCTCCCAGATTTAATTAAGGAGGCGAGGTTGACAACTAAAACATACCAACCATAAAATGACATCCTACATGGCCTACATGACACCCGAGAGCTAAAAAACCACACCTAGTGCCCACACCATGAGCTACATTGCATTTTCAGTGACCTAGGCCCTCAAACGCTCCCACAAAAAGGCCTCCATGTGATTGGGAACTCCCAACTGCATGGAAAGCATGCATCCATGAGGTTGCAACCCAATTTTTCCAATTTAGTGGGCACAGTCCCAGATTCGAAGCCTAAATTCTAGGTCAGTCTCCAAACCACTATCCAGAAATCATTGAGGCTTTCTAGAATCAATAATCACATCCAAATAAATCCACTCATACAAAATTCAATCAAATACTTTACCTAAATAGGCCTAACCATGACAGTAATTTCATCGAACATATTGAGAAGATGTAATCTATAGTTAATGAATGCATATCTGAACATAGGAGTCTGAAACTTATTCAAGATTCACTAAGAAGGTCTAATACCCTCTCATAATAGCTGTAATAAAAATTTTTAGTCCATGCATTCATCAACCATTCATATACTCATCAAACATGTCAAGAGACACAGATAATATACATCATATAACCAACATATAACCAACAAATGACCAACATATAAACCAACAAAGGACCAACATATAAAGCATGAAAACTTTGCCATAATATCACCATCTGTTGATGGTGCTGGGCATGCCAACATGTCAATGGGATCTCCCTGGTAAGAAGTCCCAATTAGACCTTAGACCGTTTGGTGTAGGAGTCCCAGCAGTGGGTCATGTTAGTGTGAGTATATGCATACTTCCATCAAGGATCAAATATTCTCTTTGCATATTCATTTTAGGTGTCTCATACTGAATTTTAGATCATTCCATTAGGTCGTGTTAAAATGGTCCACTGATGGTTGTCTTTTTCTTAGAAAATCAAATCTTCCCTCATGAGGTACATTTGCTAACCCATTTCCATGTTGTATTCAGTTGAGGTTTCAAATATGTTACTTTAGGTGTCAAGGCAGTTGTATTTCCATTAGGTTTTAGGGTTCATTTCCAAGTCATTTCCATTAGGTCTTAGGGTTCATTTCCAAGGTCAAAAGCATGATTTCAAGCATAAATAAATGGCAACAAAAGTATGAGGATGACCAATAAACAAAGAGTGATTTCTAGTAAGTCATGACGATTGTACAAATATCTTTTGTCACTAATGTAATTTTCATCCCAAAAACATGTTTTTGAGATGAAAACACAGTATTTTTAGTTAATTTATATTATTTTGATGTAATTCAATCCATTTTGTGTAATAAGTGCTCCCAGCTGCCCCAAACATTTCTCCTTGCTACAAGAAAATGAAACCACTGAAGAAATCAGTTCAATCCAAGCATCATCCACCTGAAAAGAGAGAAAGGTATTAAACAAAGATTTGGAGGAAAGAAGAAAACGTTTCAAACCATTAGAAAGTGGTTTTTTCTAATGAAAAATAAAAATCAACCTCTATATAAGATTTCACACTCCTTTTTCAAATTCATCACTCTCGTTTGGAAAAGAGAAAGAAAAGCATTAAAGGAGAGAGGGGAATTGAGGCCAATTGGTGGGTAAGGAGAAGAGGTTCTACGCATAGGAGACAGGGCACTCTGTACAGAGAAATTTGAGGAGGCACTGTGCACAAAGGCCAGAGCGCTACACATAGGGCAGTTTCTCCAGTGCAAATTTGAGTAGCGCTGCTCATAGAGCCGGATCACTGCGCACTTGTAGGTGGCACTGTGCTTAGGGCCAGCAAGTACCAAAATACCCTATTAATCACTCAAAACATATTGTTTGCCTTCTATAGCTTATAAACAAGTAAGTGTAATCTCTGAGCTATCCTCTTAGCATTCAATTCATCATTTTGAAGTTGTTTTGCTATTTCAAAACTCAAACCCTAGATTTCCTAAATCCCTCCACCTTTTCCTTAAACCCTAATTCCATCAAACACATCCCTCCACTTATTCCGTGAACCCTAATCCCTCCTATAAATCCCTCCATAACCCTTATTTCCTAATCCCCAAAGAAAAATCCTAAAACCCTATTTTCTAAATAGTCCTTACCAAGAAAAAATACACTCCTCACTCTCATGTCATATATATTTCATCCTACATTACATAAGTTCATCTCCCCTTCCCCTATTCCTAATCACCAATCCTCACTCCTTCATTACCTTGTCTAGGTACACAGCTTCAAAATTCAACAAACATGGACTAAGAGGATAAAGATTATGAGGAGGAGGAAAACAACGGTAGTGAAAGTGTGGGAGATTAACCTCGGCATCAGAGAAAACCACATAAGGGAGGTAGAATTATCAGGGAGGAACCATCAAACATGAGAGAGTTACAGGCTTCTCATATGACTGTCACTTGTTTCAGACATCTAGGGTGTTATGAGTTTTGTGAGCATGTGGAAAGAGTTCAACATCATCTTGAGCTGACCAGGCTCTTCATAGCCAATCTCCGTGATAACAAGGTAGCTCTTACCGGGGTGACATTTACAGTTTCATCCTCCATCATTATTGATGCCACAAGGATTCCAAATGTGGGGGAAAAATGGTATAAGGCACAAGATTTGGATGAGCACTACTATGAGCCATACATCAAATCCAGGTACAGAAATGAAAAGAAGAGGACCTTTCCTTTCAAGTTCCTTGAAGACAAGTATGCCCCTATGATGAGGATCATTATGAAGTATTTTACATGTGAGGGTAGATTTTCTAGATTGTACACCTATCACATTAGGCTTCTTATGCACTTCACAAGGGTGAAAATGTTGAGCATCCCTTATTTCTTATTCAGGAACATTGAGAAGATGGCCTACATTGTACAGAAAAAGCCATACCCCCAGCAGATGAGTAGTATCTATCACTATTCCCTGATTAAGATGATTGTGCTACATCATCTCAACCTCCTCAACATCTCTTGGGATACATTTATTGCCAATGAAATCTTCAATGGTCCTCAGATTCCTCCACCAGTGCCTCAATAAGAAGAAAGGCCTTCCAGCAGTGCCAAAGTAAAGAATGATGAGAAGGTTAAAGAGACTAAAGCTGTTGAGGAGCCAGAATCCTAAAAGACATATCAGAGAGAGTATAGAAAGTTTTTTGCAGTAGATAGGAAAGTGTTTACTCCACTTGATGTGGAAGGTGCCTTGCCTTCTTCATTAGCTCATAGGCAAATGCTTGCTCAACAAAATGTGGAAGGGGCTTTTCCTTCTTCATCGACACAACAGGTACAACAGGTGCAACAAGTGCATAAAGGGAAAGCAAAAGTGCTGGAGGAAAGCCTTGACAATGAGGAGGAAAGGTATTTTGATTTTATGGAAGATGATGAACTAGAACAACCACACATCCATCATGGCATTGAGATAGTTGACTTGGAGGCCCAACATGAGGCAAAAAATGAAAACATAACCGTAAGGGAAAAAGATGCACAAATCCAAGCACTGATAGACAACTTGGTGAGAGCTAAGTATGTCATTTCATACATTGAGCAAGAGAACAAGTAGCTAAGTGACAAACAAGTCCTAATGGAGCTATAACTTCTCAAAGAAAATAGGCAAAGTGACAAGGGAAACTAAATACTAGAAAGAGCATGAAGTGTGGACTTGCCTTATCAACACAGAATCAATTAAAAAAAAAACTAAAGACTAGAAATAGCATGAAGTGTGGACTCGCCTTATTAGCGCAAAATCAATAAAACAAATGGTATGTGGATAGTGTTTGTTCCAAACATATGATTGGGGACAAAAGAAAATTTCTATCAGTTAAGGAAAAGGATAGAGGAAGCAATGTCACTTTTGGAAACAATAATCCAGCAAGAATCAAGGGTAAAGGTGTAGTTAGTCTTGATAAAAAAATAGAAACACAGATTGTGTTGTATGTAGAAGGTCTCAAGAACAATCTTCTCAGTGTTAGACAAATATGTGATAATGTGAGCCAAATGTGTGATAATGTCTATGATGTGACCTTTCGATCTAAAGACTGTGAGATCCACAACATAAAGAATGGAAAACTGGTGGGAAAATCATTCAGAAACAAGAAAAATGTATATTTGTTTGATGATTCCAAGGTTAATTGCTATTTAAGAAAAACAGGTGAAGCACGACTGTGGAACAAGAGGCTTTGGCATATTAATTTTGACATTTTAATAAAAATAAGAAAGATCAGAGTAGAGAAAGGATTACCAAGACTGTCAAAACCTGATAACAAAATTTGAAAGTCATTTCAGTTTGGGAAACAGACTAGGACTCATTTCAAATCGAAAGAGTTATCCTCATCTAGACCTTTGGAGCTCATTGACATAGATATTTGTGGCCAAACTAGAGAAAAGACCTAAAAGGAAGAGAGGTATTTCATGTAGCTCATTGATGATTTCATGAAGGCCACTTGGATTGTCCTCTTAAGACAAAAATCTCAAGCGTTCAATCATTTCAAGAAGTTTAAAGATCAAGTAGAAAATGAGAAAGAATTAAAGATAAGATGCTTAAGATCAATCAGAGGGGGAGAGTACACCTCAAGATATTTTGAGGAATTATGTGAAGAGCACGACATCAAGAGGTAGTACTTAGTGTCTAGACCTCCTCACAAAATGGAGTATTATAGAGGAATAACAGAATGATCCAAGAAATGGCAGGGCAATGTTAGTTGAAGCAATAGTGTGTCACAACTTATAGGGAGAAGCAGCCTAGGTAGGAATATATCTGTCAAACATAACTCAACTCAGGCCTAATGGTGATAGAACTCCCTATGAGTTATGGAATGTAAGACCTGCATCAGTAAAACACCTTAAGGTGTTTCTAAGAAATTGATTTATTAAAAGGAATGAAAAAAATCCTAGGAAGTTTGATTCATGCGCTGAAGAAGAGACCCTGATGAGGTGCTCTATTCGAAGCAAAGGATATAAGTGTTACAAAAAGAAAACAAGGAAGATTGAGGATTGGATCGATGTAATAGTAGATGAAGTAGGTTCACAACCTGAATCCTCTAAAAGTAATATGAACTTAGATGATGAAGAAGGCACATATTTGAGGTCCACTGATCTGAATGAAACAGATTCAGACAGTGAAGGTGAGGAAGCAGCCATGTCTCCAAGGCCAAAGGCACCATCTAAGTATGTACAAAAGGAGCATCCTGAGAGTCATATTCTTGGAGATCAAAGACATGGTGTTCAAACCAGAAGGAAACTTGTGGGTAGTACAAATTATGTGAATTTGTCTCTGTTATCACAGATAAAACCCAAGAACCTTTGTTAAGCAAGTGAAGACAAGTTCTCGGTGAAAACTATGAATGAAGAACTTGAAAAAATTGAAAAGAATGATACATGGGAGCTTGTTCCAAGGCCGAAAGAGAAAAATATTATTGGAACCAAATGGGTTCTCAAGAAAAAACTGAATCAACAGGGTCAAGTAATTAGGAACAAACCTTGATTGGTCTACAAAGGGTATGCCCAAATAGAAAGGGTAGATTTCGAAGAAACCTTTACAACATAGCTCGATTGGAAGATATAACGATATTTTTTTGGTCTTGCTATCCATAAGAATATCAAGTTATATCAGATGGATGTGAAGTCTGCATTTCTCAATGGAGATATCGAAGAAGATGTTTACATTGAGCAGCCAGAAGGATTTATACTCACCTCCAATGAAGGGCTCATATGCAAATTGAAGTAGGCCCTGTATAGATTAAAACAAGCCCCCAAATCTTGGTATGAAAGGTTGGATAAGTACCTTCAACAAAAAGGGTTTAAGAGAGGCATGTTTGATAGTAGTCCTTATGTAAAGTCTGATGGAGACCACCTACTAATAATAGTGGTGTATGTGGATGACATAATATTTGGTAGCGATGTGGAACAATTGGGGCATCAATTTGCAGAATGTCTGCAATGTGAATTTGAAATGTCCATGATTGGAGAAATTTCCTTCTTCCTAGGTCTGCAAATTACTTAGTCTCCGCAAGGAGTGTTTATATCCCAATCCAAATATTTCAAGGAAACTCTAAAGAAATTTGGACTGGAAGATTGCAAACTAGTTAGCATGACCATGACTACAGGCTACAAATTGTGCAAAGAAGATGCAACATCGTCGGTAAATTAGACTGAATATAGGTCAATGATAGGAAGCTTATTCTATCTAACAACCTCAAGGCCATAAATCATGCAAGTAGTGGGGATTGTAGCCATATTTCAGGGCTTTCCATGAGAGAGTCATGTTGTTGGTATCAAGAGGATTTTCAAATATCTTCAAGCTACAACAAAATATGGATGGTGGTATGCTAAGAGCAAATATTTCAAATTGAAGTCCTACACATATGCAGATTGGGCTAGAAGCCTTGATGATAGGAAGAATACTTTAGGTGCAACCTTCTTCTTGGGAAAATGGTTGGTATCATGGGTCAACAAAAAATAGGCGTTGATTTCTTTATTGAATGCTGAAGTAGATTATATTTCTATTGCTACTTGCTTTATGAAGATTCTGTGGATGAAGCAAGCCTTGAAAGATATATAGGTATATTTGACTTATCCCATTCCAATAATGTGTGACAACACAAGTGCCATTAGCATCTCCAAAAATCTAGTCATGCTTTCAAAGACTAAACATATTCCTATCAAGTTCCATTTCTTGAGGGAATAGGTTGCAGCCAACACTGTTAGACTTGAATATGTCTCCACTAAAGAGAAACTAGAAAATATCTTTACCAAGCCACTAGCAAAAGAACCATCTGAATATCTCAGGCAATAGATAGGAGTTGTGACTCCTCCCTCCAAATGATTTCATTTTGGTAGGTGGTGCCAACTACTCAGCATGTGGAACACATGGGAGAGTAGGTTACAATGGTTCAAGGGGAGCACTTGAGAAGTATTATTTGCCACTGATGTCAAAGGGGGAGAAGATTTGCATCGAAGTAGACCATTCCTAGCTTGAGGGGGATCTTATAGTGTTTCCATCAATGCCAAAGGGGGGTATTGTTGGACATTTGATGGTGTATGGGTGGTTTTGTAAGTGCTAGCATCAATGAAAAACAAGGGTCAACATGATGATTGGGTGTTTGGGAGGAATCCCATGGTTTTTCGATTTTGTTTGTATAAAATCATCACTGTAGTAAGCTTAATAAAGAAGCTAGAAAATGATGATTATAGTGACGGGCCAGATGGAATTCCAATGTAGCTATAGGCTTCTTGTAGAGAATCATCACAATAGAAGGCTTACTGAAGAAGCCATAAAATCATCACCATGGTGGTTGAGAGTTCAACTATCTAAGCACAAAGTAGAAGAGTGAAGGAGCAAATTGTTGTAGAGAGTTTGCAACCATCTCATAGGTATAAAATAGACTCAAAGCATACATCATACCCTATCCAATGAAAAGTTATTTGGAAGAGTTTTCCAAAGATATGTGGAAGTTTAGAAATGGATTCCCGAATAAAAATATATGGTGTTCTAAAGTTCAGGGATTTGAAGCCTTAGGAAGAAAGGAATATCAAAATATTGGAGGTCTAGGACATCGGAATATTGACATATCAGAGATCTAGATACCGAAACATCGGAGGATTGATGCAGGTGACACATCAGAGATTGAAACCTTGGGATATTAGAACCCTCGAGTTTGGGACATGGACACATTGGACTATCGGGATATCAGAGGATTGGGAAATTGGAATATAAGAACTTCTTAACTAAGGTACTCTAAGAAGTTGTAATGTCCAACAGTTCTGATAGCATTAAAAAGTGTCGAGTATTGCCAAAGAATATCAAAAAAGGACTCCATTGCAAAACCAAAGGTTGATGGGCCCTCCTCTCTTTCCTCTAGTAGGACACATGGTAGCATGAGATTGGTTCCAATATGCTACAGTGTCATCTGACATTGTAGTACAACAAGACACGTGGCATGTTGATTCAACTATATTGGGTGCCCTAATGTGCCAAATCCAGGTGGCACATGTCATTACTATAAAGAAACCACGTGGAGTGATGATTTTGTATCGGAGGTTGGCATATCGGAGGATGGCATGTCAAAGTTTGGTATATTAGAGGATGAAGACCTCAAAACTCTAGAATAGATGGTAACGGAAAATGATAACAAAGCTGTCATCTTTGTGATTTGTCAAAGATATATGGAGTGATAAATGAAATTGGGTCTCTAGGAGGAGTGTGTAGGTCACCTGAGAATTAATTTCTCAACATAGGAGATCTACGCAATTAGACTATGAAGAACTGCAAGGTCCATCTCTGTTTTGGGTGTTGTGACAAGAAACTACCAAAAGATGCAAGAGCAGAAAGGGCATCCATACCTAAGTATAGTTGAACAACTAAAGGACGGACAATAAAGACTTCCTGGTGCATAGTGCCTTAATGGAACAAAACCGTTACCTACAATGGAGAAGATGGGAGAGTCGAGCATATTGTGAGAGTGTTGTGTTGTGAGAGAAGTGTATTGAGACAGAGAGCTTATAGCACTGGGGAGGACTCTGTGTAATACAATAGCAAGAGAAGCAAGAGGTTAGTGTGGAGAATTTCAAGGGTAGTGTTGAAGACAAGTCAATGGAGATCCCTTGACATAGGAGGTAGAGTGTAGAGGAAGTGTTATTATGAGAAGCAATGAGAGATCTATTGCAAGTACAAAAGGCAAAGTATAGAAGTCGAATCTGGAAATCGGCATTGTTTGGTATTTTACTTGTATTATTGTATGCCTTTGTTTCTCAGTTAAAAAATTGTATGAAATAGTAGAGCAGTGGTAAGAGAAGGTTGGTGTCTACATACTGAAGAGGTTGGTGCCTCTAGGCAAGTTGGCGCTTTCTAACCAAAGGGTGTCAATGCCTCATTTGAGTGGGTGCTCACAAACAAACATATGTAATTAAGTAGGTGCTCAATTTACATCATAAAAAAACAACAAATTGGTAGTTTTTTCTCTCTGGGTTTCCATGAGAAAAACACTGTGTCAAATGTGTGTTTCTCATGTGATTGTTGTTTGAACATGTGTGTCTGAAATATTGTTGGTTCACTGTTTTGTGAATGAATTCTCTCACAAGTTAAATAATATAAGAAGGGACTGTAAGCATAATAATAAAAATAAAAAGAGTTTCTTAATTACTAATTCACCTCCTGTCTCAAGAATTCCTTATTTCAACATGTACATCTTTTTAGGCATCCATATTGCCATGTTTTAGGAATCACATTGTTTTTACTTTGGAATTTTCTTAATCTTCTTGAAAAATGAAAATCACATTAAAGATCTAATAATATTTATATGAAAGTAAATATGCCAAAATTGTTAATTTGGTAATATTTTAGATAATATATGCATTATATAAAATCATGCTTATAAATAATATTTTTTAAAGGATTCCAAGTCTTGTTATTGTAATTTTTTTGTTATTGTTATTTTCATAAACTTTATTGACCATTACTCTAAAATTCTTATTGTAGTTGAAATATAATTTGATTATTGAATTCGTTGGATTGAATTTTGTCTTTTGTTTTTTTCCTTGGAAAAATTCCTACTTTTATTTCATAGAGATACATAATTACATTTTTAGATGCATACTGATGTGCACGTTCATATAGGATTTGATGATGGATTGAATTTTGTATTGTACTGAAGAAATGTATAATCTCTCATTGTTTTATGAAATATTATCTCTAGATCTCATTAACACCTAACACCACTCTAAATTAATCAAGGACCAATTTATCATCATTTATATCCTTCATAAATTTTGTCCTTTTTGGAGGACCATTTGTTCCCTCATTTTCATTCGCTACATGACATTCAACATATGCGAAATCAATGTTTGAAACATATCAATAATATTACTAATAAAAATATTATTATTAAAAATTCAAAGAAATAAATCATGTTCATCACATTTTGGTCCACCTAATTCTCCTCTTTATATAATTTTCATGAAGCTTTCATGCACTTTTCCACTCATAATGCAAACAACCTTTTCAAGTTTTTTCTTCACGTGATAAACATTAACCAATACACATCATCAAATTTATAGATAATTAAAATATATTGCTTTTATATTGGGACTTCAAATGACTTTTTATGTTCTCCTCTTGGGATGTGATTCCCTCATTCTCATCCCTTTTATGTTTTTTTGGTTTATCCTCTCTTAAAAAATATTTGCATAATGAAATATATAGTTATGAAATATGTATTACAAACTAATTATGTAATTTCAAGATAAAGTGTTTTTAGGATGTTTGGTTCACTTTGTAAAATAATTTGTATTAACATATAGTGTATAGCGATACAGATTGGTGCATCTTACCTATAATCATCTTTAAAAATTGAAATCATTTCTCACAACTGACATAAATGAGAAATGAATCATGTAGTAACTATTATGTCTCAAATTGTCCCTAGAGGGAAAGTTCCAACCTCTCCAAGGGTAAATTCCATGGAAGCAATTAAGCAAGTTTCCTATCACCCCGACAACCTTTCCACTCACTTATTGATGGATTAGGAAAGTGCCAATATGTGTGTGCTTCTCATTTGATGGATTGTGTGTACATGTGAATGGCTTATCTTGATGTTTATGTATATTATATTATGAATCCGCTCATAAGTAACTAGCAATACTAAAAAGATCAAATATTTGTGCTTAATGCTCTAAGAACCTCATTATTATTGATTCACCCCCCGTCTCAGTAATTCCTTATTCCAAAATTTGTATCAAAGCCAAGTTCCTTCAAGATCATTTTAACCACTAGAAGGTAGATCAATAAGAAATTATGCCTAGGCAAGAGAGTGAGGATGTTTACTCAAGAAACATACCAGTCTTCGATGGGACAAACTGTGCTTTTTGGAAATTTAGGATGGAAGCCTATCTTATATCTCTGGGGGTAGGCGTTTTGTAACCACCCCTCCCACATTTACTCAATTTCCCCATCCTTCCTAGGTAAACATGAGACAAAGAGCTACTATGACATGACCTAACCTCCTAGATTTAATTAAGGAGGCGAGGTTGACAACTGAAACATACCAACCATAAAATGACATCCTACATGGCTTACATGACACCCGAGAGCTAAAAACCCACATCTAGTGCCCACACCATGAGCTAGATTGCATTTTTAGTGACCTAGGCCCTCAACCGCTCCCACAACAAGGCCTCCATGTGATTGGTAACTTCCAAATGCATGGAAAGCATGCATCCATGAGGTTTCAACCCAATTTTTCCAATTCAGTGGGAACAGTCCCAGATTCGAGCCTAAATTCTAGGTCAGTCTCCAAACCACTACCTAGAACTCATTGAGGCTTTCTAGAATCAATAATCACATCCAAAAAAATCCACTCATACAAAATTCAATCAAATACTTTACCTAAATAGGCCTAACCATGACAGTCATTTCATCGAACATATTGAGAAAATGTAGTCTATAGTTAATGAATGCATATCTGAACATATGAGTTTGAAACTTATTCAAGATTCACTAAGAAGGTTTAATACCCTCTCATAATAGTTGTAATAAAATTTTTAGTCCATGCATTCATCAACCATTCATATACTCATCAAACATGTCAAGAGCCATAAACAATATACATCATATAACGAACATATAACCAACAAATGACCAACATATAAAGCATGAAAACTTAGCCATCATATCACCATCTATTGATGGTGTCAGGCATGCCAACATGTCAATGGGATCTCCCTGGTAAGAAGTCCCAATTAGACCTTAGACCGTTTGGTGTAGGAGTCCCAGCAGTGGGTCGTGTTAGTGTCAATAAATGCATACTTCCATCAAGGATCAAATATGCTCTTTGCATATTCATTTTAGGTGTCTCATACTGAATTTTAGATCATTCCATTAGGTCAGGTTAAAATGGTTCACTGATGGTTGTCTTTTTCTTAGAAAATCAAATCTTCCCTCATGAGGTACATTTGCTGACCCATTTCCATGTTGTATTTAGTTGAGGTTTCAAATATGTTACTTTAGGTGTCAAGGCAGTTGTCTTTCCATTAGGTTTTAGGGTTCATTTCCAAGTCATTTCCATTAGGTCCTAGTGTTCATTTCCAAGGTCAAAAGCATGATTTCATGTGTAAATAAATGGTAGCAAAGGTATGAGGATGAACAATAAACAAAGAGTGAGTTCTAGTAAGTCATGATGATTGTACAAATATCTTTTGTCACTAATGTAATTTTCATCCCAAAAACATGTTTTTGAGATGAAAACAGAGTATTTTTAGTTAATTTATATTATTTTGATGTAATTCAATCCATTTTGTGTAATAAGTGTTCCCAGCTGCCCCAAACATTTCTCCTTGCTACAAGAAAATGAAACCACTGAAGAAATCAGTTCAATCCAAGCATCATCCATCTGAAAAGGCACAAAGAGAGAAAGGTATTAAACAAATATTTGGAGGAAAGAAGAAAAATTTTCAAACCATTAGAAAGTGGGTTTTTCTAATGAAAAATAAAAATCAACCTCTATATAAGATTTCACACTCCTTTTTCAAATTCATCACTCTCATTTGGGAAAGAGAAAGAAAAGCATTAAAGGAGAGTGGGGAATTGAGGCCAATTGGTGGGTAAGGAGAAGAGGCGCTGCACATAGGAGACAGGGCACTGCGTATAGAGAAATTTGAGGAGGCACTGCACACAGAGGCTGGAGCGCTACACATAGGGCAGTTTCTCCAGTGCAAATTTGAGCAGCGCTGCTCATAGAGCCGGATCACTGTGCACTTGTAGGTGGCACTGTGCTTAGGGCCAGCAAGTGCCAAAATACCCTATCAATCACTCAAAAAATATTGTTTGCCTTCTATAACTTATAAACAAGTAAGTGTAATCTCTGAGCTATCCTCTTGGCATTCAATTCATCATTTTGAAGTTGATTTGCTATTTCAAAACTCAAACCCTAGATTGCCTACAAATCCCTCCACCTTTTCCTTAAACCCTAATTCTATTGAACACATCCCTCCACTTATTCCGTGAACCCTAATCCCTCCTATAAATCCCTCCATAACCCTTATTCCCTAATCCCCAAAGTAAAATCCCAAAACCCTATCTTCTAAATAGTCCTTACCAAGAAAAAATACACTCCTCCTCACTCTCATGTCATATATATTTCATCCTACATTACATAAGTTCATCTCCCCTTCCCCTATTCCTAATCACCAATACTAACTCCTTCATTACCTTCTCTAGGGTTACACGGCTTCAAAATTCAACAAACATGGACAAAGGGGATAGAGATTATGAGGAGGAGGAAAACAATGGCAGTGAAAGTTTGGGAGATGAACCTCGGCATCAGAGAAAACCGCATAAGGGCGGTAGAATTATTAGGGAGGAACCATCAAACATGAGAGAGTTATAGGCTTCTCATATGATTGTCACTTGTTTTAGGCATCTAGGGTGTTATGAGTTTTGTGAGTAGGTGGAAAGAGTTCAACATCATCTTGAGTTGACTAGGCTCTTCATAGCCAATCTCCGTGATAACAAGGTAGCTCTTACCGGGGTGACATTTACAGTTTCATCCTCCATCATTACTGATGCCACAAGGATTCCAAATGTGGGGGAAAAATGGTATAAGGCACAAGATTTGGATGAGCACTACTATGAGCCATACATCAAATCTAGGTACAAAAATGAAAAGAAGAGGACCTTTCCTTTCAAGTTCCTTGAAGACAAGTATGCCCCTATGATGAGGATCATTATGAACTATTTTAGATGTGAGGGTATATTTTCTAGATTGTACACCTATCACATTAGGCTTCTTATGCACTTCACAAGGGTGAAAATGTTGAGCATCCCTTATTTTTTATTCAGGAACATTTAGAAGATTTCTACATTGTATAGAAAAATCCATACCCCCAACAGATGAGTAGTATCTATCATTATTCCCTGATTAAGATGATTGTGCTACATCATCTCAACCTCCTCAACATCTCCTAGGATACATTTATTTCCAATTAAATCTTGAATGGTCCTTAGATTCCTCCACCAGTGCCTCAAGAAGAAGAAAGGCCTTCCAGCATTGCCAAAGTAAAGAATGATGAGAAGGTTAAAGAGACTAAAGTTGTTGAGGAGCCAGAAGCCTAAAAGACATATCAGAGAGGGTCTAAAAAATTTTTGTAGCAGATAGGCAAGTGTTTACTCCACTTGATGTGGAAGGGGCCTTGCCTTTTTCATTAGCTCATAGGCAAATGCTTGCTCCACAAAATGTGGAAGGGGCTTTGCCTTCTTCATCGACACAACAGGTACAATAGGTGCAATAGGTGCATAAAGGGAAACAAAAAGTGCTAGAGGAAAGCCTTGATGATGAGGAGGAAAGTTATTTTGATTTTATGGAAGATGATGAACCAAAACATCCACACATCCATCATGGCATTGAGATAGTTGACTTGGAGGCCCAACATGAGGCAACAAACGAAAACATAACCATAAGGGGAAAAGTTGCACAGATCCAAGCACTGATAGAAAACTTGGTGAGAGCTAAGTATGTCATTTCATACCTTGAGCAAGAGAAAAAGTAGCTAAGTGATAAACAAGTCCTAATGGAGCTAGAACTTCTTAAAGCAAATAGGAAAAGTGACAAGGGAAACTAAATACTAGAAAGAGCATGAAGTGTGGGCTCACCTTATCAGCATAGAATCAATAAAAAAAACTAAAGACTAGAAAGAGCATGAAGTGTGGACTCCCCTTATTAGCGCAAAATCAATAAAACAAATGGCATGTGGATAGTGTTTGTTCCAAACATATGATTGGGGACAAAAGAAAATTTCTATCAGTTAAGGAAAAGGATAGAGGAAGCAATGTCACTTTTGGAAACAACGATCTAGCAAGAATCAAGGTAAAGGTGTAGTTAGTCTTGATAAAAAAATAGAAACACAGATTGTGTTGTATGTAGAAGGTCTCAAGAACAATCTTCTCAGTGTTAGACAAATATGTGATAATGTGAGCCAAATGTGTGATAATGTCTATGATGTGACCTTTCGATCTAAAGACTGTCAGATCCACAACGTAAAGAATGGAAAACTGGTGGGACAATAATTAAAAAATAATAATAATTTATATTTGTTTGATGATTCCATGGTTAATTGCTATTTAAGAAAAACAAGTGAAGAACGACTGTGGAAGAAGAGGCTTTGGCATATTAATTTTGACATTTTAATAAAAATAAGCAAGATCGGAGTAGAGAAAGGATTACCAAGACTGTCAAAACTTGATAACACAAATTGCAAGTCATGTCAGTTTGGGAAACAATCTAGGACTCATTTCAAATCGAAAGAGTTCTCCTCATCTAGACCTATGGAGCTCATTGACACAAATATTTGTGGCCAAACTAGAGAAAAGACCTAAAAATAAGAGAGGTATTTCATGTAGCTCATTGATGATTTCACGAAGGCCACTTGGATTGTCCTCTTAAGACAAAAATCTCAAGCGTTCAATCATTTCAAGAAGTTTAAAGCTCAAGTAGAAAATGAGAAAGACTTAAAGATAAAATGCTTAAGATCAATCAGAGGGGGAGAGTACACCTCAAGATAATTTGAGGAATTATGTGAAGAGCATGACATCGAGAGATAGTACTTAGTGTCTAGACTTCCTCAACAAAATGGAGTAGTAGAGAGGAATAACAGAACGATCCAAGAAATGGCAGGGCAATGTTAGCTAAAGCAACAGTGTCTCACAACTTCTAGGGAGAAGCAACCCAGGTAGCAATATATCTTTCAAACATAACTCAACTCAGTCCTAATGGTGATAGAACTCCCTATGAGTTATGGAAGGTAAGACTTGCATCAATTAAACACCTCAAGGTGTTTCGAAGCAAGTGATTTATTAAAAGGAATGAAAAAAATCCTAGGAAGTTTGATTCACGTGCTGAAAAAGCGATATTGATCAGGTGCTCTATTCGAAGCAAAGGATATAAGTTTTACAAAAAGAAAACAAGGAAGATTGAGGATTGCTTCAATGTAGTAGTAGATGAAGTAGGTTCACAACCTGAATCCTATAAAAGTAATATGAACTTAGATGATGAAGAAGGCACATATTTGAGGTCCACTGATCTGAATGAAACAGATTCAGATAGTGAAGGTGAGGAAGCAGCCATGTCTTCAAGGCCAAAGGCACCATTTAAGTATGTAGAGAAGGAGCATCTTAGGAGTCATATTCTTGGAGATCAAAGACATGGTGTTCAAACCAGAAGGAAACTTGTGGGTAGTACAAATTATGTGAATTTGTCACTATTATCACAGATAAAACTCAAGAACCTTTGTTAAGCAAGTGAAGACAAGTTCTGGGTGAAAACCACAAATGAAGAACTTGAAAAAATTGAAAAGAATGATACATGGGAGATTGTTCCAAGGCCAAGAGAGAAAAATGTTATTGGAACCAAATGGGTTTTCAAGAACAAACTGAATCAACAGGGTCAAGTAATCAGGAATAAACCTTGATTGGTCTGCAAAGGATATGCCCAAATAGATGGGGTGGATTTCGAAGAAACCATTACACCCATAGCTCGATTGGAAGATATAGCGATATTTTTTTGGTCTTGCTATCCATAATAATATCAAGTTATATCAGATGGATGTGAATTCTACATTTCTCAATGGAGATATAGGAGAAGATGTTTACATTGAGTAGCCAGAAGGATTTATACTCACCTGCAATGAAGGGCTCATATGCAAATTGAAGTAGGCCCTGTATGGATTAAAACAAGCCCCCAAATCTTGGTATGAAAGGTTGGATAAGTACCTTCAACAAAAAGGGTTTAAGAAAGGCATGTCTGATAGAAACCTTTATGTATAGTCTGATGGAGACCACCTACTGATAGTAGTGGTGTATGTGGATGACATAATATTTGGCAGCGATGTGGAACAATTGGGGCATCAATTTGTAGAATCTATGCAATGTGAATTTGAAATGTCCATGATTGGAGAACTTTCCTTCTTCCTAGGTCTGCAAATTACTCAGTCTCCACAAGGAGTGTTTATAACCCAATCCAAATATTTCAAGGATACTCTAAAGAAATTTGGACTGGAAGATTGCAAACTAGTTAGCATGACCATGACTACAGGCTACAAATTGTGCAAAGAAGATGGAACATCGCTGGTAAATTAGACTAAATACAGGTCAGTGATAGGAATCTTATTGTATCTAACAACCTCAAGGCCATAAATCATGCGAGTAGTGGGGATTGTAGCCATATTTCAAGGTTTTCCATGAGAGAGTCATGTTTTTATTATCAAGAGGATTTTCAAATATCTTCAAGCTACAACAAAATATGGACAGTGGTATGCTAAGAGCAAAGATTTCAAATTGAAGTCCTACACATATGCAGATTGGGCTAGAAGCCTTGATGATAGGAAGAATACTTTAGGTGCAACCTTATTCCCGGGAAAATGGTTGGTGTCATGGGTAAACAAAAAACAGGCGTCGATTTCTTTATTGACTGCTAAAGTAGATTATATTGCTATTGCTACTTGTTGTATGAAGATTCTATGGATGAAGCAAGCCTTGAAATATATATAGGTATATTTGACTTATCCCATTCCAATAATGTGTGACAACACAAGTGCCATTAGCATCTCCAAATATCTAGTCATGCATTCTAAGACTAAGCATATTCCTATCAAGTTCCATTTCTTGAGGGAATAGGTTGTAGCCAACACTGTTAGACTTGAATATGTCTCCACTAAAGAGAAATTGGAAAATATCTTTACCAAGCCACTAGCAAAAGAACCATTTGAATATCTCAGGCAATAGATAGGAGTTGTGACTCCTCCCTCCAAATGATTTCATTTTGGTAGGTGGCAGCAACTACTCAGCATGTGGAACACATGGGAGAGTAGGTTGCAATGGTTCAAGGGGAGCACTTGAGAAGTATTATTTTCCACTGATGTCAAAGGGGGAGAAGATTTGCATTGAAGTAGACCATGCCTAGCTTGAGGGGGATCTTATGGTGTTTCCATCAATGCCAAAGGGGGGTATTATTGGACATTTGATGGTGTATGGGTGGTTGTGTAAGTGCTGGAATCAATGAAAAACAAGGGTCAACATGATGATTGAGTGTTTTGGAGGAATCCCATGGTTTTTCAAGTTCTTTGTATAAAATCATCACTGTAGCAGGCTTAATAAAGAAGCTAGAAAATGATGATTACAGTGACGGGCCAGATGGAATTCCATTGTAGCTATAACCTTCTTGTAGAGAATCATCACAGTAGAAGGCTTACTAAAGAAGCCATAAAATGATCACCATGGTGGTTGAGAGTTCAGCTGTTTAAGCACAAAGTAGAAGAGTGAAGGAGCAAATTGTTGTAGAGAGTTTGCAACCATCTCATAGGTATAAAATAGACTCAAAGCATACATCAGACCCTATCCAATGAAAATTTATTTGGAAGAGTTTTCTAAAGATATGTGGAAGTTCAGAAATGGATTCCTGGATAAAAATATATGGTCTTCTAAATTTCAGGGATTTGAAGCCTTAGGAAGAAAGGAATATCAAAATATTGGAGGTCTAGGACATCGGAATATCGACATAACGAAGATCTAGATACCGAAACATCGAAGGATTGATGCAGGTGACACATCAGAGATTGAAACCTTGGGATATTAGAACCCTCGAGTTTGGGACATGGACACATTGGAATATCGGGATATCGGAGGACTGGGAAATTGGAATATAAGAACTTAACTAAGGTACTCTAAGAAGTTGTAATGTCCAACAGTTCTGATAGCATTAAAAAGTGTCGAGTATTGTCAAAGAATATCAAAAAAGGATTCCAATATGCTATAGTGTCAACTGAAATTGTCGTACAACAAGACACGTGGCATGCAGATTCAACTATATTAGGTGCCCTAATGTGCTAGATCTAGGTGACACATGTCATTACTATAAAGAAACCATGTGGAGTGATGATTTCGTATCGGAGGTTGGCATATCGGAGGATGGCATATCAAAGTTTGGTATATCAGAGGATGAAGACCTCAAAACTCTAGAATACATGGTAATGGAAAATGATAACAAAGCAGTGATCTTTGTGATTTGTCAAAGATATATGGAGTGATAAATGAAATTGGGTCTCTAGGAGGAGTATGTAGGTCACCTGAGAATTAATTTCTCAACATAGGAGCTCTATGCAGTTAGACTATGAAGAACTGTAAGGTCCATCTCTGTTTTGGGTGTTGTGACAAGAAACTACCAAAAGATGCAAGAGTAGAAAGGGGAGCCATACCTAAGTACAGTTGAACAACTAAAGGACGGACAATAAAGACTTCCTGGTGCATAGTGCCTTAGTGGAACAAAACCATTACCTACAGTGGAGAAGATGGGAGAGTCGAGCATATTGTGAGAGTGTTGTGTTGTGAGAGAAGTGTATTGAGACAGAGAGGTTATAGCACTAGGGAGGACTCTGTGTAATACAATAGCAAGAGAAGCAAGAGGTTAGTGTGGAGAATTTCAAGGGTAGTGTTGAAGAGAAGTCAGTGGATATCCCTTGACATAGGAGGTAGAGTGTAGAGGAAGTGTTACAGTGAGAAGCAATGATAAATCTGCTGCGAGTACAAAAGGCAAAGTATAGAAGTCGAATCTGTAAATCGGCATTGTTTGGTATTTTACTTGTATTATTGTATGCCTTTGTTTCTCAGTTAAAAAATTGTATGAAATAGTAGAGCAGTGGCAAGAGAAGGTTGAGTCTACATATTGAAGAGGTTGGTGCCTCTAGACAAGTTGGCACTTTCTAACCAAAGGGTGTCAATGCCTCATGTGAGTGGGTGCTCACAAACAAACATATGTAATTAAGTGGGTGCTTAATTTACATCATAAAAAAACAACAAATTGGTAGTTTTTTCTCTCTGGGTTTCTATGAGAAAAAAACTGTGTCAAATGTGTGTTTCTCATGTGGTTGTTGTTTGAACATGTGTGTCTAAAATATTGTTGGTTCACTGTTTTGTGAATGAATTCTCTCACAAGTTAAATAATATAAGAAGGGACTGTAAGCATAATAATAAAAATAAAGAGTTTCTTAATTACAGATTCACCTCCCCTCTCAAGAATTCCTTATTTCAACATGTACATATTTTTAGGCATCCATATTGCCATGTTTTAGGAATCACATTGTTTTTCCTTTGGAATTTTGTTAATCTTCTTGAAAAATGAAAATCACATTAAATATCTATTAATATTTATATGAAAGTAAATATACCAAAATTGTTAATTTGGTAATATTTTAGATTAATATATGCATCATATAAAATCATGTTTATAAATAATATTTTTTAAAGGATTCTAAGTCTTGTTATTGTAATTTTTTTGTTATTTCTATTTTCATAAACTTTATTGACCATTACTCTAAAATTCTTATTGTAGTTCAAATATAATTTGATTATTGAATTCGTTGGATTGAATTTTGTCTTTTGTTTTTTTCCTTGGAAAAATTCCTAATTTTATTTCATATAGATACATAATTACATTTTTAGATGCATATTGATGTGCACGTTCGTATAGGATTTGATGATGGATTGAATTTTGTGTTGTACTGAAGAAATGTATAATCTCTCATTGTTTTATAAAATATTATCTCTAGATCTCATTAACACCTAACACCACTCTAAATTAATCAAGGACCAATTTATCATCATTTATATCCTTCATAAATTTTGTCCTTTTTGGAGGACCATTTTTTCCCTCATTTTCATTCGCTACATGACATTCAACATACGCAAAATCAATGTTTGAAACATATCATATAATATTACTAATAAAAATACTATTATTAAAGTTTCAAAGAAAAAAATCATGTTGATCACCTTTTGGTCCACCTAATTCTCCTCTTTATATAATTTTCATGAAACTTTCATGCTCTTTCCACTCATAATGCAAACAACCCTTTCAAGTTTTCTCTTCACATGATAAACATTAACCAATACACATCATCAAATTTATAGATAATTAAAATATATTGCTTTTATATTAGGACTTCAAATGACTTTTTATGTTCTCCTCTTGGGATGTGATTCCCTCATTCTCATCCCTTTTATGTTTTTTTGGTTGATCCTCTATTAAAAAATATTTGCATAATGAAATATATAGTTATAAAATATGTATTACAAACTAATTATGTAATTTCAATATAAAAGTGTTTTTAGGATGATTGGTTCACTTTGTAAAGTAATTTGTTTTAACATACAGTATATGGTGATACAGATTGGTGCATCTTACCTATAATCATCTTTAAAAATTGAAATCATTTCTCACAACTGACATAAGTGAGAAATGAATCATGTAGTAACTATTATGTCTCAAATTGTCCCTAGAGGGAAAGTTCCAACCTCTCCAAGGGGAAATTCCATGGAAGCAATTAAGCAAGTTTCCTGTCACCTCGACAACCTTTCCACTCACTTATTGATGGATTAGGAAAGTTCCAATATGTGTGTGCTTCTCATTTGATGGATTGTGTGTACATGTGAATGGCTTATCTTGATGTTTATGTATATTGTATTATGAATCCACTCACAAGGAACTAGCAGTACTAAAAAGATCAAATATTTGTGCTTAATGCTCTAAGAACCTCATTATTATTGATTCACCCCCACTCTTAGTAATTCCTTATTCCAACAATTTGTATCAAAGCCAAGTTCCTTCAAGATCATTTTAACCACTAGAAGGTAGATCAACAAGAAATTATGCCTAGGGAAGAGAGTGAGGATGTTTACTCAAGAAAGATACCAGTCTTTGATGGGACAAACTATGCTTTTTAGAAATTTAGGATGGAAGCCTATCTTATATCTTTGGGGGTAGGAGTTTTGTAACCACCCCTCCCACATTTACCCAATTTCCCCATCCTTCTTGGGTAAACATGAGACAAAGAGCTACTATGACATGACCTAACCTCCTAGATTTAATTAAGGAGGTGAGGTTGAAAACTGAAACATACCAACCATAAATTGACATCCTACATGGCTTACATGACACCCGAGAACTAAAACACCACACCTAGTGCCTACACCATGAACTAGATTGCATTTTTAGTGACCTAGGCCCTCAACTGCTCCCACAACAAGGCCTCCATGTGATTGGGAGCTTTGAAATGCATGGAAAGCATGCATCCATGAGGTTGCAACCAAATTTTTCCAATTCAGTGGGCACAGTCCCAGATTCGAAGCCTAAATTCTAGGTCAGTCTCCAAACCACTTCCTAGAACTCAGTGAGGCTTTCCAGAATCAATAATCACATCCAAATAAATCCACTCATACAAAATTCAATCAAATACTTTACCTAAATAGGCCTAACGATGACAGTCATTTCATCAAACATATTGAGAAAATATAATCTATAGTTAATGAATGAATATCTGAACATAGGAGTCTGAAACTTATTCAAGATTCACTAAGAAGGTCTAATACCCTCTCATAATAGCTGTAATAAAATTTGTTAGTCCATTCATTCAGCAACCATTCATATACTCATCAAATTTGTCAAGAGCCATAGACAATATACATCATATAACCAACATATAACCAACAAATCACCAACATATAAACCAACAAATGACCAACATATAAAGCATGAAAACTTAGCCATAATATCACCATCTGTTGATGGTGTTGGGCATGTCAATGGGATCTCCCTGGTAAGAAGTCCCAATTATACCTTAGACTGTTTGGTGTAGGAGTCCCAACAGTGGGTCCTGTTAGTGTCAGTATATGCATACTTCCATCAAGGATCAAATATGTTATTTGCATATTCATTTTAGGTGTCTCATACTGAATTTTAGATCATTCCATTAGGTCAGGTTAAAATGGTCCACTGATGGTTGTCTTTTTCTTAGAAAATCAAATCTTCCCTCTTGAGGTACATTTGCTGACCCATTTCCATGTTGTATTCAGTTGAGGTTTCAAATATGTTACTTTAGGTGTCAAGGCAGTTGTCTTTCCATTAGGTTTTAGGGTTCATTTCCAAGTCATTTCCATTAGGTCTTAGGGTTCATTTTCAAGGTCAAAAGCATGATTTCAATTGTAAATAAATGGTAGCAAAGGTATGAGGATGACCAATAAACAAAGAGTGATTTCTAGTAAGTCATGATGATTGTACAAATCTCTTTTGTCACTAATGTAATTTTCATCCCAAAAACATGTTTCTGAGATGAAAAAAGAGTCTTTTTAGTTAATTTATATTATTTTGATGTAATTCAATCCATTTTGTGTAATAAGTGTTCCCAGCTGCCCCAAACATTTCTCCTTCCTACAAGAAAATGAAACCACTGAAGAAATCAATTCAATCCAAGCATCATCCACCTAAAAAGAGACAAAGACAGAAAGGTATTAAACAAAGATTTGGAGGAAATAAGAAAAATTTTCAAACCATTAGAAAGTGGATTTTTTTAATGAAAAATAAAAATCAACCTCTATATAAGATTTCACACTCCTTTTTCAAATTCATCACTCTCATTTGGCAAAGAGAAAGAAAAGCATTAAAGGAGAGAGGGGAATTGAGGCCAATTGGTGGGTAAGGAGAAGAGGCATTGCGCATAGGAGACAGGGCACTGCATATAGAAAAATTTGAGGAGGCATTGTGCGCAGAGGCTGGAGCGCTACACATAGGGTAGTTTCTCCAGTGCAAATTTGAGCAGTGCTGCTCATAGAGCCGGATCATTGCGCACTTGTAGGTGGTGCTGTGCTTAGGGCCAGCAAGTGCCAAAATACCCTATCAGTCACTCAAAACATATTGTTTTCCTTCTATAGCTTATAAACAAGTAAGTGTAATCTCTGAGCTATCCTATTGGCATTCAATTCGTCATTTTGAAGTTGGTTTGCTATTTCAAAACTCAAACCCTAGATTTCCTACAAATCCCTCCACCTTTTCCTTAAACCCTAATTCCATCAAACACATCCCTCCACTTATTTCGTGAACCCTAATCCCTCCTATAAATGCCTCCATAACCCTTATTCCCTAATCCCCAAAGAAAAATCCTAAAACCCTATCTTCTAAATAGTCCTTACCAAGAAAAAATACACTCCTTCTCACTCTCATGGCATATATATTTCATCCTACATTACATAAGTTAATCTCCCCTTCCCCTATTCCTAATCACCAATACTCACTCCTTCATTACCTTCTCTAGGGTTACACAGCTTCAAAATTCAACAAACATGGACAAAGAGGATAGAGATTATGAGGAGGAGGAAAACAATGGCAGTGAAAGTTTGGGAGATGAACCTCGGCATCAGAGAAAACTACATAAGGGAGGTAGAATTATCAGGGAGGAACCATCAAACATCAGAGAGTTATAGGATTCTCATATGACTGTCACTTGTTTCAGACATCTAGGGTGTTATGAGTTTTGTGAGCAGGTGGAAAGAGTTCAACATCATCTTGAGCTGACCAGGCTCTTCATAGCCAATCTCCATGATAACAAGGTAGCTCTTACCGGGGTGACATTTACAGTTTCATCCTCCATCATTACCGATGCCATAAGGATTCAAAATGTAGGGGAAAAATGGTATAAGGCACAAGATTTGGATGAGCACTACTATGAGCCATACATCAAATCCAGGTACATAAATGAAAAGAAGAGGACCTTTCCTTTCAAGTTCCTAGAAGACAAGTATGCCCCTATGATGAGGATCATGATGAAGTATTTTACATGTGAGGGTAGATTTTCTAGATTTTACACCTATCACATTAGGCTTCTTATGCACTTCACAAGGGTGAAAATGTTGAGCATCCCTTATTTCTTATTTAGGAACATTTAGAAGATGGCCTACATTGTAAAGAAAAAGCCATACGCCCAGCAGATGAGTAGTATCTATCATTATTTCCTGATTAATATGATTGTGCTACATCATCTCAACCTCCTCAACATCTCCTGGGATACATTTATTGCCAATGAAAACTTGAATGGTCCTCAGATTCCTCCACCGGTGCCTCAAGAAGAAGAAAGGCCTTCCAGTAGTGCCAAAGTAAAGAATGATGAGAAGGTTAAAGAGACTAAAGTTGTTGAGGAGCCAGAAGCCTAAAAGACATATCAGAGAGGGTCTATAAAGTTTTTGCAACAGATAGGCAAGTGTTTACTCCACTTGATGTGGAAGGGGCCTTGCCTTCTTCATTAGCTCATAGGCAAATGCTTGCTCCACAAAATGTGGAAGGGGCTTTGCCTTCTTCATCGACACAACAGGTACAACAGGTGCAACAGTTGCATAAAGTGAAAGAAAAAGTGCTGGAGGAAAGCCTTGATGATGAGGAGGAAAGGTATTTTGATTTTATGGAAGATGATGAACCATAACAGCCACACATCCATCATGGCATTGAGATAGTTGACTTGGAGGCCCAACATGAGGCAACAAACGAAAACATAACCATAAGGGAAAAAAATGCATAGATCCAAGCATTGATAGAAAACTTGGCGAGAGCTAAGTATGTCATTTCATACCCTGAGCAAGAGAACAAGTAGCTAAGTGACAAAGAAGTCTTAATGGAGCTAGAACTTCTCAAAGAAAATAGGCAAAGTGACAAGGGAAAGTCAGTAATGTAAGAGGAAGAAACATCAGCGACCTTGATTGCAAAACAAAGAATTGAGAAGGAAATTGAGGAGGATAGAGAAACTTGGCTTGACAGGGTCAATTTTCATTTGGAGAAGCTACTACAAAAGGGAAACAGGGACAATCAAATCATCAGGCACATGGCTCGCCATTATTGGACCTACAATAAGATTTGCAACATAAGGGTTAAGCAAATGAAAAGAAGGCTAAAACAAGCACTCAAAGGAAAAAATGAAGATGATAGGCTTAGGTTGCTTGTTAAAGCTTCCTTGGCTAACTAAGACACTTGATGGTGGTGTTCTCCACAATTTTGAGCAAGTTTTGAAGAACTTTTGCCTTTTGAAGAATTTGACAATTTTTGACACATAAGTTTTGGCTCTATGTGTAGCGCCACTGGCACTGCGCTTTTCCTAGGGACATCCAATGAGGGAATGGTCAAAATTTTTGGATTCATAATGATTATTACATGCACCCTAAGAATTTTCTAAGATTTTAGAGCAAAACTGGTCAATCAAAAGGTCAAAAAAAACCCTAAAAATGACCTTTCTGCCCTTTTTTGGACACACAGAAGTAGTCTTGCAAATTTTTAGGGGTAAAATGAGCCTTAAATGAAAAAATTCAAGATTTTTTGGAAATAATACTTTAATATCTTTCCAAGGAGCTATCATGAGCTCAATTTGGACACTAGGAAGGCCTCCAAAATTGCCCTGCAAAAAGCGTTGCGCATAGGACAAAAATTGTGTTGAGTTTCCATTTCACTATGCCTTGACTGTAATTTTGGGTTTCTTATCATGGATGGTGTTTTACTGATGTAAATGATGACTATGCATGTGAATATGATGGATAATAAGTACTAGAAGGTATATTCATTATATTAAAAGTTATCTTGAGGACAAATGAATTAGTTTCCTCACTTTTAGAGGCAAGTTGTTAGGATGCCTAGATTCTAGTTTCTTGTTCAGTTTTGGTTAGATTAGCTCCTCATCTTAGGGATTAGACCCCTTGGGATAGGAGGAGGTTGAATTTAGGCCTATATATTCTTTTTATTTCTCATTATAAAGGGTTTGACTCAGTGGGATGCTTATGCTTTGAGTAGACATCATTTTGTATCAGTTTTAGCAGGAGATTAATGAAAAGTTGTAGCTATTTCTTTGGGATCCATGTGATATGATGTTCAGTTCATTTTTTATTATGTTTTAATATGTTAATATGTTTTTTTTTTACTCCATTTCATCATTTCATGATCTTTATGTGAATGTATACAAGTCTAAAAGGCATAATCCATAACTTCTATGCTCTGTTTTGGATAGACATTTCACAGTCTATGTTTTCTTTAGTTTAGGAAGAATCCATGTTGGTTACATGATCTTTCTATCTCCTTACCTATCCTTGAATCACTTCACCCATCAAACCCTAGAGCATTGAGCCTTGTGCCTACCTTTCCCCATCGAAACCTTGCAATTTTGACCTAATTTCCTTGCCCTAGCTATCTAGATCCTCCTGATCCAGCAAAACCCTTCAAAATCAAATCAAAGCTTGTGCTACTATACCTAGCCTAATATCATTTCCTTGATCTAGTCATCTTGGTTGAGATCCTTACGGAGAGAGCCCTCTCTTGGCCTAGTAGGGCTAGCTACTTGGATAAGCGTGGTTTGTGGTTACCCTAGCATTGCCTTCCTTTAGCGTGAGGTTCAATCTAGGTGCTAACATAGTGGCAACCATACTAGGGAATCGAAAGATCAAAAGTTAATCACCCCAGTAGAATGTTTCATTTGAATTCTTAAGCTTGTAGATGATGAGTTTTAGAGTTTAATAGGCTGAATTGGAAAGTTGTAAAGCAATATATAAAATTTCAAAATTAGACATACTAGCTTCTCGAAAGTACACCAGATCCAATCCAGATCTGAATCCTCCAACCATTGTCAGTGATCCTCATAAAATTGCGTGAAAACCTAAGAAGGCTATATAGAAATCTAGTCTAGCCAAAGAACAATCAAGTGAATATTGCATTCCTCGTGTTAATTCACTCTCGGGAAGGTTAGACAATTTTCAAGACATTGAGTTTGATCTTAATTTTGAGAAAAGTTTATTTTGCAGTAAGTCTTTAAGTTGGATTGATCAAACAGTTGTTAATTCCTCTATATCTCTTTACAATCCTGTTGAAGACTTGTTTTCAAAAAATAAATTAGGGTCACAACTTATTCATACTCTTGATCAGTTGCAAAACCTCTCTTCAAACTTAAACACTTGGGTGCAAAATAAGACTCATAGGGCATCTTTGATTTTCGAGATATATCCTTTGCATCTACTGCCACCCAAACAATCTCTCATCCCCTACCTTCTTTTTCATAGATTGTTCATACCAATCAAGCTATTGTTAATCCCCCTTTGAGTATACCGAATATACCAAATCTTGCTTTAAATCCATCACCTGCCCCACCTCCAATTATGGTTGCCTGATATGCACCCCTTGTTTTACCTCAAAATCCTGGTGCCATGCCCACTGATTATCAAACCAAAATACCTTTCTTCAACAACACCCAAACCATTACAACTCAACAACATGTAGACAAGATGAATGATTTCTTTGACCTCCATGAAGTTGAAATTGAAGATGTGACGATGAGGCTTTTTGTGCAAAGTTTTGGAGGAGAAGTTCAGAAATGGTTCAGAGCCCTACCATCAGCTTCTATCACTACTCTACCTGTCCTCCACAGGAATTTCCTAGATCAGTGGGAGGTGAAGAAAAATCCCCTTCAGATTTTGTCCAAATATGAGAACATCAAAAGAAATGTTAGCGAAAGTGTGCAAGACTATTGTGTGAGATTTAATGCAGTGTACAATGTTATCCCTGCAAATATCAAACCACCATAGGGATTGGCTTTGCTTAAGTTTCCAGATGGATTTGATGCTGATATGGCATATCAGTTGCATGAATGTGATCCTACAACTCTAGAAGGCATGCAAAAGAATGTTGTGAGCGTTGAAGCGAAATTACTGGCCAAACGAGCAAGAATGAGATCAGAGAAAAGAGTAACCGTGAAAGAACAAGCATCCACTTCAGATGTAAAAATGGATACAATGATTTGAACAATGGAAAGGATGGTTGACCATTTTTCCATCACAGACAGACCTAAACAGCAGATACAAAACCCAAACTTTAGAGGGTAGCAACAACCCCAATTCCAAATCAAGAAAAGAGAGCAAAAATCACCAGAACAACCAGTGCAACAACAACAGCAAATCATAACTCCCTTACAGTAGAATTATGTTCAAGGAGTAGAAGAAGAAGACGAGGAGGATATGCTAATTGACACAAATCACTTTTTCACTGCTAATGGTATGCCTATATTTTTGACCAAAGATGCAGAGTATGTAGAAGGTTCCGACATTCTATAGGATGAGTACTATATCTTCGCAAAAGATGTTGTTTTGGAGGCTGAATCTGATGATTATCAGCATGGTTACATGAATGCTTTGAGAGCACAGCAGAGACAATATTCTTTGAGGAGCATAGATGTACTGGAAAATCCTATTTAGAAGAGGAAGGATGTTTAATCAAAGAATGATCCCCCAAACAATCAGAAAAAGTGAAAGGAGCTTTCCGATCAGAATTCCAGCTAGGTAAATTAGCCATCAACAAGTACAGCTGCAAAAGAGAAATACAACCAGAAAAAGGATAGTGAAACGAAGGAGCAAATGGATAAGAGAGACATCATTGTCAAAGAGGTAGATAAAGTCACATATTTTAATTTAGAAAGTGAAATTGTTAAATTGAAAGTGTCCATTTCTTTAACTGAGCATGTTAAGAATAGCCATTACAAACACCATGTGTCTAGAATACTACAAATTGATCCTTTGTCTGACATGGTGAATGTTGAGGGTGATCACCCTCAACTTATTTTTGGTCCATCTATAGAAGGTCAACTAGAAGATAGCGAAGTCCCACCCTTTTATTTGAGTCTTAGACTACATGAGTATATTCTTCATAATGCTATGCTTGATTATGGAGCTTCCCACAATTTTATGCCCAAGGCCATCATGGAAAAGTTGGGCCTAGATATCACTTGAAAATATCATGATTTGTATTCATTTGATTCTGGTAGAGTTCACTGCATTGGTCTCATCAAAGATTTTGTGGTTTCCTTAGATCAAATCCCAACCAAGAATGTCTTGATGGATGTGGTAGTAGCTGATATACCACCTTGATTTGGTAGGTTGTTGTCTAGATAGTGGGGAGCCAAACTCAAAGGCACTTTACAACTTGACTTATCTTATGCTACAATCCTTGTTTTTGGTGAATTGAGGAAGTTGTACCAGGAAAAAAGATGAAGCATATGATCACTAGTAAAGAGAAGCCCATAAATCATCCGATCAATGTTGCACATACAGATTTAGAGTCTTTTTTTTTTGTACACTGATAGTGGATTAAATGATGTAGATATTCAGCTTGTAGAAGTAGATGATGTACCAAAAATTTCTGAGAATTTTAGAGAAGTTCTTAATCAAGAAAAGGAAAATATGGCAATTCCTTTTGAGCAGCCTCCACAGGAGCAGAAAGTCAGTGAACAGTAGGAAAATGAAGCAACCAGCAAAGGTAAGATCGAAACTAAAGCAAAATTCCAACATCTAGAAGATGAAGTCGGCCTTTAGAGCATGGACTTCAAAGGTGCTTTGGGTAAATATGGTGCATGTATTGGAATTTGGATTCGAAGTCCTATTTTTCAGCTAGAAAAAGTCCCAAGTAATGTTAGAGTGTGTTCCTATCAATTAGCTTTTGATTGATCTAATAAGGAAGCGGAGTACGAGGCATTGATTATAGGCCTAAAATTTTTGAAGAAGCTGGGTGTGAAAAGGATTTTTGTTTATGGTGATTAAACAAGTAAAAGGAGAATATCAAGCGAAGCATTTGTGGATGAGAGCTTATAGGAATGTAGTCCTGGATATCTTGAAAATGTTTCCAGAATACACATTGACTGTGATGCTGAGAAGTCAAAACATCATTGCTGATTCACTTGCTACAACAACAAGCAATTTGAAAATTCCAATGAATTCTAGCAATAAATTTGAAATTCATGTCAAACATAGGCCTATTGTTCCTGATAATCTGAGATATTGGCAAGTTTTCTGGGATGACAATGAAATTAATTCCTTTTTGCAGAATGAAGGGAAGTTTAAGAATGCTTTCATTGATGATGTTTGTGATTCTGATGAACAAGACATTGAGGTAAATCAGATGGACGTTTTAAAACTGAAGGATAATGTTATTCCTAGGGGTCTTATACCTAGAGGAGTTGTTTGATCAAGATGATGTGGAGAGAAAACCAACCTTGGTTCCTACTGACAAAGGAGTTGAAGATGTAAACATTGGGACAACGAACCAACCCAAGCTTATTAAGTTATCAAAAACATTATCTCCTGAATCAAAGGCTAAGTATGTTAAATTGTTTTCTGAAATTTCTGATGTTTTTGTGTGGGATTACTCAGATTTGAAAGTATATGACAAGAACATCATTCAACATACCATTCTTATCAAGCCAGATCAAAAACCTTTTGGAAAAAAGTTGAGGGGAATCAATCCAAAGCTGCTACGATCCATCAAGAAAGAGGTAAATAGATTATTTAAAGCTGGTATCATTGTTCCAATTAGATTCTCTGATTGGATTTCAAATTTGGTCCCGATACGAAAAAATATTGGAGAGATAAGGTCATGCATTGATTTCTAAAACCTAAATAAAGTATCCCTAAAAGATAATTATCCTATTCCTAAGATGGACCATATTCTACAAAGAGTATTTGGAGCATCATGGATGTCACTACTAGATGGCTACTCAGGTTACAATCAGATCTTGGTGCATGAAAAAGACCAAGACAAAATTTCCTTCACAACACCATGGGGAACTTTTCAGTATGCCAAGATGCTATTTGGGCTGAAGAATGTTGGGGCCACTTTTCAGCGGACCATGGATATAGCTTTTTCTAATGAGAAGGATGTGTTCTTGGTCGTTTATTTAGATGACGTGACAGTATTTTTTGGTTCTAATGATGAACACTTACACCACATGAGGATTGTTTTTTAGAAATGCAGGGCGTTCGGGATTTCTTTAAATCTGAAGAAGAGTCTTTTTGCCATGGGGGAAGGTGAACTCCTCGGTCATATAATTTCTAAATATGGTATTCGCATTGATCCTTCGAGGGTGGAGGCAATCTAGTAAATAGACTTTCCATGCAACAAAAAGGATATTCAAGCCTTCAATGATAACATGAACTTCTTACGCATATTTATACCAAATTTGGTTGAGCATTTGTGGGAGTTAACTAATATGTTGAAGAAGGACAGCAATCTGAAATGGACCGAGGATGCCATGAAATCTTTCAACTTGGTAAAGCTTACTTTGACCATAGTCCTAGTTTTGATCAGTCCCGATTATACTCATGATTTTATTATATTTTCATTTGCATCTGAGCACACTTTGGCTGTGGTGTTGATGCAAAAGAAGGATCAGGTGGAACATCCCATTGCATTTTTTAGTTGGACTATCAGAGATGTTTCTTTGCACTATAACATCATTGAGAAACAAGCTTTGGCTCTTATAAAGGCATTGAAGGATTTCTGAGTTTACATTCTGCATTCACATACCATAGCATATGTTCCTACCACAACTATCAAAGATGTCCTCATGCAAACTGATCCGGAGGGAAGAAGGGGTAAGTGGATAAGAGCGATGTTAGAGTATGATCTTGAGATTAAGCCTACCAAACTGATCAAAGGTCAAGGCTTGGCAAAACTCATGGCTAATTCAAATCTTCATGCTCTAGACATAAATCTCGTTGCAGCAATGTCAGATGACAAAGATGGTGGCACAATCATTTAGGTATCAGAGATGTTTCTCAACTCACCTTGGTATTCCAATATAGTATATGTCCTTCAACATATTTCTCCTCCTCCTGTAATGTCAAGAAGTAAAGGTAGATCACTAAAACTAAAGTCTGCAAAATTCCGCATTTTAGATAGTGCTCTCTATTGGAAAGATCTGAGAATAGAGGAGATTGTGGGGTTCACTTTTTTTGGAAAACAATAGATAATAAAATCTTGAGAGTAGGATATTATTGGCCATCTTTGTTTTCAGATTTATATAAGACATTCATGAGTTGCTACGAATGTCAAGCTTTTCAAGGAAAAAGGAAGTTTCTTCGTCTTCCTCTGAAACCGATTGTAGTTAATGCATTCTTCCAGCAGTGGGCGCTTGACTTCATAGGAGAAATTCATCCTACATCATAAGCACAACACAAATTGATTTTGACAGCTGCTGATTACTTCACCAAATGGATTGAAGCCATTCCGACAAGGCAAGCTATAGATACGGTAATCATTTAGTTTTTAGAGTCTAATATCTTGTCTTGTTTTGGTTGCCCTAAAAATATTATTACAGATAATGCAACAGCATTTAAGTCGAAGAGAATGGTTGAGTTTTGCAACAAATACAACATCACATTGGGTCATTCCGCTGCATACTACCCACAGGGCAACGACCTAGCTGAGTCTTCAAATAAATCCTTGGTAAACATTATTAATAAGATGTTGGAAGCAAACAAAAAGAATTGGCATCGTAAGCTTGTCAATGCTTTGTGGGCCGACAGAGTGAGCAACAAGAAATCAATAGGTATGTCGCCTTTTGAATTGGTTTATGGTATTGATACAATGTTTCCCACATCACTTGCAGTCTCGGTCATGAGATTCTTCCAAGAAGATAGCAGTGAAGAGGATGATAGTCAGTGCTGGATAAATCAAATGATTCACCTTCAACAAACAAGAGAAGAGGTTTCTCAAAACACTTTCTGACTGCAAGAGAAGATAAAGAAGATTTATGATCGCAAAACCAAGGAAAAAAAGTTTCGGCTCGAAGATGTAGTGTTGCGATGGGATTCACGAAATGAAGAAAAAGGAAAGCATGGTAAGTTTGACAATCTATGGAAAGGATCATATAAAATCTTAGCCTATCGAGGACAGAATTCATTTTTATTAAAGGAAATAGATGGTCAAGAATGCTCAGGAGGACCATTGAATGGTAGGCTCCTAAAACACTACTATTTTTGATGCAGTTTGCAGAAGTAGCTTCACTATCATTGTATATACCAGTTTTCTTTCCTTGCAAGATTTGAAGTACAATGTCATTTGAGCTTGGGTCCCAAAGTGAAGGCTATAAATATTAAATGATTTTTGCTAAGTTTAGTTGGTTTTTGAGTCAGTTTAGAGTCGGTTGTGATTCATTCTTTAGTTTGTATCTAGTCATAATTTTTGAAAATATTCAAAAACGTTTTCAGTCTTTCATCTGTTCGAACGTATTGGCCCAAACACCTAGGCACTTGGTCTACAGTGTTCTTGGCACCTCCAAGGATCTGTCATCCCCAATAACGCCAATGTTAGTGTCAGTATATGCATACTTCCATCAGGGATCAAATTTACTCTTTACATATTCATTTTAGGTGTCTCATACTAAATTTGGATCATTCCATTAGGTCATGTTAAAATGATCCACTAATGGTTGTCTTTTTCTTAGAAAATCAAATCTTCCCTCACGAGGTACATTTGTTGACACATTTCCATGTTGTATTCAATTAAGGTTTCAAATATGTTACTTTATGTGTCAAGGCAATTGTCTTTCCATTAGGTTTTAGGGTTCATTTCCAAGGTATTTCCATTAGGTCTTAGGGTTCATTTCCAAGGTCAAAAGCATGATTTCAAGTGTAATGTTGGCTTATAGGGGCTTGACCTAGGTTTAGAGTTGATTTAGCCAAACAAATCCTGGTACTACTAGCCCTTTCAACAATAGTCCGCGAACTGAGGTCTCACTCGAAGTAGTAGGGGAGGGTGCTAGAACTAGGTTTCCGCACCCTAGAGATGTCTGATGAGTTCAAGTGGTCCACGGTTCGACCCTACGCGCAAGTCACTTCGCGCACTTTTCCGTACCTCGCAGCCTGAGACACTGCCTTCGCGTAACCCTACTCAAGGGCTGAACGTTGTGCTTCTGCATTATTACCCAAGACCTTACTGATATTCCAATGTTAGTTAATTATCTTAGCCTACTTGAATGCTTTAACTTATGCTTAACAATATAAACCATTCATATAGGTGCACGTAGTAAATAAACTGTAGATTCACAAATTATATCAAACATGCATTAACTCAAGAACAGATACATATAATTATGATAAAAATTCTCTTTATTAACTCTTTCCTCGGTTACAGACTTGACTCCGTGCACTCAGCTGAAGACTACTAGGCCTCTGTGCACTTAGCTGTAGTGCCTTCTCCTACTCTACAACCCAAAGACACACTTCCCTTAGTCGCTTAGACTCTTTCTTCTCTCTACTACTTATCTATCTTTTACACTTAGAGCCTCACTCTATTTATACAATCCCATGGTCCGCAGACCATGGGTAGGCCGACATTACATTACAAAACTAGGGCGAACAACCCTATGACTGTATCATACTTCCACACCCGCAATTCACAGAGCTTTGCAACATAATTTAGTCACACTTGGGCTTTGAGCCCCAAAATATTCCTTGGGGGGATTCCATGCCAAATAGGCCCCCAACACAAAAATCGTGACTCGCCTTCGAGTCACTCTATTGGTGCGATGATCTTTGCGAGGAGTCTCTCCAACTGTTCTCGAACTATGCGAAGGTCAGCTATGCATTGAGCTACTACTTGCTGAATCTACTGCATGCGTTGTTTTAAGACCTCTATGTCTGGAGTGCTTCTCTGCATCAATATGTGCATACCCTATATGTTTGTGAGCTTGCCATCGATGTCTACTATGATGGTGAAGGCCTCATCGATCTAAGGCTAGACACATTCTTTGAGAACTGCCTCCTTGTGTCACGCTGCATCCACCTGCTCCTTCAGTTCTTTAGCTTGCTGCATCCTTGCAAGCCTCTAGGTGAGGACCACTGTCTGCGCAGTTCCTCAGACACTATCGTACTGCTATTGGATTTCTAGTGCCTCTGTCTCCAAGTGCTGGATGTTGGGGTCCTCCTACAGAGTTGTGAGGTCCTCAAGTGATTCTTCCAACATGTTGGTGCAGTCTCACACTGCTCCTCCAATTTCCTCCAATCCCACTATGATAGCGCTAACACACTGTTCTCTGACTTCTAGGGGAGTGGATGGCTATGCCTGTAATCACAGCTCGGCGATCTGAAGATTCAGATCCAGTTAAACCTTTGTTGTTTCTTCCCTGGACTCGCAGACTACTACTGCTAACCTATGGATCTCCACCTCCACTGGTAGATCTACTGGGATGGCCAGCTCTAGGACACTTCGGTAAGCATCACCTATCACTTGCACCAACTGTTGATTTTACGACACCAATTCGTCGCGCTGCAAGCTGAGTTGTTCCATGTTTATCTTTTGCTCACTGAGGACTTCAAGTGCATAGCTCTCCCTAGCGCGCAGCTCTACCATTATCCCATCCTGCAATAGATATAATGTCTCACACGGAAGTGTATCTACATTAACCCCAAGACCTTTCATCATGCTAACCGATAGCCTGTCATCCTAATTTGATGCCATTAGAGCCCCTTTCGTGAACACGACTATGTTCGTCATCTGCGTGCACAACATCTGTTCTGCAGCCCTGGATCTGATTGCACGGTTGGTTGAAAGGGTGCCAACCTAAGGGGGGTGCACCTGTAAGTTCTGTAACTGCACTCTAAGGGCCCCCAACACAGTTTGGTGCTCCTGCATGAAATCCTGAAGAGCCTCATTTGTCACATCATGCACCATCTCGTTGATGTCATGCAGATCACCCCCAGTTAGGGTGATTGGGTCAATGGACAATTTCGAGGCCTTGACCTTCCTCCTCAATCATGATCACTCTACCAGGGGTTGGCGCTTCAACTGTGTGGATGCGATCTGAGGGTCTGCGCTGCCTTCTGCTATTTCTACTTCCTATACCTCTTGCCCCTGTGAGGGTGTTTCTTGGCCCTCGCTTGCCTTCACGGTTGCTTCCTATGCTACTATTGCTACTTTTGTGACCTTTTTCTACTCGACAGTTTTCTGTGCTGCTTCCCTCACTGCCTGCACCTCAGCTGCTACTGTTTCCTTCCACCTTTTCTCAGCCAACTATGCGATGCGCAGCTTGGCATTGTCTTTCTTCTTCTACATTGCTAACCTCTCGAGTTTTGCAATGTCAAGGGTGCGCCATTCCAGAGGCCATGCCTCCAAGATAGTGAAAATGGTGTCATCAGTGGCTACAAAGGGTAGCTTTTTCCACTTCTTTTTTGGATCCTTTCACACCCTTATATAGATGTTGTGCATGTTTGCCTTAAATTCCACAAAACTTTGCTGACTATTGTAAACCCTGGGTGCCAAGCATGGCTTATGGTTGATCCACATTCGGATGATCATCTCCATGAGCACCCAGGAGATCTTGGTGTCATGTATCCTTGTAGCATCCTTCGTGGCCCAAACCGAAGCGTACTTCATGGCCTCTAATAATTCTATGTCAATTATGGGGAATTGATTGTCCTCTGGCAATTCCCCAGCTATGAGCACTATGGACAGAAATAGCCATGCATAGTGGAAGGTTTTTCCCTACTCCTGGGTTTCACGACAATTCTCTAAGAATTCTGTGTAGAGGAATTTAGACCAGTTAAACTAGACCCCTTTCGTACACTGCTCGGCCAGTGTGACCACCGGCGCAGGTACTTCATCTATGCGACACTTCCGCATAACTTTTCCTGCGAGGATTTGGGTTGCTACACAGACTGCTTTGTCCTTGATGCTAGAGATGGTGTAGCCCCTCTTCTTCTTTTCTAGCTTGTACTTTCTTGTTCATGGCCTTTGCAATGGAAAAATCATTGTCCTTTCCTTCTGAGATGGTCGCAAGGTCCTTTCCTTTGTATGGGAACCGGAAGACATGATGAATCAAGTTTTCCATGATGGGGATGGGCTCCTCCAGTCATAAATACCCATGATGCACCAGGCATAGGAGCCACCTAATGAAGAAAATGGTTATTGGTGCATGGTGGAAATGCGGCACCCATAGTAAGTTCAACAACATGGCCTTTTCCACTCCGCACAACCACTTCCACAACTCCAATGTTGTTACCACCCCCTCGGTGTTCTGCTTCATGAGGTTTCTCGTCTCAAGGTGAGGGAAATTCTCGCGGTCAATGAGGTCCCAATCTTCAAATTTCATGGTCGGCATGTGGCTCAAGTGCATTCATTCAAACATAATTCCATATAGGAGGAGTGGGGTCTAGAGCGAACTCTTGGTCTCGTCCAGGTCCTTGGGTACCTTGGCCTTCCCTTTCCGTGGGGGGACATAGGTGGGTATTTTTTCGCAGAGTGCCTAGGCTGAGTATCCACCTCCATGCCTTCGTCTTCTTCCTCTGCGATGATAAGGGCCTGCAAATATTCCTCTTCCTCATCTGTTTCTATCGTGATAGCTTTCCCCTTCTCTTCCATTGACAATTTGCTGCGTAGTGAGTTTCGCGGGGACACGTGTACGGGATCCACTACTTGTTTATCCTTCTTGGGTCTTGGCGTACACGGTGATTTTTGGATCTCTGCCACAATTCCTACACCTTTTTGGAACATCCTCCATAGTTAGGGCCTGTGCGGCCTCGTCGATGATTACCTCTTCTATTCCCAGACCATCCTTAGTTGCTGTCATTGTAGCTATGCTGCAATTTGTCACTCATGAGTTCAGGGGCTGAATCAATGCTCGGCTCACAATACTTAGGGTTATGCTCGATCGCTCAACTTGCAAATGACCAAGTGTTGTTTGCTAGGCAACCCTTTGTATTTTATAGTGCTTTTTGAATTTGAATTCGACTATTCCCCCTAAGTCAGGTTCATTAATGCTTTCTTGATGGCAGATTTTCCCAAATCTTTCCCATAAATCACATCTTAAATGCATGTCGCCTGCTCCATTTGGCCTCAATTCGACCATCCCATCGTGAATATAGACTTCAACAGTCACTTTCTAGTGAACTCACATGGCAGTGCAGCCCCCTGTGCATGTTCGCGGACCTTGTAACTCTATGCTTTTGCACGCATCTCCAATATCACGCAGCTCCCGGGCAGAAGAGTTTATAGTCCCGCACTCCCTTCCAACTGCCTGGAGTGTTAAGACTGTCCTTCCTTGGGCTAGTTAGGTGGTCACACCATCCATGTAGGGTTCCATCCTGTCCTCTGTCAAGGTTCTTGGAGAATCCCCACTTTTTATTATTATGGTCGGCATCACGCACTTCACCATTTGCAATGTGTTACCCTAGTCACAATGCTTAGCAATATGTGGTCCAAGCCAAGGCATCAGACTAATCAATTCATGACGATAGTTCTCAAACTTGTCAATATGATCATATGCACCTTGCCTTACCATCCTAGTTTTTTCGGCGATAAACTCCTCCTCTATCTCGTCCTCCGGCTTCTTGACTTCCACGTCCACCAGCACGCTTTCTTTTGTAACCATATCATGTCTTCTTCAAGTTCTTGGAGTCTAAGGTTTCCCTGTTGGATTTCTTCCTTAAGTCCCACACGTTCTGTTTCTTGTGGCTGTGCAATTCCTTCTTTCCGAGCTTCACGAACCATCGTATCTATGGGTGCTGCTATGCATGGACTAGGCTTTGCATGCTCCATAGGGATTATAGCATCTGCTTCATACTTCAGCTTCGGAAGTGCCCGCGTGGTCAGGGTTTTGCACATGGTCCTATAAGCCCATAGAACCGCTGGTACATGCAGGTCCCAGTCAGTGCGTCTCACATGGTGGACCGCATTCATTACTTCATATACATTGTCAAAGGCTTCCACGTGGATAATATTCGGTGCGCTTGGTCTTATCATACTTCGTTGTTCGAGCCATCGTCTTGTCTACTCCTACTTGTTGGCCTTGTTTCCTATCGCGAGGACGGTGTGCATTCGTGTAGGTTGCGTATCATATGCCTATACCCATCTAGAGAGATGGGCGCACAGGCTATTTTGTCCATCATACCTGACTTTCATCCACATCTCAGGCTTTCCAAATTGCATGAGCATCATCCTTCTGCATTCGTGCTAGTCCTTAAAACTTCTTTGACGCGTACCCCACCATCTTGTGGGTGTTGCGCACAATGCCCATTTTAGAGCATCGAAATGCTGTTGTTCTGGCACTTCTCTTTCAAATTTGTTCAGGAAATCATCCACCACTGTCACCCCGTCATACATAGGTAGATATCTTACCTCTTTTGCCACGCAGCATAGTGACCTTATCATCATGTTGCAATTAAGCGTGGTTACTTCGTGTAACCAGTTCTGCCAACGTTCTATCTCCTCGTCTGAATCTGAGGTACAGGAGCTTTCACGCTCCCATGAAATCCTACCATCTACTGTTGGATTTTTCCAGTCCTTCTCCCAGGTGGTTATCTTGTATATACAGTTGATATCATCATCGCTCTCATAGTCGTGCATTGGCTCTGTGTAGCGTGATCCTTCCACAGGGTCTAAAGGTACCACTATGCACAGTGACTTTTTCTAAAAAATCATCTTATGCTTCTTTAGATTTATCACTCCATTCATGTCAGTGGCCCAATCTATTCCCAGTAGTGTGGGATAGGGATTGTTGTCATCAACAATCTCTATCACTTTGAAATATGAAAGTGTGCTTGCACCTTCGATATCTACCATTATTCCCTGCAATCATCCCATAGGTAGGATCTTTTCTTGGTTCGCCATTCACAATTGAATAGGAGAACATTGCAATGTGGGCCTACCCATGCACTTCCATGTCTACTTCGGTAGGACGTTCATGTCTGATCCTAGATCCAAAATCACTTGATCCATTTCATATTCCTTGATCTGCATGGTCAATCTCATCTCTCTTCCTGTTTGTGTTGTGTGCTTCTCAAGCTTCCGGACTATGTGCGGTTCTCTTGGCACGGTCCCAGCACATCTAGTGATTAGTTCTTGCAGCCCCTTCACAGCCTTGCTGTCGTGCAGTAGCTTCATGCATGTCTCCAGAAAGGTAGTGAGCATTGATGGGTCCATTTCCGGTTTTAGTTTGTCTTTACTACCTGAAGTGGAGGCCTCCGTGAAGCTCTTCTTATCTTCCATGAATGTCTCCTTAGCATGCTCCAAATCAAATTCTGGTTCCTTTGTTGGAGCCTTGCAAACCCAAGCACTCTCTTCGGGCTACTTACGTTTGTAATCTCCTGTAGTGATACCACTTTGGAGCACAGTGTTTACATTGGGGTCTTCCTCATGAGGCTCAGACCTCATCATTTGTAGGTTCTGAGTCGTACAAGGTTGGAGTGTTCCTTTATCACGCAACCTTGCTATCAGCGTTGGGTAGTCCACTATCTCATGATCAAACTGGGAACAAAATAAATATGATGCTCTCGTTGGATTTGTACAATCGCGGGCATAATGCCCTGGCCCTCCGCAATTGTAACAAATTAGCTGGCCGTGTCCTCTTCCTAGTCCCATTCCACCTTGACCTCGTCTGCACCCCTAAAATCTAGTGCACGCCATCCTTGTATTTTGATCGAGGGCTCATGTTTCAGTGTGAACTCTATAGGTAGGAGCCTGATCCATCATTAGTTCATAACTTCTACAGGTACGTTCATCATGGCCTATTGACATGCAGAAATTACAGAACAACTACTGGGACATCTGTGTATACTTCTGTAGTAGATGGTTGTTATTTGTAGCATGCTTCCCTCCTATCTGAAAAATCATGCACCATAATGCAGGTGCCACACCCAGTCCTGCTTGTGCCTCTAGTCTCAATGGCATTGGCCCTCCTCTCTCCAGGTAGTTTGAAAAGACTAGACAATGGTCCTTGTCATGTCCCTAGCCTTTGCACTTTATGCACCATACTTCCTCGCGCGCTTTTGGACGAGCTGTCCTATCTTGTTTCAAAATCTACATTTTGAGGCACAAGTTTTTCAAATGCACGTGGATCTACTGGACTCCCACGTTAAGATCTTGTATCGGGGTCTCATGCAGTCTCATTGCGATGTCCAAGGCCTCGGCTTGAGTGGATAGCTTCGCTATGATAGCACAGTCCTTAGATGCAGCATTAACGATGCTACAAACCATGCATGGTGTTGCCCATCCATCAAAGTCATGTTGGCTTCAAGAATCATACCCTTCAATCTCTAATCCAGCTCCTAGGGGGTCTTGCTTGGAAGCATCGTGATTTCCTTAAATTCGATAATCGACTATGTCTTTGATTTTGGCCTACTAAATTCCCTGTTTAGCACAGCTTGGATAGCCGCAATCCCTACATTTGAATTGTCATTAGAATACTTAATGTACCACGTAAGTGCGCGATCCTGAAGAGCACTGACCAACATTTCTTTCTTTATGTTGTCATCCGTGACTCCTTGTGCTTCCCATATAGCCTTTACCATGAACCAAAATTGGTCCGGATATTTATTCCCTACTCCTTTGAACACCAAAAATTTTATTGTGCTTGCCATATTGAACTCTGGTGGTGGTAGAGGTTGTGTGGGCGAAGACAGGGGTGAAGATGGTGAAACTAGTGGTGGTGTAGGTGGGAGTGGCATGCGTGGAATTCACAGCCTTATCAAACTGATCACACTTCTTGGCGAAACTTTTGCGAGCTCTTCCTCGCTTTCTCGCGGAGGTGAAATCAAAGGGCTATTTTCTAATTTTGTGCTACCTTCATTTCTGTAGATCATCCCACTTCGTGTAGCCCCAAACATCAACTTATTCGCATAACCCGCTTTTCACATAGTAGCATCTTAACCCAAGTGTTCAAAGATTTAAAGTACTCACCTCGCGGTCCTTGCTGTAGCTGACTCATGTATCTACCATGAACTTGGTGATAAAACCTCCTATAATTTGATCAAGCCAATGGTCCACACCATGCACGATCTTATCTTCTGATGCTTCTAGTCTGCACACTAACTTTGGAGTCCACACAATAGGTTTGTCGAGCCTACACCTTCCTTGGTTATATTCTAGCTTCGCGATCCACTCGTACAAATCAGAGGGGAAGGATGCAAATAAAATTTCATGGATTTCTGTATATAAGTAGCGCTCTAACCACTATTCCTTCGATAATCACGAATTTATGTTTTCCTGCTCCACGAACTCATGAACCTTTCTGTCCAACCACTCTTTAAATCCTTTCTTTGTCGGATTCCAGTGATGCGACATCAGACATCTCTTATGAATATCCCAGTCCTAGCAACGGAACGATTTGTTGGCTTATAGGGCCTGACCTAGGGTCAGAGTTGATTTAGCCAAACAAATCCCGATATTAATGGCCCTTTTAGCAATAGTCCATGGAGCACAGACTAAGGTCTCACCCAAAGTAGTATGGGAGAGTGCTAGAACTAGGTTTCCGCACCCCTGGAGATGTCTAATGAGTTCAAGTGGTCTGCGGTTTGACCCTACGTGCAAGTCACTTCACGCACTTTCCTGTACCTCACAGCCTGAGATACTGCCTTCGCGCAACCCTACTAAAGGGCTGAATGTTTTACTTCTACATTATTACCCAAGACCTTACTGATATTCCAATGTTAGTTGATTATCTTAGCCTACTTTCATGCTTTAAGTTATGCTTAACAATATAAACCATTCATACAGGTGTGCGCAGTAAATAAATAGTAGATTCACAAATTATATCAAACATGCATTAACTCAAGAACAGATACAGAGAATTATGATAAAACTTCTCTTTATTAATTCTTTCCTTGGTTACAGACTTGACTCCACCCAGCGCACTTAGCTACAGGGGTCCATGCACTCAGCTGTAGACTACTAGGCCTCTGCAGACTCAGTTGCAGAGCCTTCTCCTACTCTACGACCCAAAGACACACTTCCCTTAGTCGCTTAGACTCTTTCTTCTCTCTACTACTTATCTATCTATTACAATTAGAGCCTCTCTCTATTTATACAATCCCATGGTCCACGGACCATGGGTAGGCCAACATTACATTAAAAAACTAGGGTTGACAACCCTGTGACTCTAACATACATCCGCGCCCACAATTCGTGGAGCTTTACAACATAATTTAGTCAAAACTTGGGCTTTGAGCCCGAAAATATGCCTTGGAGGGATTCCATGCCCAACATGTAAATAAAGGGCAGCAAAGGTATGGGATGACGAATAAAAAAGACTGATTGCTGGTAAGTCATGATGATTGTACAAAGATCTTTTGTCACTAATGTAATTTTCATCTCAAAAACATGTTTTTGAGATGAAAACATACTATTTTTAGTTAATTTGTATTATTTTGATGTAATTCAATCCATTTTGTGTAATAAGTGTTCCCAGCTGGCCCAAACATTTCTCCTTGCTGCAAGAAAATGAAACCACTGAAGAAATCTGTTCAATCCAAGCATCATGCACCTGAAAAGAGACAAAGAGAGAAAGGTATTAAACAAAGATTTGGAGGAAAGAAGAAAAAGTTCCAAAACATTAGAAAGTGGGTTTTTCTAATGAAAAATCAAAATCAACCTCTATATAATATGTCACACTCCTTTTTCAAATTCATCACCCTCATTTGGCAAAGATAAAGAAAAGCATTGAAGGAGAGAGGGGAATTGAGGCCAATTGGTGGCTAAGGAGAAGAGGCACTGTGCATAGGATACAGGGTGCTACGCATAGAGTAATTTGAGGAGGCGCTGCACACAGAGGCCAGAGTGCTACGCATAGGGATGGAGTGCTGTGCATATGGAAGTTTCTCCATTGTAAATTTGAATGGCGCTACGCATAGAGCTGGAGCACTACGCACCTGTAGGTGGCACAGCACATAGGGCCAGCAAGTGCCAAAACACCCTATCAGCCACTCAAAACGTATTGTTTGCCTTCTATAGCTTATAAAAAAGTAAGTGTAATCTCTGAGCTATCCTCTTGGTATTCAATTCATCATTTTGAAGTTGGTTTGCTATTTCAAAACTCAAACCCTAGATTGCCTACAAATCCCTCCACCTTTTCCTTAAACCCTAATTCCCTCAAACACATCCCTCCACTTATTCCTTGAACCCTAATCCCTCCTATAAATCCCTCCGTATCCCTTATTCCCTAATCCCCAAAGAAAAATCCTAAAACCCTATTTTCTAAACAGTCCTTACCGAGAAAAAATACACTCCTTCTTACTCTCATATGATATATGTTTCATCCTACATTACATAAGTTCATCTCCCCTTCCCCTATCCCTAATCACCAATACTCACTCCTTCATTACCTTCTCTAGGGTTACACAACTTCAAAATTCAACAAACATGGACAAAGAGGTTAGAGTTTATGAGCAGGAGGAAAACAGTGGTAGTGAAAGTTTGGGAGATGAACCTCGACATCAGAGAAAACCACATAAGGGAGGTAGAATTATTAGGGAGGAACCATCAAACATCAGAGAGTTATAGGCTTCTCATATGACTATCACTTGTTTTAGACATCTAGGGTGTTATGAGTTTTGTGAGTAGGTGGAAAGAGTTCAACATCATCCTGAGCTGACTAGGCTTTTTGTAGCCAATATCCATGATAACAAGGTAAATCTTGCTGGGTTGACATTTACAGTTTCATCCTCCATCATTTCTGATGCCACAAAGATTCCAAATGTGGGGGAAAAATGGTATAAGGCACAAGATTTAGATGAGCACTACTATAAGCCATACATCAAATCCAGGTACAAAAATGAAAAGAAGAGGACCTTTCCTTTCAAGTTCCTTGAAGACAAATATGCTCCTATGATGAGGATCATTATGAAGTATTTTACATGTGAGCGAAGATTTTCTAGATTGTACACCTATCACATTAGGCTTCTTATGCACTTCACAAGGTTGAAAATTTTGAGCATCCCTTATTTCTTATTCAGGAAAATTGAGAAGATGGCCTACATTGTACAGAAAATCCATACCCCCAGCAGATGAATAGTATCTATCACTATTCCCTGATTAAGATGATTGTGCTAAATCATCTCAACCTCCTCAACATCTCCTGGGATACATTTATTTCCAATGACATCTTCAATGGTCCTCAGATTCCTGCACCGGTGCCTCAATAAGTAGAAAGGCCTTCTAGCAGTGCCAAAGTAAATAAATATGAGAAGGTTAAAGAGACTAAAGCTGTTGAGGAGCCAGAAGCCTACAAGACATATCAGAGAGGGAATAGAAAGTTGTTTGCAATAGATAGGCAAGTGTTTACTCCACTTGATGTGGGAGGGGCCTTGCCTTCTTCATCAGCTCAGAGGCAAATGCTTGCTCTAGAAAATGTGGAAGGGGCATTGCCTTCTTCATCGACACGACAGGTACAACAGGTGCAACAGCTGCATAAAGGGAAAGAAAAGGTGCTCGAGGAAAGCCTTGATGATGATGAGGAAAGGGATTTTGATTTTATGGAAGATGATGAACCTGAACGGCCACACATCCATCATGGCATTGAGATGGTTGACTTGGAGTCCCAAGATGAGGCAACAAATGAAAACATAGCCATAAGGGAAAAAGATGCACAGATCCAAGCACTGATAGACAACTTGGTGAGAGCTAAGTATGTCATTTCATACCTTGAGCAAGAGGACAAACATCTAAGTGACAGGGAAGTTCTCATGGAGCTATAACTTCTCAAAGCAAAGAGGCAAAGTGACAAGGGCAAGTCAGTAATGCAAGAGGAAGAAACACTAGCTACCTTGACTGCAAAACAAAGAATTGAGAAGGAAATTGAGGAGGATAGAGAAACTTGGCTTGACAGGGTCAAGTTTCATTTGGATAAGCTGCTACAAAATGCCAATAGGTACAATCGAATCATCAGGCATATGGCTCAGCATTACTGGACATGGAACAAGATTTGCAACATAAGGGTCAAGCAAATGAAAAGAAGGCTAAAACAAGCACTCAAAGGCAAAAAGGAGGATGATAGACTTAGGTTTCTTGCTGAAGCTTTCTTGGCTAACCAAGACACTTGATGGTGGTGTTCTCCACAATTTTGAGCAAGTTTTGAAGAATTTTTTCCTTTTGAAGAATTTGACAATTTTTGACACAAAAATTTTGGCTCTATGCGCAGTGCCACTACCACTGTGGTTTTCCTAGGGACATCCAATGGGGGAATGGTCAGAATTTTTGGATTCCTAATGATGAGTATATGCACCCTGAAAAGTTTCTAAGCTTTTAGAGTAGAACTGGTCAACCAAAAGGTCAAAAAACACCAAAAAATTGACCTTTCTGCCCTTTTTTGGACACACAGAAGCAGTCTTGGTAGAATCATTTTTTTAGGGGTCAAATGATCTTCAAATGAAAAAATTAAAGATGTTCTAGAAATAAGACTTGAATATATTTCCAATGAGATATCATGAGTTTAATTTGGACATCAGGAAGGCCTCCATAATGGGCTTGCAAAAATCATTGCTCATAGAGCTTGGGCGCTGCGCATAGGACAAAAATTGTGTTGAGTTTCCATTTCACTATGCCTTGACTGTAATTTTGGGTTTCCTCTCATGGATGGTGTTTTAATGATGTAAATGATGAACAGGCATGTAAATATGATGGATAATAAGTACTAGAAGGTAGATTCGTTAGATTAAAAGTTATCTTGAGGACAAATGAATTAGTTTCCTCGCTTTTATGGGTAAGTTGTTAGGATCCCTAGATTCCAGTTTCTTGTTCAGTTTTGGTTAGATTAGCTCCTCATCTTAGGGATTCGACCCCTGAGGATGGAAGGAGGTTGAATTTAGTTCTATATCTTCTTTTTATTTCTCATTGTAAAGGGTTGGACTCAGTGGGATGCTTACGCTTTGCGTAGACATCATTTTGTATCAGTTTTAGCAGGAGATTAATGAAAAGTTGCAGCTATTTCTTTGGGATCCAAGTGGTATGATGTTCAGTTCAACTTTTCTTATGTTTTAATATGTTAAAAAATTTTTTGACTCCATTTCATCATTTCATGCTCTTTATGTGAATGTATACAAGTCTAAAAGGTAGAATCCATAACTTCTATGCTCTGTTTTAGGTAGACATTTCACAATCTATGTTTTCTTCAGTTTAGGAAAAATACATGTTCCTTACGTGCTCTTTCTAGCTCCTCACCTATCTTTGAATCACTTCACCCATCAAACCATAGTGTGTTGAGCCTTTTGCCTACCTTGCCCCATCGAAACCCCGCAATTTGGACCTAATTTCCTTGCCCTAACTGTTCGGCTCCTCTCGATCCAGCAAAACCCTTCAAACTAAAATCAAACCTTGTGCTACTATACCTAGCCTAATATCATTTTATTGATCTAGTCATCTTGGTTGAGATCCTTATGGAGAGAGCCCTCTTGTAGCCTAGTAGGGCTAGCTACTTGGCTAAGCGTGGTTTGTGGTTACCCTGGCATTGCCTTCCTTTAGCCTGAGGTTCAATCCAGGTGATAATAGGTGGTAAGGTAATGCCTTGACCGTGGTGTCACATAGAGGCAAGTAGAATAACTCTGTCAACAACAAGGGTGTAACTAATGCAGTGAGTCAAGAAAGGTGTACTTCGAAAGGGGAAGGAGGTTAAGGTGAGTTCTAGGTTGAAAGGGATCAGTCCCAACTCAGCTAGGAACACACAACACAAAGGACATGCATAGCTTCTGGTGGAGCAGTCCACTCGGATGTGGCAGTCACATCATACAAGGTAAGATAACATGTACAACACTCATGGATCAATCTGAGATGAGTGTGACATTTGTTATAGCAAGGTTCGAATGAAAGGTCTATCTGATGTCCGATAGAGCAGTCAACACGGATGGTGACAACATTAAAAACATATGCAACATATTAACAACATGATTGATATAATTTCATGTGAATCAATTCATACACAAGTACATAATTTAACCAAAGCATATCATTAAAGAAACAAGAGTAGTCCAACTACAATAACAACATATGCATGAAAATGTGTTGGCTCTTATTATATAAAGAAGTGTAAGTCACAATCATACAATACATCCATGTAAACCTGCTAGCCCCAACGGTGGAACGTTAGAGCCACATCTGCTTGCTCCTCTAAAGAGATGTACTAGCTCCGTGTAGTGGAGAAGCCAAGGTGCGTTACAATATTGTCTAGGCCTTCTTCAAAATAGTCTTAGTAGAAGCATAGTTTACTAAAAGCCCTTACAATGAGTTATGAGGGACTATTTATAGCAAAGGGTGGGGTGACCCTTGGCATTCCCATTTGTGACAGTTCAACTACCCTCATGACTCTTCACCTACTCTATGACTGTTACGTCCAACTATTGACACTTGACTTACACTTGACATGACTTGACGTTACAATTCACGTGTACTCATGTGAGACAAAATGGCTTGAGAAAGCCAAGCAAGACATCACTGACACTCGGTCCACTGTGATGAGACCAACTCTTTGACATGGTTGTGATGGTGAAGGTGGTGAGTTGATGCCAAGCTTGGTCATCTTTGATGGTGTGCATGCACCTCATGGTGACATCTTTTTGAAGCAAACTCTTTCCTCCGTTGCAACTAGTGCACTGGTTCGGCCCCTTCGTCTAACTCGTCTGTTAACATGCGCAATGGTCTTCTTAGGTAGGTTGAACTAGAAACACACTGATGCATAGTGTCTATGCTAATATTAAAGTGTGTACTAGTGGTCTTATGGATCAACTTGCCGAAGTACATTTTTAGCCCAAGTTGGATTTTCTTCTTATCCTCCCCTTGGTGAGTGTGTTGAATGGGTTGGATTGCATGCGTGTGCTCAAAGAAATGCATGCTGTTGAATCCCTTGCATGCTATCAAAAAAACTTCTCACCATGTCTGCTCTGTGTCAGCTGCTAGGATGGATCCTTAGCTTGTACGGGCACAATTTCATCCGTGAGAACAAGTTGCACCCACTACTATTCTTGCTCCTATTGTAACTTATTCTTCTGTCTGTGCAGCTTCATGTTCTTCCTTGAATTCTTGCTTCAGCACATGCAACTCCTTCTTCATTCCATTCTCTATATTTGCGTGACCTTCATGTCGCGCCATCACCTCATAGCCTGAGTCTCCAAAATTGTCTTCATTATCAGTGGATCTGCTTGATCTTGCAGCTTTGTTCCGCCTTTGTGTTGTCAAAAACCTTCCTCTTGAATTCACTGCATTCGGTATGCTGCCTTTATGTGTATTGTTTTCTTCTTCTAGGATTATTGCATCCATGATTATTTAAATCGATGTTTCGATCCATTCAATATGGCTCATCATGAAGATAGATCAAAATATGTATAAGCTAGATCTCAATGGGATGAATAAATAGAGGTGTGAGAGAACAGGAATGATGATAGCCGACATGTTTATAGGTTAGGTTAATTAGTAATTAATAATACTTAATAATTATTATAGTTAGTCATCCTATAAGAATATTTGCGTTATAAATCAATATTGAAATTATTTTAATTGTAATTAATATTAATTTTAGTTTCTTTAGTTATAATGTGTAATTATAATTTTTTTTTTTTTAATAATATTAATATTATTGTTAAATCCACAATTTATTATACTATTTTTAATTGAGTTTTTTTTTTAATCAATTGATTTTTGATTGAATTAATGGAATTATATGATATTAATTAATTTTAATTAATATATTTAATTTTTATAAATTTAATTTTATGATATGAATTTAATTAATTAATTCTAATTAATTTCAATTTTAATTTTATTTTAATTCTTGTGTATATTTAATTATATATAATTATAATTTAAAATTTTTAGGTATACTCAAAATTATTTAATTTAGTGAAGGTGATGTTGATATTAGTATTTGATTCAATTTTTAATATGTTTAGGATTAATTCAAATTAATTATAATCTTTATAAATTTTTCTTAATTTAATAAAATTCAAATTTAATTAATTCTAATTAATTAACCTAGATTGCGCAATTCCTTTAATTGTTATTCATGATGCTACTTGTTGTGATGCTGCTGTTTGATGTCCTTGTCGACAAACAACTTGATATCTTTGGGAGTAGGCAAACTCATAGAGACTTGATCGACTGCATCCCCAAGCGTGCTCTAAACAGTGTCCTTGTCTCTGCTCCCCTAGAAACCATTGTACTTGTACTGCTAAGAGGCAAATGAACACCTGCGATACCTGGAGACATGGCAACACTCATAGCAAGAAATCTGTCAGTTGAAAACCAAAATGAACATGAGAACTGACTTGCAACATACTTGGGTAAATGATCATGATGATTGTGCAATTTTGGCCGGGAGGTTGGGAGACTCATTGCCAAGACTACTCAAGGCATAGTCTAGGTTGCTAGGAGACTGGATGACTACTAAACTACACAATGCACAGTCCAGTCTAGTTGCTGAATACTGGGATTGCGTAATTCACAATTTCAACTGGGAAGGACTATTGGCCCAGGGACAGATTTGCGGAATTTCTTGGGCCAAGAAACCACTGTCCTCCAAAAATGTGCAAAAAATTCTTGGAGGCCAGTGTTGGGCAAGAATGTGCAAATTTGGAGAGGAGGGTGATCCTTCCTTCCCTAGATTGTGCAATGTAGCCTTGGTGAAGGCAAAGTCCACGCCAAGGTTGGCCTGACTTGCCGATGGGCAACTGAAAGCAACTAAGACAGTAAATGCATGGCGACACTAAGTGATAGAAGAAGTGATTGACAGTGCATGCAAAACATGAATGAAAGATTCAGAAAATAAATCGACATGCATGTGGGTGAGGCAGTTCACCGATTGGGAAAACATCCGTGCAAAATAGTTTCATGCATACGACAACAGTGAGATAGAAATAAAAACTGAAACAGATCTAGGACAAGCTATTATATATGTAAACGAAATCAAGCATTCAAAGCAGTCAAGCAAACTATTGTGTGTGGAGCATGATTGTTCAGAGGTCTTTGTTTCAACCGGATGTATACCCCAGGAAGTTTGTACACCCCTCCACACAGGGGGGGGTGCAGGGGGACTTGTCCCCCCCCGCGGGGGTCCGGGGGGGCCGATCTCCCCCGGCTGGGGGGTCCGGGGGCCAGCGGTCCCCCAACGGGGGCTCGGGGGCAGCGCCCCTGAATCTAAAAAAAAATGTAAAATTGCCTTGTAAAAGTATAGTAATTTCTAGTCAATCTGGGCCGTTCATTAGGTAGATGATCTGACGGTAGAACTTATGTTTAGTTTAGGGTTTTTTTCCCTAGAAGGCAACCCCTCTCTTTGTATGAGGGTATTGTATTTGAGGCTGTGAAATAGATGTGTATTCTGTGAGCGAGAAACAGAGAGGTGAGACTGTGAGAGAAAACAGAGGATATTACAGCGGATTTGCTGTAGGTTCTGTCTCTTCATTTTGCTGGATAATAGAAAGGAAGGACTGGCTATTCGGGGTGGACGTAGCCCAAACTGGATGAACCACATATATCTATGTCTCTCTTGTTTTGTGTGTTCTCTGTGTTTATATTTCTGCAATATTTTATGTGTTCCATTGCTCCATAATATATAATTTTCTAACAACTGGTATCAGAGCCGAAGGTCTATATGGCTGATAAACTCACAGGAAAGAAGGGTTCCTGGTTCGAGTGGGAGCAATGGCGAAAGATGGTAAGTTTAGGGTCGAGAAATTTAACGGCCAAAACTTCTCGCTGTGGAAGATGCAGATGGAAGATTATCTGTATCAGAAAGATCTATACCTATCATTGGGCGGAAAAACAAAGATGCCGACTGGTATGAAAGACGAAGAATGGAACCTTCTCGATAGAAAGGCACTCGAAACAATACGGTTGTGCCTTGCTGCGTCAGTCACCTTCAACATTTCGAAGGAAACCATGATAGATGGTTTGATGCAGACGTTGTCGAAACTATATGAAAAACCCTCGGCCTCAAACAAGGTATTTCTTATGAAACGGTTATTTAATATGAATATGTCAGAAGGTGGATCTGTTGCAAACCATTTAAATGATTTTAATACAGTTACAAGTCAGTTAAGTTCTGTAGGGGTAAACTTTCATGATGAAGTTAGAGCTTTGTTATTCTTGTGCTCATTACCAGAAAGTTGGAATGGTTTGGTAATGGCCATTAGTAACTCCGTTTTTGGATCTAGTACTTTAAAGTTTGATGATGTTGTCGGTGCTATCCTTAGCGAGGAAATGCGACGGAAAAGCTTCGGTGATACATCGGGAAATGCTTTGAGTGCAGAGTCTAGAGGAAGAAAAATGGAAAGAGGAAAGAGCTCAGAATATCGCAGTAAATCAAGGAAAGGCAGATCCAAGTCCAGATCGGGGATAGTGTGCTGGAAATGTGGAAAGAAAGGACACCTAAAGAAAGACTGTAGATCTCAGAGGGAAAAGAAGGAGATGCACAGCAAGAAAACAATCATGAAGCAAATGTGACAGGTGAGGTGTTACAAGATGCTTTGATTCTTTCTTTCGAAAATATTACTGATTCCTGGGTGGTAGATTCAGGGGCTTCATTCCATGCCACACCTGATAAGAAATACTTTCATGACTATGTTCAAGGAGATTTTGGACAAGTTTGTCTGGGTGATGATAAACCCTGTAAAATCGTTGGAATGGGTAAGGTTCTTGTAAAACAGCAGAATGGAAACCAATGGCTATTAAAGGAGGTAAGGCATGTTCCAGATCTAAAGAAAAATTTGATTTCAACAGGGCAGTTAGGCGGTGAAGGTTGTGTGACAACTTTCACAGATAAAGCTTGGAAGGTCACCAAAGGAGCCCTGGTAATAGAAAAAGGCGAAAAGGTTGGTACATTGTATTTATGCAATGGTATTTCTAACTCTGTTAATGCTTTAACTTCCAAAGGAGAAGATGCAGCATTATGGCATCATAGGCTCGGACACATGAGTGAAAAGGGGATGAAGATTCTTCACTCAAGGAATTTGTTGCCAGGTTTGAAGAATGTTGATTTGGACTTCTGTGAGAATTGCATTTATGGAAAACAGAAGAGAGTTAGATTTCTCAGAGTTGGGAAAGAAAAGAAGAATGAAAAATTAGAGCTTGTGCATACAGATGTATGGGGACCTGCTCAGGTATCATCTCTCGGTGGCTCTCGTTATTATGTTACTTTTATTGATGATGCAACTAGAAAAGCTTGGATTTATTGTATTAAGAATAAATCTGATGTATTTGATACTTTCAAGAAATGGAAAGCTTTGGTTGAGATTGAGACAGGAAAGAAATTGAAGTGTCTTAGATTAGACAATGGAGGTGAATATTGCAGCAAAGAGTTTGATAGGTACTGTTCAGAGCATGGAATTCGCAGAGAGAAGATAGTTCCAAGAATACCACAAGAAAATGGTGTGTCAGAAAGGATGAACAGAACTATCATGGAGCGTGCAAGGTGCATGAGATTACATGCAGGATTGCCTTTACAGTTTTGGGCAGATGCTATAGATACTGTTGTTTATCTAATAAACAGAGGGCCTTCAAGTTCCTTGGATGGTGGTGTTCCAAAGGAAGCATGGACAGGTAAAAAGGTAAACTACTCCTTTTTAAAGCCTTTTGGTTGTGAGGCCTTTGTCCATATTGATAAAGAAAATAGAACAAAGCTTGAGGCAAAGTTAAAGAAATGTACCTTTATTGGATATGGTGTTAATGATTTTGGTTATCGCTTATATGATTACGAAAATCACAAAATCATTAGGAGCAGAGATGTAATATTAAATAAAAAGGTCTTGTATAAGAATCAGTTGCAGGAAAAGAAACAGGAAAAGGAAAACAAGGAATACGCAGTTCTTGATGAAATCACTGAAAAAGGAAAGGTGCCTGAAAATAATAATAATCAACAACCACAACAATAGCAACCACCACAACAACAACAGGCACCCCAAACACCTGAAAGTGGTGTTATAAGATCTACCAGGATAAGTAGACCCCCTGAACGATACTCTCCTTCATTATATTATTTATTGTTGATTGATTCCGGTGAACCCGAATGTTATGAAGAAGCAATGCAGGTTGAAAGCAGGAAGAAGTGGGAGGTAGCCATGGAAGAAGAGATGGACTCCTTAATGCATAACCAGACCTGGGATTTAGTCAGGTTGCCTGTAGCAAAAACTACATTGAAGAATAAATGGGTTTACAGGCTGAAGGAAGAAGATGGAGGAAAACAGAGGTATAAAGCTAGACTTGTGGTGAAGGGGTTTGCACAGAAGAAAGGCATTGATTTTGATGAAATATTTTCTCCTGTTGTTAAAATGACTTCAATCAGAACCATTTTAAGTCTTGTAGCAGCTGAAGATTTGCATCTTGAGGAGTTAGATGTAAAGACAACCTTTCTCCATGGGGATTTGGAGGAAGAGATATATATGCAACAGCCACAAGGATATGAGGTGAAAGGGAAGGAGAAACTAGTGTGCAGGTTGAAGAAGAGCTTGTATGGCTTAAAATAGGCTCCAAGGCAGTGGTATCTAAAATTTGACAAGTTTATGTCTGAACAAGGTTATACTAGATGTCACTCTGATCATTGTGTTTATTTGAAAAAGCAAAATGATGGCAGCTATATTATATTGTTATTTTATGTAGATGACATGCTTGTTGCGGGATCTAACATGCAAGAAATAAATGTGCTCAAAAGAAAATTGGCAAATTCATTTGCAATAAAGGATTTGGGAGCTGCAAAACAATCCTTGGCATGAGAATAACTAGAGACAGGAAAAATCGTAAATTAACATTGTCTCAGAATGAGTACATACAAAAGGTGTTGAAAAGATTTAACATGCACAATGCAAAACCAGTTAGTACACCTTTTGCTAGCCATTTCAAACTTAGCAAGGAAATGTGCCCAAAGACCCAAGAAGACATGGATTATATGTCTAAAGTTCCATATGCATCAGCAGTTGGAAGCTTAATGTATGCAATGGTCTGCACAAGGCCTGATATTGCACATGTAGTGGGAGTTGTAAGCAGGTACATGAAAAATCCAGGAAAGGAACATTGGATGGCAGTGAAATGGATTCTCAGATATTTGAAAGGTACCACAAATAAAGCATTATGCTTTGGTGGTTCAAACATCTCCCTACAAGGATATGTTGATGCAGATATGGTAGGTGATAGAGATAACAGGAGGAGCACTACAGGATATGTATTTACTGTTGGAGGAACAACTGTCAGTTGGGTTTCAAAAATCTAAAGTGTTGTTGCACTTTCAACAACAGAAGCAGAGTATGTTGCTGCTACAGAGGCTAGTAAAGAAATGATTTGGTTACAAAGGTTTATGGGTGAATTGGGTAAGGAGCATGATATGGGCACGTTATACAGTGATAGTCAAAGTGCCATTCATCTTGCAAAGAACTCAGCATTTCATTCTAGGACTAAACACATACAGCTCAAGTACCATTTCATATGATTAGTGTTGGAAGATGGAGAGTTGAAGCTGGAAAAGATACACACTAGCCAGAATCCTGCAGATATGCTAACAAAAGTTGTAACGAGGGAGAAACTGAGAATATGCTCAGTTCCAATTGGTCTTCAAGGATGACGATGAAGATGAGAAACAGCCAGGTCCAAAGAGGAGTCATTGTCCAGCAAATGAAGCAACGGTGGAGTTTCTACAATCATTCTCCAAGTGGGAGATTGTTGTGTGTGGAGCATGATTGTTCAGAGGTCTTTGTTTCAGCCAGATGTATACCCCAGGAAGTTTGTACACCCCTCCACGCGGGGGGGGGGGGGTGCGGGGGGGCCGATCCCCCCGGCTGGGGGGTCCGGGGGCCAGCGGCCCCCCGGCGGGGGCTCAGGGGCAGTGCCCCGAAGCTAAAAAAAATGTAAAATTGCCTTCTAAAAGTATAGTAATTTCTAGTCAATCTGGGTCATTCATTAGGCGGATGATCTGACAGTAGAACTTATGTTTAGTTTAGGGTTTTTTTCCCTAGAAGGCAACCCCTCTCTTTGTATGAGGGTATTGTATTTGAGGCTGTGAAATAGATGTGTATTTTGTGAGTGAGAAACAAAGAGGTGAGACTGTGAGAGAAAACAGAGGATATTACAGTGGATTTGTTGTAGGTTGTGTCTCTTCATTTTGCTGGATAATAGAAAGGAAGGATTGGCTGTTTGGGGTGGACGTAGCCCAAACTGGGTGAACCACGTATATCTATGTCTCTCTTGTTTTGTGTGTTCTCTGTGTTTATATTTCTGCAATATTTTATGTGTTCCATTGCTCCGTAATATATAATTTTCTAACACAAACAATACTCCCATAAGATAAAACACAAAAAGTAACAAAAATGCAGCACAAGGCATGGGAAGCGAGCTTACCATAAAACAACTGAGTTGAATGTGCCGATTGCTCCTAGATGTGATGTAGGTTATCAAAGATGCAAGGTTGATGTGAGGAATGAGCTCTACAGCATTTGGTTGATGAGTTTTGATAACATCGAGGTCGTGACACACATGCCACAAATCTAGGGGAAGTGACACTTGGTGAGAGGTTTTGGAATTGCTCCTTGCATACAACATCCACCTGCTAAACATAGACCCCTGAAACAATGGATACCTTTGCATGCTGCCTTGGGAGAAGCAGCCCATGCATGCAAGTCTGTTTTGCTCAGTCTTGGAGGGAGCTGGTCAACTCAGTTACACATGCAAGAGACTACTTGACTACTGGAGAAAAATGCACATTTCTAGCTAGGATTTGGGTTGGCTGCCCAGGAGATTTGTGCAATTTCTAGGTAGAGCAATTGACTGCTAACTAGATTTGCACAAATCCTGGGCTAAACAGACTGTTGTTGGGAAAATTGCACAAATCCTGATGGGAGGGTTGGTTAGCAGGATTGCGCAATCCTAGAGCCTAGCATGTTGTCAGAGTGGATAACGCAATTCCTAGAGGGAAGGTTGGTTTCCCTCCAGAAATGTACAATTTTCAAGGGGAAGCTACTCAGCCTATAGCTAGACCAGGGTGAGTATCTTGTGAGGGGAATGGATCAACCGTGATCGATAGGCTACCTTTATGCAAGGAAAACACTTGAAGCTTGAGTACCTGACAAAGCAAGACAAAGTGTTGTGTAAGGTTGGTAGGGAGGCTCCAAAACAGGCTAAGGAAAAATTTTGGAGGGTGGTTGTAGCTGCTACAACACCATCATAATTAATACATATACTTATAGATCACAATAGAAAATACCTCATATTAACATATGAAAATACCAACAAAGTTAGGGACTTTCACATACTACTCAACCATAGATTGAGTTGAACCAAATATCTCTTTCAACCAATCACACCCGTGCCATATTCTAAGTGTGAATGTTGAACCTCATGGAATAAACTAAGAAAAAGTAAACCATGGCTTCCAGAGGCTAAACCACCTCAAACCTCAGCCAATGATTCCACGTCACAGTCAGACATCACTAACACTGACCAGATCGGTCTCTAACCAAGTTGTCTAGGGTTCGAGAGCATTTGTCCCGACCTTGGACACCATGACTCCAGGAATTAATAACTCAAACCACAACCTTCCAGGGATCCAAACAACTTGTCTAACCTGACTCTAGGGACTAATAACTCAACCTGCCAAGGGCTCAAGAGTGTTTGTAACAACCTATGCTCTAGGACTAGTAACTCAACCCAAGTTGTTTTAGGGCTTCCACAGTCTTTGTTCTAACCAACATCTTAGGGAACTAGTAACTCAACCCTCATACATAAGGAACCTAAGCACCAATCATACAAAAACAAGTGGACAAGCCCACAATACCATGGCTATCTAGGAAATGGCAAGGTAAGGCTAAAATCACTATCAATCCAAGCAAATATCCATGCCCATGACAACACATAACCAATAAACCACATGCATATACCATTCATGCCAAAAACAATAAGGAAATCATACATGAAACTCGAAACCTACAAGGAATCTAGTTGTAGCTACTGATCCACCTGTTCCTTTGGGATCTCTTTCTTTCCTTTGCCTTCTTTCGCCAATCCAAGTGAAAAATAGAGTGCTCCAACATGATCCAAGAATTCTTTAAGTGTACAAGAGTATGAGAGAATGAAAGAATAGAAGATAGCTCCAAAATTGAACTGACAAAAGTTTAACTAGAAAAAGCTATGAACTGATCCTCAAAAGCTGCTTTATCATTGAGAACTTTATTTTCTTCATTTTCCTTCATTTTCTCTTCAATTTCGCTCTCTTGAAAATTTGTGGCCTTTCATCTCCCTTTTCTCCTATTTTTCTTTATTTCATAAATAAAATTCCAATTAATGCCACTTTTCCTTTGCGAATTTCCTTCTATGAATAATCGAAAAGATACCCATTCGGATGTTTTTCCTAATATTCAACTTAGAATACATATCCCGCAGCATTGCTACTATATTTTTTTACATGGAAAATCAACCAGGGGCTGTTACAAACCCCTCCCCGTTAGCAAAACATCGTCCTTGGTGTTAAATGACACCTATGGCTGGCAAAATTTTAAAAACAAAACATACTGCCTATGGAGCTATATAACCTAGCTCGTTGTAGTATTTTCATTGATCTCTACTGAAAAGAAAAAAAAAAAAAAAAAACAACATACTACTTACTGGAGATTTATAACATAGATCATTATAATATTTACAATAACAATAGAATATAATTTGTTTAGTCAATTTAGTTTCCTAAATTACTTTGCATAAATTATCAACTGAGTCTCGAGAGCTGATGAAGTGTAGTGCACTATATGTGCTAGTTAACCCTTCTTACTTCGTTGTTCTGTATTTTTATATTGTTTTGTTTTGGGGGTTTCCTTGATTCCTAATGATGTACAACCTAAATTATGAGAAACTGCGTCTAAATTTCCTAAAGGTGAACTAATCAAAATCTAAGTTAAAGGAAGGAAAAACAGAGCATCTATCCTATTTTCTCATTTAATCCTAACTTGAAAATTAAAAGGTGAAGTTGTAAGGAAAATTGAAATAATTATAGAGAATGAAAACTGACTAAAGCACTTTTAGTTTTCCAAGCCTCCAAATTTGAAAGATAACTTTCTTGAGATGGCAAACAAGCAACTTATTGTACTTTATAGTTTAGAGAACTAAATCAAATATGTAGGGAGTAACTAATTGATTTTAATCCTTGTGTGAATTGAATGTTTAACCATTTAGTTAGGATGGATATCAGCTTGAAATGGTGACCAAAAACACTTATCCACACAGTGCATTGGCAATTTGAACTAGGAAATAAATAACAAAGGAAACAAATAGTAAGTAAACTAATCGACACTGCATAATTGTTACTTTTCCACCTTACCCTGTTAAAACACAACAAGTTTCATTTATGAAATAGATAGGAGAAACAAGACTGCACCATCAAATTCTAACATTATGCTACTGAAAAAAATTAAAATAAAACAAACTACAAGAAATCAACCTAAACTACAAATACTGCTAAAAGTAAATAATGAAACTAAATTGAATAGTAAACAAAATAACAAAAGAAAAACCTCCTTCAGTGCAGGGGCCCTCTGCAACTGACTGAGTTGAGATGCTGACTAGTTGAAGATACTCTTTCAAAATGATCACTTGGTCAAACAAGAGTTCATATTATTAACAAGAAAATAAGTTTCAAAATTACAGAGATGTAAGTCTGAGCTTAATACATATAGAAATTCGAACTCTTTCTCAGTTCTTTACAACTAATATTTAAAGAAACATTCCTAACTATCTTTTGAGAGAATTTAGCTACAGGTGGTCTCCATGTATTACAACAGATCTACGTAAAGGGTTGATCAGCTATAGGTGACTTTAAGTTAGCAAGATGGTTGCATGAAGTTGTTATCACCGGTGGCTGGTTCAAGTTAATGCTACAACAAAACTGTTGGATTTATTAATTAGCCACGAAGAGTGGACACAGAGTCCTATTGCTCCCGGGTTTCTTCGTTTGACTCCACCTATGACTGTGGTATTGAGCTAGCTTTTTGTCGATCTGGGTTGGGTGACTAGGATAGGATCCATCTCATGACCATTCTAGAGATGCCCATGTGGTGGGTTTCCTCGCTTGACACCTGTAACCTGTTCAACCATGGAAGTAGCTATGGAACACATGGTTAGCTACAGAATGGGCTACGTTCTGTAGCTAATTTGCAAAAAATGATTTCAAATAGAAAAAAATAAAATTATAACATGTCAATCAGTTAATGTCTTCCTTGAGACAAAATCTATCATTTATCAGTGATGGGGATCTGTCTTTCATGGAAAAGCAAGAGAAATAAGTGAAAAAAGTTGTCAAAGAGAGAGTAATTCTGAGGTCCAACATACCCCCACTTCAAAATTATTGCATGTCCCCATGCAATTTTGCCAAAACTGTGAACTCTTCTTTCCTATTGCATCTGCTCAGATACCTCTACCAGTACATCTAACTTTCTTCTCTTTCTCCTCTTTGAAGTGACTGCCATCCTGGGTTTCTTCATGAGAAGTCTGTATTTAAGGTTGATCACTATTTTGTTCAAGTTTCTGTTCTTCCTCTTCAACTTCCTATTCTTCTTGTACCATAGCCCTAGGTGCAGTATTGTATTATCATGAATGACTTTATCCAATTTGCTTTGTTCCTTCAGGGCTTCATTTTCTTTCTTGATATGCCTATTCAGTATCTCTAACTCATAGATTTCCTATTTCAGAGAGTCAGTCAAAGGTTCTTATGGATTGACAGGTTGTTCTGGATTGGCTGAGGATCCTGGATCCATTGAGGCACTTTTATTTTCTAGTGATTCTATGTAATCATAAATTTTTTGTTGTACTGGGTCTATACCTGGGGATCCTCTGCTAGGGTTGCCTTCAAAATACTGTCTAGGAGAGTTTTGAGGACTGTATGTAAATGGAACATTTTTAGGAGATGATACTAGAGTTTCTTCTTCTAGATTTATGAACTTTGTTTCCTTTGATGATACCTTCTTCACCATACCTTGGAGTCTAGAGCTCCTTCTATGTTGTAGGGGGTTTATGTTCTCCTCTTTTGTACCCTTTTTCTCCTTTCCTATCTTTTCCTTCCTCTTGATTTGTTTCCTAATCTCTGTCAATTTTTTAGAGATTGGTTCTTCATCATCTTGTTGTAATGGAGATTCAGGTTTGTTCTCAGTAATTCCACCAACTTTCTTTTTCATCTTCTTATTCTGCTTGATTTGCTCTCTGATCTCTATTAATTTTTAAGAGATTGGTTCTTCATCATTCTTCTGTATTGAGGGATCAGGGTTGCTTTGAATGGTTATATTAGTCTTCTTTATCCTACTCTTTCTGATACTATCTTTTTCAGGAGATTCTGGTGCCTCTTCGAAATGGTTTCTTATCAGAATGTTTTCCTAAGTATCTCCTATTCTTTTTAGATGATACTCAACTAGTATTGTGACCAACCCATGATGATACATGGTCGTCTCCAGGGATTCTATTTTCTTCTATAAATTTGAAGCCATCCTCCTTAGACTGTTTAGAAGGAAGAAAGGGAGGTTGATGTTTCCATTTTCCAGAAAGTTCATCAATAAATGTATATGATAAACATACATACATCCGAATCTTCCCTCACAGGTAATAATTTTTTGTAATATCAAAAGCATGCTTCTCCATTTATTTTTGAGTGTTGAAATAGGAATTCCTTTTCTAAACACATTGATATCCATACCTGGGTTCCTGAGGATTACCTTCCATGATTCACTGTGAAATTATTTGTTTTTGAACCATCTCTCACCAAGTCTTGGTAGTTCTGTAGCCTCTGCTATTTAAGATTCTGTTACTACAAACTTAATGTCTCCAATCTCTACTTCTATACCATTGAATGATCTAGAAAAATATTTTGTGATCTCCTTATGATATCCATCAAATGTTTCAATAAAATTGAGCCATCCAGTCTTCTGCAGCATCTCCTTGAGTTGTGGGTACCCTTCCATAAACTTTGCCCCTACGGGCTCTGCCCTGACAATCAGTCCCATGTTCTCTGTTTCATAGAATTTTCTAACCTTCAAAATTACCCTCCTGGTCTTTAAAATGGACTGTCTGTGGGTATGGTGAAAAAGAACTATGAGTTTGCATGGAATAAGTAGATAGTGAGAGTTTAGAGAGACATGAATGCTTTGGTCATATCGTGGTTGTGACCGTTAGCAGATGGAGTTATTAGAGACCGTTTTAAGTACAAGGTATGGAGACCGTAGCGGAGGTGTGGTATGATGAAATCATTATAGACCATTGGGTATCAAATGTGGAAGATGTGGTGGAGATGTGGTAGTCAAATCAAATGATGACTTGTTAAGGAGACATATGATCATTCATATTATACATAACTTATGTTTATGACTTGTTGTTTGAAATAAATTTGCATTTTACCTTAGAAATTAACCTTTTTCTTGATAATTATTTTGGTGTTGATTCATAGGTACTTTGAACATGGTTGTTCTCCAAAGCTTTATTCTTCAATTTCCCTGCATTCATGATTTATTTGTGAGCTGTACAATTGTGCCAGAGCTGATAAGTAATTTGTAGCTGTAGAATCAAATTAGTTGTGGAATGGAACCAGTTGTAGAATGTGAGAAGAAGGAAAAGTGAAATATGGCTTATGAAATATGGATGCAGAAATAAAATGGAAATGAGTTATGACAGTGAGATGGAATGAGATGTAAGATAAAATTAGAAATAGTGTGAAATGTAGTAAAAATGTAAAAATAAAATGTAAATGAAAATATGCCAATGAGATGAAGTGGAACTGTAAAATAGAATGAAAATTGAATGAGATGGAATGAGACTATGGAATTGCAGACTCTATATTGAAAATAAATGTAGCTTTTTGTCACTACTTATTACAGAAAAGAAATGTAAAATATAGGATGTTAGAAATCTCTGATTTTCACCCTGTATTTTATGTATAAGTATGCCAATCAATGATTGGTTTTCAACCTTATACATTTTATTATCATTTTTTTTTATTTTTTATTTTTATCAGTCATTTCTTGGGAAAAATAAAGACTAAGTTAGTGGAGAAGAAGGATTCTTCTTCACTAGCTTCATTTCAAAGTTATCTTGGAAAATCCTAATGAACTCCTCTCTAGAAAATTGTTTTTGATATATCTTCAACCGATGACCATTCACAAGAAGAGGTACCTTTTCCTCATTTATTGTTCTTATTCTCACTGCTCCATTGTTAAAGAATTTTTCAATATCATATGGCCCAAGCCAGTGAGTTTGATACTTTCATTGAAAATCTTTGACTTTTGAGTCAAACAATAGTGGCCAATCTCCTACTTGAAATTTCTTCTCCTTAATATATTTATCATGCCATTTAGCCCTCTGCTGTTGGACTATACTAGTTCTTTGGACTACATATTTCCTGATTTCATCAAGTTCATTGAGTTGCTCCAATATATGTTTCTGTGCCTCTGATAAATCCAATCCCAATTGGATTGCCATCTTGAAGGTTTTGATTTGAAACTCTATAGGGAACAGGGCTTGTTTCCCATAAACAATTTCATAGGGTGTATGTCATGTTGTGTTCCTCCATGTAGTTCTATAGGCCCATAAGGCTTCAGGAAGCCTTTCTACCCAATATCCTTTATGTAGATGCACAATCTTAATGAGAATTCCTTCAATCACCTTATTTGTAGATTCAACTTGACCATTTTCTTGTGGATGATAGGGAGTAGATTTCCTATGTTTGATTTTGTAATTTTCCACAAGATCCTTCACCATTTTAGATGTAAATTGAGATCCTTGATCTGTCACAATTTCTCTTGGAACACCAAAACAAGTGAAGATGTCCTCAAAAAGAAAATTAACTACATATTTTTCATTAGCAAAAGGTAATGCTTTGGTCTCTATCCATTTAGTGACATAATCAGTGCATACCAATATATACTTCTTTTGCTTAGATGAAGGATTAATTGGCCCAACCAAATCTAAGGCCCATTTTTTAAAAGGTTCAATGAGTACCTAAATTTGTATTGGCATGTCATTTGAAGGAGCAGGTTTCCCTACCCTCTAGCAGTTGTCACACCTCCTGACATATTCTTTGGCATCTTTGAAGATAGATGGCCAATAATATCCTAAAGAAAGGATTTTACAGGTTGTCCTCTTGTTAGCAAAGTGTCCACCACACGGCTCATCATGACATGCCTTAAGAATCTTAGGCATTTCATCTTCCCTAACACATCTTCTGATCATAAGATCTGGGCTTGTTTTATACAATTCATTAGTGATCCATGAGTATCTTGCACTTATCTAAATGATTTTTCTTTTTTCTTTAGGAACAAATGTGAAGGAAATTTCCCTGTGACTAAGTCATTAGCAATATATGCAAACCAAGGAGTTTGAGTAGTCACTGCAAAAATATATTCATCAGGAAACTTATCATCAACTGTAGTGTCATCTTTGATATTCTGAATTCTGGATAAGAAATCAGCAACTGCATTTTGTTTTCCAGGTCTATCTAGCACAATAATATTGAATTCTTACAAGAGTAAAAACCATCTTGTAACTCTGCCATTAGTAATAGGTTTATTCATTAAATATCTAATTGCAGAGTGATCTATATGAACAAATGTTTCATAGCCTGTTATATAATGTCTGAACTTGTTGATTGCATGAACAACAACTAAAAATTCCTTTTCAGTTATAGTATAGTTCAACTCAGTGGGAGTCAAATTCTTACTTGTATAGTAGATGGCATAGGGAATCAAGTCTTTTTTTCCTAATATAGCTCCCAGAGTTGTATCAGAATCATCTGTTGAAATGTGAAAAGGTAGTTTCCAATTTGGACCTCTCAAGATGGGTGCTTAAGAATTTTTTGTTTTCAAAGTCTCAAATGCTAATTGGCCGTTAGGATTCTATTTGAATTCACAATCCTTGGTGAGTAATTTGAAGAGTGGGGATGCTATTTTAGTGAAATTTTCTATAAATTGTCTATAATATCCTGTGAATCCTAGAAAACTTCGAACATCCTTTTGGCAATTTGGAATTGATAATTTAGAGATGACTTCAACCTTAGGTTTATCAACTTTAATCCCATCTCCTGAAATGTGATGTCCTAAAATAATACATTCTGTAAAGATCATAAAACATTTTTCATGTCTTAGTGAAAGGTTTTCTTCCTTACATCTTTTAAGAACTCTTTCCAAAATTTCCAAAGTTTCTTCAAATGTATTCCCACAGACTATAAAATCATCCATATATACCTCTACACAATCATGTATTAGATCAGAAAAAATTCCTAGTACTGCTCTTTGGAATGTTGCAGGTGCATTACATAACCCAAAAGGAAGTACTCGGTAGCCATAAGTTCCCCATGGACAAGTAAATTTTGTTTTATCTTGATCTTCAGGTGCCACCTGAATCTAATTATAGCCACTAAAACCATCCAAGAATGAGAAATACTTCTTACCTGCTAATGTATCTAACACTTGATCTATAAAGGGAAAAGGAAAATGATATTTAAGGGTAGCTTTCTTCAATTCTCGATAATCGATGCACACCCTCCATTTACCATTCTTTTTAGGCACAATCACTAAAGAGGAAACCCATTGGCTGTTTGAAATTGGGTAAATGAACTTTACATTCAACAGTTTTTGAAGCTCTTCTTTCACAATTTCCCTAAGATTTGGATTCATTCTTCTCTAAGGTTTTCTGATAGGTCTGTAATTTTCCTCAATGTAGAAGTGATGAATACAAGTCTTAGGAATAATTCCTTTCATGTCAGTATATTTCCTTGCACATGCAGCGAAATGCTGTTGTAAGGTCTTGATTAGCTTTTCCTTTTGTAATCTCTCCAAGTTATTGTTTATGTTCAATGTTCTCCCTAGAAAGATTTCAATTGTAGAGCTACCAAATTCTTCCATAGAATAAAGAGACATCTACCTAGATGATAAATATTCAATGTTGGATTTTTCTTGAAATTGATCATGTTCATATTCTTGAGATGATTCAAAATTTTCCATTGTATTTAAGATTTGGCTATCATCACTAATATCTGAAATAGTAAAGAGAGGCTGAATGTCATTTTCATCATCAATCCATTCTTTGTCACCTATTTCTGTTATTGTTCTTGTTGGAGGTTATAGAGTGAATTTCTTTGTTGAATTCCCATCAGAAATATACATATCACCAGATCTACAATTAATGGAAGCATTAGTTGTGGCCATCCAAGGTCTTCCTAATATGAGAGGATGTCCTCCTAGATTGTTCTCGGGGGTTAAGATCATAAAATCAACAGGATATTCCCAAGAATCTAAGGATACTGAAATATCTTCTAACACTCCATCTGGTTTGATTACAGATCTATCTGCCAATTGTAGTAATGTTGGTGTGTAAAGAAGATTAGGAAGCTTGAGTTGTTCCATGGTTTGTTTTCTCATGATTTTTATTGCTACCCCTAAATCAATCAATGTATTTGGAAGTTCAACTCCATTGATATGTGTTTTCACAATTCGACTTCTTGGATCTACATATTTTTGTATGGCAATTTTTCCCATCATTATATCTTCTATTTTTCCTACCAGGTGAATTATTTTTGTTTCTTTTGCTTTTATTCTTGGTTTATTTATACTAAACTCCTTTATTGTTTTAGCTAATATTGGAATCTCCTTAATCGCTTGTAACAAAGGAATTTTGATACAGACATTTTTCAATTCATATAGAAAATCATAATTGGGCAACATGATATGCTTTTCTACTCCTCTATCAACTTGTAGTCTTTCAGGAAAAGGAGGTGCAGAACTAGATACTGGCTGCTCAATGATAGGAGTTAAGTTCAATGGTTCTTTCTATTTTTCATTTTTAGTGTTTTGGTTTTGTAGAGATGTTCCCTCAAAACTTTTATTGGGCTGTAGAGAATCTTCCTCAGAATTGTCTTGTTCCTGAATAACTACAGAAGGTCTTTCCTTTTCTAATATCCTACCAGATCTCAGTTGAACATCATTAAGATCTAAAGGAGTGATCATATAAGTTGGAAATTTTTGTCCTTCCACCATGTAAGAATTCTGAGGATTTTTATTGTTGGGGTTTGGTAATGGTTGGGCAAGTCGCTAATTTGGTCTCTGCTGAAATGGCAGTAAGAGTTGAGGACTTTACTTTTGTTGTGCATTTTGTTGTGGAATTTGTTGTGGATTTTTTTGTGGAAATGGTAATGAAAGTTGAGGGTTTTGATTTTGAAGTTGTGGCTGCTAATTTTGTTATGAAATGTGTTGGGGAGGATAATTCTAATACGATGGAGGATATTGATAACATTGAGAAAATATCCCATAAGGAATTTGTACTCCTTATGCCCAAGGTTGAGATTGAGATTGAAGTTCAGGCCAAGGTTTCTTCCAAGAATTCCAATTTGGTGGGGGCTAAAGATACATTTGATTGTTCAATCCCTAATTTTGTGGCCCCTACCAATGTTTTCTAGATATAAAGCAAAGAGGTTCTGCTGTATTTGGAACTATTTCTTCTTGAAAAGCAGCCTTAAGGCCTAGAATTGAAGGACAACCCTTGGTTTCATGATTCTCTAAGCAAATCATATAAGTTTCTATATTTTTTTCATCTAAAGGCAATTCTCTTAAAGCATGTTTTTTTTCTGCATTTTGGATAGAAAATAGCTAAAGCATCAGCCTCGGTTTTCTACTTGTTTTGCAACTTAAGGGTGTCTATTTGCTCACTCAGACTCCCTAGGATATTTGTTTTAAATTCATAAAGCATATTACCAATTTCTGCCCTACTCATTGATCTAGTTGCAGACTTATTTACTCTAACAAGAGAAGGATCTCTTGGACCTTTCCCAGTTTTGGATTTCCCTCTTTAGAGATGAACACATAATTCTCCTATATCACTTAATGGGAGTTGAGAGATATCTCCCTTTCCCATCATGCTAAGGATATCTATCCACTCATCTCTAATGGATTTTAATAAAAGCTCTTTTAAGGTATCTTCATCTAAATTGTCCATCTCTGCTCTTTTCAAATTACAGTTGAATCTCTCAATCAAATCCTCTATGTTTTCATCCTCTCTTTGCATCATTTTGAACACTTCATCTTTGTGATTGGTATGAATGCAATAATCCAAATACCTATCCAAATTATTTTTTTTCATGTCATTCCATTTTCTAATGGATTGAGTGACTAACCCTGTGAACCACTTCAAAACAGCTCCTTTCAGTGTTGAAGAGAACAACTTAAGTTTTTGAGAGTCTTCTAGATAGTCACAAGTTCTGCACAAGACTTCAAACTCAAATAAAAATGTTTCAGGATCCTCACTTTTTAACCCATGGAAGTTTGGGAGGACAGAAGGTGAGATATTTTTCATTGTGGAATTTGTTTCTTCATCCACTATAGGGAATCCAAAATAATTATCTATTTCCTTATTTCCTCTGCCTCCTCCATTATTTACTCTGCCTCCTCCATTATTTCCTCTACCTCTTCCTCTACCCCCTCCTCCAAACAGTGTGAATTTTCCATTTTCTCCTTCTTCTGCCATTATAGTTTCTTCAGGGTCAGTATAGGGTTCAACCTGCAAGGTTACTTTCTCCTCCTCTAGTTCTTCTATTAATGGGATATGGGAGAGAGGTTCTACTTCTTATTCCTCACCAGGTATTCCTAATTCTTCAACTAAAATGTGTTCCCCTATGGATGTGAAAAAGGCTACTCTTGCTTTTAGAGATTCAATATTTTTCTCCTCTAGAACTGACTTGGTAGATGAAGTAGGAGATTCTTTTGATTGGATTTTTGCCCCTAGAATTTTAGGATTTCTATGGATGGTGTTATCACAACCCTGATAGGCTGCTGATCAGGTAGTCTCTGAGTAACTCTTTCAAACCAATCTTTTGGTTGAGGCTTAGCCTCCTCAACCAAAGAGGGCTCTCTCAATAGGTTTAAGAATTTTGATTAATGATTAGATGGCTAACTCTAGGAACAAAATGGGCAAATGTATAACTGGTTGACTGGTTGAATCAAATATTAGAAAACATCTATTGGGCTATGGAGTCAAGATAGTCTTCAACAAAACAACATGATCAACAAAACATGGAAGTCAAGGCACCTAGAGTTTAGGTTTATAAATAAAACAGTAACACAATGAATCAACATAGTTTACAAGCATGTGAAGGAAGTTAGAGCATTTTCCAATGAATTATAAGTATTACAAGCTCATACCACTATAAATAAGTAATTGAACAAGGCCATAAGAACATCAAACACATAAACTCCTCGTCAATCTTGAGTAGTTAAACTGATCTCTGTATTAAGTCTAAAAAACCACAGTTTCTTACAATAACACAACTTTCTTTTGCTAATGAAATTACCAACCCTGAGGAATTCGATTCTCAAGCTTTATATAGAGTTTTACAATCTTGTATATTATGATCTATCTTTAGGGGAATTCAAATTCCTAACTTTGACACCTATCTTTTCATAAAACAAACTACTTAATTACCACTTGACAACTACCTGTATTTAAGAGTCCTAATACAAATAGGAGTGAAACTCCTAAAACATTGATCCAGGTGGATATTGGTGGCCACCTGCCAGGTCCACCTGGACCCCCACCATTGTCTTTCTCAGCATTTTCAGTTTCCTTAATTGTAGCACGGTTTACTATTTTTAGCAGTTTTTCAGGTCCTGAACTTCCGGAGCCGTTTTGAGGCCCTAAACGACGTTTTTTTGGAATTTTGGGGCAACCGAGCCCTATGTTGCCTCCCAAAGTGGTAGTACTCGGATAGATCTTTCTAACGAGCTATCGTACGCGTAAAACGGAGATCGTATGCCAAAGTTACGACCCCGGGAAATTGATGTACCAATTTACCCAAACGGGGCCCACAATTTGGCGGTTCATCTTCTAGGGTTAGGTTTCGGTATGTGAAGGGTTTTCCATTGTTTCTCAACAATAAATAGGCCTTCGAGCCTCATTGTAATACAGTTCAGAACAGTTCAGAGGCATGTAGCCATCACATCTCTTCTCAGAGATAAGCTACCATCGCCCTAGCTAGTTTATTGCCATTTCTGTTTGTAAGCATATGTCAGTATTTTCCATTAATGAAATGAAGTATTATTTCCGCTGCATCTTTGTGTATATGGTTATCTCTGTAATTTGTTGCGTTCCTGTTTAAATCTGGATCAGTGGTATCAGAGCGGTCTGCTTTTTCTCTGTTTTTCTTTGCATGTCCCCAACAAGGTCGGGATATAAGGAGTTAGGGCTTGAACTGGTTGAACCTTTGCAAGACTAGCCTCGCAAATCCCGACGGCCTCCCATGGCGGACGAGAAGAAAGACGAGGGGGCAGGAGATCCCATCAAAATCTTGCTCGAAGAAGCGCTCGAGCGACAACGGAACGCGATGATGGACAGCTTTGCGCAGATCCTTCAGCGGCTACCCAGAAGCGGCGCATCGGCTTCCAGCAGCTCCTCTGGAAACGCCACACCCTTTAAGGTACAAGTTAATTTTGAAATCCCCATATTCGAGGGTCAGATAGACGCCGATGCCGTAGATAAATGGTTAAATCTGCTAGAGGGTTATTTTTCTGTTCATGAATTTTCGAGTCGGGAAAAGATTGTTTTTGCTCTTCTCAAAGCAGCCCCCCACGTCAAGGACTGGTGGGAAACCTACTGCGAGCAGAAGGATGAAAGTACTGGCTCACTATTTTCAGCCGCACCCACCTGGGATTCGTTCCGGGATGCCATCAAGGAGCAGTACTACCCTGTCGGAAGCTATGAGGATGAATACATAAAGTGGACCACGCTGCGGCAGGGAAGGGACCAAGATGTGCTGGAGTTCACCAATCTTTTCCATACCCTTCGCACAAAGTTGGGTATCAAGGATTCGGAGCAACATTTGATACTCAAATACCGTGGCTGCCTGCACAAGTACATCCAGGAAGAAATACAGTTCCTAAACATCCCCTCGCTCGGCGCAGCATACCGGTATGCCGTCAAAGTCGAGCAGAAGTTTAAACAAAAGAAGCGAGACTTTGGATCTGCGAATCCAAAGCAGGGGAAAGGTGCCCCTAAACCACAGAACAAAGGACAAAGCCAAGGCGGGACAGCCCAAGACAACCAGCTGAAGCTGCAAGCAAAGAGCAACGCCGCGAAGCCGAGAAAGGACACTGGAAAATGGTGCGAGTTCCATAAGAGCTCCACTCACAACACAAGTGAGTGTCGGGCCAAACAGTCACTGGTGGCTGAGCTAAAGGTTTCAGAATCAGATGCATGTTCCGACTCTGAGTCAGAACCCGATAAGGGGTATGAAAAAGGGAAGCAGATCATTGATGCGGATCCCAGCGCCACTGTTGCTACCGCAAAGATCCAGAAAAATGAACCCGAAGATCCAGAGGAGGAGGAGCGTCTCTTCCACTCCCAGATGTGGGTCAAGGGCTCCCCGATACAGTTCATTGTTGATAGCGGGAGTCAAAAGAACCTCATTTCGGCAGAGGTCGTGAAGCGGTTGGGCTTACCGACCACAGCACATCCACAACCATACACCATTGGGTGGCTTTACCAAGGGCGAGATATTCGCGTGAGCCAGCAGTGTCGCCTTCCATACAACATCAAGCCCTTCACGGATGAGGTATTGTGTGACATTGCTCCCCTTGAAGTTTGTGATGTATTACTAGGACAACCATACTTGTGGAAGCGACATGCTGTGTATGAATCAAGGCCCCGTGCTGTTATTATTACATTGGGAAATAAGTTGTTCAGGATACCAGAGGTACCACCACCTACCGCCATCTCTTTGATTACTGCAAAACAATGCAGTAAGATCATTTCCAAAACCAGGAAATTTGTTTTCCTGATGATACGCCCTCAAAGGAAGAAGAAGACAGTGGCCGCGGCCTCCAAACGAGGTCCCTCTGCACGGCAGCTACAAATGGACAAGATTGTGGAGGAGTACAAAGACATCTTCACCTCCCCGGCAGGGGTTCCTCTGCACTGTCAAGTCAAGCACTCCATTGATCTGACCCCAGGTGCGCCGCTACCCAATGGACCAATTTATCGGCGCTCCGTTCTGGAGAACAATGAAATCAAGAGGCAGATTCAGGAGCTCCTACAGAAAGGTCACATCCGTCCGAGTTCTTCGCCCTGTGGGAGCCCGATAGTGTTGGTACAGAAGAAGGATGGGACGTGGAGACTCTGTATTGACTATCGGGCGCTGAACAAGATCACTGTCTGTAATAGGTACCCGATCCCGCGGATTGATGACCTCCTAGACCAACTAAAGGGGGCGAAATATTTCAGCAAGATCGATCTGAAGTCAGGATATCACCAGGTACCAATTGAACCCTCAGATGTGTGGAAGACTGCCTTCAAATCCAAGGAGGGCCTCTTCGAATGGTTGGTCATGCCTTTCGGATTGACGAATGCTCCTGCAACCTTTATGAGGCTAATGGATGACATCTTGCGGCCATTCACCAACTCCTTTGTAGTAGTATACTTGGATGACATTCTGATCTTCAGCCAGAGTTGGGAAGAGCACCTCCACCACATCCGACAGGTTCTCCAAACACTGCGGCAACACAAGCTATGTGCCAATTTGGAGAAATGCACTTTTGGCATGACCGAGGTCCAGTATCTGGGATACATCATTGATGAACAGGGGGTGCATGTCGATCCAGCCAAGGTCCAAGTCATTCGGGATTGGCCCTCTCCAACCACTCTAACAGAGCTCCGCAGCTTTCTAGGTCTTGCCAACTTCTACTGCAGGTTTGTGTTGGGATTTTCTCATATTTCTTGGCCCTTGAGTCAAGTCACCAAGGGCGGGGCGAAAGCAAAATTCTTTTGGTCTGAATCTCAACAGAAGGCATTCAGGGAGTTGAAGGATCGCCTCTGCACGGCACCAGTGCTCGCGTTACCAGATTTACAACAACCATTTGAGGTCGAGACAGATGCCTCTGACTATGCTATTGGGGCAGTCCTTACTCAACATGGACATCCAGTGGCATATCACAGTGAAACACTTTCAGACACAGTCCGGAAGTACCCCACTTATGATAAAGAGATGTATTCCATTGTACAGGCCTGCCGACAATGGAAGCATTACATTTTGGGGAAGGAAACGGTCATCCACACAGACCACCGACCTCTGCAATTCATACAGACCCAAGGGAAATTGCAGAATGATCGCCATCAGAAGTGGTCTACATACCTGCAACAGTTTCACTTGAATATCAAGTATAAAAAGGGCAGCACCAATAATGTTGCAGATTGCCTCAGTCGACCATCGATCATGGCGCTAACCACCGTGCTCAACTCTTGCGGGCACGAGACTTCTGATTGGCCACTTCTCTACAAAAGCGACCCAGAATTCGGCCACACATACCAGACACTCTTGGAGGGTCGGCAGGTTGCAGATTTTCACCTCCAGGATGCCCTATTATGCCACCTCGGTCACCTTTGTGTTCCTTCAAGCGAGCGTGCCAAGATGATTTGGGAAGCACACTACAGTCGGGCTGCTGGGCATTTCGGGGTCGAGAAAACAGTGGCAGTACTGCAAAACTATTTCTATTGGCCGAATATTCGACAGGATGTTGGGAAGTACATCCGATCATGTACTGCCTGTGCCATTGCCAAACCGACCATTAAGAAGCAAGGCCTCTATACCCCGTTGCCTACCCCTAGTCGACCTTGGGAATCCATCTCCATGGATTACATGTCAGGCCTTCCTTCCACTAAGCATGGAAATGACTGTGTTTTTGTGGTCGTCGACAGGTTCTCAAAGATGGCCATTATGATGGCCTGCAAGAAGAATATCACAGCAGAAGCCACTGCTAAACTCTTCTTTGAACGAGTGTGGGTGCACTTTGGGATCCCACAGTCTATCATCTCAGATCGGGACAGTCGGTTTCTCAGCACATTTTGGTCCAGTCTCTGGTCAATGCTGGACACCAAACTCACGAAGTCCACAGCCTTCCATCCTCAAACTGATGGCCAGACAGAGGTTGTCAACAGGATGATTGTGCACATTCTGCGCATGTATAACTCAAAGCATCCACGCACATGGGACGAGAGCCTCCCCTATGTTCAACACAGCTACAACCGAGCTCTTCACAGCTCCACTGGCCATAGCCCTTTTCAGGTGGGCTTAGGATTCCAGCCACTATGCCCCATTGATGTGGCCATGCCACTTGCAGCTACTCACATGAATTCAGCTCATGTCCAGTCCGAAACAGATAAGGCCACCAGCTTCATTGAGCGCATCCAACATATTCACCAGCAGGTCCATGACATTCTTGAGAAATCAAATGCCAAGTACAAGCAGCGACATGATCAACACCGGGTGCCACACAAGTTTCAGGTGGGCGACAAAGTCTGGTTGCATTTGCAAAAGGAACGCCTTACTGGAGCCTATCGGAAATTGAGACCACTTCGATATGGTCCTTACCATTACTAAGGCTATGTGAGACAATGCATTTGAGCTCAGCATTCCCCCATTCCTTGGCCTGCACCCAGTGTTCAATGTGGACCGCCTTCGGCCATACTTTCCACCATTGCTAGACACATCCGACATTGCAGAACAGCTCAAACCCACAGAATAAATCCCGATTGCATGGAACAAGCTGCAACTGATCGGATCATGGACACACAGATCAGAACACTCGCCAACAGCATATCCAACTGTATCGAGTTGTCAAAGCAGGCCAACTCCTTCAGCAGGGCAAGTGGCTCACCAGGGAACAACTTCAGCAGAGGTTTCCTCATCTCATGGAGGAGCTCAACGCAATGGGGACCATTGCTTCCTAAGGGGGTAGGAATGATCCAGGTGGATATTGGTGGCCACCTGCCAGGTCCACCTAGACCCCCACCATTGTCTTTCTCAGCATTTTCAGTTTCCTTAATTGTAGCACAGTTTACTATTTTTAGCAGTTTTTCAGGTCCTGAACTTCCGGAGCCGTTTTGAGGCCCTAAACGACGTTTTTTTGGAATTCTGGGGCGATCGAGCCCAATGTTGCCTCCCAAAGTGGTAGTACTCGGATAGATCTTTCTAACAAGCTATCGTACGCGTAAAACGAAGATCGTATGCCAAAGTTACGACCCCGGGAAATTGATGTACCAATTTACCCAAACGGGGCCCACAATTTGGCGGTTCATCTTCTAGGGTTAGGTTTCGGTATGTGAAGGGTTTTCCATTTTTTCTCAACAATAAATAGGCCTTCGAGCCTCATTGTAATACAGTTCAGAACAGTTCAGAGGCATGTAGCCATCACATCTCTTCTCAGAGATAAGCTACCATCGCCCTAGCTAGTTTATTGCCATTTCTGTTTGTAAGCATATGTCAGTATTTTCCATTAATGAAATGAAGTATTATTTCTGCTGCATCTTTGTGTATATGGTTATCTCTGTAATTTGTTGCGTTCCTGTTTAAATCTGGATCAAACATGATTTCAACAACCTTATTTATGACTTCAATACATTCTTTAATTAGTTCCAACCCATGTCTTTGAGCTTGATGATGTCCACAGTGTTGTTACAAAACTTGTTGAGTCATGACCTAACTGTCCTGAAAACTAGGAGACAGAGTTCCTCCTTTTAAGGCCCTTAATCCTTAATGCTTATCTTCAAACAGTTTTGCTGGTGTACATGTGGCATGCATTAATAATCCATAAAAACTTCATTTTCCACCTATGTAAAAAAGGAAACTCAAAAATATGGAGGAAAGGATGAAACATGACTGTGCTGCAAAAATACTTTGTTTTCGTAGCATAGCCTTTACATTACTTATGAAATAATTCTTGGAAGTTTGCTTTCTACAACACTTCCATCTGAAACTTCATATATGATCCCATGTCTACCAAAAACTTCAAAATTTGGAACTAATCTTACCTTACCTTCGGAAAGCATCCATAAGTACTAAATGATCATCTTCAGCAGTTTCGTAGTGCCCTACGAAACTGATGTGTGTGTTATTTTTCAACACACGCTTCAAAAATCTGTAGTTTGGGAGTCTTTTCAAAATTCCATGAAGACTAATATGATCAACCAAAAATCAAAATGACTTACCCTTATAAGATATTCTTCTTCACAGCTGTCCTTCCTTTTATATGCCAAAACTCCTTTTATGTGCCAAAAATGTTTTAAGAAATATCCTTCACTACCCTTTTTCATCACCCTATTTCATTATTGTTGTACACCCCTTTCTAGATTTGGTTAAATTTATTTCTAGGTCTTCAATTTGTCTCTTCAATATCCTGTTAGTAGCTCTCAGCTGAGCATTAATCCTCCTTACAAATCTGGCTTCTTTGATTACAGGAATAGTCTAGGTAAAATATTGAGTTTCACTGTTGATTATTTCTGGTTTGGAAACTTTTTCAGCTTCCCAGAGAGCCTTCATCCTTTTGAAATCTATCCTTTCAGTAGAATGCCCTCTTGCTCTCACTCTTAGTCTAGTAATTTCATTGTTAGGAACTTTTAACCTTTATTCCATTACCTCGTAAGTAGATTTTTCTGTTTGGCTGGCAGGAACTGTGTTTTTGTCACCTTCAGGTCTTGGAGACGGAAAGTCTATCAACTCTTCTTGAACAACGAAGGCTTCTTCTATTCTTCCCAACTCAATATTGGACTCTTGCTTGAAATTCTATTGATCAGCCTCGCTTTCCAATGGTGGTTAGCCTCGCCTGAATTATGGATGAGGAAGACCTTGGTGAAAAATTACGAAACCTTAATGTTCGAAAACAATTATGTTTTAGGGTTTGCATGCAAACTAAAATGATGAGACTAGCCAGCCCTTTTGAATTTGAAATTATCTTTCATAATGAGCCCTAAATTTGAAATGATGAGTTTGGATGGTGGCATGCTTAAGGACTGACTCCTAGCTGACACCTAATAATGAAAATTTTAACGGAATATTAATAGATTGATGTTTGACAAGACTGTTCTACAAATTTGTGCTTTCATATCACGCAGGGAAAAGTGCTACGAAAATAGCAGCGTTTTCGTAGTGCAAAACAGACATTTTACACTGTCTGTGCTACGAAAACGTGGTTTCGAGGCTATTCCCAAAAATTTTCAAAATGGCTTAAGCTAAGAGTTTCTAAAAGGAATGTAAGACTTATGAAACATGGAAAAAGGATGTTAGACTTTATTTTGGATATGAAAAATGAAACCTTTGAGACTCCTAACCTATCACCTACCCATTAAAACATAGGGTGACTTGACACTTATCTAAGACCATGACTAGGAACAATGTAAACCCCTATTTTGGTGATAATAGCGGGTAGTATGAGTTTGGGATGGAGGTGTATCTTTTCTTGTTCTGGGTGGAGTATATGGTGTTGTAGGAATTGAACTCCTGCCTCTAGCTATAAATCTACCCCTAGAGTCCCTTTCTCTATGCATATCATGTTTTTTTTTTCAATGTAAGAGATAAAGTTACCTAGTTACACTTCCCCAACAACGACGCCAAAATGTTTAGTCAATTTAGTTTCCTAAATTGCTTTGCACAAATTATCAACCAAGGCTCATAAGCTGATGAAGTGTAGTGCATTGTATGTTCTAGTTAACCCTTCTTACTTCATTGTTTTATATTTTTATATTGTTTTGTTTTGGGGGTTTCCTTGATTCCTAATGATATACAGTCTTAATTATGAGAAACTGAGTCTAAATTTCCTAAATGTGAACTAATCAAAATCTAAGTTAAAGGAAGGAAAAATAGAGCATCTATCCTATTTTCTCATTTAATCCTAACTCGAAAATTAAAAGGTGAAGTTGTAAGGCAAATTGAAATAATTACAGAGAATGAAAACTGAATAAAGAACTTTTAGTTGTCCAAGCCTCCAAATTTGAAAGATAACTTTATTGAGATGGAAAAAGCAACTTACTATACTTTATAGTTTAGAGAACTAAATTAAATATGCAGGGAGTAACTAATTGATTTCAATCCTTGTGTGAAGTGAATGTTTAACCATTTAGTTAGGATGGATATCAGCTTGAAATGGTGACCAAAAACATTTATCCACATAGTGCATTGGCAATCTGAACTAGGAAATAAATAACAAAGGAAACAAATAGTAAGTAAACTAATCAACAATGCATCCTTGTTACTTTTCCACCTTACCCTGTTAAAACAAAACAAGTTTCATTTATGAAATAGATAGGAGAAACAAGACTTCACCATCAAATTCTAACATTGTGCTACTGAACAGAATTAAAATAAAACACACTATAGGAAATCAACCTAAACTACAAATATTGCTAAAAGTAAATAATGAAACTAAACTGAACAGTAAACAAAATAACAAAAGAAAAACCTCCTTTAGTGCAGGGGCCCTCTACAATTGACTGAGTTGAGATGCTAACTAGCTGAAGATTTCAAAATTATAGAGATGTAAGTCTGAGCTTAATACATATAGAAATTTGAACTCTTTCTCAATTCTTTACAACTAATATTTAAAGAAACATTCCTAACTATCTTTTGAGATAATTTAGCTATAGGTGGTCTCCACGTATTACAACAAATCTGCATAAAGGGTTGATCAGCTACAGGTGACTTTAAGTCAGCAAGATGGTTGCATGAATCTATTATCACCGGTGGCTGGTTCGAGTTAATGCTACAACAAAACTATTGGATTTATTAATGAGCCACGAAGAGTGGACAGAGAGTCCTATTGCTCCCGGGTTTCTTCATTTGACTCCACCTTTAACTGTGGTCTTGAGCTGGCCTTTTTGTTGATCTAGGCTTAGTTACTAGGATAGGATCCAAGTCATAACCATTCTAGAGATGCCCATGTGGCCGGTTTCCTCACTTGACACTTGTAATCTGTTCAACCATGGAAGTAGCTATGGAACACACGGTTAGCTCTAGAATGGGCTACATTCCATAGCTAATTTAAAAAACTTATTTCATATAGAAAAAACATAAAAGTATAACATGTCATTCAATTAATGTCTTCCTTGAGACAAAATCTATCATTTATCAGTGATGGGGATCTGTCTTTCATGGAAAAACAAGAGAAAGAAGTGAAAAAAGTTGTCAAAGAGAGAGTAATTATGAGGTTCAACATACTTATGCACATTTTCTTCAACCAACAAATAATCATATTGTCTATTGATCTTTATAAATCCATCTCATTACAATATTTACAATAACATACACATATATACATAAATTTTCTCAAACCAACAAATAAAAGGATATGATGCCTGCATCAATAACAAAGGAATCCAAAGGCTCACACCTCCACCCTACAAAGTAGTACCAAGATTCACCTCCTTCCTAGGAAGTCCATAATCCACTACCAAAGTCAAAGCTACATGCAATGTCCAACACTATGATCCTCATGATACGTATTCTATCAGTGAACAATTACCAGCTCATTGTTCCAGGGCACACTTCAAATTTGTTTCTAATTCCATTTGACAATGCTAGTGGCCAAAAAAAATCCATTCCCTGGCCTTCCCTTCTTTGCCACATAGTCCCTTAGGAAATCTAGTCACCCCCTTCCGTGCACTCACACACCTTCCAAGTTTTGCTGGCATCCCCTTCTCTACTACATAGTCCCTCAGGCGATCCATCCCTTGTCAAGGTTTCCTTGTATTGGAAGGTCCAAAAAATAAGGCATATCCTTGCCTCAAAACCATCATACCAATCATAGCATGCTCATGGAAATCAATGGACACTATTGGGTACCAACGTCCCAGAATGGCCCTGCTCTTGAAGTGCTTTACCAACATAACATTACATGTTCCAACTCCTTTTTTCTACTGCTGCTAATTCTTGTAGCCAGTTTCAACCACCCAAACCTGGGCATTTTCCATGCTTTCTTGTACAAATCACATAGTTTCCATTAGATTCAAAAGGAACTAAAATAAATTCAAATCATACCTCATTGGTGGCCCATCAATAAGGTATGCTTGTTGTTCTATTTACTTCTAGTCACAACAAGTCAAACTATCTCTTCAATCAAATCATCATGTATAAACATATCACATGTGGTTAGCTCAAAACTCAATTGTCATAAATCAAAATCATAGATCACATGTAACCATCATAGATAAAAGTCATAACTTACATGCATAATTAAAATTTAAATAAAATACTAATACTTATCTTTCAATTGATCCTTTTATTTTATGTTTGTTCTTTGTCCTTTTTGTACAAACAACAAATCAGTTTCCACACCTGAAAAGCACCTAATACTTCTCCTCTCTTCAATCACATACACATACACGCAATGTACATGATAAAAAATACACTTACATACTGTGTACAATACTACACAATGCATACACCTACATTTGATGTAAAACACAACACATACACCTACATTTGGTGTATAACACAACACATACACCTACACCTAGTTTAAAACACAATACATATGCGTACATAGAGTATAACACACCAAATAACATACATGTAACACAATGCCACATGTTCACAACACAACGTGTATGACATGTGCACAATACCACATGTGCACAACATCACTTGCATAACGTGTACACAACACCACATGTACACAAAACTATCAGCACAACTTATACACAAAACCACATGTACGCATCACCATCTGCACAATGTGTACACAACACCACATGTACACAACACTACTTTCACAATGTGTACACCAAACCACTTGTACATAGCACCACCTATACAACATGTACATAGCATTACATGTACATAGCACCACCTGAATGACGTGTACACAACACCACATGTACATAGCACCACCTGCATAATGTGTACACAACACCACATGCATGCAACACCACATGTACCACATGTTCATAGCACCACATGCACACAATACCACATGTACAACATGTACACTACACCATATGTACACAGAACTGCATATACAACATGCACACAACACCACATCTACACAACACCATATGCACACAACACCGCACATGAAACATGTACACAACACCATATGTACACAAAACTGCATATGAAACATGTACATAACACTGCATATGCAACATGCACACAACACCATATGTGCACAACACTGCATATGCAACATGCACACTGTTGGGTGCAGGAATTGCAGTTAAGAAAACTCCTTTCAACACTTAATTTGTCAACTCGAGGTTTCGTACACTTCAATGCATAGCAAAGGAAATGCCAAGAAATGATATGAACCTTCTCTAATTTTATTCCTACTTCTTTGATTACAAATTGCAGAATCAAAAGAAAAGATCACATGACAATGAATACCAAGAAAACTATGGTGCTGAATGAAAAGAATGTAATTTGTAGAAACTCAAATAAAGGAAACTCTCAATTCATCATGAACAATCTGAATCAATAAAATAACTATTTTATATTATCTTTAGTATGGTTGTAAGATAGAAGAATGATCCAACTAATCAGGATGTCTGTCTTCCTCAAGGTTTTTCTTCCTGTACCAAGTTGTCATTCCTGTACCGCAACAAGGTTCCTGTACCAGAGTGAAACTTCTATACTAGAAATATATATATATATATAGATATATAGATATATACATACATACATATATATATCTATATATATATATATATATATATATATATATATATATATAATATATATATATATATATATATATATATATATATATATATATATATATATATATATATATATATATATATTTGACCCTCACTGAAGATCTTGACCTAAATACAAGAGATCTGAGCCTTTTCTTCCTGAACCAAGTTGTCATTCCTGTACCGGAAGAAGGTTCTTGTACCAGAGTGAAACTTCTATACTGGAAATATATATATATATATATATATATATATATATATATATATATATATATATATTTGATCCTCAATGAAGATCTTGACCTAAATACAAGAGATCTGAGCCTTTGTACTAGAGCACTCTGTTCCTGTACTTGGAATGTCAATTCATGTACTAGGACAGAGGTTCCTATACTAGGAAACCAGAGTTCCTGTACTTGGTTTCCAAATCGGTTGCAAGAAATAAAAGCATGTTAACTAAGGAAAATAAATGCAAGGTGAAGATAGAACTATAACTTGAACTTCTATAAGCAAAATGAACCATTAACTAATCTCATGTTTAGAAATAAAAAGTGCTTTCACAACCAAAGGAAATTTCTATTGAAATAAGAAATAGTTTTACTTGGACACTACTTTGACTCAAACATCAACAAGCTATTTCCTGAGATGATTGTTTATTGAATAAATTAGATTTGCAACCTTATACAAATAAGTGTTTTAACTCAGGCAATCCTCTTGATAAATTCAATATTAAATCCAACAATGAGTGCAGGTACAAACCCAAATAATGTAACAATGATTTAGTGAAATCTTATATACATTAATAAAATCCGAATCTGAACTTGAATATTAGAATATGCTTCACTAAAAAATCTAAACACTATTTGCAAAATAATAATAGACCTACAGAAATAAGAACGACTGGCTATGATGAATAAAGGAAACTTTTGATCTTGTTGAAATGAAAACACACCAGTGTAGGAAGCTAGATGTATGTTTTTTTTTGTAAAGAAAAAGGTAGCACACATTTGCAGGAAAGAATGTAAGGAAATAAAAGTGAATGAAAATGAACCACACACACACACCTGGATCCAGATCACACAACTTGAAAGAAATTAAATTTCATTAGTTATAGAAAGAATCTGAACATGATTTGCTTCACTAACCTTGCATACAAATAAATCTAACACACCTTTAACAATGGGAGAACGAGTTGGGTTGGCTGGGGCCTAACCAACTAGCTCATTTCCCTATAATGAAATGGAAACTTCAACCACTCAAATGGAGCATCACAACGATATCAAAATAGAGAACTTCACAACTGGCATGGTCCTTTGTATTAAGTTTCAAAAAGATCAAATACACATCGTGGATCGCTTGATCCAGGCCAAAAATGGTGATACTCAGAGATTACAAATAGTAGCAAAATTTTATGACAACATATCTCTCTAATATTTACAATAAACCCTATTAAATACATACTTCAGTAATCTTGGTCACAACAAAAATATAACAATATGACATATTTAGCCTTTCAGCTATTCGTAAATATTCTAAATAGGGGTTTTGCAGCCGAAGTCCGACCTTCATATCCCACCTTCTTCTCTAAACATTGAACCTAGTAAGGAAACTGATCTCTTAGCAAGAAATCCACGTGGTCTATTGAGCTATCTAATCCATAAGCGGTGAGTCAAACAAAGAATTGACAACCACCTCGAAAGTGCAGGAACGCTAACCGGTACAAGCACGATTCCTGCACCAACCCAATATTTCACATAGATTAACACTTTGGTTCCATCAAATTACTTAGGAAAGGAATATATTAGTTAGAAGACATTTTAAGAAATAAAACCTATAATTTAATGATTAAGTACATATATAACCTTTAATTATGAAAAACATAAGAGGAGTGCAGGAATGTGTGCAATTAGGAAAATGTACAAGAATAGATAGGCCTTTAGGGTTAAAATAGGGGTTAAGGTGGTATGTTTGGGATAGGAAATAGACCAAAAAGTAGGATAATTCTAGCCACCAACACACACAACACCATATGTCCATAGTACTATATATGTAACATTGTTACAAGTTTATTTGGGCACATCACTCCTCATGATCAAATCAGTGTAAACAAATTCTACCAAACTCTAATTCAGTTGCTACATGCCATAGACATGCCAACTCTTTGAGTGCTTTCATCCATGAGAGTTTCCTGACTTCAAACCCTCCTGAAGTGCTTCCTTGGGTCACCAGCGCACGAGTAGGTAGCCCCATTCAAGGTTGTGCTGCAGAGCACCTAAGCCCACTCAAACCTGTGCTTGGCGAGAATCCTCGAAATTTTCATTGGATCCTAAGTATATTCCTCCTTTATAGAGCCTTCTAGAAGGAACCCAACTCCTATCCTATCAAGATGAGCTCGACTTAGGATAGCCTTTGATTATCTAATCCTCTATCGTCTCATCTCTTTGAACATGGAAACTAATCATCCAATTATGGAAAACCATTCAATGCCATATTAATGAAAAAACCACTTGCATTCATGTATAAATTGGCCTCCCATCATAGAGCCAAAGAGCTTGGATAATATAGAGAAATATTTTTGGTTTAGAGACTTGAAATAAATGTCAAAGTAATGTTATGTTGCTGGATTGATGTTGCTATTGGTATGATGAGGGCTTGGACTAAGTTGGACGAGTGACACGAGATTGAACCACATTGGGTGTACCAATTGAGCAAATTCAGTTTGAGCGGGAGTGATAAGAGCAACTCAAAGAAGATCAATGGAAGCGAAGGATCACAAGTAGGTTCTCTTATCTTATCTGTTTATTGTAGGAAAGGGTTAAACATCTTTACTTCAATTGTTCTAAGTGTAACTACCCACTTAGGGAAGATATACTTATCCGTAGGTATAAATGTTGTATAACAAATTGGCGACCATACTAGGGAATGACCATCGTTCTTGGTAGTAACCCCTTGTCTTAGCAGCACCAATAGACTTTGCTTGAGTTCATTTACCCATATTCAATCATTTTGAAGCTTGTTTGGTCAAAATGTGTTCTTATTTGTGTGCTAATAGTGCTCTTTGGCATCAATGCACTGTTGCTCTTGACACAGTGCGCTGCAGAGCATCCTTAGCATAGAGACAATGCTCTGCAACACACTATCTCCCACTCAGGGCTGTGCTGGTCCCTACCAAGCCAAAAACCCATCCTTTTTCTTGTTTTTTTCCTAATTATTTCACATCTTGTTTGTTGAATGGTCAATGTTTCTCTGTCCCTGAAGTCCAAATTAGCATTTCTTTTCCATGCCCACTTGCCCACTTTGGCTTTGTTTGTTCAATGTTTCTTTATGTTTTATTTATCATTATCGAATCAATCCCAAAGTTAGCTTACATTGATTAGTCTTTACTTTTCTGAAAAAGAATTTTCATAAAGTCTTTATTTCTTTGAAAAAGAAACTATCGTAAAGTCTTCATTTCTTGTGAAAAGCATTGATTGATCGTTTGTGTATTCAGTTTCTTTATGTTCATCTAAACATTAAAGGAATGAAAATAAAAACATGTATAATGCATTTAGAATTTTGTATGTTCTTGTAGGAATGGTATAGGGAAAGTTGCATTAGATGTGCTATATGCTCTTTGTTTAGAGATTCTGATTGTTCTATCCCTTTTAGTTACAATTTTCATTGTTTAAATCAAATGAAAAGAATGTTTCCAATCTTAGTTGCATTCTAGGAGTTTCAGAAACATCACGCAGTAAACCTAAAAGGAAAACTTCTAAACAAGATCAACTAAAATTTATCTCAAATAACCTAATGGAGCATTGTAACTTAACGCATAACATTTAGAGGTCTAGGCTAGAGATTTGTTTCGACGTCATTAAACATAGCAACTGCTGCTAATGGTCTGTGCTACATTCCGAGTGTGATGCCTCATTCCACCTATGTAAGCATATCATAGCTCATCCACATACTTTTGGGTATATCAATCGGTGTTATAGTACGAAAAGTATAAGGGAATGCTCTCACTGTGTGGCTTCGCATTAGATAGCACTAACACGAATTGGGCCTCCACGTACTTTCGGGTATATTTGGGAGGACTACATTAGGTTTCTATCCATCCATAGTTAATCGAGTTGGTCACCTTGTATACTATCATACACCAAAACCAACATTTGGGGATATTACCTGCATGTATGTTAAGTCCTTGGCTCCTTCGAGGCAGAATATTGCATTTCACAGTTACTTGGTAATTCTTTTGCCTGGATTACCCTCTTTTTGTTTATTTATTTTTATAATAAAATCAATCAGCAATCGTGGAAGAAAATCAACCTTTACCCTGTCGTTCACGTAGGACAGCGAGTAAATCACCTTTATCACCTGAAGCTACACCTAGTCGATGAAAGTGGTCTTGTTTAATTGAGTCTAGTACATCACAAACTTCTAGTTCTTTATCTGATTTACCAAAGTCACCTATACCAGTACGTACTGCGATTCCAGTTACTCCTACTATTACTGGTTTATCTACTGCTGAAGTGGAACCTTTGCAATTACCTGAGGACACTGAAAGTGAACTTAGTGAAACGGTAACTGAAGTTGTCCAACAAAAAGTTGATCGTCAACTAGAAGTTGTTCAAGAAATTCATCCTGAACTCATTGTTATTTTACCAGAACACTTGGATCCCGATGTTGAACAACTAGAAGTTTTTCTCGTACTGGAAGACGATCAACCGGTTTATCCTCAGACATCTGTAACTATTGAGACTTCTCCTTTATTGTAGAGTCAAACACCAGAAATTTATTACGGACCTGATGGTGAAATCCTTCCACCTAGTTGGATTGCTATTGAAAAGGAATTTGAAGAAGAAACTTCACCTAGAACTCCAATTCGTTTTGGACCAGTGCTTTACCTTTATCCTTATTTTCCTTGGTTAACTTATACTTCTCCTCTTGATCCTATTTACTTTCAAACTCCCATAGATTCATTTGGACATTTATCGGGTCATTTGACTATGGTTGCAACAACATCCCAGACTGTATCACCTATTACAGCTGTGACAACATCTATTGTCGCTACTTCTTCGATGTTTACCACAACACCTAAGTCACATCTGTATGGTGGTCTGTCTATCCCATTGGGTTACCAATCATTATCTCGAACTCACTCCAGTGTTTCTTCTAGTCCATGGTCTTCACCCATGTTGTCCACAGGAATTTTAACTGGTTCTTCACTTACGGATATTGAACAGTATGATCCATCAAGTCAACATCAAGCTGGTCCATTTGGTTACCATCTAGTGTATCCACCTAACACTGGATTACCTTCATATGGAGAACAATATGCCCAATCTACTTATTCTCCATACTCTGGGGGACCACCATATGGAAGTATACCATCATCTTTAGGTCCAACTTATTCTAGAATGATTGTTAGTTAATGGTAGCCTACAATGCATGTTAAACCAAGGCTTATGTATTCATCACAACCAATACAACCTCTTTCATCCATACCTCCTATGCCTATCGTTACAAATTTACCACAGTCGCAAGCTCAGTTGATTGTATCTCAACCTTTGCAATCTAATCCTTCAAACTCTTACCCTCAAGTTTCAGGTCTACAAACTTAGTCTACAACAACTGTTTGTGTCTAAAATCCAATAACCTCAAGCCAGTTTACTATTAATTGGGATGACTCTGACTTATACTGGTCCAATTTATCCACAACCTGCTCAAACTTATACTGGTGGGAAACAACCATTATATCAACAACTGTGGCAGCCACAATACCAACAACAACAATTCCAACAGTACCAAACTTATCCTGGACTTGGTCAACAAGCCTAAGCTGGGTTTGGCCAATAGCAAGCTTACCCAAGTTCTAGTCAACAAGCTTATGCTGGTTTTGGTCAACAACAAATTTATCCTGGTTCCCAACAACAACCTTATACTGGATATGCTCAACAAACCTAACCCTATCAAGGTTACCAACAATAGATTCCTTATGCTGGTATTCAAAGGACTATTTCTCAGGCAATTCCATCTTACCCTGGTTACACTCAACCCAACCTAAACCAACAATTGCCTTTTGTCGCAACACTTGAATTACCGGATTTAAATCGACTTACCAATGATCCCATTCTTTATTCAACTTGGTGGTCATTGATTCCACACAAATTTCCTTATGATATTCCTAAGTTCAATGGAAACCGTAGAGAAGATCTATCCAATCAAGTTATGACTTTTCATTTATGGTGTTCATTCAACTCCCTCAATGATGATTCAGTAAAACTATGTCTTTTCCAATGAACGCTCATTGGTTTGGCTACAAAGTGGTATATTGAATTACCACGAGCTTCATTTGACAACTTCACAGCCTTAGCCACTACATTTTTAATCCATTTCTAGTTACGCATCAGATATGAAACTGGAACGAAATTGTTGACCAACTTTAAATAGACCACTGCTACTTACATTGCTAATCATATTCATGAGTGGCATCGTCATCGTTGAATGGTCAAAACTTTGGTTCCTGATCAGGTTTTAGTCGAGTGGGTTATTAAATCCTTGTTGCCATATATCACTGAGGATGTGGCTAAAGGAGGAGTTGATACTGAAGAGAAAGTAATTTCTCGTGCCCAATACTTAGACTTGATTTACACCCAGTCTGGCACACTCTATGATAAGATTCCAAATCCACCTAGACCAGATTTTACTGTTCCACCACCTCCATCCAGTAAGGACTCTCATGTCAATGACAGTGTGATAGGTTCTTCAAGCACTCAAAAAACAAGTAGACCATCTAGTCAAACACTTGCTATTTCAAATCAAACCTCTAATACACCTGATAATACATTTGCTTTTGAAATAAATTCCATGTCATCTGACAAAGGTCAAAATGAAAAGCAACATGGAAGCAAGAAAAAGGGGAAAACCAAAAAGAAACAAAATTCTCCCCCTCAAGAGAAATCATCTGATTCCTCTTCTTTGACTAGGAAACCTTGTTATCCATGCTTAATTTTTAATGAGGAGCATGTTACACAAGACTATCCTCACTACTCTGAAGTCTCAAAACTTCTTAAGACTTCTAGTACACCCACTATGTTGACAGACCCTTTTCCAAACCCAAAAACTCATTTGGTTGCTATAGATCATGCTTCCACTTCATAAGTGCTTATGCTATCCACCACTAAGCCTAAGATTGATTTTTTGGTGAGTACATGAAGTAAAAATTATGGTAATCCACCATCATCATCGAATAACCAAGCTATAGATCAACCCAATAGTTCGACTTCGACTTTGTTTGAATCCATTCCACCACCTAGTTTACCAGAGTTAATAATAAAATTGCCTAAGGGAGTTGTTCATAAATCTACATTCAACCCTCGAGCTTGAGCAGCGCAAAATTAGAACATAGTAGAAGATTTGGCTCAGTCACCTTCTGCTATGTCGATGCTTGAGGTGCTTCAAAATTGTCCCTCCCAAAAGCACGCTTTATTGTCAGTAATTGGTGGAATTGATCCAACAGATTCCAATCTCATAGTTTCTAACCATGTGGGTTATACGCCACAATTACCAACACAGTTAGAATTCTTGATCCAAGTAAATGCTTTGAATAACCTCAGTCACCAAACCATTGTTGATGAAGGTGCGTCTACTTGTATCATGTTAATGAATTTCTGGAAAACGCTTGGCTCACCGCCTTTGTCACAATCACCTACAAAGTTAAAATATTTTGACAATCACACTTATACACCTTGTGGAATTTTAAGTAACCTACAGATAGAACTAGGGGGAAAAATTATAACTGTTGAAGTTGAGGTCATTAACAGACCGCTTGACTACAATATTTTACTAGGAAGACTGTGGGTTTATGTTATGGCTGCTGTGGTTTCGACATACTTTTGTATGATCGCTTTCCCTCATAAAGGTAGAATCATAGGAATTGATCAACTCGCCTTCTTCATCTCTAGTTCATAGGCAACTGGAAGCATTCCATTAGTTCATAGACCTCCCCTATCTCTTCAGAATACTTGAGTAGGTCTCTTCAAAGATTCTTCCCTAATGGGCACCTTTTCACTACCGTCATCATCACAAACAACGGAAGTTGCAAAAGTTGAGACCTATAACATGATATCTTCCACTTCATCTAACTCATGGAATATTTCCAATAATTCCAAAGTTGATATGCATAATGAAACCATGCCGCTAAGCCCAATTGAGCTCACATAGCAATCAATCTTTTTGGCTTGCACAACAAATCCAAATCCATTATCACCGATTGTATGGGTTGATCGTTTGTTAGAATATGGTACTTCCGCTGATCCTTTTTCACATACATTTTCTATTGATGAAGGAATCATCCAATAAATGATGACAGAGGAAGAACCATGGGAAGATTATCATCATCAATCCCATCTTCCAGATCACATAGAAGACATTCCAAATTAACTAAATCACCCTTCAATTGTTGATTTCCTTTCAAACTATGTATTTATAGACATATTCGATTTCGAATGAAACTTATCAAATATTGAAGAAACCATTTATATAGATATTTTGACCAAACCTGGAATTGTAGAAAACATCTATGTTGGCAAATCTTGTTCTCCATCGGAACTAGATGACTTACTTGCTCATTCATAGAAACAGGTTGATCACCCGCAACATTTGAGAGCCATCTTTTTAAAGTGCCGACACTACAAAATTGGACTCAATCCACATAAATGTGTGTTTTGTGTTGGTTCTAGTCATTTGCTTGGTTTTGTAGTGTCCAAAGAAGGAATTTGACTCGACCCCTTGAAGATTGAGGCAATTCTTGATCTGCCTCCACTTTCCAATTTAGTTCAGTTACAAAGACTCCAAGGGAAGGCTAACTTTCTAAGGAGATTCATTCCAAACTATGTCTAAATGGCTAAAGGATTTACTCATCTTTTGAAAAAGGGAATTCCCTTCCATTGGGACTAGGTTCCACAAGCTTCCTTTGATGGTATCAAAGATACTCTTATCCGAGCGTCATTAATATATTCCACTAATTATCAGAATGACTATTTCCTATATCTCACCGCTGTAGATACAACCATTGCTATGGTTTTAGTCCAAGAAGAAGATGGGATTTAACATTTGATCTATTATTTGAGTCGTAATCTCAATGATATGGAAGTTAAGAATTCTTACGTGGAGAAGCTATCTTTGGCTTCCGTTCAAGCTGTACAGAGATTTCGCCATTATATCCTGCTTTGAAAGACCACTGTCATTTCAGATTGCAACCCTATGACATACATCTTGTCACGTCAATTGTTGGGGGGGGGATATTCAAAATGGATCGTGATTTTGTAGGAATTTTATTTGGAATTCATCAAATCCAAGTCAAAGAAATATCTAGTTTTTTCTGAACTTCTTTGCGACCTTCCCTCTACCACCATCGACTCAACAATGAAGCCATCAATTCCAAATGAGTCTATGTTTCTAATCTCATCATCTGACCCTTGGTATGCAGATATATTGATTTATCTCCAAACCCAAACTTTCTGGTTCAATACTTCTCGCTTGCAACAACGACATATTCAATATCAAGCCAAAGATTATCTAATCATTGGCGACACCCTTTACCGTCGCGGTATTGATACGATTTTTTGTAGGTGCCTCACACATGAGGAAGCTGAGAAATTTCTAAATGATTTCCATTCTGGTGCTTGTGGTGGACATTTATCTGGTTATGCTACTGCATAAAAAATTCTCTGCGTTGGTTACTTCTGGCCTACCATATTTAACGATTGCATTACTGCTGTCAGAAGTTGTCATGTATGCCAGATTTTTGATCGTAGAACTCGATTACCACTTGCACCACTGCATCTTGTCGTCACTATCAGACCATTTGCAAAATGGGGCATTGATTTCATGACATGTAACCCTCACTCGGCCAAGGGGCATGGGTATATTATTGTCATCGTTGACTATTTTATGAAATTGGGCAAGGCGATGCCTACATTAAACAATAGTGATGTGAGAGATACACTTTTTTTCTTCAACCATGTGGTTGCATGGTTTGGTGTACCACAAGCTATATTTACATATCATGGTTTGAATTTTTGCAATCACATGATCACTGAATTAACTGCCAAGTTAGGACTCTCACATGATAGTTCTACTGCTTATTATCCATAGGCTAATGGACAAGTTGAAGCTATCAACAAAATCCTTAAGCGAATGCTTCAACGAATGATAGGAGTTCACAAACGAAACTGGCATTTGATCTTGTACTCATCTTTGTGGGCTTATCAAACCTCAGTAAGAAACGCAACTGGATTCACACCTTTCCAATTGGTGTATGGTCTTGAGGCAATCTTGCCAATACAATGTGAGATTTCATCACTAAAACTCACAATTGACTTGTTACCTGACACTTCTAATGAGGAAGCATGTTTCTTAGAACTCATCCATCTAGATGAAACATTTTGTGAAGCCGCATTAGCCAATGAAGCACATAAGAAACGAATTAAGGCACAATATGACCACAATGTCAAGCCTCACATATTCTCAGAAGGAGACCTGGTCTTGATTTATGATTAGGAAGTCGATAAATTAGGAATAGGAAAATTTGAACCACTAAGGATGGGCCCCTACATTGTCAAGCGTGTTTTAGCAAAAAGCACTTACGAGTTAATTGATTATGATGGAATTCCATTGTTGCAGCCTCGAAACAGGTTATATCTTAAATGTTACTATGCTTGATTTTGCGTAGTAAAAACACTGTATATATGCTTTGATTTCTTGTGTGTATCACAATGTGACTTTTAGAGTTTTTATGTTGTTAGTAATATGATTTACATTTGCTGCAGGTGTTGGAATCTTTGGAACCATTTTTTAGTTATGCCGATAGTGCTAGTCATAGTACACAGAACCTATTCTCTGCAGCATGGGCCATATTCACTCCAAGTGGTGAGTTAGTTTAAGGGATTTGTATCGGTCGTTCTAGGAACAATATCACTGAGTATAGAACATTGATCGAACTCCTCTCTAATGCCATTTCACTTAGCATTCGCCAAGTCATCATTAGGCTAGACTCACAACTTGTCGTACTATAAATTATGAATGTTTATACTGTCTAAAATCGAAATATTCATCATATATTCCTTAGAGTTCGTCTCTTGGAAAGACATTTTGATTACATTCAATATCAACACATTTCTAGAAACTTTAACACATTGACTAATTCTTTAGCAAATTACGTGTTAAACAGACATTTACAACATATGTAAAGAGTAAATTTTTAATTCACATCAACAGTTGAATAGGATTACACATAACCATACAAAAAACTAAAAGTAAAATAGATATATGTTCAAAATTTTTACAAAAATTTGTGTCCAAGACATGTTGGTCATCTAACCTCAAAACCTCAAAATTCATACTGTAAATCATCCTAAGTAGATCTAATGATGCTCATGATACTAGGTCACTACCCGAGATATCATGCGCAATAGCATCATCCATCGGCTAGGTACACCAATAGTATGGAACTGTAGTCTCATTGGTAACTCCTTGATCCAAACATCCAGTATACCGAGGGTTAACCCCTCCATATGTTGCTACAAATCTGCTAGTGTCTTGATCAGATCTAAATCCTGGAGAACTGTTCTTTCGACATTTCTCCCCACTAGTTCACCCACCTTCCGTTGATGACCCATTGGTCAAATAGTGATAACATCTGTATACATGAGAAAAATTTTAGTTTAGTCTTGGAAACATAAAAAAAAAACACAAAAAACATGTAAAAACTCAAAAAAAATAAAAAATACATGGTCAAAACAATTTACCTATAGCACCCCATTGAGCACCCACTGGTAATCTCAAATATGGATCTCTACAGAAATCCATCACTGAATATGGATGCTCCTTTATGACAATATGTTGTCGATGAAGCCAACTAAAGAATGCAGTAGAAAATGAGATTGATGACTGACTAGCATGTCTAGCCATCAACTCTACCCATCTCTGCATCTGTGGATCTCTAGGACCAACTAAACTCAGTGTCATATGCTAAGGTTGCATTAATGGAATTCTCTCCAAAGTAAAAGTGATCAAGATCGATCCATAGCTGAAATTTTTCATCTTACCACATTTTACTTTAATCAGTTGTTCTTTCATCAAAGAGAATACTGCCTCACACTAGTTGAACATAGTTGGCTTGAGACACTCGATTGCATACTGCATGTATGCTCTATTCACGACATGAAGTGTCACACTACGCGCCAACTTTTCGATAGTAAAGAGGATTGTTCGTAAGGGCAAATCACGAACATCCATGATGTTTATCTTTCCATCTTTGCTAGGCTGTGTACCTGGCTGGCAAAATTGTCGAATGTAGTCCCTCACTGATTCACCCCCACAGGTAGAACCTGAAAGAGAAATGGGGGCACCACGTCTTGACAATCCTATGAGAAATGAAATATCATCGATCAATATAGGGAGCACTTTGTCCCCTATGTGAAAAACCTATTCTATTGGATCCCATGAATGAACCAAGATATTTCTAATTGTTTCCTCATCTCGGATAACATGAAATATTTGAGTAACCCACAATCTCTGAGGGCCTCAACAGTACCAGGATCATTTAGGGAAACCATATCATGTTCTTCATGTTCTCTTTCATGCCATTTCATAGCCATTACAATCCAATCAAAGTCTGAAATCACAGGCTTAGTTAAGATCCATTTCATGAATCAAATTTCTAAATTGCACCCAACGCACCCCTGATCTTTAGACACTGCGATGCAGAGTAGTTTACCTTCTGTTTGACTACTTTGCAGCGCAGTTTTCAATGCATAAGGGTGTGTTGATCCTAGGGCATGATATATCTACCCTAGGGACCCAAAAATGCTAAAATTTTTGCTTGAATTTGAAAAAGAATGACCTTAAATGAAAGAGAAGAGGTAGATCTCCTACCTAGTCCTGAGGGCACAAAGAATGATCCACAGAATCTCCCACAATTAGCTGCTGAAGTTTGAGGTAAAAGACTAGTTCAGAGCACAAAATTGAATGGTAAATGTCAAATGGTAAAATGACTTGGTAAATTCTTGTTTTATGGTTATTTCATGTTCATTAACTGAATAAACTATAGTTTTTACCTATTTTTACCAATGAAACGGGTTTGTTTAATCCGTTTGGTGGTTTGTTGAGTAAGTTTATAGCTGACATAGTGAATTTGATGTGCATGATCGTAAAATGTACTGTTGACAAAAGAGCATACATTTATCTCTTTTTGGAGCTCTGTTAAACATTGAAAAGGGAACCCCCCTAGATTCCTCTTTTACCACTTTTCAGAATCTCAAAATATGAAAAGATTGTTGGGTGCTTGTCCTTTTCATCTCGTAAACAGATTGGAAACAACATCTACTCAGTATAAGTTTAACCCTTTTCCAGACTGAGATAGATTACTTATGAAAAAGGAATACATTGATCGAACATGATCAATAGGTTCTCTCTTGTATTATTTTATTCTTTTTGTCCCTTTTTAGACTCTCTAAATATGAAAAGGACTGAGTTCTCATTGTCGTTAAGTTCGTTAAAGCATCAAATAGCGACAAACTTGTCCATCATGACAAGATTGAGTTTCACCTTTGCTAGACTCATTAAAACATCACATAGCGATGGATTCACCCAAAGGGTAGAATTATACATCAAGCATATGTTATCCTCCTCAAGCTTGTTAAAAAATAAAGAGGCACTGGTCAACAATGATTGGGGAAAATGGAAAAGGGATAAATCACTTTATGGTAGCAAGTCGCTCTTGAACATGACACTTTCACTTCATCTCTGTGACTATTTGGGTTGGGTTATATGCTTGATGGTTATCATACCTATGGTCTATCACACCATCCATCACTTTGGTTTGAGGTCGATGATGCCAATTCATTCAGTGTCACCGACATGTTCAAGAGAAGTCACTCAGTAAACTTCATCCTTTGCAATACTCATAAACCTTCATTTTCATGACCGACATTCCTGAACATTGTGTCATTAGTCACAGTATATCTTCAAAATCATTACACTCGTTTCATGTTGTTGATGGGGGATACATCAAGGCCCTCTTGCGATGAGTCACTTCTTGTCGACATCAGCACATTATCTAGGAAGTTGACTTAGAAACACCCTTCCAGTACCCTGAGGCTTGCGTACATCAATGGCAAGTTTCTCTCTTTCGGCGACAGGTTGACATCACAGACCTTCAACCGAAAGAATTTGTATGGTTTTCAACATCAAAACATCTATTCACACCATGTAGAATGTACTGTAGTACCTTGAGAATCATTATCATTATTAGTTATTTCTCTTGCATCCATTAATAGCTTACATCATTGGCTGGTAATTAGAAGGTGTCTTCCCATGTTCGAATTCAGATCACATTTTCACATGGTTAGACTCGTACTTGAGCAAATGATTGGAAGAGATAGAGGACCCCATATCTAGTTTCATCCATCCAGTCTGCGATTTCAGGAGAGTACTAAATCATCTATATGATGGCTTTACACAGATAGTCATCTTGTCATGTATCTATATCTGTAGATGATTATCTGATTTATGTACATGTAATGAAAATTTTATATGTTCAACATGGGTATGCCTTCCCTAAACAATTCATGAAAAATTCAAAGATATCATGATATTATGTATTGTAATTGATGCAGGTCACCGTCTGCTTCAGATCCTCCTTAGCACATCATAAATCATATCACTCAACATTATCATTTTTGACTTCATGGTTTAGGGGGAAGCTATTACAGTTCTATTTGGGCACATCACTCTCGAAGATCAAATTAGTGTAAATAGGTTCTATAAAACTCTAGTTTAGTTGCTACATGCCCTAGACATGCCACCTCATTGAGTGCTTTCATCCATGAGAGTTTCCTAACTTCAAACCCTGCTGAAGTGCTTTCTTGGGTCATCAGTGCACCCCTGGTCAGGGGTAAGTGCTCTGCAGAGCGGGTAGCCATATTCAAGGTTGTGCTGTAGAGAAGCTAAGCCCACTCCAGCTTGTGTTGGGCGAGAATCCTCGAAATGTTCATTGGATCCTGAGTATATTCCTCCTTTCTAGAGCCTTCTAGAAGGAACCCAGCTCCTATCCTATCAATATGAGCTCAACTTAGGATAGCCTTGGATCATCTAATACTCTATCCTCGAATCCATTTGAACATGGAAACTAATCATCCAATTATGGAAAGCCATTCAATGCCATATTAATGATAAAACCACTTGCATTCATCTATAAATTAGCATCCCATCATAGAGCCAAAGAGCTTGGATAATATAGAGAAATATTGTTGGTTTAGAGACTTGAAATCAATGTCAAAGTAATGTTATGCTGCTGGATTGATGTTGCTATTGGTGTGATGAGGGATTGGACTAATTTGGATGAGTGACACGAGATCGAACCACATTGGGTGTACCAATTGAGAAAATTCAGTTTGAGCAGGAGCGACAAGAGCAACTCATAGGAAATCAAAGGAAGTGAAGGATCACAAGTAGGTTCTTTTATCTTATCTGTTTATTGTAGGAAAAGTTTAAACATCTTTACTTTAGTTGTTCTAAGTGTAACTACCTACTTAGGGAAGATATACTTATCCATAGGTATAAATTCCGTATAACAAACATGTACACAACACCAGTACTACACATATAGTGACCACAATGGGCCAAGAAATCTTGTTTCTAGTGTCTTTCAATCATCCATGCTTATCTCAACATGCCACAGATCACACTGTTTTCATTTTGTTGATGTATCCCTCAACATTATCTACCATAGAATAAACATAGACACATTATAATTACATAATATCAATTCATATTCAAATGATATTGACCTCATAGATCTGTCGGGGCTACTCCACCCACTTGATTCCTCATAACCAGGAACCTCTTCATGCCATTCACCTTCATAAGCAATGATTCCTCCATAAGAATGTTCTCTGACAACCTTGTCAGACAATGACATACATACATGCATATATACATATAAACATTAGCATAGACAATCATGATCCTTGATGACCCTATTAGACAACGACATACATACATACATATATAAATATATAGACATCATCATAATGATGATCACAACATAATTACCAAATATCATAAGGTCAGTTAAGAGAGTGCCCTTTATTCGTGCACAACATGCACAACATGAAAAACATTGAGAACAAGACTTCCCAACATAGCTAAGACATTCGATACCTCAGATCCATCACTTTACATTTCCCTTGACATTTTTCATGACTTCCCTACCACCATCCATTTATCCCAATGAGCCCAACCAATCCAACTGACTGTCATATTATTGTCTTCACTTTCCCTTTACTCATGCATGAGGCTTTATCTAGGTCTTACATTACTTGCTGGGTTCCATTTAGCTCTTCCTAAGCTCCATTAAGTTTCTCTTTCCCCAACCAATTCATAGGACCCTCAAACATAAAAGGAAAGAACAAGAATAAAATAAGAAAAAAACCATGGAAAACTAATAGCAATACAAAATCACAAACATAGTGGCATGGCCATGCACCAGACAAAATAAGAAACACAAGTCAATGCAAACAATTCACAAAATACTGAAAGCACAAATTAGCAACATCCACCATGACTCAATCCCCATGGGTTCCCAATGCTTCAAAAGATAGATCAACCCTAGCCTTCTTTAATATTTCATAGCAGTGTCTTTTTCCATGCAATTCCCTACATCATACTGCCATAAACATATAATTGTTAGTGTATAAATAAACATAACAATATATTGGTTACCTTACGTTTCTATGCCAAGCATACTGCCTTGTAATTGAACATGTACATATATGATCTCTCAATGGAATTAAATTCCCTAATGAATCTAGCCATAACTGGAAACCAACTACTATACCTATCAAATATATGTTCAAGAATATAGTATGTATCCACATAATGTCAGAAAAAATCAAGGTTAAGAAAACTTCTCGTATTCATGCAAAGCACTCATTCATTTAGAATTCTAGTTTCCTTTCTTTTAACTTTTTCCTTGCTGCAATTGAGTATTATTAGGTGCTATCACATCGCCTAGCTATTAGTTATATAAAAAAATCAACTGTTACCTTGTCATGCTAATACCAAGCATGTTTCCCTACAACTATTCACACATGTCAGTCACATGTTCCAAAGATCAAGACATCATGTCTATTAATTTCAAATCAGCCTTTACCAAGAATAACAACCATGTCATAATCTACAATCAACTCATAATCATAGTCATAATACTAAGACAAGGCCCCACTTGCACTCAAGTGCATATCAAATGCCTCAACACATAATGTGTTTGTACAACCATCTTAAAACAAGATCATTCCTTTATGCAATATTATAGACACATAATCATATCATGTAATTAATCAGACATTCAAAAAACCTTTATACCATTTTAGATAAACCAAATAGATGAAATAATCAAACCCATACCTCAATGTATCTCAGGGGAGGCTATCACATATGCACAAGTCAACCCAAATTAATATGCCACACTATAACAAATATATTGACTCGTACCTAAATATCATTACCATAACCATGTACACAGGATGATCCAGATTAGCACAATACATATAACATGAAGGTATTAAATTCAATTACCATAATCATCATTCATATGACCATAATGCATACAACAACAAGTTACTACCATGCATGACTATCTAATGCATGTGCATATGATTGCAGTAATTAACTAGCAGCTATCATGCATGTAACCACAACAACAATGGAATGAAAAGCATGTACAATACCCTAATGTGTATTACAACCATTAGCCATCATACCCGCATGCCAATATAAAAACATATATGGTGATCTACTCTTACCCTGAGGTCTAGTGCTATAACTTGGCTCTGATACCATTCTGTAACCACCCCTCCCACATTTACCCAATTACATTTTCTTTCCTAGGTAAACATGAGAGAAAGAGCTACTATAACATGACCTAACCTCCCAAATTCAATTAAGGAAGTGGGGTCAACAACTGAAACTTACCAACCACAAACTAACATCCTATAGGGCTTATAGGACACTTGGGAGCTAAACAACCACTCCCAATACCCAAACTCTAAGCCACATTTACATTTTAGTGACTTGGGCCCTCAACCGTTCCCACAACGAGGCCTCCTTGTGGTTTTTATCCCCTAACTGCATGCACAAGCTTGCATCCATGCAATTTCAAACCAATTTTTCCATTTCAAAGGGTGCCGTCCTAGATTCTGAGCCTAAATTCCAAGTCAACCTCCATATTACCCCCGAGAACTCAGAGAGTGTTTCCAAAATCAATAATGACATCAAGAAAAATCCATTCATACAAAAATTTATTAAATATTTGACATAACCATGCCTAACCATGATAGTCATTTCTTCAAACATATTGAGGACATGTAATCTACAGGCCATGAATGCATATCTTAACATAGGAGTCTAAAACTTATCTGAGATTCACTGAGAAAGTCTAATACCCTATCATAATAGCTACAATAAAATTCTTTAGTCCATGAATTCATCAACCATTTATATATTCATTAAACATGTGAAGAGCCATAGATAATATACATCATATAATCGACAGATAACTAGCAAATAACCAACATATAAACCAACAAATAGCCGACATTTAAACCATGGAAACTCATCCATAATATCACCATCATAATCAATACATATAATCATAGATCACAATAGAAAATACTTCATATTAACATATGAAAATGTCAACCAAGTTAGGATCTTCCACGTACCACCCGACCATAGATTGAGCTGAACATATTTCTTTCAACCAATCACACCTATGCCATATTCCAAGCATGAATGTGGGATCTCATGGAATAAATCAAGACTAGGGATTCAAGAGGCCTAACCACCTCAACCATCAACTAGTGATTCCATCTCATGATTTGACATCATTAACACCAACCAG